>CM044549.2:24266599-24866599 GCA_024416835.2 Perccottus glenii
GTTGAGAACAAAAAACATAATTGGAAGGAAGCAAGTCTTAAGGTTTAGGTTTGAACCAGAAAAGATGGTTACCGAGATAAGAAACATTGTCACACTATATGGCCCTCTGGCCTCTGTTAGCTCCATTTCAAGTAGATCACATTTCCTTACTGAACTATTTCAAATGCTCTGTCGATGAATTACACCACATTATCTTTCCTGGCTAACTCTGTCATTCAGCAGATGAGCCTGTCAGAATTGGTATGCCTGGGCAACTTTTGGCCAGTTGCCTGCATTTCCCGGTATAGAAGCCAACTTTATCCTCTTTGCCAGTGAGCTGTGACTAATATGAAAACACATCTGACATCTGGGTTACTCAATCTGCTGTGTTTACTACATAAATATATATATATTTTTGTCTGTGTGAAAAAACTTCCTTCAGGTCATAAGGGAACAGCTAATTAGAAAAGCTAGAAGTTCTTTAAATTTTACTAATGTAAATTATTTAACAAAGCAGTTTAAAAAACATGCCAAATTATAAAATAACAATTCACAGCTGACGTTGGAGAGAATTGTTATTTGAGCAATCACAAACTTAAATGGTTGGATGGCAGCACCTTCTTGCTCTTATACACATCCACATTAATCCCAGTCCAGTCTGTTCATTGTTGATTTAGCGAACAGGAAGAGTGTCTAATGAAAACGGATATGTCTTTGTCAGGGAGACACTGTGATGTATGTTCCTTGTGCTCTACCTTTAGTCTCCTCTCATTGAACATCCGCTTCTGTTCATTCCTTGACCTCCAAGAACAAAAAAATAAATAAAACAATGGTCATTATCTCTTTGTTCGGTTTCCTTTGTGTGAACAAGGAGAGATAATTCATCAAATGCTTAACGTTTAGCCAGTCCTCGTGACATTTGATTCATCTTTTGTTTTTGCCCCTTTGAGGTACTTTACTTGGGTACTTAACAAGTTTTAGTAAGAGCCATGTAACAAACAAACAATCAAACTTTTAAAAACACAAAGAGCTTTAGACTTATTCATAAAAACACTTTTATATGAGTGTTTATATGAGTGCTCTGGACATGCAATAACTGCCAACAGGAAAAATGAGACACAAAAATAAGACCAGGGCGTGATGACTGTTAAATGTATTGAGAAGTGGGCTATGATCCTATTACTGACATGGCTAAGAGTAAACAAATTATTCAAGTTTAAGAGGCTCCATAAAGAAGAGTTTAGGCTCAGAGTTCAGTCTGTCAGTGAAACATGTAGGAGTATATAACATTTTATTTTTTGTTCTTTCTGATGGCTAGTGTTGTTTATAAAGTTGACCTGGTTATTTTGTTTGTTACCCAGTTAAATCTTTGTCTAACCAGTGTAATAATGTCCAAAGTCCTTAATATTTGAAGACCACAAAAAGTACAACACTGCCAGCTCACTCGAAGATAAATTGGAACCTCAATCCAGCAAATCCTAGACTAAATTATTGAAAGTTGTTTGTTTACTCCTTTAATGACTGACTGCTGAAGATTCAAGGCAACTTTTTTTTTACATTCTGTGATAAAAAGTACCAAACAGAAAACCCTTCCAAAGGAACTTCCAAGGAGCTTGAATACTTTATAGGTGCTGTATCTGCAACCTTTCACATAAAAATCATTAGTTGACGCTTAGCAAAGGCTGTAGATAATTAGTGAGTAGTCACCTGAAGACATCCTGCAGAGCAGCAAACAAAGCAACACTGAGCACTACGTATTCAGCAGTCTTTTTAGGATTTGGCTGTGGTGCCCCCGAAAAAAAAAAAAAAAGGTTCCTGCCTAATTTATGAGGCAGAAGCAGCCGAGCAGGCACACTATTTTTAATAATTAAAGAAATTGGACAATGTTTTAACCATTCTATCTAACAATACGGCGACAAAATGACTTCAGAAAGGATAAGGAGAAAGGTTAATAGATGCGATGCAAACAGAATCCATTTGATACGTGTCTCGTAATTATTTATAGGAGTCTTTTAAGAATCTACTCTGAGGCACGTCTTCCCTTAACACTGCCTCAGAGGCCTAATTAAATGGCCATGTTTAGTAATCAGGACCAGTTTGTTTTCTCCTTGTAAGATGCAATGTCATGTACTGAGGCTGCACTCTGGTTCAAAATATTTTCACAAAATATTATCAGGAACATTTTCCTTTAATTAGCAGCACAAATGTACATGAGGGTCTCTTTGTTTCCACCAAAATGAAAACCAACAAAAACATCACATCAGGTCTTAAGTGCTTTTAAAAGGTGGATTATCTTTAGGGCCTTGAAGAAGTTACGTAATAGTTGATTATATTCTTAGGAGATTTTATAATGATTTATAAGTTTGATCATGGATTCTCCACAATTGTATCAAATTTAAAGTTAAGGGGGAAAATAAAGGAAGAATGCATGTAGGGATGGAGAGAAAAAGCAAGTGGTGATCTTTCATCATAATCTTGTTACTGCTGAATAATTTAAGTATCTCCTTGCAGACATTAATTTCCTATCATCTCCTCTGCCTCTAATTCACCGGGAGAATTAATGAGGATTGACATGGTCGCTCTTTCTTGTGCCGTGAAAGCCAACATGGAGCTGTTGATAAGCGGGACGTGTTTCTGGAACAATGGACAGTTGGTTGGAGCCTAATCGCTTATTTTACTTTTCATCCCAGCTTTCATTAACTGCCCCAAAAATAGGACATAAAAAAAAAATCATGTTAATTATAATTGGTAATAAAGATCCTTCAAACTGTCAAAGTATTACTGATTACTGCTGATTAATAATAGTTGTACAAACTACAGTTTATGTTAATTTTAAAATCATGTTTACTGTGCATTTTTCTTTAGAGGTCACCTTTATGCAGGGCAGACATGTCGAGGACAATGCCATGCAACTGATAGCCCATCTGTTTCCAAGATTGATAGCTCAGTGCTGCTATCAATGATACGCCCATGTGCCTCTTAGCATTCTGTAGATCTTCACTGTTTTCTTTCAAGGACACTGGGACTATACAATGCCTTATAAAATCACTATTCTGAACATAAAAGATGAAAGGCTGAAGAATGGCAACAAGCCTGAAAGAAAGGTGTAAAAGATGTAGAGAGGGAGCGTAGTTGAGATTAGACATTGCAGTCAACAATGTTAGTGTAATAGGTTTGAGATGCTGCGTTGTAACACAGAAAAGCTTTTAGAGGGAGTCACTTAAGGCTGAGAGAGAAGCGGGGTGTTGCTGAAAAGAGAAGGGGGCGCAGTTCTGAAGATATGTCATGGCCGAACGGGAAAACTGAGAGGCATTCAGAGAATCCAGAGGAATTTTTAGAAACAGTCCATGATTTAACGTACTTTCTATTTTATTGTAAATTGAGACCTATTGTGGCTGCTCTATGCTCTGTTGTCTTATCCGGGGATACTTCAAGCACTTATTCAAGTAATTCAGATCCACTGAAGAGGAAAAAATATCTTTGCATCAAGATGTGAATTCAACATACTCCTGGCACTTGTGATAGCAATTTAATTGAAATGTCAGTTAGAAGACAGCCATTCAGAATCCACAAAATTCTATTTTCTTCTCTCTGGTGTCCTTTTCTCTTTCTTTATGTCTTGCTCTGTCTTACAACTTCATCTTTGAGTCATTGCCGAGGGCTGGGGTGAGCCATGCATCAGGTGACGCACTCAATGCCACTCTCATTTGACCTGTCACCCCAACAATGGGGGCTGACCCTGAGCTGGTCCTTCAATTAATCACCTAACCTTCCCTTCACGCCCCTCGCTGCCCTTTTCACTGCTGCACACCCCTCCCGGTCTGATTCAGGCCAAAACCTCGGCAGCTTTAGGACTCCAAGACTCTCGTCCACCATTCTGCATGACTGCCAGCATAAATCTGATGGAAGTAATTACCTATCACCCCCCGGGGGCAGAAAGCACCGTTTGCCGCCCCCTCTTCAAATTCTACGTACTTCAACCATACAATACTCAGCTGAGAGGGGGACAGTGGTGCAGAGAGTCGTATTTGGAGTCAATTGTCTCTGGCAGGTGAGGACATTAGTTCCAGTGTACGCTCAGGCAGATGGCTCACTAGTGGTGTGTTCAATCAACTCACTGTAAAGTTCTCATTGGGCTTTAGGGAGGTGTTGACCTAGAGCAAAGGCTGAGGGACAAGAGGCAGACTAAACATCTAAGGGTCTACGCCAGGAGACATACTTTACATTCTTTCTGCTGCATCAGTGATGTGTTTCCCACAGAGACTTGAAGGACTTCAAACATACTTTGTATGTACACATGCATTCCAACGTTTAAGCCTTTGTTACACTGTGTAACTTCATTAATACTGTCAATCTGTCCAATATATTAACTCTAACTAGCTGTAAACGGTTTGATATCTCATGTATTTATGAGTTGGTTCACTGTACATTTGACAAGCTAAATGATCATTTAAAGTGTCACTACCATATTGTCTTTTTGCCGCCTCTGTCTCGGACTGCCACTCACTGAAATACTAATACATCACACCAAACTAAAGTTGAGTTTATTACTGTAATCCTTTAGCTCTGGCTTCAGCATCAGGACGGTAATTATCTCAGCCTCGTTAAACATGCCGTGATTGAATTGTCAATATTTATCCTAGTTTCATGTTGCATCCCTTTTCTCTGTCTATATTGAACTTTTTTGACTCTGACAACCTGATTCCTATTATAAAAGGCTGTTAGGTGAGTAAAAACATGTTATTACTCACCTAAGTAATAACATATTACGTTTAATGGAGTAATGCATGCATATGCTAATGCCATTCTATCAAAGCATGCTGCATCTGTAAAATTTGCCTGGCACAAGCCCACGTCTTCTGACCAGAACATATTTTGATTTTAATTTATTTAGATATTAAACAGCACTAAAACACTGCCATATTCAGGCTATTATTCAAACACATTCAGACCTCTATACAGTAAGACAGATTTATGAAAGGTTGGACACTTTTAGTTCATCTGCATGTCCATTTTGAATATGTATATGCATCTGTTGTATCTCACACTATAAAATAAAAACACTAAACAATGCAATTACAATCAGTCAGATGACTGCCACTGCATGGAGTCAACAATGAGAGGTGTATTAAGGAGTGTAGCCTCAGGTTTACTCTAATGGACTCATTTAAATGTTCATCTGTCAGTCTGCTTCTGAACTTACTTTTATGGTCCCTGAATGAAGTTTCAGCCATCGCCGTCATTGCCTCTTTTACAATCCTGCCATCAGTGAACGGATTTCTGTGCTTCGTTAATATGTGCTCCACTTAAAACTGCTCATTTTACCGCTTATAGCTTTTATAATCCAGCCAAATATAGTGCTGTTTTGACTTAATCATTTGTATATGTACACATACATCACTTAAATGATTCAATACATCCTTTGTCCGTAAGTATTCAAAAGTAAAAAAACAAAACATTTTCTAACAAAACGTTCACTTTTTGCGACCGGTCACCACATTAAATCTTTGGCGAGCCGGTAGACGTGTTGGAGACCTCTGGACTAGAGCAAAAATGAGTTGGTGAAATATTGTTTTATGTTTATCACTAAACTTGACTCTTTGAAAGTTTTTTTTCCTTGAGCTCACACTGGGAGTAGTACCAGAGGTGACAGCAAGACAGACAGAGCTGGGCACCAGGACAAGATGTGAGAGAAGATGGAGTGGGAGGAGGAGACAGAGAGGGCTGAGGTGAGATGGATGGAGCGCACCTCAGAGAGAGCAGGGAGAATGATGACAGGTCAGCAATACCCACGGGGCTTGTGTCAGTGAATAATCTTCACATTAGTGCTCGCTCATTTAAATAATATGGATCACTCTGCAGCTACACTGTTGCTACAAGAATACTAAAACTCAAGCAGCCTTTAAACAAGGTTATCTTTGCACATTAAACCAGGCTTGGATGGTCCTTCCTGCTAATTACAATGTGTCTATTAGACAGTGTCCCTGCTCATACCTCATCAGCTTTTTACTGGTATTGAAAGGTTCCCATTAATAGTACGTAAGCAAATAAAACCAACTGTGCTCCGTCAAAATGAGCTCAGTGTGCTTTAAAAATATCAGTAAACAATAAATGTGATTGTGATTCTTCTTCTTCTTCTTCTTTCTTTCCTGACAGCTCTGTCATAAAATACATTTTTATAAAAAATGTTGTGCACCACTGACAGTTGAAGAAACTTTGCCCGGGGAAAGTCCTTTTGTTTACTGTGACGTCAATCAGGCGCGAGTTTAGACGGCACACGTAATACCTCTGAGCGTCTGGCAGCTCTGCCTTCTTGCTGACAGCAAATCTGTCAAAATGTATGATAGTCTCTTGTTCCTGAGCTTCCTCTCATTCGCAGATTACACATTCGATCTGCTGTGGAATGCTCTATTTGTCATATGTGAATTGTTGTGCTGTTTACTTCACGGTATGGTGGCGATGCACTCAATAAAGGCGAACACTGCTAAACCCTGCCTTGGTAAAAACATGGGTAGACATGATGGAAACCCCACCTTGACTTTGATGGGTCACTACAGGAGCCAAACAGCCAGGAAATTCAGCGACAGAAACAGCAAGAGTTTGAGAGATGGGTTAAGGTGGCTTTATTCTCATCAGACAATATGACAGCTCTGGTGTATTGGGGTTGTCTCTTTTTTCTGAACTATAACTCATTTGCACGCAGCAGCCACTGAAGCGCAGAAGCAAAAGAAATCGAGTGTCGTTTCAGTGGGTTATTGAATTGTTTTTGTTCCCTGATTTTAGTGCAAATGAATGCAGTTCATATTTCAGTGCAACGCTTTTAGCTCAAGCTGTACAGTGAATGTGTCAAATGAAGTGTGTTACACAAGCTCCTTGGCCTTGAGAGAACAGCACCGCTTTCACTGAGCGATTGCTGTGACTGTGTGTTTTTGCCAGTTTATATGGTCTCGGTGTGTTGTAGCGTCTGTACTGTATGTGTGCAGACACTCGTGTGCGTTAGTGTGCAAGCAATAGGGATCCAGACTGCTTTAACAGAGGTGAGACTATTGAAAGTTGGGTTGCCTTGGCAACTGTGATGGCAACTATAAATCACATTAATGGTGCCTCTCATTGTGCCTCCATCTTGATCAAATTCAAGTGCTGAAAAAATAAAGACGGGTCCCTGCCCAGAGTGCAGCCTAGGCTGTCAGCAAAAAACAGAAAAAGGAAAAATGACAGCAAATACCAGTGACAGCTTAGCAGTGCTACTGTATGTGCCTTTCTGTCAACACTGTAATGTCTCTTCTTAAAATCAGCAGAGCAGTAAAAGAACATGGTAAAACAATTCTTTGTGCTGTTTGTATATAATAGTTAAACACTGTGTGATACCTATTGCCTTTCAGATTACTATGTTGTAAATAGAGACCATGTGACTTTATTCAAAAAGGTGAAACTAAATTGTAAAAATGTTTGTCTGTCCCAAAATTCTGTCCAGAGAGAAACCCGCTCTCTTTAAGGCTGGGTCTGCAGAGGTTTCTCTCTCCAAGTCTCCATTGTAGCCAAGTACCTGCTCAAAGAGGCAATAGTTAGTTTTTCAGGTAAAATGTGTGCTTTGTAGATATACTGTATATCAATTTCATTAAGTCGTAAAAGGCCTAATGACTAAGAAAGAGTCAATGGTCTGTGCATTTTCTGTTCTGTCTTTATAACATTGGGCTAAAGAAAATATCTAAAGTCAAACATTTGGGGCTCCACACCTATAGTACTAGTACAATTTAGTACAAGTAGTCAGTGCTGTCATCCTCCGACAGTGGAAGGTTTATTTTTTAAGACACAGATCTGTAACACATGCAGTGTGATGGTGCAGGTGTAGCAGTGACATATCACTTACTGGATCTGAATTGTTACTTTAGCTGGAAACCCTTTCAGGCAAAGTATCATTAATCTTTAATGTGATCAGTAAATATGGTTTATATACTGTATTTTATCTTTATCTTATATTTGCTGCAGTAATAACTAAATTCTCACCTGGGAATCAATACATTTCATCTCATCAGATTGCTTTCCCATAGCGGCAGTAAAAATGTCTTCCACAGCCGAGATACAGCAAACATCAAATACAAACCACAGTTTACCCTCAATATTTATTATATTTATTTATTTTTTGTCTTTTCTAAAAACAATACCAGAACAATCTGACATATTTTTAAAAATGTATTTACTGAAAAGTCCTCATTACTGCCACTCCACAGCTGTCCCAGTTTGACAAAACATCACAGTGAAAAAACAACAACTGTTTGTAGATTAAAGATTACTTACTGTCTAAGATTTATTCTCAAGACCTTTATTACTTTTCAAATGTAAGCTCATTCCCTGGTAAACACACAACCTGCCCACTGTGTTTATGTGCTAAAACATTGCCGTACACACTCACATAGCCTTGTTCCTCAATCTGAGTCTAACATCAAGGGGGCAGCTGCAACGAGGTGTGACCAGGGTTTGAGGGCATGAATCAAGATCACCATAAACAGAATTAAAAAGAATAAATACTTAGCTATCATAGATCCCGAGTGATTTATTCTACACTTTCACAGCGCGGGCAGAACAGCAGCCCCCGAGAAATCAATATGTAATTATAGACATCCTACCCTGGGCCGTTCTTCTCCCTGCATCCACCTCCCACCACCTGCTCCGCACCAACACCAGCACCCTCAAAACAAATGTCAGAACAGAACAGCACTCGGCCCAAGCACAACAATGGGAAAAAAGACTTCTGTTTGTACAGCCTTGAATGGGGTTGAGCTGTGTGCATGCTCTGGTCTAAGCAGAGGCAGTTTTACAGCGTTACTGACAGTTTAAATTTCACAAATGTAATACAATATGTAAGGAGGCTAAACTTTTGAATTGTCAAGGTAAGACACTTAATAAAAATGCCCTAATTTTATTATCTAAATTTCTAGTCTGGTTTATTGTTACATGGTGAGGTCATTAAGTAGCATAATAGCTTTTCTTTTGAACCACTATAGCCCTAGATCCGTGGTGTCAAACTCAAAGTGGTGAGGGTCACAATAGTTATTAAAAATCCTTTTAGGGGCCAAAGATGGTGACATTTGGAAGCTTTTATTAAATTTTACATGTGAGCTTTCAACTTCATTTAAGTCTTGAAAAAGTAATCTTTGTCATTAATTTCCTCCTTTTAAGGAAACTGGTTTTAATTGGATTTGAACTGGTTTTAGATGGATTTGAACAGATTTTATTTATCAAAAAAAAGACTTAACTTGAAAAATGTCATAATAAAAATAGATCTGCTCCAAATCCACCTAAAACCTATTAAAATCCATCTAAAACCTATTAAAATCCATCTAAAACCTAAGTAAATCCAGTTAAAACCTACTGGGGTGGCACTAGCTCAGTGGGTAGAGCTTCGACCGGTGGGTGGGCGGTTCGATCCCCACTCGAAACATCCCAAAACATCATAACATCCCACTCTCCCTCACATATTGTCGTTGTGTCCTTGGGCAAGACACTTAACCTGCCTGGCCTCCAGTGATGTCCTGTAACACTGGTAAATAGCTTAATTTATGTAAAGCGCTTTGAATGCCTTCAACAGTAGGTGGAAAAGCACTATATAAAAATAAAAATTATTATTACTGGCAAAAATATCATCTACTAAATGTTTTGGAGAGCCACATAAAACCTTCCAAAGGGCTGCATTTGGCCCCTGGGCCTTGAGTTTGACATGTGTGCCCCAGATGTATTTAACTGTTCTACTTATGTTTTCATGTGGAACACTGCTGGAACACTGGAAGAATATTCTTTACTGTGGTAACGACTAATGGGGATCCTATAAAACACAAATAAACATATGGATGTTCCAACAGTCACAGTCATTGTGTGAAGAGTACAAAGGTTATAGTTGTAGTTTGGCCCATTGTTTACCCAACCAGCCTGTCTTGCTTGTTTACAGAAGCTTCTCAAAGCCAAACAGTATGCCAGGGCAGCGCTATTACAAAGTGTGGGAGGAGGAGAAGGTAGGCAGATAAACATCACATACTAAATACCAAATTAGTGTAGGCCGTCAGAATTCAAGTTGAAAAAGCTGCGATCATACATCAGGGAGAAGGCTGAGGTTCTTGTCGTTGAAGCAGCACATTCGGCTGTAATGAATCTTAAATGCCAATGCCTAGTGGCGATACAGCCCTCGCAATCCCTTCCTCCATTCTGCTGCTCACTCCTGTAAACATTCTGTTTTACTGTAACACTTTCTATTCCTCTCTTCAGTTTGGTGCATCATATCCCTCTTGTCAAACAGCTACCACAAGATTTTACTACATTATTCTCTTTTTCCATCTTCAGACCCTTTTCTAACTATTAACTTTTTTCTATTTATTTGCCATTCAAAAGAGCTCTAACTGAAACATTTCCCAATGGTTTGCACCAGAACATAGGACTCCCTCTTATTCCCTGCTATGCCAGTGATTGCTGATGTGAAAGTGTATTTGCCAGCAAGAATTATAGCGGATACCAAAATGGTGGACACAGTGGAAAGGAAATACAATATGGTGGAAGCTTTAAAGCTACACTTTTCAGATTTATAGACACTAATAAACTAAAGAGGACAAATGCTGCTGGAAACTCATATAGAACTGTCAGTTCTAAATAGATATACTTTATATTTATGTTGTGAAGGAAATTTGTGTTTATGTTGACAGTTTTTACTATTTTAATTATATTCACTATACATTATTATTACATAAAATAATTACATTCACATTTTAAGGTAAAAAGTTACATAGTGATGCTTTAATATATACTGTATGTGTCTAAGTAGGAACAGACTCCATCATGTCATGTCCTAATGATGACAATACACGTTTTTTGTGCAGCTGTATATTCAGTGCATGTGCTACATTTATAGAGCTACCGAGCACTTTGTCAGATATAAATGATTGCACAAGACTGTTTACTAATACATCCTGCACTCAGTCTTTAAATATTTTGTAGATATAGACCTTTGTAACTCAGCTGTCCTTCAGTATTACCCTCGGGAAAGAATTATTTCATTTTTCTCCTATGATCAAATTATGCATCTACAGTCAAGCTGCTACACCGACACTTGTTTTTTCCTGTTATAACTGTGAAGTGTCTTGCATCAAATGACTTCACTTCCATATGGCTATTATGGATACTGAGATATTTTCAGACACACTTGTGCAGCTCGACTGAAGCTCTTTGTAATCAAATGCTGGAGCCTGAGGCGGAAGGAGGGGGCGGCATATCAAAACTCAGCTCTAGTTCCCAATCATTTCAGCCCTCATTGAGAGCAGATATTGATAGGCAATGATGTGTATGTCAATTTGACCAGAGCTCTGTCTCCTGTGGCCAGACCAAGAGGCACCCGCGGCGAGGGTAGGCAAAGTTAGCGAGCTCAGCACGAGGCGTGGACGGCAGAAAAGGGAAAGACATGGATGCAGAGATATAACAGCAGAGAGGAAATAAATGTGTACAAAGATGAAACTGTGTGAAGCATAAAAGGGAAGAGGGGGGAGAGTTTATAGAACCAGATGGGCTGTCTGAGCCAGCAGAGATGGATTAGTGTGTCTCCTGCTACCTGTGCAGTGTTAAACTGTTAGGGCCTGATAAGACCTTGGCAATCGCTTGAGTGTGGCCAAGCATTGACTGGTTAGCTCATTGATATTGCTGAGAATAAGCACAGAGCGATAGACAGAGTTCAGGACTGTACAGCTGTTCATCAATGTGTCATGGCCCACAGCGCCCACAAGGCTCCTCTATGACCATATCATTGTGCATCCCATTGCTGATTCACTTTCAGCCAACCTTCCCATTACCATGGATACACATATGAAATCTCATCTGTCATGCCCACGTCCACTTACTCAGCAATGTCTAATCGACTGTGTTCGTTTGTAATGTCCTGTGTATATTCAAAATTCATCCAAAATACAATATAGTCACATTTTAAATTAATGAGTCATATCAAATTAAGAATACACATGATAATAGTAAAAGTATGGATGTGCCACTTATTAGAAATAATCAAACTAGTTTAATCAGAGAGATGTAGTCCTTCCTTTCTCCAATTATAATTCACCAGCAGAGACCACTTTATGGCACTAACAAGGAATACCAAATTAGTCTGACATTAACAGATATCCTCACAAAACATCTATGGTTTCATAGAAGCAATGGTAGATTTTGTGTAACAACTCGGCTAGCACATCACTAGGATTGTGCTGACTCTTTTCTTATATGTCGATGCTTGTCTCAAACTTGTCTCGCCCAACAGGCACACTGCAGTCTTGGCATACCAATGCTTGTTTTCTGATAATACAAGCATGAATAAATAACTTCTTTTGTGCACATACAACTCTGCAGCTGCGGTTTACATACTCGCATAAACTTGGCACGTGTAGCCATGCAATTAGGAGTCTCTGTTTGTGGATGCAAGTCACAGTAGTTATTTCTGCCATGCTCTCTTGAACAGACTCATCCACCAAAACCCACTGGAAGCATTTCCCCAAAAGATCTTTGTACCAGTGAAGCAAAAGGGCTTCACATCAGACCAGCTGCATCCCTGTCTTTAGGCTTTGTGGAAAAGATATGAAGGCAACTCCAGTCTACATTCACACAGGGTGATTTTATTCGCCCCAGAGCAAAGCGGCAAACAGCCCAGCATGGCAAATCTCTGCTGGTTGCCTTGTATTTTCTCATCACCATTCCTCACCTGGGGAGTCATGGATGCCGCCGTGGATGCATATGTGGCGAGAGACCAAGGATGAGGCAGAAAAAGAGGCACAAGATGAAAGTTTCATGAGGCAACCACAATGAAAATGCAAAGATTGAACTTTTCTCCAGGACTGAGGGTGGGGTGATGAGAGTATAGACAGTCCTGAGGTGCATGGGTGAGGAAGAGAAGGCAAGTGAGTGGACAGGGAGTGGAGATAGCTGAAGGACATGAGGAGAGAAGAAGAAAGGGCTTATCACTGGAATCCTAATCCTACTGTTCCTCTCACATTGTTTATCCTCTTTAATCTCCTCGTGTCTGTATTCCCTACCGGCTTCATTTTTTAGATATTCTGAACCTTCTATTCTATTATTTCCCTTTCTCTCAGATGTGGCGGCTACAGGAATGTGACCACAAGCTGCTGGGACTTGGCAGGGAGGCGGCAGATTTCTGGGTGGCACCTCCAAGAATGTCTTCCACTCAGTACACACATAGCCCACCACTGTCCTCCCTTTACACATCGTATCGTCTCCCTTTTCCAGGGAGTGCGTGCTGCCGCTTGATGATCGATGGCTTGCATTCAGAGACAGAGCAGCCCCCACTGTTTGTTTGTCTCAGTTTCGCATGAGTGCAGAATGACAGCTGGGACCAGTGCATGGTTTTCGGGTCTGTCTGGCAGGAAAAGTTAGAGCTCTGCTGGTTTGACTTGTTGTGTGTTTTCCAAGAAACTGGGGGGCTGCGGTTCAAATGAGATCTTGTTTTTTGATTTTGTTTAACAATGTGGCTGTGTGTTTAGGACATTTTGTATTTGATGGAGGCTGAAAAGGCCCATCAGCACTAATCCAAGCCGTCTTTCCGCCCTCACTGTGTGTGTACAACAAAAAGTACGCTATTCAGCAAAACACACAAGGACGGAGATGTGTTTTCGATCTGGAACGCAGGATATGAGGAGAGTATATCTGATAATAAATTCAGCTTTCATGGCCCAAAAATGAATTCCCAGCATTTTCAGATCATGACTGATGATGATTCAGTGATTCACTAATTACCATTATGTTGGCATTGTGCTTTGGAAACAAACCCTAAATATCCACAGAGAAAACTCTTCATGATATTTCATGTGTTTTTGCCTTTGATATGTACAATCCCATAGTCAAGTCACAAAATGAATAACAAAATTTATTTGCAGCACTTATTTGGACATGGCAGACTTTATAGAAATGCTATGTTTGAGTACAAAGCTTAAAGTTTTGCATAAATGATCCGTTATACATTAATGATCATTCTTTTGCCATCCACAAAGATTTTCATTTTGAAATCATTTCATTTTGTGAGTGGGCCGTCTGGCTAAGCTTGGTTTCTTTTATTGTTGCTCAGATCAATCCCAGAGGACCGGTTGTGTTACTCATCTATCTTACTTATCAACATTCTGTAGGAGGAAGCCACGCTGAACATTAAGCACTTTGTTCCCAGCTTTGATAATACCATTACTAGAACAAATGGCTCAACGGCACTGATTTAACAAAGGTTTTCCAATTCTACATTGAAATCACTAAGTGAACATCTGATAGCACCAACTAGTAATATTATTGTTCTTATTAGCCTATAGGAAGTAAAAAAATACTGTTTGTTATTTGTGGTTTGGATACAGAGCAAAATATAAAAGTTTTTACATGAAATTTATATAAACAACAGTGAAATATGCAAGAGGTCAACAATTACCCACACAGACTTCAGAGGAGTCCTCATCACAATTTTGAGGTCGGTGAAGATTATTTAGTAGAGCACAGTTGTATCAATCATAAAATATACAGAGAGATGCTGGCGGTTTTCATGGATCCCACTCCACTGACACGTTTTACTGTGAGCATTACACAGCCCCATCTTAGATTCTGTTAGATTAAAGATGCAGATTTGTTTTAAAGAAGTTCACATGTTCTATATTTGCATTTTACACACACATTTTGTGCCATGTTACATACTGTACATTCACAGGGGCAAATGAGGGACGTTCATATTTCATGTGTGAACTTGTAGAGCTACAGAACAGATCCAATATTTCCTGCAGGAAATATAATAGTTTAAGGTGGCACCTGCTTGTTAGAGCCACAAATTCTATCTCATGGAGTCAGAACACAAAATCCAAAATGCCTCAATAACTCCAACACAAATGGGCTCCAAAACAAACGCACCACATAAAGTGATAGCTATGGTGGTGAACGATTGTTATCAACCAGTGTTACAGTAAAGAGTGATATTCAGGAAAAAAAAAAATGCTTAAATGAGCAAGAATCCTCCAAATCCTTCAGTCATTTCCCATGACAACATCCTGACTCAGATCGGGAGGTGCTAGTCATGTGCCGACCAGTGCTGCTGGTTGTATCTTGACCCAGCTGCACTGAATGGGTTAAAAGCAGAGAATAAATTTGCCCACAGGGACAATAAATTTGACCCAACGTGCATACATGTTAGGACCACTCCCAAAACGGTAGATACTGTAGATAACTTGTGCGTCAGATAGAATTTGGACATGTTGTTACTGGAAAACTAGGACAAATTTAAACTTTCCCATGTGCATTCAGCTACAAAACCTACAGGGCACAGTTACACATTTTTGAGTCTACAGCAGTGCTTCATTTGTGGGGAACACAGGGAAATATATTCCCCCCACCTCCTAAATCGGGACCAGGACCCTTTTGACTCGATCCGGCACCTCTTTTTTTTCCAAGAGAAGTTTCTTAAAGTTAAAGTTATTGTGGCCTGTTTTTAAACATTTTGATTTATAACTCAGCCCATTAGTTTGTTAAACTGGCATCATTTAGACACAAAAGCTATAATGCAGTCTTCATTAGGGGCTCAGTGGTAGAGCGGTCGTCTTTCAACCGGAAGGTAGGCGGTTCGATTCCCGCTCTCCCCACAGTTCATACTGTCGTTGTGTCCTTGGGCAAGACACTTAACCTTACTTGCCTCCAGTGACACAGCACTGGTGTATGAATGTGTGTGATGGTTGCTCTGGTGAATGGTGTGAGAATGTTGGGACAACGGATGGAAATGGATGGAATGGTTGTGTCTCATACATGTTCATTAACATGCACTGTCCCAATCAAATAAATAAATTAATTACAACATAAATGTATCTACTGTTTATCCTTCTTGATGTTGGGAAATACTTCCTCTAAATATCTCTGTGTTCCTCACCTCCAGCTTTACAAATAAGCACAGTTCTACAGCAATGTTATAATACAGACATCATTTTTTGCTTTCTTGATTCTTGTCAGTTCTTATCTACCATTCATTGATTTTTATGTCCAAAATGTTAATTAATGTAATTTTTCTGTCACCACTCATTATTTTTATGGTAATCTGAGAATGAATGAGTACGTTCTGGTGTTACAAATGCCCATTTAAATATACCTTCATTATAATTTATGTTGCGGTTGCTTATTGCTAAATAATATATTGTACTATAAATGCATGCATGAATATGAGATGTGCGAATTAGGATGCAGGTTACACAGAGCGCAATGTCTATTGAAAAAAACGCAGATAGCACAGTAATTAGATAATAAAATGCCATAAGCCAAAACAAGATGCTTTGTTCTCTGACAGAGGAACTTATATTTGCAAATAGATCCAGCTCCCTTGAGTATCTTCCACATAAGAAGATACAGGTAGCTACAAGTTGCCTGGGGTTTTCGGAGCACCTTTCCTCTTAACCTTGATGTTCACTTCTATTCCCACACATCTGTTTAACACTTGTAGCCCTGAGCACTGACTTCCGCCTAACAAGAGAGGAGGCAGAGATGAGAAGAGAGGGAACACTGCATTGGGGGGATCAGGTGTGTCTTGGGAGACTCAGATTGGCATTCACAAGCACAGCCTCCGGTCCTCGTGCCTGGCATCTCTGAGAGCTCCCCCGATCCCTCAACCCAGTCTGTAGACATTTGGTGAACTTTGTAAAGATCCTTCTTGTTCTATGTCCTGGGAAAACCATTTTGGGTCTGTAAATCTCTGGCATTGTATAAACAATTAAGTTTAACATAATTAAATGAAAAGACTTTCTCAATGTTAAACAAATGCTAATGACCTCTAAAAGGGGGCTTTTTGTAATCAGTTTAAGTATCATGTAAAATAACTGTGAACGTCATGTGTACAACATACATAACATATCCACACTAAACGGAAAAGATGTTTCTAAAATTGTCTTTAAGAAAAAATCACTTTATTCTTTTGGCAATGTATGACATTATAAATCCAAGGTTATTCTCTAATTTTTCATTCTACATTAATGATTTTCCCTGACTTTGAGGTCAATGTCACACATTAAAAGTTATAATATTAGCAGCTAAACGGTGCTTCGAGACATATTTATTTCAATCTTGGAAGATATTACGGACGCAGCAAAAGGCAAGTAAGAAGGACAAACCTTTTTTTTTCTGCTTGTCAACAAACAGATAGAAATATCTTTGGTTACAGGAAGAACACAAACGTTTTTTCCGCCACTGTATGTGTGTTGGCCAATGCGAGTGCATCCACAAAGGGGTGTTATTGCTGAGGGCAGAAAATCAAAGGGAAGGGAAAACAATACAGGCTATTCTCTCTGCAGGCTCCCTTGGTAGTTGTAAGAGACGGTCTCCTTGGTCGAGACTCGCTGTCTTCTCTTTAGACTCTCCCCTATGTTTGCTTTTTTTTTCTCTTTCTTGATATTTTGCCCCTTTCCTCCCTCTAGAGATTGTGACTGAAGCCATTTGAAAGACAACACTGCTGGTGCCTGTAACTTTAAACTGTACCTAAAGTGAAAGGAATTAATAGTGACATGTCCCCGAAACACACACACACACGCACAAGCACACACATGCACACACGCACGTGCACGCGCACACACACGCACACATTTATTTTGAACTCCAGTCATGCCTGCCAGTGTCGTGCAGCAACACTTCCTGGGATAGACGTCTTCCTCTCAAGCCACTTTTCCCAAACTCCCAGCTCGGATAAATAGTGCTTGTCGTCTTGTAAAATATACTCAATTCCACTCAGCTTTCTGTCTGACTTTGACTGAGTCCTTTCCCCATTATTCCCCGTGATGTGACTTTTAAAAGAAAGCAGTGAAGGAGGGGGTCCTTGTGGACAGACTGGTTCCTCTCCAACCATCAGCCCAACCACTCTAACACCCAATTGGCTTTCACAAAGAAAAGAGGTGGGTTGAGATGCATTTTGAGTGATGTTTGTGTCATTACCTTGCCTCAAAGTCAGCTAGAACAACAACAGTTTATTGCAACGCAGACTCAGTCTACTTTGAAAAACAGAGTTGCTGTTTTAGATACAAAATAAAGAGGGAGTCACTTTCAACTACTGTACCTTTAATACTGATTACACAGCCTCCTCGAGGGATTCAAGTGATAACAAGGGCACTTCACAGTGTTGTGAGTGTTCCAGCAGCACAAGACTGAACTTTAATTGGAAAACCCAATGACATTTGATTGTTTCAAATATGTACAGTGGCATAAAAAAGTATCTGAATTTCTCACATTTCTGCATAAAATCACCATCAAATGTGATCTGATCTTTGTCAAAATGACACAAATGAAAAAACAGAGTCTGCTTTAACTAAAACCACCCAAACATTTATAGGTTTTCATATTTTTAATGAGGATAACGTGCAAACAATGACAGAAGGGGAGGAATAAGTAACTGAACCTTCTGCCTAAGGAGACTTTGAGAGCAATTAATAACAATTTTTACCAAACAATTTAAGTCAGGAGTGTGTCCAATCACTGAGGAGTGGGTTAAAGCTGCCCTGCTCACTAAAAAACACACACCTGGTAAGAATTGTGTCGTGATGAAAAGCATTGTCTGATGTGCACCATGGCTCGCTCAAAAGAGCTCAAAAGAGAACTTTTGAACTGATTTGGTCTCATTATAGTTTAGAAAGTTAACATAAACAATGTTTATATGCATTAAAGCAATTCAGATGTCAGTGGCTAACTATTTCCTGAGGTGAAACAGCTACTTATTGCAAAGAAGTCCAGAAAAGTTGTCTAGGTTATGTGAGGTCTGCCAAATAATAGGCAAATAGAATAGACTGATTGAAACCTCAAAATGAAGTTTGTCTAATGCTGCTGTGGTCCTGTGTAACAATGTATTTTGTGGAGCCTATAATCTACTGCTACACACTGAAGTTTCCATCAGGCCTGGCATGACGCACAATAAGCAACACTTAATTCATAAGCCAAGCAGACGACAGTTACACAACCACAGCTGTTGTTTGTTTATTTTTATAAAGATTTGAGAGTGCCATTGTTCCTCGGACTACAATTAAAAAGATAATAAAATTAGGTGCTCAGTTTCTAAATTCAAAAAGATGCAAGGCATTGACCAGAAATAGACTGCTGTGTGTTAAATTAATGAGGGAGTTGTTGGCCAAATTGGGTGATGCTTAACTGGACTGACTCATCAAATAAGCATTTTCTCCCCGGAAGACGATGTTTGTTCAACCAGACTTCAACTTCATCTTATTCTATAATTTCCTGAATGACGCCCTGCTGCACCACTCACACCTGACCTTTTTGTCCCGTCTCTATGTCGCTGTATCAAATATAGATTCAGGCCATCTGCAGTCTTCAGGACATTTAATTACTATTTTACATTTCCAGTATTCATCCAAAAAGCACAAATCTGATGAGCTCAGGCTTCTATGTAATGTGTGGCTATGAGGTTTCAATTGGCAGGTTGTAGGTTGATGGTTGGATGGGAGTAGAATTAGTTACACAGTTGCATGTTGCATTTTTTTATATGTTACATGAAGCTCTTCCCCTGACCTAAACCAGGTATTGTTCTTGCTAAAAATGTTACAGATTGCTTAATGTGTGTCTTCTCTTTAAATGTTCTATTCAGCAAAATGTTCTGTTCTTGAAATCATAAATAGCATTGGTTATTTAACAGTTTGAGCGTGTTTAGCTGTGCTCCAAATGCTAATCTGCTCAGACAACAGGACCAGCCGTGTCCAGGGGCTAAGGACAGAAGGACCTTGACAGCGCTGAATCCATGTGAGTATAAGAATGCTTCCACCCACACTGTGCACTCACTGCGGCCTTTCTCTCACTGTGACTGTCAAGACAATTATGATAGCATCCACAGAGTTAGAATTAGATAAATAAAGCTTGGGGAAGACAGCTATCTGAAACATGACATAGACATGATTGCTATGTGTACATTAGTGAAGATAGGAGACAAGTCAGATTGTGACAATAAAAGACGTGGATGAAATGAAAGACACACAAGCTGAACTGAATGACAGCAGGTTGAACAAGATAACGGCATGGCAGAAGCAGAGCGGTGGAAGAGGTGGAGATAAAAGCAAGAGAGAACGGGAAAGATACGGGCAGACAGCCAGTGGTAGCTCTGGAGGGTGTCTGGGATGACTGCCGGTGAACAGCACATCAAGCAGCTGGTCAGTCTGTGCTATTTGCTATATTGGCTTTAAAGCACAGCTGAGATGAAAGCTTCACACAACCCTTAACCTTCTCCCTCTCCCTGTACACACACATACTGTACACACAGGCTCCATCTGCCATACACTGAACACATGCACCTGCCCTCCTGTGGCTAAAAGGCAACTCCAATTATCACATAACAGATCTTTGCTGGAACCAGACCACTAGAATATTGTGTCACTTTATCCCCAACAGATCCTCATACCTTCTTCTGAGTGTCAGTGTTGTGTTGAATCAATTGATCATGTTACATCGATCAGAGTTACAAAGTAATAAATTCATAAATAGTGCAGTGCTTAATTGATGAGTTTTATTAATGTTCTGTAAAATGTATTGTCCATATATTAAGCTTAGTATTGATATAATGTTCAGTGTGTGTTACACTGAAGATACAGTATATGCTTTATTGTGTTATCTGGTAGGTTATTGTGTTATTTTGTTCTGTACAGGATTTTCACAATAAGAGCTATCTGTCAACAAAACATAACAATGCAAATTGTGTGTGTTTGTCTTGGCCCTACGTTTAGCTGAGCATTGTCTATCCTTTTTTTCTTATCCATTAAAATCTTGTGGGCTGTGGACCAAAATTGCTACAAACCTTCAATATAGAAGTGTTTTCATAAGGTGATGATGGGCACACATTATACTTGGTTAAAATTAGGCAATTGTTGTTGTAAAGCCTAAAGAGTTCGATCTAGTGACAGCATTTAGCACCATATTATGATCTTGATATTGCTTAATCACATTTGTCTATGGTTTGGTTCCATTTGACTTTGATGCTGTTCTGTTTCGCACAAACAAAAAATGGTATCAATCAACTGCAAAGGGTTACCATTGTCTGTGTTAATCTTTTATCCAATTATGTTGTCAAACACTGTTATGCAGCGATCAGGGTGTGTTTGTAAGGGTAACACAATAGGGAACCACATGAAACACATAGTTGTTGCACAGTACACCATTAGTATAGTCCATATAGTGCCACAATCACATGCATCAAGTGTAATAACTCTCATTCATCACAATACTCAGCAAGGAAGACCTACCTTATGCATCCAGCACCTTGCCAATATTTTTTTTTTCTTGTTGTGCATGTGTGAGACAATTAGATAGAGTTAGATGGATTAGATTCATATATTACCTCATCAGGGGCACATAACAAACAAATTGGCTGAAAATGTTGCATGTTTGTCATTGGTTGACATGTGGCCTATTTTCCACCCCTTTGTCACTTCCTCAGCTAAAGCACCGATGCTGCGCTCTGCCCCACAATGCAGGAAATACACCTGCACGGCTCCGCTGAAGAACGCACACTGACTTGTATCTAGACAAACAAATCAATAAGCAGTCCACTGTGTTCCATTATCAGCCGGAAAAGTTAACCAGCAGCATCAACAGCAGCAGTGAGCCGTGAGGGGGAGGAGGAACAAAACAATATGAATTTCCAATTCATTCGAGAGTAAACGCTTACGCTGGCATCTTATTGATTGAGAAAAAGTTTTGTGGAAAGTATTAGTGTTTTAAATGCTGAATTCAGCAGGGATCTTTGCAACACCACTGGAGCCTATCTATGCCAAAAATACATGTGGCATTAAAGCTGACCTCACATCTATGTGAACTTTACAGCAACTGTGAAAGTTTGTCTTAAAGTGTGCTTCTTCTGAAAATGTGTGTGTGTTGCCTTGTAGGTCATACAATACAATTTTAGTATTAAAATGAGATGGACATTTAAATAAGGTTATTTGCAGGGGCTGTGATCTAAGAGAGGTAAAAGCTTGCTTTTGTAGCGGTGCAGATTCTCTACAAGAGGTCATCACTAATCAGTTGAAGCAGTACAGGCATATAATCTTTGCCACCTATTCTACTGAAAGTCAGGTCGCTCCCAGCATCTCTCTCTCCCTCATTACCTTACTGCTTCTCTCCTTGTTCTTTTTTTCAAAACACACACAAGCTCTTGCTTCTCTCAAATCATTGCTGGTGTTACTATTTTTACCGGTCTAACAAGCTTGCTTGGTCACAGAGCCAAGAAATGTTCAGTGCTGCAAAGATGCAGACACAATACTTCTTAGTGCTGCTACGCCTGCCCTTAGAGCAAAGGGCCCTGGGGCTGCAAGTGGAGCCTCGTGATGGAGGAAGATGAAGAGAATGAACAGACAGATACAAAGAGATGCTGAAGTACAAATCCTAAAACTTAAAGATAGACAAAAAGAAAGATCAAGGTTTAAATCAGCTATTACACCAACAGAATGGCCATTTCACCTTATATGTTTATGAAAACTATATTTAACACATTTCTGGACACATTTCGCATTTCTTACTATAATAAGTTCTTCATTAAGCAATACAAACATGCTAGCAAACAATGGTTTCACAGTTACAATAGGTAAAGCTATAGTGTGTGACTAATAAAAAATATGTATAACTGATATTGTTTAAAATCAAATCAATGTGTGAGTGAGTGTATATGTGAATGTGTGAGTGTGTGTATATGTGAATGTGTGAGTGTGTATATGTGAATGTGTGAGTGTGTGTATATGTGAATGTGTGAGTGTGTGTATATGTGAATGTGTGAGTGTGTATATGTGAATGTGTGAGTGTGTATATGTGAATGTGTGAGTGTGTATATGTGAATGTGTGAGTGAGTGTATATGTGAATGTGTGAGTGTGTGTATATGTGAATGTGTGAGTGTGTGTATATGTGAATGTGTGAGTGTGTGTGTATATGTGTGTGTGTGTGTATGTGAATGTGTGAGTGAGTGTATATGTGAATGTGTGTGTATATGTGAATGTGTGTGTGTGTGTGTGTGTGTGTGTGTGTGTGTGTGTGTGTGTGTGTGTGTGTGTGTGTGTGTGTGTGTATGTGAATGTGTGAGTGTGTGTATATGTGAATGTGTGAGTGAGTGTATATGTGAATGTGTGAGTGTGTATATGTGAATGTGTGTGTGTGTATATGTGAATGTGTGAGTGTGTGTATATGTGAATGTGTGTATATGTGAATGTGTGAGTGTGTATATGTGAATGTGTGAGTGTGTATATGTGAATGTGTGAGTGTGTGTATATGTGAATGTGTGAGTGCGTGTATATGTGAATGTGTGAGTGCGTGTATATGTGAATGTGTGAGTGAGTGTATATGTGAATGTGTGAGTGCGTGTATATGTGAATGTGTGAGTGCGTGTATATGTGAATGTGAGTGTGTGTATATGTGAATGTGTGAGTGCGTGTATATGTGAATGTGTGAGTGTGTGTATATGTGAATGTGTGTGTGTGTGTGTGTGTGAATGTGTGTGTATATGTGAATGTGTGAGTGCGTGTATATGTGAATGTGTGAGTGTGTGTATATGTGAATGTGTGAGTGTGTGTATATGTGAATGTGTGTGTATATGTGAATGTGTGAGTGCGTGTATATGTGAATGTGTGAGTGCGTGTATATGTGAATGTGTGAGTGTGTGTATATGTGAATGTGTGTGTGTATATGTGAATGTGTGAGTGTGTGTATATGTGAATGTGTGAGTGTGTGTATATGTGAATGTGTGTGTATATGTGAATGTGTGAGTGTGTGTATATGTGAATGTGTGAGTGTGTGTATATGTGAATGTGCGTGTATATGTGAATGTGCGAGTGCGTGTATATGTGAATGTGTGAGTGAGTGTATATGTGAATGTGTGAGTGTGTGTATATGTGAATGTGTGTGTATATGTGAATGTGTGAGTGCGTGTATATGTGAATGTGTGAGTGTGTATATGTGAATGTGTGAGTGTGTGTATATGTGAATGTGTGTGTGTGTATATGTGAATGTGTGAGTGAGTGTATATGTGAATGTGTGAGTGCGTGTATATGTGAATGTGTGTATATGTGAATGTGTGAGTGTGTGTGAGTGAGTGTATATGTGAATGTGTGAGTGCGTGTATAAGTGAATGTTTGAGTGTGTGTATATGTGAATGTGTGAGTGGATGCTTGATGTTAGGCACTAGGTAGAAAAGTGCTTTGTGCAGTAAACCTGGTCATTTCTGCAGGCTACTGAAAAGCTAAAACTAACTAACTAACTAAAAAATATCCCAATTGCACATCCTTAGTTTTAAATCTAATCATATGCAGTGGATAATTTCTTTTTGTGGAAAAACTGTGAGAATCCAGTTTTTAGAAATCCACCATCTTCCTATTTACATTTAAGTCAAAGACGACCCGTGTGGAACAATGACATGCTCATGCTCCGAGGAGAAGAGTACATGTCAATGCAGCAAAAGTTATTTTCTGTCTGTCACATGCCGAGCCCTTTCAAACCTATTTAACTGTGCTTAACATTATGTCTAGTCAGCGGAAAAAGACAGAAGGGTTTGAATCTGGAATGGATAAATTATTCAGTGCTTTAATGAAGCTGCACTGGGGTACGTTTGCTTTGCAAAATGGTGTGACCCCGCCAGAGGAAGTTCACTGAATGACTCGGGACAAACAGAAACACAAGGTCATAGCGTATCAATATTAATAGATGTTAAGCCTCAGAGAGCTAGGTTAATGCTAGTGACAGGTTGCATGACATGACATCCCCCACCCCACGTGAAAACGGGGATGGTTGAATTTAAAGGTGTTCTGTTTGTCTGTTTTCATCTTAATTTAGTATCTACTAGTGAAAAAAATTGCATACGTTGTTGAGAAATCTCAGCTGTGTTATCTTTGAAAAACTGCAATGCTGCGAGACTATAAATGATTTTATCATTACTGGTTCTTTAATTTCCCTTGCTTTTTATTACCCTTTTTGCATGACAAGACTTACCCACTGATGTATTTGCAGTAAGCCTCATTAAATGTCTGAAACGAGCAAAGATTATGTGTAATTTTATTCCTCAAATTCAATTATGTGAATAGGACATAGAAACTGTATTTTTTTTTTACTCTGTGGCCTTCAGTTTTCATTCTCTTCATAACCGTCTTTAATGTTACCATTGCCCGGACTTGTTTGAACAAGTTAAACAAGCGCTCATTTAATGTAATGCATTTAGATTCACATTAGTACATGATGCATTATATCACTTGCTGAAACTTGCACTATTTTGAGACTGTTGATGTGTTGCCCATTATGAGAAAGATACCAACAATGGTTTCACAGTTTACTTGTTGTTTAAAGCTCCTTAACGCTCCAAACTGACAAATCAGCCTTACGCAAACAATGCATCTCCATTCTGATATGCTAATGTTAAGATGTCTTTTGATGGTTTTGCAAATCGCTTGAATCACAAAGAGAGTGTTTGTGTGGAAATGTTTTTCCGGCTGACTTAATTTGCCCTTTTGAAGCTGAGCGACCACTTTTTACTGGCTGCTCTGTTTTCCCTAGCGAGGCTTTGTACATGATAACATGCTCTGTGTTTTTCCAGGATAAGCTTGCCTGCTGTGGGAAAAGCTCACCATATTGGAATATACTGTATGTATTCCACACTCACTGATGCACTGATGCCATAGCACCTCTTGTCATATAAGAGAAAGTGACTGCCACTAGTGTGTTTTCGTCACTGACTTGTCCATGGCTTTGACTTTTCAAAAAGTGACCCTCGGGAAGTAAGTGTTAATCTATCTATCTATCTATTAATCTATACACATTACACTTAGAATCATTAAGTATTTTATCTGTTTTATCAAGCTAATGCAAAGACAAAATACAGTTCTGTTCAAAAGGCTATATTTTATGGCCGTCCAGAGTTTCGTCTCAAATACAATAAACAAGTACTCTTCTCAACACTGGCAGAAATGGAGCACCAAGCCTTTTCCAATTTTTTTCCTGACATGCAGTCTGGTTTTGGTATTGACCTCTGCTGATTCTTCAGATGTCTTGATTACATCTCGAATAGCACAAAGCCAGACTGTTTTCTGATGTATTGTTCAAGTGTAAGGGAACACTTTAAATTACTTTATGTTCTTTAACCTAGAGAAGCTGTTTTTATCAGATAATTTTCTGTTTTAAAACAATATCATTTTTTGTATTTTGTTGATGCATTGAAAAAAATATATATTTTTTTTAAACTATAATGTGGTTATCGATAGCTAAACAAATCTTGTCAGCCCAGGATTTTTGTACAGTATTGCGTATCATTAAAGAACCTCATCTTGTGCAGCTTTGGTTTTGGGCCCACAGGCTCCACTGGAGTCCCCTCTCTCTGTCTGTCTTACACTCTATCAATAATGGCATTTAAAGACAGGCTAACACTGAAACTGCCAAGCTGCCAACTCATCAGAGCTTTGATGTTTTCCCTCTTTGACACAATCAGTGCAGATTGTGCCTTCAGATTAGAACAATCATAAAACTCCTTAAACATTAGTCTTTTTATTTCTTTCTCTTCTTCTTGTGAATACAGTCACAAAGCATCGGTTCAAGTGTGTCCTCCTGTTCAGTCCTGTCATGTCACAGTGGGAGTAAAAAGGCTCCCTGCGTTCCCCGGGGGGCATCACTGTCAAGGACACCTGTCTGCTGCTGCTTTCCGCTGCGTGTGCACACTACCACATTACATAAAACACTGGATGTATGCCAGTTTCCTACAGTGGGACACCTAAGGATTCCTCTGCCCTGCTGTGCAAAGCTCACACTCAACTCCTCCCTCTAGTCCCAGGCTTGGTCCACCATCTGGCTGCTCATCTGTCTTATGCCAGAAGAGAAGATGTATGTAGGCACATGTGAATCAAAAAGATCCAAACCAGTTCCTCTGATCAATCAGTCTTTATGGGAAACCAAAAAGGTGAGTGCTAATTAAAATCAGCATTTGTTGCCACAGGGAATCTTAAGAATCATAGTGACAGTCCAGCCCACTTGGTCCCTAAGCAACAGAACTGCAGCTAATGAGAAGGGACGACATGACGCCAGAAAATTATGAGCTATATTCTGCCTCTTTTGTCTTTCACATCTTTATATTGATCTCATAAAGGCTTGTATTTTTCTGCCCTTTGTCTGTCTCAAACCTTGCCCTTGTCTGTCTCTCTAACTAATTTGGCAGACCCAAAGGCATCCCAGCAATGCTTTGATTGTGTCTCGATACTTGTTGCAATCCAATTAGTTTTATTTTTGTCTTTTAACATCATCTTACAATCTCTACCTTCGTCTTGTCTCCCTTCTTCTGTTTACCACAATTAACAACTTCCTACGCTTTCCTCCTTCCACCTCCTGTCGCTCACTGTCCTTGATGAAGGGAGATTTAACATTCATAAGAGCCTCAGATATCTTTCAAGTGACTGAGCAGGAGGACATTTTGAAATTCAATGTAATATTTATCTGTCTGTGGTCTCTTGTCTTATCACTGTTTGCTTGCCAAGACACCATCATGTTAATAATTTATGCCTAAAATTCAGATGCTTAACACAATAAGAAATTCTATTATTATATTCTACTGATGATCATTGGAACATGTTATATACACTGTTATATGAGCTTCTGTTGTAATCTATATCTGATTTTCAATGTACAGTTTGCCTCCATCATTTAGTTGAAGTTGGAAAAGACATGCTTAATTCCTTCTGTGAATGAGCTAACAGCTTAAGCTAAGAATTAGCTGCTTTTGTACAAACGTCAGATGTTATTCTATAAATGGCAGGAATGTCTAATTGCCCTGTCGATTACAGAAGGTCAGCTGCTTAGACTCACAGAGAAGTATCTGTCTCCCCCAAAGTTGTTTTGTAGTGAGCGCTAAGACATTGCTGAAGAAAAAACACAGTGAAAACCCACATGACAACTGAAAACAAAGCAGCACATGCATGTCTATGCTTCAATAAGAAATAGGCAATGACTTCTGATTTAACAAAACTGGAGCCTACATATGTATTTACCCATCACACTTACCTAGCCAACAAATAACATGGGTCTGTTTAATCAGCTGTAAGCTAGTGTACAGTGGAATATTCAGGTGGTATTTTTTGTTAAAAATATTAATGATACCCAAGAATGCCAGTTATAGCCCAGTATCATGACCATGTAATATTTAGTACAACAATATAAATATCCCCTCCTCATTCTAGACCGGGCTTCAGTTACCTGACAGGTGCCAAAAATCTATCCACTAGGACTGGAGTACCTTTGTTCCGGTTCCAAGCCCAGAAAGGGTTGTTTCAGGGCATCCAGCTTAAAATCTTCAAATCACTAGATGACTTGTTTTATTATGTGCTGCTTGCATAATAATAACTATCTCCATTAACTACAATGATTACTGAATATCAGAATGGGCTTTATTGTATTAAACATTGTTTCTATCAGCCAATGTTGACCTATAAAAATTATAGTTCAAAGAGTCACTTTACACCACCTTTGATTTTATAAGCGTTTGGTTTGTTATCTTGCTATCCTGGCTAAAGTCTTTTAGGTGCACAGACTTTCATTTATCAATACAAAGAGAGTGAGGTTCATTACACAGATTCACACTTGAACCTTAAACACCAGGCAAGGTTTTAATTATTATGTTACACACAGTGGTTAGTCACCGTATGAACACTAAAGTAGCCATTCTCTCAGTGAAGGCAACCGTTTCAGATGAAAAGGAAACAATGACCACAGAGTGATGCCTATCAGCTATTTTGGTAGAACGTGTGATTTCTGATCAGGCCATCAGAGAGTATTCTTGGCTAACCAGACCTTTCAGCCTGTCAGCAGCAGACATTATGATTAAGTGTGAAGATACACAGTCTGTAAATCTACTTCTATGAGTCACAGCTGGAGAGATGTCAAAACTCAATGGACTTGCTACTGGCTGCAGGTACAAAAATACATTTCACTGTGTATAACTGTGCATGTGACCACAGGGGGATCTTATAAGATAAGATAAGATAATTAAAGCTTATCTTATCTTATCTTATCTTATCTTATCTTACTTCTCTTGTGTGAGTGGCTACATATGTGTTATTCCTGGATTCTTGTGCAGTGGTGGAAAAAAGTTTTTGAACACCCTTAAAATTTTACACAATCATGAAATCTGTGTTTCAAAATATGTTGCTGCATTAGACAGACACAAACAAATACAAATTATATTTTTTGTTCATTGTTTACAAGAAAAAACAACAAAACTAAATTCTTGACAGTTTCAATGTCACTTCTCAACATTGTTGGTATCAAAGTCAAAAAATAACAGAGAATGTGTTTAAAACTGAACAACAAATTATTAAACCATCAAATTATCAAAATCATATTTAGTAGTCTTAAAGACTGATTCTTAATACAATATTTGGGTTGTCCAAAAACTTCTTTCCTCCACTTGAAGCAGCATTATCAACTCATCTTCTACAACCACCTCAATCAAAGATAAATATAATTTCATTCCTGTCCTATAAGATGAAGAAGTAGTGAGAAGGTCAATAAAGTCCATAAAGCTTAATGCCTAAAGTATGAAACCACACGTAACATTAGTTTTCATGAATGATGCGTAGGCTTCGAGTGTGCACCAAACTGTGAATGACGTCATGCTGCGCGACACAGCCCACTCAGCCGAATCAGACTTGTGAGGTGAATGTTTTTGGTAGATGTGTTCTAATAGAGACCATTTGTGTCACAGAAGTTTGAATATACACATTACTGCTTTTTTATCCTGTAAAAGCTCAAGGTAAAGTAGGTGTACAATCATAAACTTTAGGCCAACCTTTCTGTTAGTCATTGAACCCCACGTAGTGCATCTCATCTCAGTAAGGATCTGATCAAGCACTGCAAAATGTTTCATTAAAAACTTAATATAGTTATAGTGTCAATGGTTATAGTTTTCCAAAGGTTACCCAGAAGAACGCTATTCCTTGGTCATTTGTTGTCAATTGGAAGATGTTGTGTCATTGAATGCTCAGCTGATTTGTCCTCACTCAACAGATGGCAGCATGGCTCCACTGAGCAATTATTAAAGGTTAAACAAGACACAATATGTAATTCATTAATAATGGATGATTACAAAATCATTTAGCCATGTAGCGGCAGGTCGGTTAATATGACTTGTCACCCAGAAGAGTAACTCCCATGATGCCAATTAATCTTAATGATGTACGTGTTGAAAATAAAGCTATTTCTTCAGTTCGAGCACAGCTGGGATCGGTGTAGTCGTGTGTAAAAATGACATTGTCTTCTTTTCTAAAAACTAAACAAGGCCATTTAACACGGAGATGTATGAATTAATGAAAAGGTGCCCAGGGCGTATTGTGTTGGGGGACCCAGGACTCCTGCTTTACGGCCCTGTTGGGATCAGTGAAGTGTCAGTCTGGGGTCTCTGGAGGCCATTTAATCCTGCTGTACTGCCTTGTAATGTGAATATTACATTTTAAAATGAGCCGGAGCCTACCACTTCAACATGATCATTTCGACTGGTGTTGCCTGAAGCAGTGCATCCTCTCACCACAAGTCATTCTCCCAGGACAGAAGGCTGTTTATTAAAATGCAGCGGTAATGCTTACAATGTATAGTAATACTGTTTATGCCTGAAACATGCAGGGTATCTTGAAAATATGTTCAGGACTTGTTTACGACAAAGTTCCCTTTTGATTCCTGTAGTTCTCTCCATTACATTCTTTTAAAGGATTTGCTGTTGGACTATTTTGACTCGATCTTAAATCAGATGTGTCCAGAGTTGATTTGGTGAAATATGTGCTCTCAAAGGATTGTAGAGGGTTGGTTATTTTTTTCTACATTATAATTCACTTGTTTCCTCACCAAACAGAACCAAGTGTTAGGCTATTCGTGCTTGAACATAACCTTAGAGGTTTGTCTTTTTTCATAAATGTTGAGAACCACTAAAACACACGACAAAAAAACAAAGACTATAATGTATTTTCGGGGTCTCTGCATGCACGGTAGACCACAGGAAATGTCAAATAGATTCGTTTGATGTGGTACATTTGGGAGGCTGTGTGGCTCACCGCTTCTCTCCACACGGTGGCCCTGTGTCTCTCCTTGTCGACGCTCTTCCTCGCGTCGCCGCCGTAGCTCCCTCCTCTCTCCTCCTCCTTCTGCCGTCCTCCTCTACACTTCCACTCGTGTTGGCGTCGCGCTGCGCAGAGGCACAGAGCAGCAGCCCGGTGCGAACATGGTCGGCGGCTTGTGTGCTCGCAGGTTGGCCCGACGGTCGCGGTCCGCCCTGATAGCAGCCCTCACGGTGTTGCTGGTGCAGACGCTCATCGTGTGGAACTTCAGCAGCCTTGACTCCGGCGAAGAGCGGGAGGACCGGGGCTCCAGTGTGCGTGAAAAGAGGGACCGGCTCTCGGGCAACAAAGCCGCTGGCAGCGACTATTCGAAGCACGGGCTCCATCAGCGGCAGCATCACACTCCGCTTGGGAGGGGGGCGTCTCGACACATACAGCAGCCGGTAAGACACAGTCATTCCCACATTTTCACATTTCCAATGCGTTCACGCCGTGTCCCCGTTAAAGAGACGGTTAGCTCGAGATACATGGGTTGGCAGACAGTTCACAACATTTACGCACTGCTTAGACGCTTAGCTCATGTCCAGGCCTTAAATGAATTGCTGTCACTTGTGAACACGGACTGTTTTAAGAGAACTAGACAGATGCTACGTTGAGGAGCGATGCTGAGGCGGGCATCCTTAGCTAGAGGAAGACGTGAGCCACACAGAGCATACTCCAGATTCAAATACTACAGCTGAGAATAAAATAGGAACAGCGTGTAGTTCACACCGGGGTACAGTGATAGCGAGGCAGGGTAAATCCTCTCATAAGATAGTGGCTGTGCCTAATCGTTACTGGATTTCTGGGTCTCCTTTTTACCTGTCACTGTGCATTTGGTGTTTCATCTCAAATACAGCTGCATGGGTCAGATCCGCCATGCAAAGGGCAAACTGAAACATAACCTCATTTCCAAGTTGTTTTTGATGAGTGCACTGATATGAGAGTCATATGCCATATGTTAAAGCACTAATAGAATAATTGGCAGTGGCAGCACATGCAGCCAAGACAGATGTCATAGGGTTGGACAATGCATTTGAGCTTTTAAAGAACTTTCCTGGCATATGTCAATAAATGAACTCAAGATATTTTTTTGGATGCTCACATTTGGCACTAGCCTACAATTTTCACCATAGAATAGATATGAGGGCTATCTTTATACCTGAGTAAGGACAACTAAACCAAACCCCCAGAAGAACACGCAGCAGGTTTTGTGTTTGAGCAGGGCTCCAACACAGCATGTGATTAATTTTCACAACTTGATGTCTGAAATTAAAATCATAGCTTCTTGCATTGCATGGTTTCTCAAGCATTGAAGGCTGTCCTAAAGAAATTGGACGCAGTTGTTTTCTGGCGAGTGCTGCAGCTTTTTCCCTTCATAAAACTGCCAGCCATTCAAGTAATGTCTACTCCCCAGAAGCCATGCCACCAGCAGATAACTCATCCTACATTTAGCATGATACCACACGGACACGGTCCTGGTGTATCTGATAGGTCTGTTGTCCCACTGGATGCTATTTTCACAATTCAAAGTTAGAGAATCCTCTGATGAAACAGCATGTGAAATTTCAGTAACAGTCCAATGAGGACAGAGTGTATCTAAGATGTTCATTAGCCATTTACATGATCACACTTCAGGGTATTGTTTGTAATTGTTATGAAATTGAAATATTCCTCAAAGGGTTGTATAGTTACATAACAGGGATTGTGTCTCCTTTTCATAGGAGATCAGTTGTGTCAGTACCTATTCACACAGTGTCAACACTGATTTGTTCAAAAGTCATTCAATATTAAAGCACACAGAGGATGTGCACCCTTGACCTTTTGAGGAGGGCTTTCATCCCCATCGCCTCGAGGCACTTCACAGACTGTATGCCAGTCCACCAGCGGCTTACTGCGCTGCTTGTCTATCATATTGTAAACTCTCCCTCTGCAGTTCTGTAGCCTCCAGACTACTGCCAGTCCAAGGGGTCCCTCTCAGTCACAAGCCTTCCCTTGGTTCCTGGTTTATCACAGCGTTTTCATTCCTTCATTGTGGCCTACGTGAGAGTAGGTTGGCAAGCAATGTCCAGCCAGAGGCACATCTACAGCACCAAATTTGCCTACATGTGGCACCACGCCTAAGTGAGGGCAGTATTATGATCCACAAAACAATGAGCCGGAAGCTATAATGTACAATACAATGGCAGTAGAAAGATGTCTATGTGATCACTTGTGTTGGGTGAGAACATTGTTCATAGGGTTGTGTCATCCCAGCAGGCAGAAGCTACAGTTGTCATTAGTGGTTGTCTCCTGTTGTGTCTTGAGAAAAAATGCTGCTAGATATTGTCGACATTTTCCTCTCTAATCAGCATGCTGTTCACTGCAGCATCCACTTCATATATATGCATTTAACAGCTTAAAATGTCTGTAAATGTTTTTACACATACATTTGTTAAATTAATTAATCCAAAACTTGGATGTTAGTTTATTACAGAGCATCAGCATGATTTATGAACTGTGCTCATTAAGGCGGTTGTGGTAATGGAGGTGAAAAACTGTGACTGTGTCAGTATTAAACCATCCTACCTTCAGTAGGAGCCAGAGTTAATCTTTGAAAAGTGTCTGCTTCAAGCTGCACATCTGGTCATCAGCGTTTTCTTTCCGTCTGCTGCCACAGTCATGTAGCTGTAATGTGCTCCGCGGGTGTCCGGCTCACACATGCTGTAAAGAGTTTCCCTGTTAGTCATGGTAATACACGTAATGTAACCTCTGATGGACACTCTTTCCATACGACATTTTCCTCTGTTCTGCCTCGATGGCAACGCAGTGCGGTAATAATGTTTAAATGACATGCAAAACCACAAATTACTATGTCATGTTCTATTATACAAGTATTATTTCCCAATGTGGCACACTTGGTACAACCAAGTGCAGACCAGTTTTACACAGGGAAGTGTGACAAGAGTTGTTTCACAGTAAATATGTAAAAGGTATTATTTTGTTTTTTTTAAACTCAGTCTAGGGTGTATTAATCTGAATTATTTAACCCTGGTTAGTAACTTTAAAACAGATGAATCATAGGTTGAAGCCAAAGTTTTTTCAAAGCAATTAGGATCTGAGTCATCATTTACCCTTTCAAATTCTTTACACTCGATGGGGTTCCTTCTGTCATTTGTGTGTGACTCATTTTGATTAAAAGGTTTTCATCATTTGCCTTTGACCAATCAAAATATTGTCTTTTCAAATGCACTGATAAATGCTATATGTTGTTAGGTTACACAGTTTTTGTACGATTTCTTAAAGTTCCAGTAAAGGTAAATAACTGAGCCTTGTCTGCAAAAATCCAAAGATAGATCTAAAGAGCTGCAATCAATCCGGGCATATTCAAAGGTAATCAAATGCATTGTGTGTATGTTTTGCATTGAGGAGCTTTTCGGAAATCTATTGTTGCTACCGGTTTCCGAACCACAGCCACACCACAATGGGATTCATCCCACTGTGTCCAGGATCACAGTGCTGACTCACACACCCACTTACATGAACATATTTATAGTTCCTCGCTACACTTTGTGCCTTAACCTGCATGTGTTTTAGTAAGTATAAATTTTTAACAGCTTGGTACAATGCGGTTCTGACTGAGCTGTGTTTGAGTAGTTTCACCTCACCACTTTGTTACAATCACCTTTTAAATGCCAGTCAATGTGAATGTTGGTTTTTGTATCATGGCAGAACCTCTTAAGCTTTGGTAACTGGCATCTAAATTGGCCCTCCCCCCAAAAGAAAATCATCTTGTAGTGTTTACTACTTTAAACAGACCTTTGAATGTAGTTAATTATAGTCCAGGGCCACCCACAAAAGATACACCGTGTAATTTCAAATTCCAAACGTCCCTATCGTCCCAATCATTACATCAATAAAGTGTTACCCTCTAAAACCTGTAATGAGGGGAAGTAAATTGGAGCCTGCCCTTCAGACTGTCCATCTGCTGTGAATTCAGTTTTTTCAGAAGGAAATTATTATTTTTTCTTCTTTTTCTTGCAGTGCCTCTCTTACTAGAGAAGTGCGGACATATTCAGATCTGAGAGGAGCAGGATGCACACCTCAGACTTGAAAGAGATGTTGAAAACCTTAGACACTTTGAAGTTGGTGTAATTTGTAGAGATGACACTGTCTCTCTAGGAAATCAGCAACAGAACACAACTTTTTATTATCATAATGGTGATAACTTGCATTAAGCTCATCTGGCTAAAACCCGATTCTCAGAATAAAATGTGTGAAAGCTAGTGAGTAGAGTGAAGGATATTTGGGGTATTGCAGCTCAAACACATCAAAATATCTTCTATGGCCCGTCCCTGTGAAACACGTCGACAAGCTAAATGTAACCCATGTAATTTGCAAGCAGTCTCTGTGCTGACTTTGTGTAAGATAGGATTGACCATTCAATTTTTCTCAGTGGGTAGAGCGGCCGTCCTTTGACCGGCGGTTGGGGGTGGTTCGATCCATGCTCGAAACATCCCAAAACATCATAACCGCTCTCCCCCACATACTGTTGTTGTGTCCTTGGGCAAGACACTAAAACCTACCTGGCCTCCAGTGGTGTTCAGCTGTAACACTGGTGAATAGCTAAATGTATGTAAAGAGCTTTGAGTGCCTACTACAGTAGGTGGAAAAGCGCTATATAAAAATGAAAAATAAATAAATAAACAAAAACACTCTAAAATGACTTGCACCATCGCGTCAATTATGGTAACTTTTCCATTTGAGATGAGACTAGAGCAAGCTCCATTATCACATTATATTTAATAGGCCAAATGGATAACTGCAAAGTTAATGCAAATTTAGCAACAGTGCTGAGGGTCTTAACATCTGAAAGTACGTACAGTGTTGGTTTGTGTTTCTAGACAGGTTACTGACAGATGCTTCAGAATCTTTTGCTGCACATTTAAGGAATAAGATGACGTCACTGATACTATTATTTCTCTTTTTTGCATCCGTTCGTTTAATAGTATATGCACAGCTGTCTATCTTATCATAACAAATTATACAAATTATACAAAAATTTTAACACAACACTTTTGTTTTTCCCTTATTTTTCACAAGCTGAACTCAAAGATCTAAGACGTTTTCTTTGTACACAATCAATATTGTTCACAAATCTGTCCAAATCTGTGTTAGTGAGCACTTCTCTTTGCCGAGATAATCCATCCACCTCACAGGTGTGGCACATCAAGAAGTTGATTAGAGAGCATGATCAATGCACAGGTGTGCCTTAGGCTGGCCACAATAAAAGGCCACTCTAAAATGTGCAGTTTTATCACACAGCACAATGCCACAGATGTGGCAAGTTTTTAGGGAGAATATTTACCAGAGCTGTTGCCTGTGAATTGAATGTTATGTCTCTACCATAAGCCGTCTCCAAAGGCGTTTCAGAGAATTTGGCAGTACATCCTACTGGCCTCACAACCGCAGACCACGTGTACCCACACCAGCCCAGGACCTCCACATCCAGCATCTTCACCCCCACCTAGAATGAATCCCTGTTTTCCCTGTACAAGGCAGAATGCAGACAGTGAATGGCGTTGTGCGGGTGAATGGTTTGCTGATGTCAACGTTGTGGATCAAGTGGCCCATGGTGGTGGTGTTGTATTTTCATTTTTGTTCAGTAGTATTAGTAACAAGTACTGTATGTACAAATAGATTGATGACAAATGTAAGTAAATATTGAATAAGGTGTTTTATTATTGGACCTTCATAAGCCCACAGAGGTCCATCTTTTGGTGGGAGTGAAAAAAACAAACTGAGATAACACTTGACAGTTTTATGTAAATCTTTTAGCATCAGTGAGATTGTCATCTTATTCATGTGCTCTCTAATCTACAATTATTTATTTATTTATTTATTTTTCATGCCACTCCGCAATCGACACAACTCTAGCCATAAACCATTATAATAAACAAAAACATAAATCAAACAACGCAGCCAGAATCCCAATTATCATAAACATAAAAGGAACAGGAAAAAGATCTGTCTTATAGGACCTGCCCCTTTTTTAGCTGTATCTTATAAAAATAATCAAGAATCAACCAGTCATGACCCTAGACCCTTCCCCTGTTAGTTTGTTTCATATATTAAACTTATTCTTAATTCTCTTCATTTTATGTGTTTCTGACATAGATTGTATAATAATTTTCTGAGCACATTGTCCTATAACAGGAAGGTTGGTGGTTTGAATCCCACTCTCCCCAGTTTATACTGTCATTGTGTCCTTGGGCAAGACACCAAACCCACCTTGCCTCCAGAAACTGGTGTGAGAATGTTTGGTGGTGGTCGGAGAGGCTGTAGCTGCAAAATGGCTGCCACTCCGTCTGTAGCTTACCACCAGTGTGTGACTGTGGAGTGAATGAATAATGGATGGTCTGTAATTGAAGATACATCTTATCCATTATTAGTAATTTAATAAAAAAAAAAACATTTGCACATTCTGTTGAAAAGCACTTCTACTCCTTAGGTATTTGAATGTAAATATGATCCTATATGTCCATATTTAGATATTGATAGTAGAAAATGTCTTCCATACGTCTGCAAAAATTTCAGTTATTAGTTTAGATCCAGTCTAATTTCTTATTTTCCATCTTATTTAGACGTTCTTGCCACCTGTCTGAATGTATTAGCGTCTCATCCTTTGGACTAGGGTTGTCAGACAAATCCGGGTTTTTTAAAAAGTATTTTTAGAGTGATGAGCATGTCTGACAGGAGCTTAAGAAACACTCAGCTTATCCTGTTCGTCTGCGTTAGAGTATGTGTCTGTCCCCTTGTGCTCAGCAGGATGCCCTCATGCAAAATCAAATATTGTAACTTGTGCTCCTCTTGGTGCTTGTGCCAATTAGATTTGCTTTTAAAATCAAACAACACACAAAATTTCTTCTGGACAGCTTGTCTCGGTTGTTCCTGCCATCAGTGTTACAGATGCTTTCATTCCCAAACACATTAATAACGCATCATCCAGATGAATGAAGCTATATAATACCTTGGGTTGCCGATAATCCAAAAGGTAAGAGGCTTAGTAGAGACGGAGAGATGAGAAGATGCACTGGGGGTGAATTAGTGTGTTATCCATGTTGATATTTAGCCCTAAAATGCTCTAAGCGAATACACACACAACTTGAAAACAACTGTTTGGACTAGAATATGGCCATATGGAGGGGTTATTAGGTCAATCTCTCCTCTCCCTTGATGTTTACTACTTTCAGGGTTATCGCTTTAAATAGAGCAACTGTTTTTAATATAAAGAGCTAACAGCCAATGTATGACTCAAATTGTATAGGGTTACACCTTAAAAAAATATAATGAAAACGTTTTTTAAAGTTACTTTTTCATTTCCAAATATGCCTTGCACATTTGTGTTTTTGTTTTGGCTGATTAATTTCTTCTATTTGTACATTTAACCTTGAAAATCACCATAGCTTTTACTGATGCTGACCTTTTTATAGTTAGAGCTTTGGAGAAAAGATTGATATAGCATCTAGTCATTTCTGTCTATTATAATTTGGTTTGAATGGTGTGCCCAACTTTCTTTTAAATGTAATATTCACATTTTGCCTTGTCATATTTTAAATTTGTATTATCACCCAATACAAGATACAAATATATTCAACATAGACAAGTGTTCTTTTGGAGAAGATAGAACTGTTTGTAAAGTTGAAAAAGTCTGTGGTAGACCTGGCATTAATGCCCCATCCACCACCTAAACCTTCAAAGTTTCCTTTACCACTCACTCAAATGCTCTATTTGATTGCTTCTGTTGAGTAAAGTGGTATCTACTGTTCATCCTCAAGGCCACACTGACCATAAATACACATGTGTAGGGATCGTTAGATACTAACAGTTGTGGTCACATCATACTAAAAAACACTTGACAACCTCTTTTTTACGCCAGATTGGCTTCTCTTGTGAAATTGCTGCAGCGCTGCCACATTGACATACACAACACACTGATCCTCATGTACAACGTAAATGCACAAGCACATGTAATCACACCCACACAGTCTAATGACACACAAGCTACTGCCATACTGCACTCTGATCGTCTTGTACCGTGTTATTTTAATAAGACGGGGTTTGTGACAAGAAGAGACAAGAGTATGTGGCAGTTCAGTGAAGACACGGACTGACGACATGATGGCCGAGTGGAGATATGGCTGATCACAGAAGCCTTTTTTCTTTTCTCATAGAGCAAAAAGAGAGGAACTGACAGTGGTGTTTTTGTACTGAAGCAGAATGCCAACAGCCCAGAAGACTGTCTTGTCTGTGATTAATAGAGAATGAGGAAGTGAAAAAACGAGAGATGGAGACAGAGGCAAATGCTTAGTGAAGAAATGTTTGGGTGAAAAAAGAAAAGATAAATGTCTCATCCCTTCTACAAATCCGACATCGACTCAAATCCCAGCGTAATCCTTAGGGGAACCCAGTTTGGTTTGAAGGCGTGTTAGGGGAGCTCATGCCCGCCTGGCAAACACAGTGCGGTTGGAGACTGTTTCTGGAAACTAACCTGAGTCCAAATGGTCTCTGTGTATGCAGAGATCAGCGCTGTAATTTTCCTCTCTGTCTGTGAAGTTTCAGGTTTAAATGGTAAGCCGATACCAACATGCTGGTTTTGTTGAGCATCTCTAAATAGAAGCTCTGTTTTAGGATTAAGATTAGGAATGTATGGACGAGGTAATCTGCCCAATAATCCTCATTCAGGACTGCTACTTAAAAAGCCCACATGGCTTTTATTCATTTATTAGCTTGATGTATGATGTGACCTTTCTTTGTGTAATAGTTCCTAGTGGGTTTGATCAGAACAAAGTTAATGGCAAATACAGCAATATTCTAATATAGAATCAAGTTTATGTGCTCTATATATACAGTGTATATGAGCAATGACCGTTAAACCACTATGATTCAGTAGCTTAAGTTCAATGTAGTTCAATAACAGATTACATGTAAAGTTTACAGGGCCATAGGCTGACAACAGAACCTTCACCAGAGTGCTTCTCTGGTCATCACCCCCGAAAATCATCCATGCACAAAGTTATATATCACTCTATGCTCCACTCCCAGCCCCTCCCTTCTCTGCTCACTCTTGGGAGCTGTCTCTCAGCAGATGTGCTTCTTTTCCTTTTTTTCATCAGTGCAACAATTTTTACCTCCCCTCCCCTCTTCATCAGTAGCTGTGCTTCTGCTCTTCACTGTCATTTGGTTGGACAGCACATCCTCCACACCCCTGGGAGCGATACCTGCCTATCTACCTGTCTTCTGTGTGAAACATATTTAGAGAAAACATGTGCTGTGTAAGCATGTCAAATCACCCATATCCCTTTACTCTTTTCCAGGGAACCGTCCCGTGATCTCTTAAAGCAGAATTGACCATGAGCAGTGTGTCTTTTTTGTTTTCCGTTGCTAGCTCGAGTGTGCTGCCGTGTTAGCCACAGGAAACAGAAATGAGATGGAGATGTGGAAAGGGCGTTTTTTTAACGCACTAAACCAAAACAATAACGCAAAATATTTTACCAGCCATAATGCATACAGTATAAGGTATGTGACTGCTTGAATGCTAAGGTAGTTAGGCTTTTTGAAAAGTCTTTTCTTACATTTACATTTTTGCATTTATTAACAAAGACCCTGGCTTTAAATGAAATGTGTGACAGTGGTGCAACTCCCCCAGTTGATAAAAGCCCTAAGGACTCGAACAGACTGCAAATTATATACATTCAACATTTAAAACAAGATTTGTGGAGAGTTGTGTTCTTAAAATATTGGTTGTTTGTGAAAAATAGTAGCATGCCCTGGCAGTCACTCCGAAATATATTTACAGTTGAGTTTGATATAAAAAGGTTATAGAAATGCAATTACCATATTTTACACCTTTATTTGTTAAAAATAAATTTAATGTAAGGCATTATGGTCAAGGTCACTGTAAATAATTCCCACTGTGAGGTCAGTCAAGCTGTTCAGCAAAGGCTGACACCGGAGACTGATAGAAGTTGCACACCTACATGCGTCTACACTGTGTGCTCTTAAAAACACCCCCTCATTCTCTTTAGTACACCTACAGAATGTGTAAAATTATAGTAGTAGTACCATCCTTTACGCTTTCCAAAAACACTTACCCACACAACTTTTCTCAGAAACATGCATTTTTACTGCACACACAAAGTGCTCTTCTGTACACACACTATGAGAGTAAATAACTTTACTCACCAAACGAACAGTTCTTCAGTATTCAGTATTAAACATAGGCACAAAAACCCAGTGAGTCATTACTGAACATGTGTTTTGACATCAGCGGTTCATTTAGAGCCGAGTCCATGTCCTACCTGTGCCTCCACTCTGAGGAATGCTCCACTCTCGTGAAGTGCAGAGCTCAGTTTGGCTCATACATTAACATGCAGGGGTAAATCTATATGGATTTATATTGTCTCTTGTCTTCATTCCTCTCATCTGGAGTGAGAATGTCTCAGTGCATTCACTGCCGAGTCGTTTTGGTCCTCCAAACACCGCGGGCCTTCCAAATCAGCTTCAATGAGGAGCCCTGCCGAGGTTGTCGCCGTCGGGGAGAAATTGCACTGTAATTGAGCCGCGTGATAATAATACGCTCCTCTCTGATTTCCTACCAGCGGTGTATCATCATCAACACTATCATCATTGTGCCATCCCATCAGCAGACGCCCAACTTGACCTGCTCTTTCACTTCACACTCTTTCATTCTTGTCAATTATTTTATTCCTGTTTTACTTTTCACTCATTTGGTCCCTGCAACTGTCTCCAACCATCCTCCTCATTTCCGTTCCATCTCGTTGGGCTCCTTGCCGCCGTGATACACAGAAATTACAATGTAGGAAAACCCAGTATGTGTTCGAGCTAGGAGACAGAAATGGAAAGATAATTAGGGTTGGTTGTGTGAGTGTTATCACATATGCCATATTTGCTTTGTACATAAGGAACTCATTCTTCTAATGAATATTCAATCATTAAATAGCAAGTTCCCTTTTGTGTGTAAAATGGGGTATACAATAAACATGAAAAAGCATTATAATAAGCTCAGTGCCAGCATCTTTGCAGCTGTCAAGTTTTGATTAATAATCTATTAATGCTCTGAGGTAACTTTATTTGACAGTCATGCTTCCATCCTTATTTCTCTGCATCATCTGCTGCTCATTGAATCAGTCTCAGCTACAGTCACACTGCAATTTTTACCCATTAATTCCAAATATTTGTAAATTATACCAACAATAAAAGTTCTGTGACTTAGAAGAATGGGAAAAGTTGGTGAAATTATGACTTAGAAGAATGATGGAGAAAAAAAAGAGCGTTAATCAAGTTGGAGGCCAGGCCAGCAAATTTAAATTGAGACGCTGAAGAGAAAGCCAAGATGGGTTTTAGACTTGTGTTTGTGGTTGTGTGAGTGAGATAGACGGCGTGTTAACCATCCTCATAAGAATTGCCTTTCCATAGAGTGGACCCATTGGGAAAATCATTGACTGCATATTGGTGTCAGTGTGTTTTAGTGTGCGTACATGTTTGTGTCAGCTCAAGCGAACAACAAAGCCACTCTGTTCTTTCTATGTCCACTTTTTCTTACTTACTTCAAACTTACCCTCAAGTAAAATCTGTTTTCTTCTGGTAAATCAGCCCACAACAATCTGTTTTTATGTAAGAATAAAGAAAGCTTTAGTGCTTAGAGGAATACAACTTTTCACAGAGGCTTGTGTAAAAACCGGGGCGCTCCTCCAATAATGCCAGCTTTCATACATTCTTTATGATTTGTGAGGTGATCTTTGGACAGTACATGGGTTCTTATTTTTGTGTTCACCAACCACATCGCCGTTCCTGTATTTGCAAATGTATACTGTTTAAACAGCTTATTGTCATTGAGTTCATTTTTATTGGAAACTCACAATAGCATATAGAGTTTGTGCATAATTGTTCTAAGTGCTGAGAAAGAGATTTGGTCAAGGCAATTATAACTGAGCCAGGGCATGTATGCTTGCTTAGCACTTAGTCTATTTGGCTAAAAGACACAAATGACTTCAATTTAACAGCAATAGAGGGGGGGCTATAATGAGTGGGTAACTATTTGTCTGAGGTGTGTTGCTCTGAGGTGGGGAGAATATTCAGAGGAATAGGACTATATTTTCTCTGGCATTATTTCCTGTGGCAGCAATAGAGATTAATGGGCAGGTACTTTATTAGTTTCTCAAAAATAATACTCATTACCTTTTTCCTACTTATTTTTCTTTCTTTTTCTTTAATAGGGTTGGGTTATAGCTTGTACATTACTTGGGGTCAAATTAGTGTCAAATGCATTGGAATTCTACCAGCCAAGTCTCCATCTTGAACCCAAAGTAGTTTTAGCCATCGTCAAAAACATTCCTTCTGTTATTTCCAAATAAGTGGTTTATTTTAATCCCCCGCATTACTGATGCTAAAACCCACAAAAATGTGCCATTATTGCCTAAACGTAATTATAAAGCACTTTTAAACTTCATGTTGCAGTGCTTTGAAGTTACTAATAAACATGCAGAAAACAATATAGCATTTTGATTGGACACACATCTTTCAGCCAGAGGGTTTCAACAAATGAGAGCTTGGTACTTTTGGTCATTTTAAATACTCCCCTTTTTCGAAATCCTAAGTTTTCTAAAGATATTATCAACTCACTATTTCCTTGGGGGCAGTTTTTGAACAGCACTGTACTTACCAAGACCTCAACCTATAACTTGGTTAAGGTCTTGGTAACTACTGAGAATTCCTGAGGAATACACAGTCAAATCTGAGCTGTAGCTTGGAGCCAACTTATGTGTTAAATTTTAGAATTTTGTGTGGTGAGGTTTAATACTGAGAACATAGTGTCACTGCATTTGGGGAGAACGGAGAATGTTGATTTGGTCAGTGCACTGTATCTAAGGCCAGTGAACATGTTAAACTTATATTGAATGTTGGTTATAAGTTGTGTCTCACACTCTGCATTGGTTTGCACCAGTCTTATAAGAGGTTTCAGTTCCTCCTGGATGATATGTGTGAAGCATTAGAAATCAATGTGTTGGTTTTCTGCAGAGGGTGACACTGCATACAGTACATTTGTATTCTGTGCAGGAGCCCAGTGCGTTGTGTTGATTAATAGATGAAGTGGAGTGACTTTATAATGGCATGTGATACCAAATGTTGTCCTAGTGTGTGTCTAAGTTGAGTGAGCAGTTGTGTGCATGTTGCATTGAACATCAAGGGTCAAGGAAGGTCATGCTTGTTTAGTTTTGTGTGTGCTCCACATGGCCTCCCAGCCTACAGCAGTTGATGATTCACTGGACACAGGCTATACGATGTTTGCTGGCTTTGACCCTTCCCCACACCAGCTGTTAATTAAAGGCAACAGCTGGATGTGTGTTTACAGTTTAAACTAGCAACAAGGGCAGAGGGGCATGAAACAAAATGAAGTTTTGTAATACATTTGTCAGTATTAGCTTGTGCTGTCAGTGAGTCATCTGTGTGCATTAGAGCATGTGTTGCCAATTGGAGTGAACATATGTGTGTATTTCGTGCCTGCTGGGTCACCCCTGGCCCTCTGTGTTCTTTCCAATGCCCTGCTGTGGCTCCCAGGGGCCCAGAGGATTTTTCAGTTGGAATATGCTGACAGACTGATGCTGCTGGTCTGGCTTGCTGCTCCTTTTGTGGTTAGCACTGACCGTGGCATCCTCTGAATACCAAGTGATAGCTGCAAGCTCTTTGTTTCCCATACAAACAATATGACATCATCTACCAATATCTGAATTTTAGCTGGACCCAGCTGGAAGAAAAAGCCTAAATCCAGCCTGAAATCTGGATCAGAAACCTAATCCTCATCTCTGAGGGATTCCATGAGAGTCGCCCAGAGCCTGGCTATTGGCCACTGCTCTATTCCACATAGCCCTCTTACTCCACAATGCTCCAGCTCGCTCTATCCAGTTTAGGCAGCTGTTTCACACTGTTCGAAAAGAGGGAAATAGCTTTAATTTTGCCAATAATGCCTCAGTGTGTGCATCTGCTATGTCAGAGTGATTAACACAGCAGAAGCTGTCTTCACTGTGGTGACAAGCCCATATGGTTTATACTGCTAAGCATTAGAGTTGATCTATCACCTTGTATTCCCATTTGTTTTACATTGTAATTAGTATTCAATTCCCTTTGACATTACAGCAGCAATAATAGCAGTTTATGAGTTTGATTTAATACATATTAAGTTGATTAACTAAGAGTCTGTTCATTTGTGGTCTGTGCTTTCATGTGATTTTATTTTGGCCAGTGATTTGTTAAATATCTGCTATAATTGTGGCAATGTAATCTAACAGACAGATCCATACAGCACTTCGATGCTGACAAACACAGCTTTGACATTCACCACTGAACCTCAGCTTTCCTGTGCTACTCAGTAAAGGTGCTTCTCTTTTGGCAACACTCTCTAAACAGAGGCTGCTCTGTGCGGCTGCTTAACGGTTTCCTCTCAGACAAAAGGACTGTAGCTTCTTTAGTTGGATTTGGTTTGCCAAACAGTGCACCACTGTGGCCCAGCTAGCCTTAAGTCACTCTAATAATCTAGCTTTCACCACTTGCCAGGCCTAACCACATAATTACTCTGTTCATCTGGTGGAATCTCCTCTCAGTCCAGCGCAGTAGCTTGATCCTGCAGTGGCAGAGACCTACTTTACCCAAACCCTCAAGCACATGAGTCTACAAGGCTCGAGCTCAGCCCTCCTAACCCTCGCTGCAGTATGCTGAAGATAGAGCTGACTTTCTCTGCTTATCTTTCTCAGAAGGTCATGGATTAGCACTCCTTGGGCCTTGTAGCAATGAAGTCAGTCTCAGATTTATTGCTATGAATCAGCTTTGAGCACAGTCAATAAAGCAGCCTTGCAGTATGAAGTCTGGATGTGGTAGGAAAGTATGAATGGTGGTGGAACTGTGGTGGAACCAGACTGTAGCAGCATTTCTCCTGTGAAGTAATACAGAGAAATAAAACCTCACCCTCAACCCCATTAACTCTTAAACATCACTGCTTTTATTGATGAATTTTACTTTATAGTCCATTGTCTTACTGGTTACTTTATTTATTTCTCAAATATGTTCCATTTGATATTTTTTCTGATCATGTTGTTGTGTGTCAGTGTTACCCCTCGGCCAACACAAATCCAATGAATAGCCTAAATAAATTAATAAATTAAATGAATGAAAAGCAGTATATTTTGGGTTGTGTGAGCATAGCAGGTGTTCTTGTTAGTGTTTATTGCCTAGAAAGGGCATGTCCATGCAGACATACTGTAGATGACTTACATTTCCTTGGCATGCATCCTGTCTACATAACAGGAAAAGAAGGCACAACTCAGTCAGGAAATACTTCCAAATACACCACTGTTGTGCTCCACTTCACCATGGAACATCTTTAGAGTTGTGGGTTTTTCTTCTCTAAGTCTAAATCAAAGATTTACAGCACAACTGTCGACAGTGTGAAGATCTGAAGGAATTGAATTTGTATGTCAGTGAGATAAATAATTTGTTATTTCCATGTGGCTTTGCTACCTTTATCTCCCGTTTTGATCTCAATATCATCAGTTTGCTCCAGAAAGTCTAACCCACATATTTAATTGTGGGAAGAAATAAAATTATGTTGAAGGCAAACCATGTCTTATCAAATTTATCAAGCAGGGTTACTTTCTAGTGCTTTTAATTTATATTTTAGTAATATTGTTCACTGTACTGAATATGCATTTTTGATCCAGATAAACGATGCCAGCTCTGTCAGTATTTTGATGTGGTGATGATTATCTCACAGCCTTGATTTCTGTGACTCAACTGTGAAATGCAAAAGAAGAAAGAAAAAAAAAACCTATCTAATCCTATATGCTATCACCTTTTCAGTCTGTGTCCACCATACTTTGTAATAGTTTTATGTTTTGCAGTGTGAAGGAACAGAAACTTTGAACAGTGACGACAAAGACACATGTTTGTTTCTGTTTTGTCTCGTTCAATTTGTCAAACTAAAAATACACAGTTTCCATGACAACTTATTTGAAAGAAATTATTTTGAAATGGCTAACGTGGTGGGCAGAGAGGATGTTTTCTAGCACCGTTTAAAAGTGTGGACAAAGCCTTCAATCTCCACTAAATTTACCACCACCACTGTCTTGTAGACTAAGCACCACTATGAAAGAATATAGTGTTTTACTTTTCAAGCAATGTCAGGTTTCTTAAAAATATAATAGGACCACTGAATGTCCTCATCATTGTTCAACACCTTCCTACAGCACCTACAGCACCTATGTCTCCCTTATTACGCTGCAAAAACATCCTCCCATTGATCTCCTAAAACTGCTTGGCCATCATCCAATTGTGCACAGCAGCTACCTCTGAGTGTTTAACAGAGCACTTGTATCGGCCCACACTGATCGTAAAAGAGAACTGCACCCAGAAAATGTGCTACCCCTGTCAAACGTTAGAGTCCTTGAGCAAAGCGCTTTACTCACAGTAAATGTCTTGCTGTTCTAATGGAAAATATATAACAATCACTTTGTAGAAGAGTTGTTTTTGTTTGAGATCATCATAACCAAAAATGGATTGATAGAAAATAGTGAGCAAATTAAACAGGGCACTAAAAAAGTTACCAACATAAAGAACCAAATATTGAGTATTATTTTAACTTTCCTGACTCATTCACCTTAGTGCAGAAATCACACCTCAGTGGTTCATCTGGAGTAAAGTTTTGAATTTCAGCTTGGGTCCATTTGCTCCATGCCATCCCCTTATTTCCTGTCAAGCAACTGTCTCTTAGTTAAAATATGAATATTTGTCAAACAAATTCATAATAACATTTGGTTCAACCTGCAGATAAATGTATACATGAGGTTCTCTAACAGTTTACATCAAGGTCTACGTATTATGATCATCTGCCATGTCCTCTGTGATAATAGGCCCAGGATATTTGACTTTACCAGTCTGACTTACTTCCATTAGTATTTGACAAGTAACAATCTGTAAATTTTATCATCTGCGTACCTCAAATGATAAGGTTAAAAGACAGTTTTAAATGCTTCAACTCATCCATGTACACGTTAAGCCCTTTTCTACATTTACATTTACATTTATTCATTTAGCTGACGCTTTTATCCAAAGCGACTTACATTGTTCTAATGTAATTACCAGTGTTACAGTCACTGGGGGCAAGGTGGGTTAAGTGTCTTCCCCAAGGACACAACGACAGTATGAACTGTGGGGAGAGCGGGAATCGAACCGCCTACCTTCCGGTTGAAAGACGACCGCTCTACCCACTGAGCTACTGACACCATCGCAGACCTGTGGTTAGTTGAATGGTGCTGAAACTCTATGTTTGTTGGGTATACCATTAGCCCAAAATTTGCAAAATGTATCATTAAATTGCGGGCCATAGAAACAGTCATGTGGCCCCCTGGTTGAGTAGGTGCTCGCTGGTAGTGTTTTATCACATGTTTTCTGTAGCAATACAGATTATGTACTTCACATATCACACTCCCATATTTTATCAATTTATAATGCGAGCACATCCTTCTTTAAACCCAATCATTTATTTAATTCAACCATTCAATTATGCATTTACCTCTACTGTATTTACTCGTTAGCAGCAGCACCGGAAGGAAGGCTACTGTACATCATTAGTGAGATAACCCGCTGAGCCAAGACTGAAGTGTGAAGAAGGAATGACAGAAAGAGAATGAGAGGAGAAGGATGAAAATGACAAACAGGATGAAATAAAAAAGTTTTTTGCAATAACAGTGCGTGGGAGGAGATTTGGAGTGACCTAATTAAAATGTTGGAATCCTGAGTAGAATAAATTAAGAAAATGTCAGTTAGGCTGAGCCGGAGGAGCAGAGATTAAGACGCACCAGCTCAAATACTGTCTGATTCCTCTTTTTTTATCACTGCCACATGGAAGGTTGGGCTCTACTGACAACAATTTGAATTGGCGGAGCCCCAATAAAATAATTCAAGATTATTAAGAGATAATTATAACTCTTACCTGCCTAGTTAAAAGAAAAGTTTAGAAGCATTTAAACTTTTGGGAAAGGTGGCTTTTTCTGTGTGAAATTTTGAGACCCGGTAAAATCTCTAAATGCTACCTTAGCGTGGAGGGGTCAAACAGCACCTGAACAACTGGGACGTACCCCTTTTACACTTTTCTTATTGGCACAATGCTTCTGATTTTTGATGCGTAAGATTTTAAATAGTTAAATAGTCCGTCCTTTCTGATGAATTGTTTTATCACACTGTACATCTAACACCCTTCTAAGCTGCCACCAGGCGCCGCAGATCGACTCCTCCTGTGGGGATGATCCATATGGGGCCAACATGTTTTTTCCGTGCGGGGAAGGACAATAGCATACGGCCGCTGTCGCACTGCATGCAGCATGTTCTCAAGCAGGTGACAGCTGCGGCACTGTGTCGACTGTCAACATCCAGGAGGTAAATAATTGGGGGAACAATGGGAGGAATGTGATTGGAAAATGAAGGCCTGAAGGAAGAAGGGAGAAGGGTGGGGAAGTTGATACAAAGATATGTGTTAGTAGTTAAGGATGACTAAGTGACATGTTGACAAGAGACAGATAAGAGGTTGGTGTGGAACAAAGATGAAAAAGACAAGTATCAGTGATCTTCTGATGCCAGTGTGCTTCAGTAAAGTATAAGATCTTCCATTTCACTTTGCTTTGAAGTGATCTGTGGAAATAACATCATGTGGCACACATGGATTTTAAGCTCCCGTCTGTTGCAGCAGCAGCAGCTCTAAGGCTGGCGCTCCACGGTCTCCATTCACTGACATCATGCTCATGCTGACACTAATCTGTTAATAAAGACTTCCAATTGCAATAACTGTACAATAGTCTATACACTTGTGAAGAGTGAGAAGTGAATGATAATAATGTGCTTTTGTTCTGTATTAAAAGAAACTTAAATAAGCAGGACTTGCTCCACAGTCAAATACCAGCATTCACAACAGCACCATTTAAGGCAGCGTTTCAGTGTGTGTTCTGGTTACATCTTACATTAAAATGAACCACAAGCTTAAAGTGGAAGCTGACACTTTTTTACTTAACTCCTCCTCAAAATATGACTCAGTATGTGGAGTCTTCAAAATATGTGTTTTCATTTTCTAACCTTCAAGTAAATCTCTGTGCGCCGCTGAGTGTGGGGCTGCTTGTGTAACAATGGCTGTGGGGCTTAAGCTGCCCCGGCTGTAATGAACAACAGATTTATGTATGAAACGGCTCATCTGATGGAAGGGAAAAGATGAAGTGTGTCATGATGAACGTGTGCCTTACAGCAGGTGAGGTCTGCCTGCTCTGACAGTTGCCACATTGTCGCACCTGCTGTTTCATGCATTTTTAATTGAGGCTTTAAAAGACAGGGTACAATACACTACATCCCCTTTTTAAGCAGATTTGTGTCTATGCAGAAAAACAATGCCATTAGATTGGAAACTTTTTATTTTTGCTCAGTGCTGTTGGCACAATCCTTGTCTGACTTTAATTGAAAATAGTCCTATTTTCTGTAATAGATGCTTTTTATATTTGGCCAAGGACATGTCTGTTAGTGCTATTATTACAATTTATTTATAAAAAAAAATATGCTATTGCATTGATGAACAACAAATAAAAAGTCTCTAATTCATACTGTTGTGTCCTTGGGCAAGACACTTAACCCACCTTGCCTCCAGTGACTGTAACACTGGTAATGTAATGTAAGTCGCTTTGGATAAAAGCGTCTGCTAAATGAATAAATGTAAATGTAAATATGAGAGACATGGTCGGGTGTAACTTTCATCAAATAACAGTCTCTTTGGCTCATCCACATGTGGGTTTCACCTTCTCACAACACATACAGTTAAAGGCTCTTTAGTCTCTTTCTCCTGTTGTGGATTCCCTCCTGTTTTTTGTTTCCACTTATGTTCTCAAGTAGCTCTGTCTCCTTCAGCACTTCTCCCTCTGCGTGTGTGTCTGATGCACTCGGTCTGTGTGTAGCCTTTCTTAGTGACATTTCCATGCCAGGTGTGACAAATGGCAGGCAGAGGAAACATTTATTCCCTGTGGTGAGCTTAATTAGCCTATCAGCTAAGCCTTGGCACAAGCTTGTTTTGAGAACCACACACAGACTTATCCTGCAGTAAAAATCCACTGTCACCACAACAGACAAACGACTTTAGTACGTGAGCTGCACCAATACTTGGACAGTACAATTAAGTTGTCTAAATCACAGTTCCAACCCTAATTTTTCTGCTCTGGCTTCACATCCGGAGGGACTCAGGTGTTGCCAACCCCATCTGTCCACTATTAAAAGGTTAAATGGTTTAAAATTGCGTCTCTCCTCCTTCAAAATAGCATATGGGCCAGCAGAGATCAGTGGGTATAAAAAAGTTAGGTTTAGCATTTGTGCATGAATGTGTTTGTAGGAAAGGACAATACACCTTAAGCCGAGATTACTGCACTTTTCTTTTTATTATGTAACTGGTTGGTTTATTCTGATACGGTTGATTTATCACCAGGACTTAAAAATATGGCAAATTTCAGGATGAAAATTACACTCAGTGTTAAAATGTTGGCCCTCCATCTAGGAACATTTCTTTGTCTTTTTTACACCTCAATTTGTGAACAAATACAAAGATTACTGGCTCAGAAAAAGCCTCCTTGGCGACCTTTGTAATTTATTCTTTCAGACCGATCCAGGCCTTGGCTCAAACCTCCACACCCCGCTGTGGCAAAGTAAATGAAAGCCAGAAATGTTGTTGATGGTGTCTCTCCTGCTACGCAGGCTTTGGGCTTTGATGGCACACTGGTGGTCCACAGGGATATGTAGGTGCCTTTTTAAATTGTAGACACAGTAGAGGTGAAGGCTGTAATTTGACCAGATTACGTTGTGGCTTGTTTCGGGTGTGGCCTAGTCCGGCTGCACTGCTGGAAACAAATGGCTTTTGATGTGAGAGTTAAAAGGTTTCAAGAGATTTGGCTGGGGGTTTGGGGCTTTCCTAGGAAATGATCAGATAAAAGAATAGCATAGCATTGTAGTTGTCCTTTCTTTCACCCTCTTATTACCAGGAAATATCTAAAATATTATGTAAAATATTCCTGACCAATGCACATTTTACTGTTCCTGTCTGTCCGTCTCTATTGAGTCTTTTAGTTAACAGTTTTTTTTAAATAATAACAGTACAGCACAGGCACACAAGAGCAAAGCATTAGCATGTGACCTACTAGGTGATGATGACAATCCACTTTGTCCAGTCAGAGCTCACCATTCGCCTCAAGCCTTGTGTTAGCTGTCTTCACCAACATTCCCTTTTGCTGTAAAATAAATTGTTTATTATCAGAATGATTGCTTGTTCTTCTGTGTGATTTTTTTACTGAACTGCATCAATAGTTTACTGTTTATGAAGCAAATATAACTTGCTTACCTGCAACTGAAAGTAGTATAAGTACATAGCCAGCTAATGTTTGCTTGACAAACTATTTTCTACTACTTCTCAGAACAACATCACCGAGTAAAACTGAAGACAATAGCAGTTCACATAACAGCCTCCACAAATCCTTTGTTTGCCTAACTTGTAATTTTAATCCATTTTAAAGACCTAATGCCAGAGTTTATTGTTCAGTTAGAGCAGAATCATGAAAAACGTTAGGTAAATGTTGTCAGATAAGATGCTTCTTGGATGAACTGTTGGAATACAAAACACATTCAGTTAGCGATGGCTCGAGGTAAAGACATTCTCCAAATGCCATTGTTGACCTAATGGTTTTTCATTTGAACAGTTGAACAATGATAGAAATATAAAATATTAGGATTCGTCCCGCCGGCCACTGGGACTTTAGTGATTTGAGGCATTTACTGATGTGTATCTCAGACCATGATCCTATCTCTCGTTATTTGCTGAGGTGATGAACTCCTCACTTATATATTTTTTTCACAGTTTTTCTCTGATGTTTATCTGGTTTCATCAGACTGATAACTTCAATGCCTTCAAAGGCATTCCTGTAAAAGTGTGCCTAGTTGTAGGAGTTGGTGATGCATGACTGTCGTGTTGCTGAAAAGCCCATTGGGAAGATTGCAGCTGTTTGGAGAAGAGCCATCCGTTGTTTGGATGTGTTGTAGAAATGCAAATACAAACACGGAAAGCAAGTTTCAAATGAATTGATTATAATCATTTGGAAAATTATATTCAGGACAAACACATTAAATGAATGTAAATGCAGCCAATGGACCATTGACATGTCGGAAAAGCAATTTTTATACAATTTCTGCTCCAGTAAACATTTGTGCTGCACTCTGACAGATTTGCACCTCTAATTCTCCCAGCGGATACACAACCAACAACTGTCTCCACAAGCTTTATGTGACAGACAAGATATGATTAGAGGCTTGTGACTCCCCTCTCAAATATCCCCCTGGAAATAATTGGAGCCCGAGAGGGGCTTTAGTTAAACTCACGTGTCCTGCGTTTATACATAAATTGAATGTTTGTGTTTGTCTTCCTGGGCTTCTCTCTAAATGTTTACCAGACCACCCGATAGGGGACACTAAATCCAATTTGACTAAATGCCTGTGTGGATGAAACAAATACTTTCCCTGATGGGCCTGTACAGAAAGGGAATTACTTCCTCTGCAGCCAATAGAGGTGAGAACACAGGAGAGCACCTTTTATAGTTTTACACTTTTGACTAGCCAAATTAACACTGTTCTTTTGGACCTACCTCTACAGCAAATATATCTGTTTAAAGTATTGTGCATTAATGTTTTAAAGCAACTCTGTGTAACTTTTAACCAGTAGAGGGCGCAGATCTTCACAGTCTGTGTTGCAGCAACAGCAGCAGCAGAGTCATTTTACGGATGTTGTTTGTTTTCAAGTGGAGTCTATCCAAGCGGCAAGTTTGGAAGAAGAAAAAAAAATCTGAAACAGTAGGGTCATTTTGTGTATTCTGTACAAATAGGGTACAGTGTATTGGCCACAAAGCGTGTCACTCACGTAATGTCTTGCAATGAGCCTGCGTCCCAGCGACAGGAAAGTTACATTAGAGGTTTCTGTCCAGCTGAGGGTATTGTGTTTGTGAGATGGGATGAGTCTACCAATCTCATGTCTAAGAAACATTAAATTATATGAGAATAGTGACAGTGATTTCCCAAGTGGGGTCCATTTTAAAATGTGATAATACCTCATATTTAATCTGCAGACATAAAGATGTATAGGTTAATTGGCAACTCTAAAGTGTCCCTAGTGAATGAATGTGAGAGTGAATGGTTGTCTGTCACTGTCTGTCTCTAAATGTTAGCCCTGCGATTAACTGGCCATTGTCCAGTGTGTACCCCGCCTCAGGCCCAAAGCTGCTGGGATAGGCTCCAGTCACCCGCGACCCCTAACAGGACTCAGCAATAGAAAATGAATGAATGAATAAAAAAACAGAAAGACTGAAGACTAAAAGGCCACAGCATTAATGTCACATTACTTCTAAACATCTGACGCAGACCAACATGCCTCAAGGTTTCTTGTGGTTCTTTCTGATCTCGAAGTAGACACACTGCTCTCCATTTTATGAATATTTTATCTCATCTGAAGAGAGTGTTGTAGGAGCCCTGACAGTCTGGGAGTTATAACACTGACCACGAACAACACCATTCAACAGCCCCCATGTGCTACTGCTTTTTTTCCCCTATTGCTTAATGAAGCTTTAAAGAATTTGTGTATTTTTTTTCTTTTGTAAACGCAACTCCTGCTTATTTCAACCTATTATAGTTCTAGAAATATACACTATTCACATGTATTTGGCTTTTGTCTCACAGATGAGGTCAGATATGCATTGTTCTACTACAGAAAACTGACTGACTGACTGATTATGCCAGAATTGTCAATTCATTTCCACGTGACCTCCTCGGTGTGATTACTTGCACTTAAAATGTTTTGCCCTAACCAAGATTGCTCTCGCAATAATAATGTGTACAGCTTCTGCCACAACATTCCAGATGGAAATGGGACGATGCGTGACATACATGTTGTTTGTAAGAGAAACCAGGGCAGCAGAGAACCATAACATAATTAATCCAAGTAATTAATAGGTGCATGACAATCCCATGGGGACTGTGATGTAACAGAAAAACAGATTCCCAGACTTTTATGGCCTTTATGACATATCATGACCTCTACAACATGTTAATTGTTTTGGCGAAGCAAGAAATTATAGCATATTATAATTATGTTCAGTGACTGACTTTGGGATGATAAAACTGAACCAAAAATTGTTCAGTTGTAGGATATAGCTCATGTGGATATATGAAATGACAATATCTCTTTACTCTCCATAAAGCCAGTTTGTTTTAATTAAAGAGATGCAGCGCTTCAGATTACAAGAAAAATAGTTATTTTAAAATTCTCTGTGACCACTATAGATTTTTTTTTACTTCTCTATATTATTTAGTTTCTTGCACAATAATGGACTACTGGTGGCTTGCCCTCCTTTAGGACTTTGTGGTTACGCTGCAGAAGTGAAACCAAAGCTCTCGCCGCTATGTGATATTTATATTTGCACAACATGCCCTGCTTAACAGACTCTTTGCTGTCACATTTTTTTTTTTTTTTTGTCAATACAAGCAATGTATGGATCTTGCATAAGGCCAAAGCGTGTCATCTGTGATGCTGTTCAGATTTCCAAAGAGTCAAGCCACAGTGACCCCTTTGTTGGGGCCATGTGGGGTCACAGAATGTCACACGGACACAAGGAATCTACAGCACTAGTATCAGGCTTTACATCACACTGGCTCATTTAAACATGAGAGGGACAAGGCATGTAGGCTTTTCCCATCAGAGGTGTCTCTGTTTGTTCCCCCAACCCCCCACTCTAACCCAACAACTGCTTTTTCTTCCCTTGCTGTTATTCTTAGCCCCTGGTCTTTTGGAGGGCCTCTGTAAAATGTTTGTGTAGTGGGCATTAAGTCTGTGCTTCTATAGATTAGCTGGCCTTAACGCAAAGAAGGGTCCCTGTGTAGCGCTGCCATTCAACAGCCCATGATGTCACAGGGAAATCTCCTTCATCTCTCGCACACACTCACACACTCACACACACACCGCCCCTCCCCTGCTTCTCTTTTCATCGCCGTGGTGAATGGAATTGCATGGCTGTGCAGTTCAATCACTGTCAAGTGCAAAGAAAAGGGGTCTCTTGTGCAAAATTTCATGATTCACATTTGATTAAATAGGGGTGTCATTTCATGGCTGAACAGGGAGGTGCGTGGAGAGGAGGGGGTGGCTTTTTCATGCCCTCGTGAGATATGGCTCTGAAATCGCCTGATGGGGCCCATTCAGAGCTGGAGATGTAAAGTTTCTCAGAACAAAATAAGAGGCTGTAAAGAGGAGGAGGAGGAGGAGAATTGCCAGTGTCTTCACACATCTTGTTAGTTTGCCCTTGAGAGACAGAGCTCATATACTGTACATAATATGATTTGAAATGCTGTTGCCACATGAACATTTTTGAGAAGGTACAAACGACCTAGGGCTTCACCAGTTTAATAAGGTCTGATTAACAAAGGCCCTGCAACTCACCCCAAAAGCAGCCTAGGGACCAATCTTTCCTAAATATATTACACCAAACTGAGGTTTAGTGCTTACTGTAGATGTTTAGCGTCAGTAACGGTTAATTATCTCTGCCCTAATAAACATTTTGTGATTGAACTGACAATATTTATCCCTTTTTCACATTACTTCCCTTTTTTTCTAATGAACCAAAAAGAGCGTCCTCAACTTGACGCCTTGAAAACAAGCAAGTATGTGATTGGCCAAAGCTTCCGTTCAAGACTCAACATTCTCATTTATTAAAATCCTTGATAATAAAGCCTAGATGACGTCTTGTTTTTTCACAGAGGATTCCCCTTATGTTACGCTGTGAGATGATGAAATGTTTCTTTTTTTAGATGCATAAGAAAATTGCACACTCCCCTTAAGAGCAGTAATAGAGTTTAACAGGAGTATTGTTTGTAATGGCAAACAGTACCTCCATAGACAAATAGCAAAGGTTTCTATATTGAAATCAAACTATTATGACAAATCCTATGAAATTATGGGTTGCATCAACTATGGTTTTTAGGTTCTGGCCAGTTGTAGGTGGGTAAAAAGCGTTATAAACTCCAGCACCTGTATAAGCAAGACAAAAAAATCGGTTTTACAAGTAATTTTTTCATAGATTAATTTACTTCAGTGCTTCTTAAAGATCAATACTTTTACTTGCATGTGACAATGTTCAAATTACTTGGGGGCCGCAGGAGGCAGAGTCTGGGTGAGGCTGGGCCGGATCAGGTATTCCACAAAAAAAGCTTTGTTAAATCCTCTCAAACGTCATTACTAACAGTTCTTTAACTTCAATGGGTTCTTCTGAACCTGAGCTACCCTGAACATAAATGGAATATTGAAGAACATGAATGAGCTGGCTGAGTGGCCCCATTGGATGTCCACTCCCCTCGGTGATATTGTCAATAGAACATCGGCGTTAATTTGCAGATTTGTCATGATAACAAATCTGCATGGATACTGGCGATCTCATTGCCATCACCTTTCAAACAAATCAGTCCATTTCAAATGATCCAATGCCGGTAACATTGAATTTGTCCAGCTCAGGGTCAAACATGCTCATTTCAACCACAGTAAGAAGCAGTAATTTTATGATAGCTATGTGATGTTACACAGGCTCCTTCATAGTTGTGAAATGTTTCTCTGCCTGCATCAAGCCCAGCCGATGGCCCGCCCCCAGGAGCCATATACTCCACTGTGGTAGGTTGGTCAGTCATTTACATTAAATACAGTTTTTTTCTTACTCAAACAAACTGTCTTACATCCCAAGATTGGTGAATGCACTGAATAGGAATCATACATTACACCATAGTTTCTGAAAACTATAGGCTGATACAAAGATAATCCTCAGGACACACTCAACTCGCAGCAGCTGGTCAGTGCAGTATGATGCAAGTCAGTCAGAGTGTGTTAGCTTTTATTACAGTATGGGTCTGGTAATCCACCTATGTAAGCTGCTGTGGAAGTCCAATATCAGACTTTAGGGATTTTAGCTCCTGCATTGTTCTCACACTGTGTCTGTACAAGCTCACAGTAAATCTAAGAGTGTTATTTGAGGCCGTTTCCCAACTCTATTTCTCCTTAATCCAATTTCGGCAGAAGTCCCCACTGAGAATAAACCTGATATACACACAGTTACTGTACTTTCTTATTTCCAGTAACAGTAACCCCATTTAAAAAGAAACAAACCCATTAAGAAACACAATAATTTTTCTTCCAATATCAGATTTTTTCTTCTTTTTTTAGCTATGAGTGACAGGACGGGGAAATAGCTCAACATCCCTTGACATTCTAACCTCGGGACAGGAAAACCCATACAACTATTGCATTTAAAAACCAATATAAAATATGGGAAGTAAAACTTTTTTTTTTCTTGCGGTTTTATAGGCCCATATTACAGTTTGTGTGGAGCTTTGCATGCACAGCTAGTCTCTATTGAAAAGGAAACTTTTCTTACTTCCTTGTTTCTTTGATAATAAGAACAGCACAAAGAGATGATAAAAATAAGGGCATTCTGAGAAACTTCCCATTTCTCCTTTTTCGTCATTGTCCAAAAGTTCCCTTTACTGAGCTGAAACTGTAGAGGGCTTTTACTGTCAGTCTTCTTGAGGTGTTTAAGCAGCTTCGCGGTGCTGAGGCTACACACACAGACGTAATGGGACAGTCCCTTTCAGGGCTTTAACTGGAGCAGCTTGTCGCATGGTACACAACAACAAGCTTCTGTGCATACCAAACCCAGACTGCTCATTCAGTCGCACCACTAATCAGCTATTTATGCATGAACACACGTACACTATTATAATACATGTGACCGGCATTCCTACAGTTTTAACCTCGGGAAGAGGAAGGAGAGAGGGATTGAGGGGATTCTCCAAATGGAGCAGAGGAAAATTAACAGGAGCAAGATATTTTATCTAAAGGCCGAGGCAGATTTAGTTTCACAAAAAACATTCTCCTGTGGAATCTCCTCAAATCTTTGTAGGCATATTTCTGCTCACAGCAAGAAGTTCCTGGGTTCGATTTCCATCTAGGGCCTTTCTGTGTGGAGTTTGCATGTTCTCCCTGTGTCTGCGTAGGTTTCCTGTCAATTGACCTACCTGGTTATACAGTCTAATTCTTCCACAAGGTGTCCTGAAGAGCTAAACAGCTGTGAACTTGGTCTGTCAGTTTTTCCTTCTCCCATGTCAGGCCAGATGCCACTTCTTGCTCCAAGTGAGAGGGATTCATTCCACTTAATTAATCTGAGCTCGTTAGCCACATGGCAGCCAGGCAGCAGCGTTAGGGCCACACACAGTCCAGGTGACTCAGCACCAACCACTCGCTAATAGGCTTGGTGTCGTCACAGTATACAGTATATGTAGGTCTTGCATACACCAGCTCATGTTGACAGAGAACACGCTGCCACACACTGCCGCTTATCTCCACTCAGCCCCTTAGGAATGATGTCTTTTAAAAGGAGCGCGCCAAGGAGACGAGGTGAAACTGATACCATGCTCTGCCTCACATCCACCACAGGATCGCAACAGTAAATGATGGCACTAGGGGGGTGGGCGGTTGAAGCATTTCTCTTCCTAGAGCGAGGGACGATATGAGAAACAGGGAGGAGGTGCGTTAAGGGGGAGCAGGCAGGTGCTGAGAGAGAGATATGTGCTTTTCTCAGCTGCACAGGAGATTGGCTATGGAGAGAAAAATACGAGAGGGAAGGGAAGAGGCAGGAAAAAGGACAGGTGAAATATTCCCCCCTGTGTACAGGAAATGAGGGACTGGGCCAGCTTTGTGTTGAGGAATGAACTAAACCATTCCTAGAGGGGGTGCCCAAACTCCCAGCCCCACAGGCCTCCTTCTAAATGCACCTCTCAGTGATGGATGATATTAATGTTTACCCCCTCTGCTTTTCCCTCACTCCTCAGCCAGAAGTGTGTGCACAACAATGTCAGGCAACCCCAACCTGGCCTTATGACTCTCCCGGGAAAACAATTCCCCAGTAACAATCAATAGTGTCCCCACTGCTCCCTGCCCTATCTCCAGCAGCCACTGCCACCATTCATCCTGTGGTCCACTTCTGCTCAGAGCCAGCGCTCAGATTTAAAGCTGGAGTGCTTTACTCACACATCGGTGAGGGAGAGGACAACGCAAAGATTGTTTATCCAAAAACTGTAAAGTCTGTCAAATAAAATGTGTCAATGTAATCTGTCGGTGATATGTGGAAGTTCAATGTGTTAAATACATTTTAAATGTTTTTTTAGTTTGCTCCATTGTATCAATAGAAAGATTGTAAGAAGCTCTAACAGTATAACATAGCATATATGGATATTTTATTCAGAATAACACCTGGAGAGATGAGGGGACACAGGTATGTTGAAGGTGTGCTTTTGATTACTTAAAAAAAGCTGTGACAGAAAAGAAAAGATTTCTGGATACATGTAATCAGATGTAACCATTTTGGCCTTTTATTGTTTTATTTTTGTGAAAAACAAAGTGGTGTAAATGACCCCCTAGTTTAAGCATGCCTTTTCAGTTCAAGGATATAGCGTCTGCATTTTTTAAAACTCTTTTTCAACCAACCTTTCAACTCCTTTGGACCCTGAAATTGTCTTTTACTTTTTCCAGTAGCTGTACATAAGACATGGGGCTTTGGCAGAGGCATGCACTTTACAAAGCTCTTTAAGTAGTTTGTAGTATGTAATTAGTTGTAGCCTACTTGGTGTTATATGGTATCGTTTTAATCAAGGTGGATTTATTCTTCCAAAGTGAGTCAAGGAATATTGTGTTGCAACATTTGCTCGCTTGGGCATTTTTCCAATTTGAGACGTCGCTTGTGTTTCTACATTCCTCACACAGTGGAAGTATCTGATTTACCCAGGAAAACACATACTGTCTCCACTGATTTGATTTTTTTCCAAGAGACACAAACGAATGCAAGGGAAATTTAGAAAAAGGATTTTTACCAGGAACACACATATGCTCACACAAACTCATTTTACTCTTGCAAACATCAAGTGACGAGTAGCGCACGGATTAGTCTGCTAAAGCATTTCCTTTGAAACTCTGAATGTCGGGGATTTCTTTTTAGGTGATCACTGGTCTAAGCAGCCGTTACACGCAGGATTATCAGGTTCTGCCATTCACCTAACATGTTCTGTTTAAACTGGCAGAAAGCAGGGAAAGACAAGAGGTTGGAAGAAACAGTTTGAGAGAAATTGGGAACTACACAATTTGAGAAGAAAGGGTGAAAGGAGGAGGCAGGAGGTTGTATCAGCAGAAGTGTCAAGACATGGAAAATCAGAGTTACGTGGAAATCGATAAGGGCGCTCCCAGTAAAGAGGGAACCAGACCTCAGCCAAGCAAGCCGCTTTACAAAGAGCTAACAATGACTATATTGTTCTGTGTTTGTTTTGTTTACCATCACTGTTTGTGTTCCTGGCCTGTGTTCTATAATATCATCCCACGTCTGTCTCTTTGAGTGTGTCAGCCCCTGCCTTAGTAAATGTGCTGGTACAAGGTGTTTGCAACAAGGGCAGCTTGATGGCTTGATAACAGGCCTGGCTGCCGGGCTTTGGGTCTGAAGAGACATTTCTATTCTGAGTGGCTCCCCCTACAATCACACCTCACATCCTTCACTTTCACATACCTCACATTGCACTTATTAGACCAGCCCTTTTCAAACCTCTGGCTCGTAAAATGGAGAAACACATTAACAATATCTTTCCTAGCTTCTGTTCTGTGTAAACATGTGCTCGCTTTCTTCATTTGATGCACTGTTGCACATTTTGCCAGAGCAAACTAGTATTTCTCAATGTTTTGTGTCTTTGGTCTTGTACATCACACTCCCTACATTCACCTATTAACACTTTTTCCTCTGTGTTATCCCTTGTGCCCTTCCTTGCTCTGTGCGTTTAGATTATTTTGGCCTAAGGATGTGAAAATTGTATGTTCAGACAAGTGAATCTTTCCAGTGACAAGCCACACCACTGTGTTTTTTCCAGCGTAAAAGCACACATCACATAAACTCCCTGTCATATTCTGTTCTTTATCCCTTCTTGGTAATCTGTTTACGGAGTACTGGGCCTATTTGAGGCAGAATTTAATTGAAACTGGAGCTAATCTGATGATGGCTTGAAGTGGCAGAGACCTGAGCCCCGTATCACCTCCGGTTAGGCTGCACCATGTACCCCTCACACTCAATACCTTGCTACTTCATTTCATGCCTCACGGTTCGATGCAGAGCTGCCTGTGCATACATGCCACATTGATTGTTAATCCGACATTTGATATGCACCGTGCTCGCTCAGTTCTGATCTTGTTTTTCTTGTTTGTCCTCCTCCCCTTCTCCCCAACACTTCCCCGTCTGATCCGTTTTTCCGCTGCAGGATGGGTATTACTCTCACCGGCCGAAAGAGAAAAGTCGTGTGGACAGCAACAATGAGAATTCTGTGCCCAAAGACTTTGAAAACATAGACAATAGTAATTTTGGTGCACGTTCCCAGCCACATAGGCAGTCAGTGGGGGCCCCTAGCAGTAAGCAGCAGCGGGAACATTTCCAGGAGAGAGCTCACACACAGCAGCAGGCCTGGCGGGACAGCGCCCCCAGCATGAGCCGTGCTTCCAACGAGGTGCTGCCTGTCGGACACCCCCAACCTCTTGTAGTGGGCAACAACTCCTCTTACCTGGGCAGTCAGCACTACCGCATTTCCCCATCACAGCAGTCCCAGCACAGGCATATGCACCCCAACAAGAAAAAGGAGACCGCTGCACCACTGGATGTCACCTATGACCAGCCACTCAAGTGTGAGATCAGCGGCAAGGAGGCCATCTCTGCCTTGTCCCGAGCCAAGAGCAAGGAGTGTCGGCAGCAGATCGCAGATGTGTACTGCAGGCACAAAGAGGGACAGCTGATGCCTGAGAAGGTCACTCGCTACTGCCCCATCGAAGGTAAGTGTGTCATCACAAATAATATCACTGATTTATTCATCTGAGTTTATTTAAATGCTTATGTTTGTAGATAACAATGGAGTCTCTTTGTATTCTGCCCCAAAACTCAGAATATGGGTCAATAACTACAGTTGTGTTGTTAACTATTTCATGACAAAACATCACGATTATTTTAAAGTACCGCAAAGTTATTTTTTTAAACACAAAACATACTATTATTAGTAATTTTGTCTCTGTACATAACACAAATTGGCTTGTCAGCTTTTCATTGTCTTTAACACATTCCACATCTCAAGCCAAATGTGCTCAAATGTGAACCGTTGAGTAAATGTTGATGGAGAAAACGGTGATGGAATGGAGATGCTGCTTTTGTTTTGTCGAAATTGGTTTCCTATTTTTATGTGCTTTGGTAAACTGGCCACAGAACACAGGCTTTCTTCACTCAAACGGACTCAAAGAAACACATGGATGGTTTAAGGCTGTCGACAAAGGCAGTTGATAATTCCATCGGTTTACAGTACACTGCTGGCACATTGAACACACTCATGACAATGGATAGTGAAGGGAAGAAAGCTATTACACATGCTGTCAGCTCTAGTCCCTCTTAGTTTACTAGAACTCAACCCTTAACCTGTGACTTTGCAACTTTTGTGCAACCCCCTTCCCAAGAACAGCAATATTGTTTGTCTGCACCTAAGCTCCTGTCATCTCACAGTGCAACTCCAGCCCACTCAAACTGACAGTCTGATCAAAAGAGACAAAGAAATTGAAAAGGGCTTTCCCCTGGTGGCTGGGCTGTACGACAGCTAAATTAAATCACTTTTCTTTCTTACAATGCGTCTGCCTGTCTGCCCCCTTCCAATGCATTATCTCTCTCTTTGCCTTCCCCTCTGCTGTCCTTTTCCCAATATAAAACCTAACCTTGTTAGCACAAAATTGTCCAATTTAATTTGATCGCTGTTCTGTCCTTGAGGTCTTTGAAAGATTAGCAATTGTGTAAACACTGATATTGTAACATTGGATATGCAGGGAATGTGTTCCATGTTTTCGGCTCCCATGTGGAAACTTGGCCAATTATGAGTTGAGTGGGCTGCAGCAGAAGAAGCACTCACTGACCCTGTGCGCATAAACTATTAACCTAATGGCCACGTTCTGCCTTGTTTTACCAAAGAGACTGACTTATGTATGATTTACACCCACAGCAAAGCCTATGTCCAGTGGGAGCAGTTATTTTATTCATGCAAATCAACCAAACCAATGCCAGTTAGGTTTGTGGTAGGTTTTTAAAGAGCAAGTCCTATTTATTTTTAAAGGCAGCATTACTGAGCACTAGCTCTAGACTTTTAAAACAGCCTTGAGTTTAGTTTTCATTTAGAATCAAAACCATGTGTGATCGATTTAAAATGTGTGTGGTGAAGTGTGAGGTTGTGCAATACAGATGATCTGAGATCAGTGAACTTCATAAACTTTTAGTGTATCTTTAAACTGTTTTTATAATTGATAATAGTAGCAAACAGCTTTGAAAAACCCAGAGAGACAAGAAACAATAATAAAATAAGCGATATTCTTAATTGATATTATTGCATGTTAATGTCATCACGGTGAGATACTAAGGCTTTCATTAGAAACTAAAATACCACAGCTATAACAGAAGTGTATATTAACAGTACAATCTTTGTCTTTAGTCATCATCATGCTGGCCAGTCCAAAATTCATGTTGTGTTTTAGGATTTAAATTGACCGATTATTCCACCCTACGTAGCCCAACCTCAAAGCCTTTCTGTGTGTAGTTGAACTGGTGGAGCTGTACGCCTGCAGTAGCACTAGATGATGGAGGTAGAGAGTGGGTTGATGGCAAACGAGGGAGGCAGTTTAAAAGACTGATGGCAATGAGCAGGATGATGAAGAGTGATGAGTTCAAGAGGAGGCCTCTGCCCAGGTGGGGAACAATACAACACATAAGGCTTAGCTGCACAGAAACACACACATGCTCAACTCAGCTGTCTGTAAAATTGACGTTCACACACACACACACACACACACACACACACACACACACACACACACACACACACACACACACACACTCCAGTGCTCATTAGTTCAGCTAGCTAGCATAGCACACACTCTCAAAGTGCTTTGTGGAGCGACTGGCCAATTATCCGAGTGCAAAGCAAACCAGTGAACCTTCTTAGCTGGCCACCAATTACCATTCAATCTGATATGGCCAGCAGCAGATTTCCCCCTTGAGCCGTCTGTCTCTCACCCTCACACACACAAACACACAATGAGATGGTGCAGCAAAAATCAGCAGTACAAGTGACTGACAGAAGCGGTCAGTTAAAATCAGACAAGCGTGTCATTAACCTCAGCCGTACGGTCAGCCTTTAAACAAAGCTGTGCTGGACACCAGCTCTTAAATTTAAACAGGAGGCACTGAGGGTTTTAGCCCCTCTCCATCAGCCCGTAAAGAGACAACATGCAAGTGTTGAGTAATGACGGGACTGGATTTGGACTAAGTTAGGAGGGAATTTCTAGAGAAAACATAACCCCAAATACTTGAAGATTTCCTTTAGCGTTTTGTATATCTACACGTTCATGGCTCTTGGGAACTGAAGTTCAAAATTATAGTCATTAATCTCCTTAAGGAATATTATGTGAACAAGCATGTCTCACGAGCCCAGTGTGCTCATTTGCTGTAATAACTGCAAATTCAAAAAAACAAACAATGTCTGTAATAATGGTTTGATGGTTTGGGATTGCTTTGGGGAATGTTTTCAGTTTTTTATTTCCTGTTCCATAGCTGTTTGGGGTGGAACGAACCTGCAGAATTGAAAGATATTTGAGGTTACCAATGGCTGTCCGGAGATGATGGGAATGGTTTAATTTGATACTGGATGGGCAGACTGCGACTAGGGCACTGTTTAACTGCTTACTCTGTGCTATATTTGTTGTCACTTGTATGAAATTCAAGGCATCTTCAGGGAGTTGTGACTAAGAGCAGTGATGCCACTTCAAAAGCCCCAGTAGGATGCCAAAGAGAGTTCCTTTCTAGATGACAATTTTCAAGCTGTCATTATTTAAAGAATTATGCCTTTGTTATACATCACCTTGAGTAGACAACAGATTTTATTATGTTTATTAATTTATATGTCATTCTGTTTAGCTTTTACATTTTCTGATTCAGTCCCAAGTCTTTGTATTGATTATTATTATCATAATAAAGCAGAGTCCTCCTGTGTAATTCTCCGATATAATAGTGCCACTATGTGTTTAAATAATGTGTTTTAATACAATCTCTTGTCTGTTTCTTTCCATCACAGGTAAGGCCAATGGTAATATCCAGTGGGATGAGGACTCAGCTGAGAGCTTTCCATCTAAACCAGTGAGAATAGCCTTTGTGCTGGTGGTCCATGGACGGGCCTCCCGCCAGCTGCAGCGCCTTTTCAAAGCCATCTATCACACTTCCCACTATTACTACATACACGTTGATCAGGTGAGGCTCAAACAAGACACGTTTATAGGGCTGGGTTTTCTGTAAATATTCTCACCTTCAATAAGATCACACTGCAGGTTCTAGATTCTTGAGCTCTAATCTGGAATTTGTGAAAGTTATTTAAAGTAAAGAAAAATGACCATTGAATCAATTTGTTTTCCAGCGCTCCAACTACCTACACAGACAGGTGCTGGCCATGGCAGCCCACTATCCCAATGTGAGGGTGACACCGTGGCGCATGGCGACCATTTGGGGTGGAGCTAGCCTGCTGACCATGTACCTTCGCTGCATGGCCGACCTGCTGGCAATGAGAGACTGGACCTGGGATTTCTTCATCAACCTAAGTGCTGCTGATTACCCCATCAGGTGAACAGAGTACAGTCAGACTGCAGGACAAAGTAATGTGACTCTATGATCAGGGTGTCTGAAGAGAAAACGTTTAAGAGCAAATTAAAAAACAGCATGTTTAGAAATTAAACATGTGCATTAAGCAGTTTTCTTCTTTAAGAAGGCAGACATCCAGTGTGCACAGTCATAGCAGAGCACTCTGGGCCAATATGGAAGAAATTCAATACACACTGGTCAGGGCTTCTGTGGTTAGCTGCAAGCTTTAAATAAAGAGTCACTCCAAACCAAACAGATCAATGATGTAGTAGACCCTCTGCTTTTCTCAAACACAGTTCATTCTCACCTTCTCGTCCAAGTCCCTTTTTCCTTTCTTGAACTCCATTGAATAGGCTACATGCTGAACTGATTACAATTTAATTGCTAAGGGTCAATACATATTGACTCTGCAGGCCTGTTGTGTACAGTACAGTCCCACAGTAATCCTTCTGCTCCAAACCACTCCTTTTAAAAGGCTGTAAGAGGTAATTAAAAGTGTGTGTGAGCTGGACATGAAGTCATGGAAATAGCCTTTTGGAAGCACATTTTTTTCAAGACTTGTACCTTTTTTATGTGAGTTTATGGCCCTTGTGGGAGTTCGGGGTCTGCTGCGTTTTTGATGTAGCTCTGCAGCGGCCAATTAAAAGCCTCCTGTTAAGAAGAGAGTTATCTTTCCTGCACAGCCAGATGTCCACCAGTTGAATTTAGACAGACTGTAATGGCCAGTGGGTAAAAGGAAGTTGCCTGTGATGTCTCCACAGCTGGAGCCAAGACGCACAGGCAAATGTGGCTTCTGTTCTCAGATGTGTTGTGCGTGTACTCAGCCTTTCTCCATATCAGTGCACAACACTGACATGCTGTGTGTTTATGTGTCATTACCTGTCTGTATGGATGTGTGCATATTTATCCTGTCTGTACCCAAAGGACTGCCTGACACAGCGTCAGCGTGTGATTAAAGGTATTTGTGTGTGCAAGTCCAAACTGTGTTTCCTTGCCTATGCTTCACTTCCTCATTTGCATGAGGCTGATGTGGAGGAAAGGGCTGACAGTAGAGGTTTTAAGCCCCATCTGTTGAGAAACGATTGATAGAGCGAAAGAAGGAGGCAAGAGACTGAAAGAATAAGGAGTTAGGGATGGGCAGCAAGAGGGAACTGCATGTTTGGGATCTATGTTATGTCAAAGTTAGATTGAGCCATCTGCACATGTCTTTTCCTTAGCGTTAATGGTGAGTTCAAGCCTCATGAGAGCAGAGCTCCTTGAGTGTCATTTTCAAGCTACAAAATGCCAGGCAGTTGTTTTGTTATTGACGTCCTTTCTGATCTCTTTGAGACATCCTCCCTCAGAAATAAACACATCAGCAATACATCACCATTATGGGCTCCTACAGCAAACAGAAAACATCAGTCACTAGTATTTTTTCCACTTCATTAACAAGTAATCACTGTGTATTTATGTTGAACTCATTACAAAGTGTACGGTTAGAAAACATGCTGTGAACATGAAGCAGTACTCAAGTTCTAATGTCTGTTTTCACAGCCCATATTGCAACCATCCTTTGGCTGAGGGCGCACTGTGTGTAGGCAGGAATGTGGGGGGCTCCCCTGCCCCGCGCAGCCTTGACTACTGCTGTTGTTATCAGTGGGACTGGAGACAAGCATTATTTTCCCTCTAATTCCCTGATAATATCTGTCCTGCCGCATGGATAACTCTCAAAGGCAAACCCAGAGCGAGCTGTGTGTCCGGGGGAAATATATATACAGTATATGTGGGGGTTATAATATATATGCTTTTATAACCCTCTTTCCCAGCTTTTATCTACAGTGTCTGACTCTTACCTCTTTTCTCTTTAAAGCCCCTTTCATTGACATTATGGTCTGGGCTCGACGAGACAATGACTAGCTGCTAGCTTCATATTTTATAATCTCTACCACTTGGTCAGTTGGGAGCTCAAAAGGTGCTGCATCCCAGCGTGTGGCCGTCATTTAGCAGTTCAAAAAAGGCTTTTCATTTGGTAAGTGACCCAACGTCCAGTGCTAATAGAAGACCGTTTTAATAAGCAATGAAGAAATTCTTTAATTAAAGCCACAACATATTTTTCATGATATAGAATAGAAAAAATGTGTTACTGTCATCAGCACTTAGTCCTCAACTAATAGAAATACTAGGTAACTTTAAACTTTTAAATATTAAAGTTTTTGAACTATAAAATTGTTGCTTATATAGATAGAATAGAAAAAATGTGTTACTGTCATCAGCACTTAGTCCTCAACTAATGAATGTTGCTAAATACAATAGTTAAATAGCAGGGTTATTCTGGGTTACACCGATGTTGTAAACGTGCACAGTCTGTGACAGTAGTCTGTGGGTGTATGTGTTTGACGATCTAGCGGCACCAGGGCTGACAGTGAGCCACCGAGACTCAGTGGACGAGCTGATCAGTCAGGTGGCAAATGTGGAGTTTGACTTAAAATTCCTTGGTTTTGTATGAGTGTGTGTGTCACCATGCCTGAAGCATGTGCATGTCTCTCTGTGCATTGTAGCAGATGCACAGTGAGTCTGTGTGTGTAAGGGAAGTGAAGACGACTGCATGTGTCTACAGCAGATCATCAGCAAGGCTTTATGGCTCAGGACCTCCTAAGATAAGCCCCCTAGGCTGTGAAATTGCTCCTTGAAGAGAAAATGACATTAATATGCGCTCTTCCCTCCCCACACTGATCCTTGAGCTTTTTACCATGGCCTCGCTGCTCTTTTAGAATGGCAACCCAAGCCATCATGAAAAGCTCTGGCGTAGAGGAACTGTTCAAGCCATTGACTGGGGCATAGCCTGCAGAGCAAAGCTTTTAGCCTGTCTGGCCCGTATATGAAGAACTAGACGACCTTACAATGTAACGCCAGCATGGAGTCATTCATCAAAATCATAGATACCCAATCTTTTGTATAATCCTAAACAGTCTTAGGGGACTGAAAGGCTGACAGGGAGAGTTTTTAATTGATCCGTACACACAAAGCAGCACAAAGCAGCTTTGAACTGGGATGTTTTTTTTACAATCAGAAACAAGGAGCGAGAAGCAGCAAGTCTGAAAAGTCAAGGATATATGAATAGAAAAAAATATTTCTGTCATTAGCAACCTTTTGTCACGTAGGCTAGGTCTGGTTTTCATTAAAATGTTTCAGATTTTCGTTTAAGATTTTTAAATGTTGAGTACAATCTGTAAATAACAGGCAACCTGTTTGTTAAAACAAACAATACTTTTTTCACTTTTTGCATAATTCTATTTTCCTAGTTTTGGAAAGTATAATGCAATGTAACTTTTAGTTAATTTAACCAATGAATGAGCACAACACAGTGAACACTGGCTTAAACATGTTGTCATGATCTTTCATTCTTTTTTTCCTACATTGCAGCTGCACTGCATGTACAGCAAAATCAATATTTCACTCCCAGTTGTGGCTCACCATATGTTTCTCAGTCTGACTCAGTCTTTTTCTTTCATTTCAGGACCAATAACCAGCTGGTGGCCTTCCTGTCCAAATACAGAGAGATGAACTTTATCAAGTCCCATGGCAGGGATAACGCCAGGTGAGCCCCTCATTTCCAAACCTCATTTTCATTTGCTCTCCAAACCCCACCTTTCTTAACGTCTGGCCAGCTCTGTGTGCATCCCTCTTCACAAACACTGAGCTCTCCTGCCAGTGCGATGTGGTCACTGAATTATAATACAATTAGCTCCCATCTGTGGCTTTATTAATTAACCTTTTTAATGGGCTGATCTGGTGAGTTGACCACCACATCACCCATCACCTCTCTTACTGTCCCACTACTCGGCCATTACTGGGGCATAAACACCTTAAAACACACAAAATAATTTTAGTCCTTACGTATTCATGACTCAATATGACTCAGCAGCACTTGAGCTTGAGCTGAAGCTATTTTACAAGGTTTTTTCAAGCTTTTTATTGACAGGGAAGCTGATAATTCCTAATTTAATTTAGTTTAACCCTTATATTAATCCTGCTAATCCACAGCTGTATGCTTTTGTACTGAGCATATATACTTAGCCTATTGTTTGCGCTTGTTTTTGCTTCTGTGTGCATGTTTAAAAGCCACAAAGTCAGTATGCCTTTGTCCCTTTTGAGTAGAGGAACAATCAGACCCCCTTTCCCGACCTGAACATGACTCCTTGACTTAACACTCGATACTCAGTAACACCATCCATTATGTATGTTGCGTGACTGTCTACATGGCAACAGTATACGTATATCATTTGGGGTGAGGACAAATCATTTGATAAAATCCAGTTTGGAATTACTGTGTTGTTGTTACCATCTTTAAATAATAAAACACCACATTTATTTTTAAACATCTGATTATGTATAAATTAAAAATTCAGATAAGCGGTTGACAACTTGAAAAAGCTCTCTTAAAATTATTTACAGCACATAGGCCTACACAGAAAAATTGTGTTTTCAAAGTAATATTTTCAATTACAATACTAATCTCTTAATTAGTATTACGAGATGTTAATAAGTATTAAGATGTTGGTAATGTTTGGGTTGAAAAAAGTGGTCTATATACATTTTAATTCACATCATAGACTAAAAATGAATAGAGTACTAACTACAAATGCTTTTTGTGTCTAGGTTTATCCGTAAGCAGGGTTTGGACCGTCTTTTTTACGAGTGTGATACCCACATGTGGAGACTGGGTGACCGTAAAATCCCAGAAAGTATTTCTGTTGACGGTGGCTCCGACTGGTTTCTCCTCAATCGTATGTTTGTGGAGTATGTTATCAACTCTAAGGATGACCTGGTGACCAACATGAAGCGTTTCTACGCCTACACTCTGCTGCCTGCTGAGGTATTACACACACATTTACATTTTACTCTTCTGCTTAGACCAGGTTGAAAAATAGTAACGTAAATCCTCCCTTCTCACCTAAATACAAGGATTGGATGAGAATTAAATTGGTAAATGGGATGTTTATAATGAGTCGGTGTGAATTTCCTTTCTGTGCAGCTACTCTATGTCCTCTTGTGAATTGGATGTTGGGCAAAACATATAAAAAGCTTTACAATTTTTTGATTTGACTGCTTCCCACTTCTGCTTCTCTCCTATTGTGCTGTCTCCTGCAACCAGTCATTCTTCCACACTGTGCTGGAGAATAGTGCCTATTGCGAGAGCATGGTGGATAACAACCTTCGCATCACCAACTGGAACCGTAAACTGGGCTGTAAATGCCAGTACAAGCACATTGTGGACTGGTGTGGTTGCTCACCCAATGACTTCAAACCAGCAGACTTCCACCGCTTTCAGGTAATCATATAGTCATTTACAATAACACTGCTCTATAGTAAAGTACCTGTATTTCAAATATGGATTTAAGAACTGGCAGAAATGTCTCTTAGTTGACAAGGCACCTACACCTATAGCAAATTTTCTTTTTGTTTTATGACATTAGATTTTTTACTTTCCTTCACATAGCAGTGAAAGGCGTCACACTGACCTCACTCCTGCTTTAGCCAGACGTGTGTGCCCAGTGTCTGGCTGCAGTCTGGGGCAGCTCAGTGCCAGCACATTACCGCAGGTCCTTGGCATCACCACAGCGTCTGGTGGTATCAGCGAAGGCCAACCTTGGGAACAAAGCAGCCTTGCCTCAGCCAGCCAGACCCCACTATTAATGGGGCTTAATATCCCAATTTCCGTTTGAACCTTTGCATGGAGAAGATAGAGACAGGCTAAATCGCTCTTTAATTTGGTTTGCAGATGAGACGAATAATTAGGGTAGACTATCTACGTTCCCACAAAGTGCTATGTGAATGTACTTAACAGGAGAAGGGTTATTCAGAGTATGTGCACGCGTCTGTGAGGTATTTCATATTTAGCTGGGTAAAAGAATGTTTCTGTTTTTAAAGATTTTGATTTAAATTCTCAAAATGAGTGATGCAGAGAATTATAACTTTATCAAAGAAGCCATTTTGCTACACAACAATAGCATGAGAGGGACATTGTTAGGTGCATTGGCTGTGTTGTTGTGTTTTAATGACTACAGTGAAAGCCATGTTTTACCGTTGATATTTGCAGCTCAATGTGGTGAGTTAATGCATGGTCTAGTGCCTTATAAACTCACACTGTCTTCCCACAACTGCTGCTCCTTCGTGAGAAAAGCTGAACTTTCACAAAGTGCCACCAATCTCTCTCCTTTAAGCAAGTTACACCAAGGTTCTTTGCAGCAGCCAAGTTCCACTGGTAAACAGTTTTGTGCCAACTGACTAAAAAGATGTCTTTGTATGCACTGCAAATTGTGGATAATTTCACGATGCACTGTCAACCACATAGTTTACAGTGTGATGGGTGCAGAAAGGCTGAGAAAAGCTTGGGTGGAGAAGGGGAGGACAGTGGGAACTTTAGAGTTTACACAAATAAAAAGTTTTGTTATCTTGGGTACAGATATGTAGGTATCTGCTATATATTCATATTTCTTGTAGTATGCTGTAGCAGAAGACAACCAACACATTTCAAACGCCTTGTTTTTGTTTTGTTTAATATCACAAGTGCTTGCACATTTGTTGTCCTCTATCACGGCTCACCACCATTTAATCTTTTCTTCTTTTTATCTCTTTTCTTCCTGCTTTGCGGCTGATTGCCCTTCTGCTCTGCCTTCATCTTCTGCAGCAAACGGTGCGTCCTACTTTCTTTGCCAGGAAGTTTGAAGCCAGCGTAAACCAGGAGATAGTGAACCAGCTGGACTCCTACCTGTTTGGGCCACTGCCCCAAGGGACACTGGGGCTCAACTCGTATTGGGAGAATGTTTATGACGAGCCGGACGGCGTGGCCAGTCTGTCAGACACGCAGCTCACATACTACCACTCTTTCTCTCGACTGGGTCTGGCCCGGGCTGCTGCCTCGCTGCAGGGAGACCCTAATGATCACAGCTGCAGGTTGGTTTTCTAAACACCCTTTCATTTAGTAATGCAAATGCATTTCACATTTATACAAATCATCCTTTTCCACCTGCACTACATCCAGGTGCATTTCACTTATTGTGAGAGCCACACCTATGTAAGCATTAGAACCCAACACGCACTAATGCCCGTTGTGTTTTCCTTGAAACGTGATCATGTCACAGCAGAAGCAGAACAATAGATCTTTACAATAGGAAGATGGAAAGACAAACTACAGCTATTCATTTTGAAATAAGATATGACTTTCTGTCAATGTAGCCCAGAGATAATGAGTTCATTCAGGGCACCACTTTGAAAGCTCTGCCTTTAAATCAGTCTATTATTTGTGGGATGTATGACTTCAATATACTGTATGAGGTCAAAATGAAGCCCGTTATGCTTTGCCATTGGAACATTTTAGTGTGTACTGCAGCAGAGTTAATGCATTAATGTAGTAGCATCTGGTGGTGAGTAACAGAAGCTAATAGCATGGTGACAGTAAAATATTGTGATTGTAAAACATAATGCAAAAGTGTAAAACGAAGGTTATGTACAGTAGTGAAGAAAACCCTCACACAGCTCATAAAACAAAACATAAACAGAACACGAATTAAAGAAGCACCTTCATTTTCTTGACAACATCATTAAGATTTTTTGACGCCAATAAAAAAATCCAGAAAATGGATTGTTTTTTTTTTCTGTTTCCAATGCAATCAATTCAATCTGAAACATCCAAACTCAGGTGACTGATGTTGTCTCATTTGCCGTCATCATGTTCAGGTTGATATGTATAATAGGGCTCCCTTACCCCAATGCATTTTGGTAAAGCCATGAAGAGTGAGGAAGTATGTTTCCATCTGTCGAGCCTCAAAACCATTATCATCCACAGAACACAGATGTTTTCTGCTCAGACCCTGCCTCACACGCTGTTTTGTATGTGGAAACTGACATTAAATCAAAGGTGGGGCAATACAAAAATACATACGATAGGATACAAAATAATTAAGTTTCAACACTATTTCAACATTATTATCTAAAAATAAACTTAAAAAACAGAAGTTCCAGTGAATCACCTTTTGAATCTTTTTAATAAAAAGGTTTTATCATAGACTTTTAGTGATAAAAGTAAAAGACTGAAAGGTCTTTTGCAAAGGTTGACTTTGTAAAACCCTTGTGTTTGGTCAAGAGTCGTCTGTATACTTTTGCTGTATACAGTGTAATCTTGTTGTATAATTTACTGAACACACCATATTAGGTAAACATTGCTGCCTCATATACATCTTTAGTACTTATTAGTGGTACTGTACTGTGTAGCTTGTTGGGTCAAATCCTAGAAATGTTTATGGGGTGTCTGTCTGTGCTTACTCACTAATGTTCTAAAAGACTCAAACTATGAGCTAAATGAACACAGATGGACATACTTGAAAAAGTGCAAACCTTCTTGAAGTGACCAGGAGCACAGCTGGATGTGAAGTTTGAAAGCAGAATGGAAGAGGTTTCATCTGGTAAACAACTTTAAAAGCATCCTGTAGGACTGAAAGATAAAATATATGACCAGTACAACTGCACATAATAAAGAAAGACCAGAACTTTAGATCCTAATACAAACTTAACATGTACGTATAATCAAAAGCTACCAAATAATTGGAAAAGTGTTTCTGACGTTGTCACAATAACCTCGCTGCTCAAAGAGGAAACATGAAAGCTCAAAAGTGCTGTGCTGTGAATTTACTCAATCCAGCCACTCACTGCTTTATGAGCCTAATAATTAAATACACAAGATGTGTGGCATGACTACACAGGGCCTGCTTTATTGATCAGCTTTGCCAATTACCAAGCCCAGTAATAAAAATAAAAAAGCCTTTTTGCATTTAAGACAAATTAATTATCTTTTTTGTTGGTCTGAGGTAGACTAGGCTCACATATGGCATATGTGTGGCCACTTGTTTAGCATGCATGTTGAATTTAGATGTGTTACTGACAGATGAACGGAGTAGCCTCAGTGTGAGACAGTAGTAAGAGGCCAGAGAGGGATTTGGCTCTTTTAGCAGCAGTGTGACATGATTGGAAAAGCTGCAAAGGAGAAGCTTGCTTGAATAGAGCTTCTGTGCAGACTACGCCCTGTGTCCCTCTCACTTCCTCAAACACTGGCAGCCATGGGTATTTCTGAAAAGGCAGGAGAAGCTGGAGGATGGCTACCTTAAACAGGGTGAACGAATGAGAAGAAAGAATGGAAAAAGGCAGACAAAATAGGAAGAAACACAAACACTGTGAAACAGAACAAGACAGGGGAGAGTGTGTGCTGCTATCCTTGTGGGTGTAAATATTTGCTGTTCTGCTTGTCAGGGTAGCATTTACCGGGACGAGTTGACTCCTGGTCCTTTAGGGGAATACTGATGAGGGCATTGGCACCGGGGAGCAGACAGGGCAGCCTGTGTGTGAGTAAAGCCAAAACACATGCAGCAGTCCAAAGGGAAAGAGAGTTGAAGAAAGCGGAAGAGATGAAGAAAAGAGAATGTAGAGGATGAGTTGAAGCAACAAACAAGTAAAAAACAAACTAATCAGAAGGCAATGATAACCTAGTTCATGTTATTACATCAAAATTATGGCTTATGGACACTAAAAAAAACCCTAATCCATCTTAGTATGAATATTCTTAAAATTTCTGTTTCTTGTAGACTCATGTGGTCTCGTCTGCCATTTATCCTTTTAACCATCCATTTCCACTTCAAGACCGAAGCACATGTTCAGGCAATGGCTGCATATTAAAACAGTAATTAAGATAGAAGAAGGTTGTAATTAACAAACTTAGACATTCACAACAGTACAGACCTAATAATAAGATTAAAATTTACTCCAATACACATGCCCAAGTAAAAATAGTTGAAGACCCACACTACATAGGAGCTAGCCAAGCAGCAAATAGCTAATCAGATTCATCAGCATGGTCAACACATGTCTTTGACCGATTGGTATTCTACTAAAGGTCACTGAATTAATTGTCCACTGTGTCGCACAATCACAGAGCCACAGTAACCTTCACTCTGAGCATACATTAGCATCCAGTTGCATTAAGGCTGTATTATTGAGCGTTATCCAGATGAATCTAGATATTCTACTCATCTTACACAGGCGGCCTCTAAAAGCACCACATCAGGTAGGTCAGCACAGATCAGGTTTGCTAATGGTTGTTTTTCTCCCTTTCTCATTCCTGCGTGTGCTGCCAGGTACTTCCCCATGGGCCATCCTGTATCTGTGCATCTCTACTTCCAGGCCGACCAGTTTCAGGGCTACCTGATCAAGCACCACGCCACCAACCTGGCAACCAGCAAACTGGAGACCATGGAGACTTGGGTGGCACCCAAGAAAAACTTCAAGCTCACCCTGCCTTCATCCAGCACATTCAGCAGGTTGCAGTTTGCTGAGGTGAGTCAGCATTTTTGGCTTGTGTTGCGTTTGTTTTTCATTTACATTTAACTCTCGAGCTTGGCATTGCTTGCAAAACAATCAGTCAAGCATTGCCAGTGTCAGGAAATGAGTTCCATTAAAACTGTAAGCACCACAAAAACACAGCTCTTCAGTATATAATTAGAGGTGAAATATACAGCTCATTGCCATAGTGACCTTACATGCAATGCTATGGCGACTTTGCCAAGATTCATAGCAGCGCATATTCAGACAATTAAACAGGAGCCTCTAATGGCCTTGTAAAATGTAAATTGCCTGGATTCATCCAAGTTTATTAGGATGAGCGCGGCATGTGCAGCTTATTTGTTGTCTCCTAATAGAACGTCATCTCACCTTCACACTTCTATGCCTCCCTTGATTGTCTTGTTATGTTAATCTGTGTTTCTGTTTACCATGACACCCGTTTAGGATACAACAGCTTGGCTCCAGTGTGACAGCCACCGAGTGTCTTTTTAAAAAGGACAAAATTAACTGAATGAATGCAAATTGATCTTTTCCTCTTTGCAGAAATGTCAGCAAAATATATTTGTTTTGTTGTCCTCCTATATTTGTATTTCTTGTGCCATGTGCAGTGTCTTTGTGTGACCTTTGCAGTGGTTTCTCAGAAGGCCGATTGCCAAACGCTTCCTCTCACCAAGCTCTGTTTGTGTCAATCCTATGAAACCATGACTGACAGAGAAGTGATGTGAGCTGTGGCTTTTATCTGGATGCTCAGTCTAAGAAAGCATTCACTGTCGGCCGCTGTATAGTGGCTGTCAGTCAGTCACTCAGTTTGTCCATGTGTCATTTAGAGCAGAAAGAGTTTAAATAAGAAGCAGGAATAGCTCTTTGCCTCTGTCAACTTAGCAGATATGAGCCATTATACTGCAGCAATATGCAGTTTTGTAGATAAACCATATGGCTGGCTTAACAATGCATTCTCTGTCCTCCTTTAGATATAAAGGGAGACAGTTATGTCTTTTTAAACTCCTCAATAGACACCTCCCAGCTGCTTGTAAAGCCCTTTTACTACATGATTTAGTGGAGAACTGCTTCAGCCCACACTGTTAAAATTAGTATTTCACCTCAAGACAAACTTGACAGTGAGAGGTACAGTTTATTACCAGATGAATCTCATACTGCACGAGGACTGACTCTGACCAATGCTTTAGTCCTTGAGACAAAATGTATGGATAGAAGATGAAAATACAGTAGGTTACTTCCCACAAACCACAGCTCAATTGGAAAGCAATTGGGGCGGCGTAATGGTTAATAACACAGCATGGTTATATAAGACAAAAGATTTGCTCATGTAATTTAATTCAACCTTTGTATGATAAAATCCAAAGGACACAAAAAGGTCATGCATAATGTTATATGTGCTTGGCTACAGCCCAGAAAAGAGTATTAATTTATTTTAGATGTATTTTCCATGATGTCTAAATGTTTATCTATAGCATAACACAAAAACAAGCACTTGACAATGAAATGTTCTAAAAAATAAAGGCTAAATAATCATGAAATCGGGGCGGCTGTAGCTCAGTGGTAGAGCGGCCGTCCTTCAACCGAAAGGTAGTCGGTTCGATTCCCGCTCTCCCCACAGTTCATACTGTCGTTGTGTCCCACACTTAACCCACCTTGCCTCGTATGAATGTGTAAGAATGTTGATGGTGATGGTCGAAGAGTCCATAGGCGCGGAATGGCTGCCACGTCTCTGTCAGTCTGCCCCAGGGCAGCTGTGGTTACAGATGTAGCTTACCACCACCAGTGTGTGACTGTGGCGTGAATGAATGATTGATATGGAAAGCGTCTTTGCGTCCCCGGAAAAGCTCTATATAAAATTGATGTAATAATAATAATAAAATGACTGCTGCCTAACTATTATATAATTATATAATTATTCCTACTCTTCTTTGTGTTTATCTTTTCTAATAATACATTGTCACTGTCTGAAACTGTTCCTTGCAGCCTAGAGACAGATCCCACAGTCTATATTAACACACTGATTCTGATTCCTGGTCTGTCACTAGTGTAGACGGTGCCCTTGGGGACTCCTTGTGCACCTCATTGAACACCTGTTTGTGATTACCCCCACACAGAAGTGCCACTAATAAATGTTACTGGAGTCTCAGGGGGCGTTTAGACCCAGCGGTCACAGACCAGGCCACATGTCAGCTGGGACTATCCATATTGCTCCCGGATTAAATTTGCCTGTAATGTTTAATAGCAGTGTCAGACTCAAGGCGCCAGTGAGTCACTTGTGAGGCTAAAGGTTTGTGCAGGTCGCAAGGTCACAAGAAAGCACAGCAAAGAGCTAAATAATAAAATGGGTGTGTTTTATGTGTTTAATCAGGGAGTAAGATGAGTGGTGCACTACATGCAAGGTTGAAACAGACAACAGTAAATTGTATAATAAAGCAGCCCTAAGCAAATGTTCTCACAAATGGAAAATGCGATGAGATGGGTTGTGCCTCAAGACAGATGTTTATTAGTGATATATCACATTCATATCTTTATACACTATTTTCTTGCTTTTGTTTGTTCATCTGTGTTTGGTTAGAAATTCTGAACTATCATCAAATGTGCTTTAAATCTGGGAACAAATCGGCCCATGGCTCAGTTTGGTGCAGATGAGAACATAGCTTCTTGTTGAAAAGGGTGCTAAGCTAAATTTGCATAAGCCTATTAACAATGATTTCATCATTTGATTAACCAGTTCAAGATATACTACTTCCTACTCTGATATTTTAGTTATCAAGATGACTGCTTGTATGGTGTTAAATGAAAAGTCTACAAAAGAGCTCTTGAATAGTTATGGCTATGGTTAACTGTTAAGTGATATATTATAACTAAGTAATAAACAATAGCATTGTTTGTACTGCAGCAATGTTCTTATGCAACCTGATTAGCTTTTTATGTAAGAATGTTAAGATGTTGGATCAAATTTCTCTCTAGGCTTTTGAAACATAATAAAAAGATATTAGCCACAAAAGCCGCCTTTTCAAATATCTGTATGCAAAAAATGTGATAAACCTAAGTTGGTGAGAGGGTGTAAGGCTTGATTGGGTAATGGCCTTAAGCCAAAGCTGATTGGGTAGAAGCAGCAAGGGACAGGTTGAGTGTGGAGGTCACTGTAAGCTATAGGCTGAAGCTGAAATGGGCCACAAGTTAATCCCAGTCTGACCCACTTTCACACTGGAAAAAAAAGATGGTCTGCTACTTTTGGCTTTGTTAATTATCCAGAAATTCAAAGCAAGCAAAAGTACACCTCAGTGAAAGAATTTGAGGTAGCTGAAGTTTTTTTATAAGTTTGTTTAAGTACAGTTAGCATAGTAAACGTTGATGCAATGCTGATGCATGTGTGTGGATAAGGCACACACACTCAAAAACACTCGACAATAATATGTTTGTACAACACTCAGAATTGAAAATGTTCCTTGGATGAGGAATGAAACGTCTTCACCTTAAAGCCTATGTCCAGAGGCCTTTATTTTAACCTTTTCTTCAATATGTCCTGGATGACTGAGAACCTCCAACACATATTGTCTTATTGACTTAACTGCTGATATGGAAAATCTGACCTTATAGCCAGTCTCTTTGTGAAAGTACCTTCTCAAAACTGTGTAGAGATGTGAGAGAAATATTATGGCACAAGAGCTAAATGTCCCTTAAACTGTAATATATAATAGAGAATATGAGTTGAAAAAGACTGTGAATTTATTGAAATGTGTCCATCTTGGTGTGGTTTATTGAGTTAACACAGAGCCTGCGGCCTGGTGCAGAGAAGCAGCCCACTCGTCTGGCCTGAATATTCTGCTCCTATGCTCACTGTGCAGACTGAACCTTGACACCAGTGGAATATAATTAGTGTTTTGCTTGGTTGATGTATGTTGCAGAATGAACTATGAGCAGGAACCAGCAGCAAAGTCTCAGGGGTCCTTCCTATCCTGATACTGAATGCAAACATCCTTCGACTCTTTCTCTCTCAGCTAACTTCCCCAGCCTCCCTCCCGGTGGATTACAGTGAGATTCTTCTGTCGATATACTCTTCATTTTGTCAGCTTTAGAACAAGACTGCTGCCAATCAATTGGGGATGTATTGTTGGCCAACAAGACAGCCTTGAATAAACTAATGAGCTACAGAAGTGCCAGACAAGAGAGGTGATCAGTAAAAACCAAAGTCCATTGGGCATAAATGGCAGAGGTTGGTCCAATAATTGAGATTAAAGTGAGATGCGTTTTACGGATAGCCAAGAAACCCTCTCTCCATGTGTCTCATTTATGCAAGAAGTCTATTTATACAGGACGTGGCAATCTCAATTCTCCAAGGATGTAATAGAGAGTCAGTTCCCGTCAGGCATTGATCGTCCACAAGGGTGAGGCTGCGTTAATCAGCTACCATTGTAAGGATGAGCACCTCCCAAAGCCACCATGACGCTCACATTTCAGCCGACAACACCACAGAAAAACCTTCACTGTCAGTGAATTCCTTTCCCTTGATATCTCTGTATCTGTCATTAATCTCCAACACGTCTTTCAGTTTGCACACTGCATTGTTTGGCTCCAGTCCTGAATCCAAAAGCACACCTATCAGTGACAGTTTGGACCCCTGTTTGTGATAGTTTAAAGTTTTTAACCAAATGAGTTACTCTTAACTGCAGGAGTGCCTTTGGTGACATCAGTTGAAATATCTGAAAAAGTAACCCCTTTGAGAAGCCACAAAGGGTAAAACAATAACTGTAAGAGAAAGGTTTTAAGAAGTTTAATTCTACCATAGACGGAGAATGGATGCAGCCAATGAAAATGTGCACTTCTATATCCTTTACTTCTATAAATGTGTGTTGCTGTGTGTGTTCATATCAACAGAGAAGATGGGATGTGATCCACCCTGACAGACAGAATCTAGTCAAGAACCTTTCCAAAATCAATGCTTTTTTTCTTCATTTTACTGTGCCAGTCAAATACCACGTTCAACTGCTTCTGCACATAACACACATTAGTAAAGCTTATTATATAACGGCAGTGAGAAAGGGGAGCAATTTGATGAAATATGCAAACTATAGATAAGTTCCCAAGATAATTGAGCGCATATTATTGGTTAACTTAATTGTCTTCTCTTCAAAACTGAGAGCTTAATTATTCACTGTGGGCAATGTGCAGTCAAATGGTTTTCCAACCTTATAAACCACTGCTTTTGATGTTTGTACTTGCCTCATTCTGTCACTCAATCTGTTCTTCCTGTTTTCTCTCTCCCACTCACTTCCTGTCAGATTGGTACAGAGTGGGATGCTAAGGAGCGTATGTTCAGGAATTTCGGCGGGTTGATGGGGCCTATGGATGAGACGGTGGGCATGCAGAAGTGGAGCAAGGGGGCAAACGTAACCATGACTGTGGTGTGGATTGACCCCACTAATGTCATCGCAGCTACCTATGACATTCTGATCGACGCCAGCGCTGAGTTTACTCACTACCGGCCTCCACTAAACCAGCCCCTGCGTCCCGGAGTGTGGAGCATCCGCATCCTACATCACTGGAGTCCTGTGGCCGAAATGCGCTTTCTCATTGCCCCGCTGGCCTACAACAAGCACCAACCAATACGAGAAGGTGAGAACAGGAGTAAATAGACAAAGTTTGTGTGTTCAGCTGTTTTGTACATTTTAGTGTGAACAGGCCAAACCACATTGAGTTGTGGCTTTTTGATTTAAAACCAGACAACTTCCACATTTTATCTTTTAGTTATCATTTCTTTTTGGAACTTGCCATGTTTATCTTTTGGTCAGTCGTTTGCTTCAGTTGCACTCTATTGGAACTGTTCAGGAAACTGTGGAGCTTGCACATGGGACTAAGTACAACTCTATTCAGTCTAAGCCATTTTGTAACAGGAGTTATTACTTAGTGTGTTATTTGTAACCAAGCTGAATTCTTATGAGATTTGTGTTTACAAGCTCGTGGAAATATACAGTGCATCTTGAATTGCTCCAAGCAAAGTGTTTACAGTCCAAACTCTGGCCTTACTGGCTCGTTGTGTCCATTTGGCAGCACTGACAGGTCTGGGCAGGTTTTAGGTTTGAAGACGTAGTAACCGTTTTACCGTTTTACCGTTAAGAGCGTAAACAACATTGCGCTGCTCTGATTGGATTAAACTGTGGTTGATTAATCCAACCTCCGACCAGGTATTCATTTAAAGTACCTTCTTTTTTGAAAACGAAATTTTATATACTGATTTGTCCCTCATACTAAAATGTTTTAATTGTCATTATTTAGTTTTAGTTGGACTAAGGCAAGTCATTTGAATTTGTATCTATACACAAGTCATAGACTAATTGCACTTCTGCAAATCCATCAACAATATGAATTGAAAAAAACCTCCCATTTCCTTCCATACAACATACTACACGGTCCAACACAGTCACTTTCTAATAAACCCGCATCAAAGAAGCATATAATGTTGGCCTTTCTGCTCGTGGACACTGTGTCACAAAGGAATAGTTCCAGCTCTTGTAATTTTTGAGACAGAGTCTTGGTGGTTGTTGTGTTGTTTTATTGTCGCACATCAGAGGGAAAGGTTTCTGAATTATTACAGAGTTATTAAATTGGTGACCGTGTGACACAAGCCAGAAGAGATGGTTGTAAGCTTTCAAAACAACAGCGTTGACTGAGGCTAATAAATCCAGACCAGACCGGATCAGTTTGTCCATAAATAACATCAGCTGAACGTACTGGCAGTTTTGTAGTTTATCTACAAGACAATAAAATGAAAATTATGTAGTCTAAAATGTACTGTATATATCTGACACATAGCAAGACGATTACTACTCCCATTATAGTATTTTTTTATTAATTTAGTGCATCAGTAACAGAGGGTTGGCACATTAATTCAGTAAAAAAAGGGTTCTACAGGGTTTTCTTCTGGCACCTGACCTTTGATTTCTGGTAGTGTTGCTAGGCCTATTGAAAATAAAAATCATGTCTTAGTTACCAGTGTTATTTGTCCATTAGCTAAATTGAAAAACAACGACAGTGGGTTTATAAAGGTCTGAGCACACATACGCACACAAACAGCCTCGTATCTGCAGTGATGCCCTTTCTAATCAAGCCTCTGGGCCTCTGCGGACCCTTGTTGTTTGTCATCAAGTCAACCTTAATAACCCGGCGAGCTGCTCATACATATTAAACAGAGTGTTAAACAACAGCACACTTAGCTCTCCAAAAACAATGACACAATTAAATCAATCAGCCAGCGTGGATAACGGGCAAGACGACATTGTTGTGGTTCATAAGCAGCCCATTCGCTCTGAAAGTCACACGAGGTTTGGAGCTGCGGCATAATCGCGCCTTTCACCGTTAAATAATCTCACTGAGCCGCTCTAATGATGAAGAGAAGCAACAAATGAAGTGTCAGTTTTGTCTTTAACCTGAGTCTCAGTGGGACTTTCTCGTGTTCTTTTGTCAGACAGAGAAGAAAATGAGCACAGAATTAACTCCTGTTGAGTAGTTGTATGTGAAAATGAAAACTAGCTGTAGGAGAATTGTACAGGGTAGACCTAAATTACTGACTTGTCTTAAAAGTAACTATAGTAAGTGTTAGTTATGGCTAGTGAGTAATAAATAATTTATAAGCATTACACATATATTAAAACTTATTATTTATTGTTTTGTTTTCATTTTTCCAGATTAATTCTTCTACTTTAACTGCTGTGAAGAAAGTTTAATGCCTGTCTGTATTAAGAACCCAATCAGGGAGGGGCAGTCGTTAACTCATACACCACAAATAACTGATATTTAAGCTGTAGTTTATATTTCTGTTTTATTGATGTTAAACCCCCAAACACAATCGGTTTTGTGGCCATTGGTGGAGTTCACATGTAGTGATTATGTTGTAATGTCTGCTTTCATCTTTGCCGAACCACCCATCTGTAATTTACTGCCACGTTTCCTTCCTGCATGCTGTGCCAGTAAAAGACGTGACTTTCCCCTCACAGTGAGGACTGCATGTACTGTATTTATTCACACAAAGCACTAAACACACTTTTCATAACAGACTGCAACCACAGGCTGGTTGGCATGCAGCAATAGACATTCCCTTGGCCAGTGGAGCACCTCAAGTCTGACTGCATCTTCTTGTCACCTGCCCATGAAGAGATGATGTGTGCTAACATCTGGGCAAGAGAACGTTAGCATACTTAGAAGTGTCCTAGTTAGAAGAGTAGTGAGGAATTTACAGCTTCACTGTAGTTCAGAGTGGTACCCTTTTTTTTCTTGGCTTTCTGTTTGACCAGGGTGAAATAAGAATGAGGGCATGTCTAAGAATTTGGGACTGCAAATCTGTGGCTTGACATACTACATCAAAGATTGGCAAAAATCAATAAGACAGATGAGTCAACACTGAAGCAAATTCACTGCTTTGAAATGTTTCTTTGTTCTTTGTTTCATTGCTTCAAATCTCCCTCATTGTTCCTTGTTCTCTGTCTTCCCATGTTTCTCTAGAGGACGCGCTGAAGCTTCACAATGGTCCGACTAAGAACAGCTACATGGAGCAGAGTTTCCACGGCCTCAACCCAGTGCTTAACATCCCGGTCAGTTTAAGTCTCGTGGAGCAGGCCAAGAGGAACGCAGCACTGACTAGCACTGACTTAGAGCGTTGGTTGGATAGTCTGGTGGGCGAGCTGTGGGACGTGGGTGACATCTGTGCAGTAGGCCCCACGGCCTGTCCCGTCATGCAAGCCTGTCCTAAGAACCGATGGAGTTCCATGAGCCCTGACCTTAAATCCCATTTGGGAGAAGCTCGCGCAGATGGTCGCATCAGGTAGCAGCGGGGCCTCCAGCTAAATAGGAGGCTGCAAATGTTCTAGTTTATTTATTTAAGGCGTTCAGGGACAGGATTGTGTACTTCCTGTCTCAGGGGGAAGTGAATTATTGTCTTGATGTTAGTAAAGCTGAGTAACGCACCAGTCTGCCCTAGGGACCTCTCCTTTTAGGGAATTATGCTGGCTTTGCTATTTCAATTTTAATGTTTTTTTTTTTTCTCATGGCTGAGTTTAACTGTGATCAAACATTGCAATTTCCAGCCTTTTATTTGTTTCTGTATTAATGAGTCAGCTCTTAAACCCTGGCATTGGGGCAATGGTCATGTGAGTGTGTAGTCACAGCAGCTTGTTCTGCCGTGAAAAGGCCTTAGTTTATGATACACCGTTTATGAGGAGGTAGCTGGTAATAACGAAAATAATGTGCCTCCCAGTGTTTATGTCCGCACTATATAAATGAGATATTTAGACGTTCTAATGTAACTGTAATGCAGAGGTATTAAAATTATTTTAAACAGAGCAGCTCTGTTAAAGCACACTACTTCAAACCTCTTTGTAAAAGTGCATTTAGGTTTGTGCATCTGTAAAAATAAATAACAGCAGCTTAGTTTGTTTCAGTTTAGTGCCTGATCAGAGCTGTCGTGGCTAAATGGAAATGACAAAGATGCAAATACAGCGGCCTTCTGAGAATAATTAATTCAGTTTGGAGCATAATAGATATCTAATGTAGATATTTTAGTGTTTAAAATCTTAATTGCTTCATTTGTCGCATTTGAAGACTTAGCATTCATAGTCTAGGTCTTTTTTAATAAAGCCCACGTTGTGAAAGGCAGGGGGCGAAGGAACAGACAGTTTTAGTTAAAAAAAAAACTGCCTCAAACTTGAAACACTATTATCTCAAGTTGACCTTAAAATGTTCATCCTTGTTTTATGTGCCACCTTTTGACCTTTCCTCCAGTTGTTTCAGTGGCACATGATGTTGTATATAATTATAGAAGAAGTCTCAAAATTGTGTGAATGAAGAGGGTCCATGAGTCCATGAGTCACTATTTATTTATAAATTTATATTAATACTGATATTTTTAGTCAGTGACTAAATAACTGCACCGCTGCCTTGGCAGCATGAAAAATATTTTTTGTAAAGAAAGCCGCCTTTATTTACAAAGGCCAACAGCCCAAACTTCAACTGTACCTTTCTATTGCCCGCACCTGTGTATTAGTCCGTGTTGTCCTGTCTGAATAGTTCTTCTTGTCTTGGTTTCTAACATGGCTGTTTGCCAAGTGCATCCCAAGAGAAAGCCACCTTGGCCTGTGAGGTCAAAGTTCAGCTACCTAATAACGTCATCAAACAGAGAAGATGTACCATTATAGAGCCCACTGGACACTGTCTGGACTTCAGCAGAACTGTGCTATGTGTGTTTTCAGATCCTGTCAGTATCAGAGTGAAAGTGACTGGTAGTAATCTTCATGCTGTGACAAAAATGTGCAACTTCAAGTAAATATTATATTGTATTTTGCCGAAGGAGTAATTTAATAGATCAAGTAATGGCACCTTTTCAACTATATTTACATTTGAAGTACCTTTTCAGCCATCATAACAATCTCTGAACATTTCAGACAGCTTAAACACTGAGGAGTAGCTGTGTAACAAACACATCAAGAGGTCCATATTTGTTTTACTTCAAAATCTTTCCCATCAGAAGCCAATTATTCATTCAGCTTGTGACTGTCAACATTGTTTAGCTGCCATGTGAGCTAAGTGAGTGCTTTAGCAAAGGCTAATTTAGAGACTTTACTGTTCGTTAATGTCAAGTTCACCTTGCCTCTTTGTCAGATGTGTTAGTTAACACTGCCATCTCCTTTTCCCTCTCAAATCCACCATTTCCGGGGTTGAGAGAAACCTACAGCAGCACTGAGGCATTACAAATCATTCAGTTAATATATACATAAGTTCAAAGATGGTTTTGGAAGAAGATGCATTATCAATGTGAAAGTCCTATTTTGTAACAAAATGATAAACGGTGATGAAAATGTACATAGGTATTTTGTAATGAAATATTGTTTAAAGGGTATTGTACGTGTAAATAGAGATGTGGTTTAAAAAAGACATTGAATTATTACAGTAAAAGCTTTTTGAGATGTCAGTAATTGGGCACAAAGAATCAATTAATGGTGTTTATTGATCAAATACATAATCTCTTTCAGTGTTTGGAACAGCTGTGACAGCACCCCTGTTCTCTTTGCCTCTCAGAGAAAATCTAATGCCACATTGTTGTTATTCTTGCTGGAATGTATTGTTGAGCAACTGTTGCACAAATTTCTCACAACTAATGTTTTACCCTATTATTTTTACATTTTGTTCTCGGGGAGGCTCTGTGTGCCTTAGCTGACTTTTAGAACCTTCTCTGTCTATTAAAATAATAGTTAGTTTGGTTTGTTTTTTTACCTTTTGTGAAGACTACCGTGAATCTGCCACATGATTCGCTGGTACTGCAACACCAAAAAGATGTCTGCTGTTGTGTACATATATCATCAGGCCTTCTGTCTTTTGTCAGTTTTATTTTTTCTGAGGAATTGATTTGTTGTACTTGACTGGCTTGTTTTATGTTTCTCTGACTGCTTTTTGAAAATAAAAATTTCAAGAGTTAACATGTATGGCTATTTCTTTAGACGTGTATGTACTTATCCAAGCTCATGCAGTAAGATTTAAATGTGCAAAAAAACTGAAACAGAGCATGCATAAAACCTATTTTCTGTTTAATATGAACATCTGTTTTCAAACCCCTGAAGTCGTGTCCTTAGACTTCACAGCTGAAGATCATTGCAGAAACTAGTATTAAGTATTTCCCTTGAACTGAGCTAGTGATCATCATTAACTGTGGGTTGTAGTTGCTCCCATATGTTTTTCCACCAAATTGTTCTCTCGCTGATATTCCCACCCAACACCCACGTTGTACCAGAGCTCTTTAATGTGCAGCTCTAGAGAAAATTAAAGCACTTCTGGTGAGTGATGGGCTGCTATAAAAAGGGACACTCCAAAACGTTGTGTGGGGCTATAAATTCAGCTCAGATGAACAGTTATTGCTATATGGATTGCATCCAGCTGGTATTTTGTTAATATTTCCCGAAATGACAGTTGTCATCAAATTCTTAATCATATCTTTTTATGTATGCATGTATCTATCCCCAGAGAAGGTCTCAGCAGTCGGCACTGTTGAGTGTCACCAGATATGATCAAAGGAATGCTACAGTGAAAGAGGATCAAATCTAATGTCCCATAAGACTAATTAATCCAGGCTTAAATGGCAGTGTGCCATCCATAAACGGTGACCATGTATTGGGGGAAAAAAGGTAGCATGAAGTTTTACAAGCACGGATATGATGAGGAGAGAATCCACAGGAAACGTGGGGTTGTGTTTGCTCAACTGGGAAGTGAATCGCTAAAAGCTCTCCTGCTGTTACTGGAAGGCAATTACTAGGATTAATAGCAGATAAACACTGATGATGGTTTTTAGCTTTTAACTCATGATGATTGTTTCACTTACCATTTGGTGAATTATTGCTCATGTAAAATAGAGTGAGTGACTGTAGGGTGCAGTTATTATGCCATTTACATGAGAATGTCTCCGGCATGGGAAAGCACTGCTCGCTACAAGTCATTTAAGCATGTAATGTTAATGTGCAGCATCACTGCATCTTTCACTTCATTCTTGATCTGACTTCCACTGGCGCACTCAATAACTAGAATTTACAATGCTTTGGTAGAAAATGTTCTGTTAACCTCACATTGTGTGCAAATGGCTTTATTTCCTCTCTTTATACACTCTGTCTATAAATCCATGCTTCATTTTATACTTGAAATGTGTAACAGTAAGAGTAGATGACTGTCTTCACCACAGACACACTGCCTGTGACCTGCAGTATTTACGGAATATCAAGATATTCACATCTAGCTTGAAAAACCTTTGAGAGTCAAACTATTCTTCTACTAAACCCAGTCCAGCCTCCTCTGGGTGAACAATGCAAACAAAAAGACACAATACGCCATTGCAGAAAAAAATACTGAATGTTTTCTACATCTCATAATTTATAAGCTATACAATAAAAAACAACTGTGTGAAAGAATGCCAAACTCATAATGTAATGTTTTAGAACATAACTTGTAAAATAGTTGCAGTGGAACCATCTCCAGATGGAGCTGAACAATGGAACTATGTACCTTTAAGCTGTTAACAGAGAAGTGTTGGAATAGTATTTTGTTTTTAGCACAGACAGTGTGCACTGTGTGATGTCCACACTTCACCCAGTCACTTTCCATTTGAAAACAATGCAGACTTTATCTACCCATGAAAGTAATAGCCAAGTCAAGTGTCCATCCAAGAAAGTATCGAGTGTCCATCTGGCCACAAGTGGCAGCCAGCCTGCCAACACACAGATGGACCATTTCTGATGCTTCTCTGTGTTTGGAAAGCCATGGAACCAATATTCGAAAGCATGAACACTTCCTACTTTTCCTTCAAAATGTATAAAATATATATTTTTTAATAATCCCCCCCCCCTTGTATATTTACACCTATGTTCTAGAAATACTGTATACTTTTAAGTGTGTAGCTCCAGCCAATAGTAACAGGTTAATGCAGTAAAACTATATGACACACAACTAAGAGTTCATTTAAATGCTAGACTCTGGATTTGACCTTTATTAATTAATTAGTGTTGAAACAGAGCACAGGGCCAGGTTTGTTTGTAGGATCTGTCTATGATAACAATCACCAAAAACTGCTTTTTCAAAATCACTTCCTGTTGGTTTTGGTTTGCTTTTTGCACCTGCTACTAAAGCTCTCTATTCTTCTTTTTTTGCTCACAGTCAAAATGCCCTTACTTTGACAAAAAATTCTTATCATACCCACACTGCATGTGAATTATATTCAGTTCAGAGAATGTATGACAGCCCAAGGGTATGCATGTATTCCTTCATGAGCCACACTGAATATGTGACAAGCTCTACTGACTTCCTCTTTCTCGGTTTGTTGTCATCCAATCCCACTGTTATGCATTTTGAACAATTCCTTCTTATGATTTCTGGCACCACTGAAAATTCAAGTGACTTTTAAAACAATATCCAATTGGGTCGCTAAGACAATCCAGCTGAGATGAGAATCAACCTGAAACAGAGCCCTGTGGATCAATTTAAACCCACAGTCAAAGCACAAAAAGATTTAAATTGAATGTAAATGGCCAGACTTTGATCATCCACTGCTTGGTAATGACACTTATCTCTGCTATCTTCTTTCCAGTGGACAGTATAATGACATCATCCTTCAGAGCCAACATGCTGCCTCTCCACAGTGTGTATCAACTCTAGTGCATCTAGTCATCACCAAAGAAGATCCTTAACAGTCAAATCCGATTTGAAGAACCTCCAAACTGCACAGCTCCAGCTTCTACTGCCAAACAAATGCATTTCCAGCCTGACATTGACATTGCAGGCATGTGGGCTGGGGTGGATGCTAAATATTTCAGTAACATGTCTTAGACAGTGAGAAAGAGGGTTATGGAAAGAGTGGCCTCAGTGCTAGACACTGAAGAAGCAGCTGTGAGAGGTGGTTGGTGCCGGTGTTACATGAGAAATTGTCGAAAAAAGTAAGCAGTTAGACATTTAACTACAGCAGCTAACGTTAAGAGCGAGAAGTGGGCCAAGGCCATGTGCCACATGATCAGGGAAGACCATTCAGATAGTCTTTACACCTGCTGCTACAAGGTGAGTAGGAACACTATAGAGCCGTAAAAATGGACCAAGAGATTAGTAGTTGTTACTCAACGGACAACATGGCCACTGGCAGGAAACCCAGCTGAGAGTAATCCAAGTTCATATGCAGGATTTATACATTTATTTATGGAGAAGATGAATGATTAGTGTCAGCAGAGATCGGGCATACATCAAAAGGATTTCAAGAAATACAATCAATTCTAACTTTACCTTTACATTATGTTTCATCTCTTTCCATTTGTGAGTGAATATGAAATCATGGTTACGGGAAAATGTTTGAAACAGTAGACGGAAAAATCTGTGTGGGACTATAAATAATCATATGATACTCACATGAAACACCTGCATGAGTAGAAACCACCACCGAGCTGAGAAGCAATCAGACAACTGCAACAGCTGATTCCATCCAGACAGTGAATGTTTCTGCTCTTCATTCCTAATTATCAGCTAATCCAACATACAATCTGTCATTGTATGTTGGATTTTGCATTACATATTCTGCATGATGCTTCAGGCTATGCTCAATTGTGCAGTATTTTTAAATGCAGTTTAGTTTTTTCACAAGTTCACCAGACAATAAACTATACTCTAGTACCAGACACACACATTCTATTAGTTATCTATTTGAATGGACAGAGGAGTTTTAATTGTAACAAAAAGTGATAAAAACTATAGGTACTGTATTTGTTGTAGATTTGTAAATTGTTTGAAAGCCACCATTATTGTTTATGTAATTACCATGTATATGCACATGGTCATTACAAAAATCTCAGTTTTATAGATACACATTGTGAACTGGCAAAAAAATCACTGCCCTTGCAGGATTTTTTTAAAGAGTGCATTTTCAGTGACCTTAAATACTCTGTGTGAACAAAGGCTAAAATGTACTGTTGGTTAGTCCATTCTTGCCACTGAACATTTACGAAGACATTTTGTTATTGGTGTAGAAACATTACTTATCATTTAAAATTTTGGTAGTTCAAGGTTGTATTGATTTTTTGAGTGGCTAAAGCAGGGTATAAGTAGCATAGAAATGTATTCAGTGAATGTTCCTTGTGGAGATAGCAAAACAAACACATGTGTATGCACGGAGAGAGAAGCCACAGAGAAAAAGACAGAGACAAGGAGACAGCTCCCAGCAGAACTCTAAAACAACAGCATGTCTCACTGACGGATGATACGCTGAGACTGGCTGACCAGCCATGCGAGCAAGCCATTCCCTCCTGAACAACCCGTCACAGAATAGGATCCACATCGGCAGCTCACGAGAGGTGAAGAGAGATGAGAAAGAAAACTGCAGCATCGGGGAAGGTCACAAGGCCATGAACGACAGAATAGTCAAAAAAAGTGATGGGGAGAAAGTAGATCAGGAAAGAAGAAAGGCAAAAGGGAAGGTGAGTGAATCATGAGAGAAGTCCACAGAGATTTGAAAAGGGCAGTTAAGCCAGCTTTCTCAATTATTCATTTCAAATCAATACAAGCCCCATGCAGCAGAGTGGAATATTAAAGAAATAACATCTGAGGAGAAGAAGAAATTGTGAAAGTGACTTAAATGTGTTATAATTGAATGTGTTTTCTTAAAGGGGATGTTTTAAGCCAATCTTAAAGATGAAATGTGAATCATAAATTACACCCTGAGAGGTCAAGCGGCCCTCATGGATGGTTTACTGCTGATGTAAGCTGCAGCTAGGCTAACAATAGCAACACTGAGTAAACCTAAGTAAAAAATGTGTTTCTAAATGACTTGGTTTTAAAATAGGGCTGTAAAAGTAGCAATGACAACAGACCAGCCAACTCACCTTCCAACTTTTTTTTTTTTTTTAATGTCAGCTATTAAGCCAGGACAGATGCTGACCATTGAGTTTAAAAAGCTCTTAGGTTGAATGAAATATTTGTTTGTGATCAGATTAACCCATGAAAGTTCCAGACTGGAGAGGTCCTCACAGTGGCCACTACAAATGTTTCCTTTGTGCACAGTGGCCAGAGGGATCGAGGGGGATACATCTCCTAAATGTCATGAAGACTGATGGTGGCGGTGCTTAAGTGTGGTGACATTACAGCTTCTACACTGCCTCTTCCCAAGTCGGGCTTGTCTGCCTTCTGCACTGACATTTCACTGGCCATGTTTCTGTGGCACTCACCAGCCAAAATGTCACTCGAAGATTTATAGCTGTGAACACTGACTGGTGGAGCAGACAGAAGGTGTGTGCGATCAGGTAGAGACAAAGAACAAATGAATTTGAGGATTCGTTGATTCTCCATTTTCACCCTTTTCTTTTTGTTTTTTTATCTCCTCTTACCTTCCATATCAGCTGTCATCTCCTTTGTACTGTGAAATTCTCTTCTCGATGACTTTTCCTAACAATGTTTACATTTCTGAACAATGTTAGCGTCTCCCATATTAAAGTAACACTAAACACTAACACAGTAACACTATCTTTTACCAGAAAATACATTATCATCAAATTCACTTGGTTATTTTGGTGCTTCTCCAACATGATAAAAGAAAAATAACCCCTTTCACATGCACAGTGCACCCGTCTGACCAGATACTCCACTAATTATGAGTGACGATCTTGTTAGAACACATCCCACCAAAATACTTTCAATATCTATCATTTTTAAAGCAAGATAGTGAGATATAAACATCCTATGTGAGTTTGCAGCAGTGCAGTTGCAGAGTCCTTTACTGGGTGTTTTGGGTCTCTAATATAACTTAATTCAATACTTACTTATTTGTTTGCACTGTGTACTGTCTTTAGTTCAATAATATAATTCAAAAGGTAAACTGTGAATGTAGCACAGAGAAGATGGGGCACAACCTTTCTCATAGGTTCAATGTCATAGACGTGCAACACATAACTCTGCAACAGAGATTTCCTGTGAGACACGAAGTCACATCTCAAGGGCATTGTTTTCCTTTCCTTTATGGCTTGCATGAAAAACGTCCTTTCTCTCCCGCTGCGCCCCAGTACACTGAGTGTGACCCACATAAAACAGTTAAAAAGAACCGCAGCCTCGACATTGCACTCGGCTGTTTGTACACACATCATATGTCACCGCCTGCTGAGTGTCATTATGGCATGGCGAGGACATCAACTTCCTCTGTGGGAGCACCTCTGTTGTATGATGTGTAGGATGTGTCATTCTTTCAGCTGCTACACTATACCACAGTGTCTCAGTGTGAATGAGTGACGTCTTTTGTGAGCCCTGAAACATTCAACAGAGACTGTCTCTTAATGTAATAAATGGGATAATGCCAGAGGTTTCTTACTTTAAACTTTCTTGGTCCTTGCGGCTTAATTACATGAGAGAAAAAGACAAGTTATGGCCAAATTAACTCGTCCTTTGTCCATGTGAGGAATGACAGTAATAGAAATGGTCTACCCTAACCTATTGATACTTCAGTTAGCATCACTAGCTACATGGGGGTTGTAGGTATGGCTAAATTTTGAGTGCTTTATGTTTTCTGAAATCTGTCTGTTGTCCAAGTATAGTACAGCTACATTTCACAAATATTCACACTTTTCAGCATGTTGTACATCTGCATCAATACAACTGGAAGTTATTTGTTCGCTGAAAGCAACACAGATGGAGAATCCAGTGACTCATTGTGACACAATAATTAAACAGATGATGCCAATTTGGTAAATCAAGCATTAACCAGAGCATCTTCTCAGACATACTCTGAATCTGGCAGTATATGATGACAGTGCTGTTTTAATGCTGCTGTAAGAAAGAATAATGTCTAAAAAGTCAAGTAGATAGCAGGTTTAAATGCAGATATAATCTAGCACAAGGAAATTGTATAGATAGTTCATTATTCAAAACTACTGAATGTAATGGATGTACATGTATCTTCAGTAGATTTAATCCTAGATTTTTTGTAAAACTGTAATCTTCCTCCCTGTGGCTCTGCAGCGTTTTGTCCTGTGAGGTTTCATTTCCACCCTTTACTCTTTGCCAGGTGCTCCCTGCCTGGTGCCTGCTCTCGAGGATCCTGGGCCCAGCCAGTCATGATGAATGTGGAACAGGGCCCAGTCCAGGCTCCTGCCATTACCCTGTTACAATTTATTACCCTTTATCTGTAGGCACAATTAACCCAAGCCCTTGAAATAGGGACTTATCAGTCCTTCATTACCAGGACCTGCCCATGTCCCCATCCCTCTCTGTCACCTTACACACACACACCCACACACACACGCACCCACACCTCCGATTGTGGGATTTCAGTTTCTTCTTCAGCTCCAGGCTGTCTGTTTAACTGCTTTAAACTCACACGCTTCAGAACCTCTTTTAATCCATCATGTTATACTTTGTTCTCTGCCATACACAATCTGACTTTGTTTTTTAGTTTTTTGGGGGTAGTGTTTTAGTAAAATTAAAAGTAAAATTTAGTCAAATTAAAAGAGTAGGATGAAATGTATTAAGACTTTTATCAGCTACTGTAGGTTTTATGGGACCATTTTATAGAAGACAGCTTTCTTTTTTTTATTTTCAAGAGATAAATGCCAAAGCTTTATTTAAAGTGTTTACCATTTTGAATATATTAATATGCTAATCTACTACTGTGTACAACAGCTTGTAATGTGCATCTGAAAGCTTTCCACTTGATCACTTTCAAATCTCTTTTTTGAAATATAAGAGTGAAGGTTGAAAGAAATGGCCTTTCTTGAGCCATACCCTATATAAATATTTCCCACTAATTCTTTATGATTATGGGGTATTTCATTTCCCATTAGCACCCCTAGCTACATAGCCACAGCTTACTTTGTAACCATTGCATTTAAGCATCCCCAACCTCTGACCTTTTTCCAAATATGGGAGTAAATTCTGTTTCCGACAACAATTTTCTACACACAAGCCTTCATAATATTATTTTTCCACTACTGTTGACAGCGTGGCCCTATAGATATACTCACAAGCTATTTCACAGCTGATGTGTATTGATTAGTTGCTATTCTGTATTTATAATATGAGTGTACAGCTCTGGGCTCCATACAGCATAATGAATTCTATAGGGGCCCTTAATATAAATAATGGGACTAATCTGCCTACTTCATTCGTACATGTCCTGAGGATATCCTCCGAGATTTCAGTGAGTCATTAGACAATGGCCCTCTGTGTACACCACACACCAGGTTGCCATTAAGGCTTATTCAGAGCTAATCAGTGCCAGTCTATGAGCGATCACCATTGGCATCCACTGCTGGCAACTCCTGATATTTGTAATGCAAAATGGAAGAATGGTATAAAATCCACAGTCAATCAGCTCCCTCCATTACGAGCCATGACCAAGCCTCACTGTGAGCTCCCAGGTCTCTGCAGTCACATAAAATGCTGCTTTTAAATATTATATAAGAGTATGAAGTTGACTAATGAATGCAGGCCCTGTCCAGTTAGCCAGGAGCAGCAGGATGATAACAGCCAGGCTTAACAATACAGACATTTAGGAGAGCGGGTGAGTGTTAGAGCATGTGTGGGTGTTAGTTTGGTAGTTTTTTTTTGTGTTACATAAACATGAAAAAGAGTAAAAACTGCCCACTTTTTATTCTTTTGACACTGTCCGAAATATTCTTCTATATGTCACCGCCCTTGACTGCATATGTGACTGTATGTACATCTAAATCCAGTTTATGTTGAGAAGTTTTAAGCTGGTGGAGAACTGACTGAAAAGCTGGGGTGTATGTGGAAGCCAGCTCTAGAGAAACATGAAGAAAAAGAAGAAGAAAAGCCAAGAGTCCTGCAATGAATTGATTACATAAACAAACACTCCCAGTTATACATCACACTCTCCGCCTTGTATTTGACAATATGGGATTTTAAGAGGAAATAAGCCACATACACATACTGCTGCTAATATGTATCGACCTGTAGCCTCCGCAGATGCAATGCCTCAAAGGATTTAAAAAAAAAACATATTACACACTCCCAGCCCCTCTTGTTGTCAGCTCCTCTGTGAAGGCTGCAGACAGAGACAGACAAAGATCTTAGAGAGTAGGCAGCCCGTTATTTGGATAAAAGGATAAAGTCAGTGAGGAGCACATTCGAACCCCAGAGCACTGGCAAAAAGAGATGTTTCCTCTCAGATGCAGTTTGTGAGTTCAGAAAAGTGTTTATAAAGTGGCATCATAAAATAAACTAGACCAGTACATGAAACTCACATTGGAAATGTGTTGTCTGTAGAAATAAAAAAGATCTCAAGGCTTTCACAACAGCTTGAATGTTACTTTGCCACAAGGATAAAAAGTATGAGACTCACTGAAAACATGTCCTAACAGACGTTCACAGCCAGGCAGCATTTATGTACAAACCTCATCTTTAAGCAAAGATTAGTTTAAGGATTACAGGGCTGGGTACTTTCAGCTCAATCTCTTCCCTCTGAGCATTATTTTCCCTCCCTTTTTACCCCTCCTTTATACTCATTAAACAGAATGGAGATGTGTGAGGATGTGTGATAGAGCAGGAAGAGAGGAAAGACAAAGTGACATAGAGAGAATTAGATTGCCTGACACCCCGTTAATTGAGCGATCTCCTTTGTGCCCAGCCCAGCCTGCCAAGTTTTAATTAGGAACTAATCAAATCAATATGGAGGCCGCCAAGCAAAGAGGAAGGTAGAGAGATGGCCAGACTGCAATCTGATCACAGCAGCCTCTGACCTTTGCTCCTAAGTGGGCCAAATGTCGTAAATGATGAGGGTCTGTGAGGGGCCTTTACAAGTGAAGGATGGTGTTATTACAAACGTATATGGCAACGTTAGGGTTGTGTAATGGTAGCATCAAGGTTTTTCTCATGAAGGGCTGTATTTGGTAAACACCACATTCTAGGCCTACATATTTACATTTAGACATTTAGCAGCTTTATCCAAAGCTTCATCTAAAGCGACTTACAAGTGAGGAAAACAATGGAAGCAATTTTAACAACACAAGGTAGCAAAAAGCATAAGTGCACCAAAAACTAGTAAGTTTACTTTTTACCTTTTTGGGATGGTGCCACCAGACATTGTTCATTTGCAGAGTGCTGGGATCTGGTAGGAACATAGGTCTGTATTAGTGAGTGAAGATATGAGGGTACAACGGGCGTCAACCGGGAGCCAGTGTAGCCTGATGAAGAGAGGAGTTACATGCGCTCTCTTCGGTTCATTAAAGACCACTCTTGCCACTGCATTCTGGATCAGCTGCAGAGGTTTGGTTGTGCAGGCAGGGAGTCCAGCCAGTAGAGCATTGCAATAATCCCGTTTGGACAAGACCAGAGCCTGGACTAGGATTTGCGTAGAATGCTCTGATAGGAAAGGTCTAATTTTCCTAATGTTGTAGAGAATGAATCTACAGGACCGGGTGGTGCTGGCAACATGACTTGTGAAGTTTAGCTGATCATCAATTACCATTCCCAGATTTCTGGCAGTGCTGGACGGTGTAATGGTTGATGGGCCTAGTTGAATGGAGAGGTTAGGGCAGGTCCCTGGTTTGGACAGAATCACAAGCAGTTCTGTTTTTGCAAGGTTCAGCTGCAGGTGATTGTCCTTAATCCAAAGTGAGATGTCACTCAGGCATGCCGAGATGTGAGCAGAGACCGTCGTATCGTCAGGTTGAAATGACAGGTGGAGTTGAGTGTCATCTGCATAGCAGTGATAGGAAAAGCCATGCTTCTGAATGACAGAGCCAAGGGATGTCATGTATATGGAAAAGAGTAGCGGTCCAAGATGTTAGGACTCAGAGACCTCGTTTCTCCAGGATACTCTGAATAACCTATCCGAGAGGTAAGAGTACTACACCAGTAGTTCACTTATACTTATAGTACCCAATACAACAAGCTGCATCACGGTAGAATAATGTACTGTAACCTACATTATTTTTTGTTTTTGTTTTCATTCTTTAAATTAGCTTACTGCCACAGGGGAGGCTAGGATGTATTACAACCCTGTAACTGTCACTTTACAATGAACATAAAGAACAAATATGCATTCATTCATTCATTTTTCATTCATTTTCTACCGCTTTGTCCCGTTAGGGGTCACGGGTGACTGGAGCCTATCCCAGCAGCTTTGGGCCTGAGGCGGGGTACACCCTGGACAGTGGCCAGTTAGTCGCAGGGCTGACATTTAGACATAGACAGTGACAAACAACCATTCACTCTCACATTCATTCACTAGGGACACTTTAGAGTTGCCACTTAACCTGTACATGCATGTCTTTGGACGGTGGGAGGAAGCCGGAGTACCTGGAGAGAACCCACGGTAACACGTGGAGGACATGCAGACTCCTCACAGAAAGACCGGAGTCGGCCGAGAATGTTTGAGTCGGCCGGGTTTTGAACTCATGACCTTCTTGCTGTGAGGCAGGAGTGCTAACCACTCTGCCACGTGAACCCCCAACAAATATGCACTCATTCTTTATACACAATGATTTCTTCAAACTGATTTGCATTTTTAATAAGTGAGACACCAAAGCAGTGGGTATAAGAACTTGGCACATCTGCTCCTCACACACACAAACTTAATAAGTCAATTTTTATACAAAAAACACCGCCCTTAATCCGAAACAGCTACCCTTCAAACTGCAAACCCCCTGCACAAGTGTTAATTACACTGAAGCATGGCACAATGTGTTGCGCCATCCATTTCTTTTGCTCTCTCTCATCTGCCTCTGGAAGTTATCAACAGATCCTGACCTCCCCCCTGAGGCGTCCAGCTGGCTGTGACACCTTATGTAGCGCCCAGGGGCCCCTGTGGCTCCTACAGCTGCTGCCTCTCTGCTGCTGTCAAACACACATAAATACAGAAACACAAATGCACTAAAGTGTGCCAAAGATCGCTTGTATGCTTACACTCATGTTTGCTATAAGCTCTCCAGGCCACATGTTTATCACTGTTTCTGATCAAACACAGTCAAAGCCGTCATTGTTCCCTTTGCCCATATAAACGGATCATGTAATAGTAGTCATTTCAAATAGTGTAAGAGGGCACAGTTACCTAAACATCCCAAAGCATGCATGGAGGCAAGAAAGGTTTTTGTATGTCTTCTGGTTGGAATATGAATGAATTTGTTTTGAGCTTGAAAAAGTTTTTTTTAGATCACATTTTTGTGCCTTATCAAATAAGAATGTATCTTCCTTTTTCTGTTTTGTTAACTCTTTCTAATGATACATGACCAAAGGTGGGTTAAAAGTGGAGTTGTACAAAGAACAAAACTACCCCAAAACATATACACATAAGAGTTAACTTAGCCTCTGCAAACAAACCAGATAAGACTAAAAATTACAAGCATAAACTATAAGGCGGACCAAATAAACACATACAAAAGAGTACTTGCCCCTATTTTAACACAAACCAAAATCACAATGCCTCTAGCAATTAAAACTCTCAGTGGCCGGCTCCTCTAGCCATATTCAGTTAAAGACATACAGTATAAAGAGTATTTAAAATACAGTTCAAACATTTTGTTTAAAATACATGAATACGTTTTCTTTAATACCTTTTCCTGAGCATTAGGCAAAGACTACTCTCCACACAAAGTTGGAGGCCAGTAGGTGACTGGGATTTATAAAACTGTGAAAAGATTCTGTAGTGTTAATGTGGTTTACTTTATGAAGAGCACATAAATACATAATTTACTTTCTTTTTTAAATATACCAGGTTTTCAAGCTCTCATGGCTTCAACCGGTCTGTGTTGTGTATGAATGACGTAAAGACCCAGATTTACTTCCCACATTCCTTTATAGGCTTTACTCCTCCTGACAATATCCTGTTTCCTTTACCCTTTCACATAAACACATATACCTGTACATATTTTACACATGAGCAGACTATACAACCATAGCTAAATACAATAAACGTTAAAAAGCAGCAGGTACACTGCAGATCAGATGTGGCAAAATGAGGGGTCAAGTAGACAAATTATGCCAAGCTCTGCTCATGCAAACATTGCTTTTTTAAGGAATATACACAAAATAATGACTTTATTCCATTATGGCCTTGAATTCCCAGATTGCTTGGAGTCATGTCGAAAGTATTAGCAGATTTGGTTTACAAAATCCCTGGCTTACAAAAAAGCCCTGTTTTATTACAAGTATTTTCATAATCTTTGTAAACAGTGTGCTTGTGTTCAGGGGGCATCATTGAAAAAAGCGGGTTTAATTTTTAAGATACCGCAAATATTCAACCTTACAGAGGATGATTCACCACCTGCGAATAATAAAGTGACTCGGATATTGGGGCAGATGGCAGATGGGAGCCTGAAGCACTGAGTGAACAAGTAAAACGTCCCTTAATGCAAAAGAATCTGAGAGGTTGTAGCACAGACAAGAAACAAATAGAAAGGTGCTATAGACGGGTCTGATGTTGGTGATGGAGCAACACGTTTCCTGACTGTTGTGTGAATGTCATGTTTCTATCCAAATATGATAACGCTGAACACAGTCTGTTCAAACAGAAGCTTCACGTCAATCATCTTGAATGTTTGACTTTACCTTAGCACACTCTTAGTCCAGACTTACAGCTGGTTTAACATTGTTCGGTTTAACTGGATAAAGGCAACCAATTAAATCTCTCTGGTCTGCACAGTTATACACTTGGAGTCTGAGACTCTCTGGTTCTAATTTTTAACTTGTATGTATATGTTTAGTGTTGCACAAAGAATGTCACTTTTAATTATGGACAGTGTGTTTAACATAACTGCTTAGGTAATGAAAACAATGGCACTAGTCAAGGCCAGAGTACAAAGACAACAAAACCAGACAAAGTCTTTCAGGGAGTGTAAAAGAGTATGTCAAAGACCAAGCGAGACTAAGTTGCACAATACATGAAAATAGAAAGGGAACTGATACACATTTCAAACACTAACAGGTCTAACCAATGACATTCTTACTCATGATCATTCATTTAAAAGAATTCTTATGTTCTTGGCAGCATTTGGTCTTGGCTCAGGTTGATTATAATGGTGAGTCCTGTATGTCCAAGAACACACACAGAGGTCTCTTGAACAGCACTGTGCGTTGACAATACATACAATACAGCTATAGTACAATAATTCCCTCCCTCATTATTTATTTTAGCCTGAACTGTAATCACTTCTGCAGCTGTGGTTCACTGCAGGGCGTATTGTACATCATCTACGTAAGAGGCAAACAGTGCAATAATGCTCAAGGTGATCTATGGCCGACAAATGAGAGGCCTAATTAATAAAGTTAGTGTGTCTCTCTGGCACCTTTTGGCCTGGCAGTTATTATACGTGCATTAACAGCTTGTGATCACTGCCTGTTAATTAACCACTGTTTAACATGGGGCGCTGCAAGGAGGGAGGCAGCTGCAGCAGTGTTTACCTACAGTAGGTGTCACCTACCACAGTGAGGCAGCAGTAGAAGCAGTGGGATCCCCTGCTACCACCTAAGATGGGACTCTTAGGAGCAGGATGCCCTTGAGGACAGCCAGAAACTGCAGGCCAAGAATGGATGGCTGCATTCACTGCTATAAATTCACTGCTTCCTAACTATCTCATTCATCATATGCACACCAGACTCCTCCACAACCAACAAATACACACCTCCTACCGCCCATAGTAAATAAGGCATATACAGAGATAGTGCAAAGAGAGAAAACATGAGATAAGTCTATCGCAGAAATAGCCATATGACAATGCACAGCCCTCTATTTCTCCTTGGAAAGTATGAATGCATTTGGATTGGTTTGAGACAACAGTCTTCCTCCATTGAGCTACAAAAGATACATTTTCATATCTTATTCTCAGCTGGTCACCATTAATATCAGAATTTCCGGGGCTCTTTGTAGATATTGCGCCTGTCGAGGCCGCATTCGGTGCAGGAATAAATCACATGGCTGAGAGAAGAAGTGAATCTCAAGCAGAATATGATCCCACACAGCACTAGTATGAAAACATGTTCACATTCGTACAGAAACATTTCATAAATAACTGCGTTCTGTTTATAATGTTGCAATGGTTAACATCTGTTTAGTTTCTTTATTTTCCTTGCAGGAATAATCTATATCAAAGTATCAGCTATTGGGATTAAAGGTTCAGTGTGCAGAATTTATCAGGACAATTAAATAACTAACAGGGATGTCTGTCAATTGTGGCATTTACCACATTTTGTGAACTATTTTATAAACATGTCAAAAGGGTATTATCAAGTTTAATATATTAGATTTCAGTGCAACACAAAATTTCCTGCACCAGCTTTAAGTGAACAACATTCTTGATCTTTGAAGCTTGTAAAAAATGTCCATTTGGTTAATTCCAGGTTGTCTAAAACATTCATTGTACTAAAATGAGATTCATTAAGATGTCGACAACAAATTAAAAAAAAAACATATTACACTTTTATTTAAAGTGTGAAGCTCATGGTTTCAAAAGAATATGTGGAGTTGAGCAAAAAGAGTTTTCTCCATTTCTCTTTTGACTCTTTCTCCAGATTTCATACTTTTGCAATAATAATACTGTTATCTGTGAATCAATCATAATTAGTCTCGCTGCTTGCCAACTACAGCCTGGACTGAATGCATTATGAAGACCAGCCATCATGAGCCATGTTCCTACTGCCCTCAAGTGGTTATAGGAAAAATGCAAAAAGAATTTCAGATGAACAGAGGCACTATAAAGATGTGTCATGGCAAGCTGCAAATACATTTTATCCTACATTTTTCTTAACTGAGATTACATGGAAACACATGGGTGACTTGTTTACAAAAGAGCCTCTGTGTCAACTGTAAAATGCTTTCTTACTGCCAGGAAATTGCAGTAGTGGGTTGGTTTAAAGCAGGAAAACTCAAGGAACTATTTAGAGTTTCAGAAGTAGGCTTTACAGTTCAGTAGCCTACCTAGTTCTACATAACAGCTAAAATAAAATGGTTCATACATTTAAATTTAAAGCCAAATTTGGCTACACTTCTGCTACAAAACAAAGTTTCAATGCAAATTTGTTGGGTTCTGGCTACGTGTGAAACGAAAGCTTACACCATGTTGAACCAAAACTGTCTTTAAAAAGCTGTGTTCAAATGATTTCAAACTGGAGATTGTGAAATAAGACACTATGGTGTCACTTCACAGTTTTAAACACTTTATATGGCAGACAAGAGAAATCGCACAATGTTCCCATGTATGCAGAACTTTAAAGCACTGTATTTGTTAGACAATTTTCTCAACTCTTCTGAACTCTGAGCTTGGTTTAGGCAGAAGCAAGTTGTTTTTCCACTTTACAAGGCAGTGTTTAAGTGCTACAGACCCATGAGAGAAGGATGCAGCCTGTAAGCTCTCAAGCACTTGGACAGTGCTGATGCATTAGCAGGTTGTTACTGCTCATCTGAGTCTAATGGGAGGTCAGCGTGCAGACTGCAGAGACTGAATACAAGGCAAAACAGAAGATCCCAGAAAAGGTCACACGAGTCTGAGGTTTGCTGGGGCAAAAAGCTATAGCTTTTTACAAGCTGCCAACTGTAGTTAGCCCACTGGGGACCTTCGCAACTACATAGATGTGCCCATTAGCGTTACAACAATGGGTTACCATGGGCTTTTAGGTGAGGGACCTAAAATAAGCCTCTTGCTTATATTTTGCAGACATAACTTAAAATGCTGCATCATCATTGACCCAAGCCATAATCCCCACTTGAAAGGGCACCTCAAAGACATCAAAACATTTAAAAGGCTCTCTAGTGCAATCACAAGACTTTTGTCCAGTTATTTTATATACGCTGAGATATTCTTGATTAGTAGTGTCGAGTATGAAGCCCACATAATATTTGAAGACAGTCACACAGACCAACAGCTTTCCTTGGTTGTTTTTTTTTATTTGCAGTTTTAACATGTTAGAAAAAGAATCCAAGGATTTTGCCTCCTGTGTGTTTCCGTCTGGCCTCTTCATGGTCCATGATGCCAGCTGAGGTGGTCAACACAATGTATCTGTGGAAACAGAGCCATGGATCTATTCAGACACGTGTTCTTGACATTTTACATACACAAATGTTTGTACAGCATCAGAACCACTCATCACTTCTTAGAAACAACAAGTATGTGATTGTGGCAGCTGAAACGAGTTTCAAGGTACTTTGTGCATTCACCTCATGACTATTCACAGAAAATGAGGGAATGGCAAAGAGGCCCAAATCAAACTCTGTCAACCAGACGAGTTGACTTAACTCCTACAAAAGGGCATTTGGAGATTAATCAATCTCATCTTAAGAAAGGGCTTTAGAAGGGTCCAAACAGTTAAACAGTCCTACAGTTTGATGTTTAAAATGGTTATTTCAAAATGAGATTCTTTCAAAAAGGTACCACCACATACTAGTTTGAGAACCACTGTAGCACCACACAATGAAATAATCTTAATAAAACAGCTGTTGAACATACACAAAAAAAAAACTAAGTTTCATTTGATTTATTTTTTGTCCTGTCAAATGGATTTCCGACCACAACTTTCTTAGTCATTACCAAATTAGCTGCTTAATGATATTATTCACAGCTGTATCATTTCTTTTAGTGAAAAATAAATAAATCAAGCAATAATTGGATCTTTGCTTAAAATTTAAATGCTGCTTTCATTTCACACAGAAAGAACTGTGCAACTGTCATTGTTAAGCACTTAAAAAAAGTGTGTACGCATTAGACTAAATTGAGTGGAGCATAGCTCTGTGGTAAAGTCAGTGATGCGAGTTTAAACAGAAACATGAGTTTGCTTCAATACATGCAATTTTGCTTTACAGAAAGCACTATTTTTGACCAGTGCGGACAAAGGGTTTACTTTTGGTGAAATGTGAGTTGAAAGCCTATAACCTAATTCCTTGTCAGTTGCTATATTTACTTTCCTTGTACAAGCCACTTTCCCAATGAAAAACCCTTTTACTGGAGTCCTTAGAAGCTCATTTTAACAAGGCAGGCGTGAGCATTAAGACCGATATGTAGAGTTGTGAGCAATAATGTAAAGCCCATTTCTTCATGTTGTTCTGCCATTGTTGGACTTAAAAATACTGACCAGTCTTTTCAGATATTCCCCATTTACTTGTTGTCAGGTAAACTCCACAAATACTGCATTAGTTGCATATTTTTGAACCAACTCATCTGCCATCCCCATGCACCACTGTACCATCTAATTATTTGATTAATTACTCTTACATTCTTCACATTAGCGTTTTTATGACTTAGTGAAACAATATTGACAATGTATTCAACCATGTTCACCGCAGATTATTGTAGGGTCTCACAGGCCTAATGCTGAACTTGGCGCTAAAGGTTAAAGCAGGCTTTAAACTTTGGTTTGATGTAACGTGTTAGTATTTTGCAGTGGTCAGTTGGTCCAGACTTAGTTAAAAAAATAAAGGTATCTAAGCTATCAGTTAAGAGGTAAGGTTGGCACATTTATGGTAGTATTTTTACTATGGTAGCCTCCTTAGAAATGTTTAACCACCCAACCTAGTATATTTTATTCCTTAAAAAATAACCCTGTACCAGAGGTAGTCAGATCAAACCTAGATTTTGAAAGTTTCTATTAAGCTGTATTCACTCAGTTAAGTTCATATCAGTAAAACACTATCCAGACCATCTTTCTGGGGCTCCAAACTAAATTCAATGCAATTTGAGCCCTGTCAAACTTGGAAGAACGTGCATTGTGCACAATTGCAGATAAGGCAACAGGAAGACAGTCTTTCACCAATCAAGACATAAACCAATCAAGTAGTGAAGATTAATACCATCAGAGGGCTGTTCCATAAAACTCCCTCAGAAAAAGCTTGGCTCACAGCTCAACTTCTAGCTTGTATTTGTGTAAACATAGTCAAGGATTAGCCTGCGCCACAAAGACCACACTGGGCTCACACCAGTCTCACCTGATAATATTCAATAGAGCCTCAAAGAAAAACTACCATTTTTCTACCATTGGGGCGCAGTGGCTCAGTGGCAGAGCGCTTGTCCCTCAACCGGAAGGTTGGTGGTTCGATTGCCGCTCTCCCCACAGTTCATACTGCTGTTGTGTCCTTGGGCAAGACACCTTGCCCCCAGTGTAACACTGGTGAATTGCTTTGGATAAAAACGTCAGCTAAATGAATAAATGTAAAATGTAACAATATGAGTAAAGACAGGCGAGCAGTGGAGAAACTAAAGCATTTCACTTTAGTGATGATGCATTAGATAAGTGAGCAAGAGAAGTGAGACATTCCCTCATTGAAATAAAATGTCAAAGCATTACTTGTGAGCCGCACAAGATTAACACAATACAGACAATTTAATCTGTTAATGTTAACTGTCTTTCAATTTACACATCTCCAGAAAAATAACACTAGGAAAATAAAAATAGGCTAATCCACAAACATGTAAAATACATGATATTTAGGATCCTTTAAATTAAATATCAAACCAAACTGCCAGTCCCATGTAGATTATAATCTTGTAGGCCTAATTTTTAATTTGGTTTAATATTTGATTCTAGTTGTTAGTAAAGTTTAATATGATTAAACATTAGGAGGGACAAATCTAAAGTGCTTATATAATTGTGATAAAAGTTCTGATTCTCTAAATGTTTGGGCTAAGCCTGAGCTTAAACCTGCTCTGGACCAGGCTAAGCCCCTACATACGTTCCCATGGTGACTGAGCGTGATTCAGGATGAGCCTATTTTATGGAAGAAAAATAAAATGAGCCAGACTTATCCAAATAAGCCAATCTTATTGGGTTTGCCAGTTTTATGGAACAGCCCTCCGGACACAAGAAACTGTTACACAGATCATACAAAAAGAGATAACTGTGGTTCTCACCCAAACTGTCTTGAAGGCAGTAGATTGTTCTGCCACTTCTCCAGATCTTTGAGCTGAAGATCAAAACGTGGGCTGATCACACCACACTGTAGAAAACACAGCATTACGATTAATTATTTATTACATGGTCCCAAAAAGCAGGACTACAGTCAATACTTACCTTGTTCAGTCTTCCTGTGAGATTAACAACAATTTTTCCGGCTCTGTGGTCATCAATAATCTCAAACTCCCCAATGTAACCTGCAATACAGACAAGGTATACTAGGTCTGGAGATTCTCAGTCATTTAATAAGTCAATGAAAGCACATGGGTATAGTTTTGAAGGTGAAAAGACTTGTATCTTGGTTGTGAGGACAAGTGAACAGTATTCTTACATGTACTTTCACAACAGTATTAAAAATAGGCTGAGAGCATATACGTTTAAGTGATTGCCAGTCAACCCATGGTGATAATGGATTACAATTTCTGGTTCAGATGTCCACATCTTTACTTTGAACATGTTTGATGTGCAACAAGACACAATTTGACATGACAAACATGGCATGCATTTTGGTGTGAAACCCACTTACCGTGTTTCATCATGACGGTAAGGAAGCGCACAATAACCTTGGAGCAAGGCCTGATGAGGACCTGGCGTTTTCCACGCTTCTCGGCATTGTTGATGCTTTTCAGGGCATCAGCCAGAACGTTCATGCGCACCATGATGCCTGCAAACAGGTCAAAGGGGAAAGAAAATGAGGAATGGGTACTACACAAATATGTTATCACGACCAAACTCCACAGCAAGACACACTGAATGATTTTACTAGAAGCCTGGTCATTTGTACAATACTCTCACTAAAATACAACGAAAAAAAAATCCAGCAGTTAAAACTATTAACAAAACTATGTATACATATAATATAGATGTAGCATGCAGATATGCAGGTCTGTCCACAACACTCAACAGAAAGGCTATCAACTTAGTACACAATTAAGCCAAGAACAGTATTTAGTTTTACATCGTATTTGTCAAGTGCAGTATGGGCTTACTTCAAGAACATTTTATCCTGTCCTGAAAGCATGGTCCTTCAGACGCACAATATAATCAGTTTCCTAGCATAGTTGAGCTAAAACGCTGGACGAAAAGCTTAGCATTGTTATTGTCACACAAGACTCGTTACAAATTGTTTTGTGTCAAAGTGTCTAGGAGACTATTACGGTGATTGAACTGCTGTTATTTTTTAAACAATATATATCTTTGCTATTGAAGCTAGCAGTTAGAGAGGCGCTTTGAACGCACCACCTCTGTGGCCGAGCGAAGAGTGAAATGTGAAGCTCAAACGCGATATTTTCATATCTATTGGGACAATAATCAACCCAAAACACTCCTCGAAGCACACGCTTTTATCAGATTATTTTAATGTGTTGAACGTTGTTTTGATGCTTGAGATATTTAAAAGATTGAAGGTGGCTGTACAAAAAGACATCTTACCGGTTCTGCAATATGGCGGAAAGAGAAAGTAGAAGAAACCTGCAATGCATTATGGGAAAAGTCCGAGACCTTTTCAGTGCAAGATGCCTCACAACCGCTCACAACGTTACAATTTACTGGGAAAAGTCCGAGACCTTTTCAGTGCAAGATGCCTCACAACGCTCACAACGTTACAATTTACTGTATTTAAAGAACATTTTTCAGTGTAGATTTTTCTAATTGCAGTATCTTTGTGGCCGTGGTAAAAAAAAAATACAGCAGAAGAAAATTTACGTTACATAAACTTTAAAGCTCAGACATGTATCACTTTGCAGCACAGGATATTGAGTGATGCCTTCTGTTCTCTATTTTGATCAACGTTTAGGTCTAACTACACATAAAATTTGTGTATTTATTTATTTATTTTTAACTTTTTATATTTTTGTTAAATACCACTAGTTTATTATAGCACTTTTTGTGAAAAGAAATCCCAGTGCCCAGTAAAAACTACATTCACCTCAGATATCTCTAGATTATTTTTATCCTTTAAAAGCATTCTTATTATACCCCAATGAACACAACGCATATAATGTAGGATGCTATTGCAGTATGCAGAAATGTCTTTGGTTTCCATATTTTTAATTTATGTTTACTGGAAATGCCATTTATTTATTATTTTTCCATTTAAGTCTGTGGATAAAGAAATATTACTTTCTTTTAAAAAACGCTGAGTGTGCAATGTTTTGTTAAAAATAAAGACATTTAACACATTGATTTTACACTCTCAAAGTTAAATCATTTTATTTAGTTTAAATATATCAACAGGAATAATTCTTGTTAAATACTACCACTTTATTAAAATACATTTAATGAAAACAATTCCCAGTGCTGAAAACTACATGCACCACGGATATCACTCTTTTCTGACAACATGCTCTGAGACTGATTTTGTTGCGCAATTAATGAAAGTACATCTAAACATCCCAAAAATAGAACTCCTGAACTGGTAACAAGAAGAGCACATTGGGGTTTATGAAGTACTCATGTCTTGTGTCCAGTAGATGGAGCGCTACACCATTCACATACAGTCACATACCACCAGCCAAGTCACCATTTGACAGATGGAGCATAATGGAATGCCTAGCAGTACAAGTACTGTACTATGTCTATGGTTACATTAAATCTTTTACATATGTTATTTAACCACCAAGCTTATGTATGGCTACTTTATGCTCTCTTCTTTTTAACCTAGCCACTATTGCTAACCATGCTAACCAAGGAGTCAGCATCTTCTTGGGGATCTATGCCCAAACTCTGGAGGTCAAGGCCCATGGCTACTAGCATCTGCAGCAAAGTGAGCTCCTGTTGCGTTGCCTGGTCCACCAGGGCTGGACAGGTGGGGTTGCACTGGGGACGCTGGCAGGTGTCCACCAGGTGAAATGGGCAGCCTTTGGCAGGCGTCCTATTGTTACGTGTTGCCTCCAGATTCTTGTCCCAGCAGTGCAAGGCTCGCGGCAGAGAGGTGCCTTTAACTTGAAAAGTCATCCAGTTACTAAAAAGCGACACACATACCAAGTTAAGATAACAAGTTAAGGTCAACAATGTATCCAAATATTACCCTAAAGAAATACAAATATACTGCATTTTGCCATGTCAATGAATAGATTCATGGGTGCTCCTTAGTTGGTGTAGAGATTACTAAAAAATTATATTATATAAATTATTACTTCTATGACCTTACCCTTTAGTAAGCATTGTATGTGAGAGGCAGGATGGAGCAAACACAGCCCTAAAACAAAAGTACAGGGGTAACTTTGATTTTATGATCTCCAACATTGGTGTTATTTACACTGATCATTACAAGTATCAGTCATGGTGCCAAAGTGTCTGTGACCATACGTGACGTCAGAAAGAGAGTTCTTCAGCTCCCGGCCCAGGTTCTGTATGTACTGCCATTGTTCCCGCGACATGTGCTGCCCTCCCATATAGATGTTCTCCACTCTTAGTTGCTCTTCATCAAACAGCCACTGCACCACAAACAGAGGGGCTACAAGAAACACAACATTAAATATGTTATACCACAGATAAACAGATAAGACATATTCTTGTCTAACGTTTAGGCAAAGAGCAGCTAACGTTCTGGTCTCTATCTAATTTTAAATGTTTAGACTGAATTCTCTTCTCATACAGATGAATGTGAGGAAAATTGGACATTAATGATGGTGGTTTAAGGTGCATTTACATGGAGACTATTCACATTTAACATTTATTTACATGTCATTGTAGAATATAGTTTGTGACCAAAGAAGCACTGCCATTCTTCTCCTTTCTTATAAAGCTGCCGGCATCTATCGGGAACAACTCCATTCCACAATCTGAGAAAACAACACAGATTCAAAATCAGCACATTCACATTCACATGCTAAAAAGCTCAAAAGAGGTACCTAACTGACAATATAGAGCAGACTTTCCCTTACCTGAGTCCTATCTTGATAGCATCCTCAGGTGAACATGATACAGTCTCAGGGCAATTTGGTGATCGTTGTTGTTTACTTTCCAGAAACCATCCTGAATCCACTAGACCTCGAACCTGAGCCTCTGCACCGAGCTGCTCCAGTTGACTTGCCACTCTGTCAATGTTCAATAAGACGCCTGTCCCACCAGCGCTGTGGACAAGCAAAACAAGCTAATAAATAATTAGCTTTTATTTATGGGTTATGAAGCGAACAACAATGCATCTGTTTGACAGTGATACTAATACTTTCATGGTGCTAACCTGTAATGTTTGCTATTACAGGACATTCTGCTTCAATTGAGATTACGTCATTGTTCGAGTTGACTGCTAACATCTTTACTGCTTACATCAACAGTAATACAAAAAAGGTTTCTTGTTATGGCATGGCTTGTGTCAATCTAAAAGCTGTAGTTGACAGCTGAGATTAAAAGGAGCTCACCTTGTACCAGTCAACATGACAACCTTGGCTTGCTTTATTCCTTTGGGGATGAGGTCTTTGATGACTTCACGAATGATCAAAGATCCCATGAAGGTGTATTCAGCTGATGAGAATTACATACAATACTTCAAACACTGGCAATGATATTTATCAGTCAATAATATACTGTTTACCTTTTCATAGCTGTTACTTAATATAACAGAAAATGCCTGTGTCTCATCAAATAATGTTAAGAAAACAAATGGGTCAAAGCAATCTTAAATAAATGCATGCAACAATGAATCAAGGAATTTTCTTTTCTTTAACAACAAAAAAAACATACTTGCGTTTGCATTTCTGTCTTTTTCTCTCTCTCTGCCTCTTGGCCTCGGAGGTGGGTTTGGAGCAGGTCCTGTACCACTCCACACATCACTCGAACAATATGGAATAAATCTGGGAAAAGAGGTATAATCTTAAAGAGAGACTTGATGATATTGTAGATATAAGAACACATACTTACACAATATTAGCATTAGACCAATGTGGATTTTCTTCTGCTTGAGAAGACAATATACCACTTCCTGTAAATAGATCAATTCTAATCAGATTAATGCCCAACTGTCACAGAAGATGATGTATAAGTGCTATGCTGAAATATCACACAATAAAACATGGCCAACCTCTCTTTGTTTGGGGCCACACCAATGAGCTCATCAGTCGAGGGATATTTTGGTACCTGGAATCACAGGTCTCTTTGCTGTAACAGCACCAGCCACCTAAAAAATATATATATATATATGGCACATTTAGATTTAGAGGGAGCCCCTTTTTGGCCAATTACACAGGATGTATGGTGAAGGAAAGAAGGAAAGGATGCACCTGTAGCAATAATCGCTTACACAGTTATCCTTTATCATTGGTTTTTGGAAGCAAATTTATTGTAAGTTTTCTCTCACTAAGTGCTATAAACTTTATATTTTTGAAACAAGGTTTTTAATATTTTATTGTGCTACTCAATCAGCTACGGTCAAGTCAAATTGCTATAATATATTGCTTGAATTTGTGGATTTGTAATACACATTAAAGCACTCTAAATATGCCAAAATGACAAGCATCAACCAAAAAAGGACAAGATGACATCTCTATCAAAATTCTTGTGGGGGTCGTTGCCAAAACAAGGTGACCTTTACGACCAAATTAACCAGTCGAGTTTTTGAACACTCACCTTCCAGAAATAACAGCCATCGACGGCTTCCTCTGAACTCCTTTAGGTAAAACCTGTGGAACCACAAATAAACAGGAATGAGGGGATGGTAAACAGAGCTCAGCCATGTATGGACAGCTTGACAAACAAATAGCTAGACGGCCTTTAATTGTAGAAGTGATGTAACACTTGAAGTGACGGATGAGAGAAGGTAGGAGATGCAGCATGTCTCACCCAGCTGCTGTTCCATCATTGCAAGTGACATGGGTGTTCTTTAGGAAGTGCAGCCTCATATCCTCTGTCTGTTGGCCAGGTGCTGGGCCACTCGTGCCTCTGCTGTTCCCAGATCCTCCATTAGCTCCTCCAGTACCTGTTCCTCTGTTGTTACTGGTTCCTCCATTGTTTCCTGTGCCTCTGTTGTTGCCAGTTGCTGCAGTGCTTCCAGTGCTTATGGGAGCAAAATCCACCTCTGTGGAGGACTGGCCAACATCCACTCCCTGGTTCCCACCAGGCTTTTTGGTGGACTTACCCACTTTGGCATTGCGATTGTTCTGACAAAAAATTCCCCCAAGCAACAGCAGAAAAGTGACATGACCAAGTATCTTCATATCTAAAAAAGAAGTTAAAAATGTCAATGTTGGTTCACTAATCCAGATCATGATATATTTAACTTTAAGCTAGAAGACACCTATTGCTTCATCCAAAGGACTTCTTTAGAAGATGCCCTGCATCTAAACTACTTATCCATTTTAAAATAATATTTTTACTCAAGCATGCAAATGCAAAAAAACACACACATTAATTACAACTCATGGCTAGGTCTCGAGGGCATATCTAAATTAAACTATTTGAGACCAAAATGAACCTACCTGATGAGGCTCTTCAAGAGTTTGGCTGAAGGAGTGGTGCTGGTGGGAACAGAGGCACTGGTCAGGTGGAGCAGAGAAGTGATGGTCAAAAGAGATGAAGCTTTGACCAGGTTTTGATGACGATTGCAAATCAGCGGTTAGCTTTATAGTGCCACCATATGGATCATATTTCCTGTTTTTTCTCCTGGAGCTCCTGCCAGGACCTTAGATAAGCTGCTGACGGCACAAGGCAAGGGGAGGTCCTGGATGCTCAGTGGAGAGGAGAAGATAACACACATTTCTCTTCAACATAGTTCACATCTTGCACACCCACCATGAGCACTTTCCCATTTGACCATAACTTCAGAACAAGCTCTTCCCCGTCCACCTCTGTTCACCAGTGTTTTGATTTAAACATCTACATGGTTGGCATAACTGCATGGACCCTCAGTGTGGTATGTGACCCCTGGGTCATTGGAGTACACACCTCAAACACTTTCCGACACAGGAATGAAGAGAAGGTTGCCGCATGGACAAGAATTTAGCCGCCACATTTGAGGTACAAGTGGCTGACATCATGGTTGTGGCATCAAGCTCATTATACAACATATTTTTTTTTTTCTTCTAGCTGTTGTGTAAATTGATAGATACTTTGCTATTGTAGTTTATGCCTCTAATTTAAGTTTATAATGCTTGAAGACAAGAGCATGACCATTTCCATAATGGACATGGAAAGTGCTTAACAATGAGACTATACCTATTAATCTGAATGCAATTATCAGATTTTGTAAGCAAAGAATAAGAGTTTACCATTACCCTATATAATGTTGTGTCCATCACCTGGGCTCTACAGGGTCACAGATCACAGACAAGTTTAGTTTATTATTGGTAAAGAAAGAAAGAGAGACTCTGACTCTGATCCCCTCTGGGATGGCTGAAGGGTGACGTACCGCTGATCTCTGAAGGATCACAAGCCCCCGGACTGAAAAATCCTCATCAATGAAATGCACACCATCCTGACGTGTCAATCCTAGCAAATAATGATCTCTTGGAAAGGCGCAGTGCATGGGCCCATAAGGGGGTACAGGCTGCAAGGCCTGACAAAATGCACAGAGATGCAAGGACTGACAATAAAATGGAAGAAAAGTTTAACAATAAAATAAATAAATAACATCTACTTTTTTTCTTTTGCTTAAGAACAAGCAAATGTTTAAACGTTTTTTTATATAATGGTAACAGTAGCTAACATAACTGACACTTTATGAAACAATGCTATGCTAGTCATTAGAAAGCTTGTAATAGGTTTTCAGCTAACTTTATTCAACCATTTAGATGCCTGTGAAGAAGTCAGACAGTTTTGTCTTATTGCATTGGCAGGGAAATTTTTATTTTTGTCTCATTTTCAACCATTTCATGCTACTTTCAACTATGTCCAGATCGAAAACAAACCTGTGAAATATTTTAGTGAGATTGTATGCGCATGTACACTAAGGACTTCACTATAGTGAATTTGATCTACCGAGCTGAACAATTCTTTATTCCTTTTGTTGTCTTGAAGCATGCACTCCACCACCTGTGTTCCCAGAAATCATTGCAACAATCTGTTTAACAGATACCTCAAATAGTTGAAAATCAAAAGAAGTTGCTGTAAATCTATCATTGTTTCACCTGAATGTCACGAACAATGGCATTGCTATGATTTTTTTTTTTTATACTGAGTTTATTTGAAATTATAAGATATTTTTACAGCAGACAATAATCAGTGATCACATCTGTGTGTGATGTGTGCTTTGCATCTTCAGTCATTATGTGATTTTGTTTAAGCACACAAGTGAGAGTCTATTATGTTTGTCTTTAACCACTAAAAAGAAAGTATTTTGTGTAACCTGTGGCAGAATGTGTGATGATCTCATGAGACATGTTGAACTTCATTCTGACAAGGGCAACAGCTTGACCTCTTGTCCAACATGGGAGGCATTCTTTAGTCTCTTCTGTTGTTATTTTTCACAGCCATCATCCAAGGTCAGGACACCTAAAGCCTGGGTGGTCTGAGCACTTTGTCTGCTGAGCATGTGTGTCATCACTAGACTCCAGAGCTAAGGGCTTGGTTCTTGTTTTCACGTCATGGCGCACAAAGGGTGTGACCTGCTAAACAACAAGAATGTTTTATTTGTTTCATGTTTTAGAAAAACAACAATGACATTTTCTATTAAGAATAAAAGAACAAAACAGTAAAGCTGTGAAATAATCTCATAATGCAACCAGTGCTGCCACGTTGCGTGTAATTTGACAATCTGTGACAGCATCACTCTTAATCTCCACTGTCACCAGCAGCAGAGGGCATAGCTGCAAAGAGCAGCCATGATAAATAGGAGATAGACAAGGCATGTTTACAAGCCACATAAAAAACAAGCCTCAGGTGAGAGATATGCAATCTGTCCTGAGTAATGCAGCCAGAGTTCGCCTTTCATTCAATGAAGATGACAGGGTGGTCTTAGTAGTGTTCAGTGTAAAGTGCTGTGCCACTACAGGAGGCTAGCAGGTGGGGCATCTACAGTGAGCGCTTTACCAGGTGCTAAGAGGCCTTGCGTGTTAACCTTTTGCAAACTGCCAATACATCAGTGTGATAGATGAAGGAGGGGTGTATGGCAGGGACACAGTGTTGGATTTGGGAGAAGAGGACATTGATATGACAGGCGTAGTAGGCAACAGCTGACAAGTGAATACATTTTGTGTGATACTAGGACCTGCAGTCCTCCAATCGTTTCATCTTATTGGTATGCTCCACACACCTCCAACCTGGCAAAATATGTTCAGAATTTAGGCCAAATTGGTATGCAAAAATTCACAGAGGAGAAGGGGAACAGAACACACAATCCACAGATGTTGTGAGAGTTGTGACTAGAGTTATGTGTGAAGGCATTTAAAAAGTAGTTTTAGTCTGTTCCACTTACGTTGGGTTTATGGTTTCTTAATCTCTCCCTGCTTTAGTCAGAAAAAACAAACTTGTAAATGTTAGGACTCGTTGTAATTATTGGAACACAAGATACTAAAAAGTGCATTTGTAGTTTGCATATGTAGTTACATCTGCTTTCAAACTTTCTAGGCGGACCACTGAAGAGGGAATGGTGCAAAATGTTCCCTCTGGTAAGCAAACTGATATTGTTTTTGAGGCTAGTGTCAGGAGCAACATAGTGGCCTTGGAGTCGTGTTGGATGCATCAACAAGCTGTCGGTTCAGTGATGGATATTAGTGGAGGGGTCATGTCCTACTATCAACCCACCTAACTCAACTATAGGGTGTCACCATGTGATCAGAACTACATATAAATACTGCTAATGTCATCTGAAAAAAGAAGAGCAGAGAAAGCGATCAACAAAGTTTCATAAAAACATGCACAGTGTAAAATTTATTACCATCTCTACAAACCTGCTAAATGGAAGGGCATGTGATGCAATAAGTCAGAGATTCCCATTGATGTAAAGACCCTCCCCCTCCCCCATCAACTGAAATACTTAACATGCATGGAGCATGCATTACAGAGCAGTACAATTATCAAACCTTTCTACAAAAGAAATCATTTTAACATGACCGCACAGCACTGTTTTAAGTATACTGTGACATCATACTACAGGTATTTTTATGTATAGACATACCACTGAACAGTAAAACGCTATAGGTTTACTATTTTTAGAGTTGTCTAAGAGTTTTTTTTAGCTCACATGTGAATAGCTGACCTGGATAACCAGGAGTACTTGAAGAGCTTCTCTGAGTCAATTTAAGCTTGTGGCCCCTCACTTCTGGGAAAGCTTTATTAAAGGTTTAAGGCAATGCATTTTCTAATAAGTGTGCACATGATTCATGCATTCATGTATGGTGACATGACAACCTATGTGATAGCGTTATCACCACAACTGTCCACTGTGCTGAGCTCATCAGACACATGTTATGTGCACAACATTATGTGTTTACAAATATAGATTTAATGCATGTCAAAGGCTCTGACAATACAGTGAAGTGGGGTTTAAAACAATGTACAATCCTGATAATGATATAAAGGCATTGAGTAAAACAAGAATTTGAAACTTAAGCAGATATGTGCTGCTGTATCTTCAAAGCAAGTGTGAATACCATCACGGAGCCTGACATAACTTAATGGCTGTGCCTTAATGTTGGCGTATTGACAGAGGATACTCTGCATAGGATACACCTTATGAAAGCAGCCTCTATAAACCTGAGCACTTATCACAGTAAGTATACATGCATCGTGGCCATGTGTGACTTTATGGGTTTACTTTGTCCTTTTTAACTGGAAAGGCTTGTGTCATTAATGATGTCCATTTTCATCAGTTACATTTGTAAACGATGACAAAGACAAAACTTTTAATAGTAATGTAAAATACATTTTTATTTCTGCTAAATAAAATAAAGAATCTTCTGTTGTTAGCAATTATATAATTCAAATACATTAAACAATAGACTTTACTAACAGCAGCTCTTCATGGCCTTATGCTTTCCATTAGTAATCGTAAACCAAAGACATGTCTGTTAAAGGACAGTCTGCATTTATCTAAGCCAAGAAGGAATACAATCTGTATCCGAAAGCTTTTATGACTTATAAAGATTTGTATTATTGAAGCATCTCAAAATTTACAACCTCAATTTTTCACAGGAGAATGTTTTATAACCCTTTCAAATTCTTGTTGCCTGTGTTTCAGCAGATTCCTTTTGACATTATTCTAAGAACTTAAACAATTTACAGAAAGCCTTTACTGTAGAATATTATCAATATACCACATTATAATATGCACTGATTAAAATGTTTTCTAGATGCAATTTAAATGTGAAGCTCATGTATCATTTAATGTTATTAACACCTAGACTAGGACTGAGACCTCACTATTTTATTTACTGGTAGTTTCATCATCAGGGCTGTGCGTGTGCATGTTGTTGTTGCCTCATTTAAACAGTAGCATCTTGCTATAAAACTGTCACCACTATTAATCTGGACCATATACAATTTATATAATGTGCATGCTCATTATATATTGTGCATGCTCATTGCTTTATGTTGCATTATAAAACCAGTTGGTTTTATGAGGTTTGGCACAGTCACATTACTCTCACTTAGTTTGTTTGCAATAGGCATTTAGGGTTATTAAAAAGGTGTCTGAATTGACACATAACCTGAAAAGCCTAACATCACAAAAGATATTCTCCTGAAATGACCTTTTTGAAGAACGTTTTGTGGTCAGGTCTTACATGGGAATTAATTACTCTAGACCTAATGCTAAATCTGAATTTTAATAGATAATGTAATCAATATACAGTACACATAGAAAACACACACACACACTTGTGTCAAAACACAAAATGAAAACATAGATGTAATTAAATACGCTGAGAAATGGATATTGCAGCTTTGCAGAAAAGTTGTATTGCATTTTTTAGGAGCCAGTATCCAGGTACCTACAGCAGAAAAAAAAATATTTAGCTAAAGGAAAAGCTAAATGTTAAGTTTCAATATCATTACAATAGAATTAATATACAATACTATACAGCCTACATATTATTTACTGACATTTTCAGCATCATGCTCTAATCCTGTGTCGTGATGCTCCAGTTCTTCATCTCTGAACTCTTTAATTACCTAATAACATAGACCACACGATCAATCAGTTAGTGTTGTTGTTGTTGTATGTACATAGGGTGACACTTTGAAGCATGTGTATTTTAATGTGTTTCAGAGAGAGAAGAAACAAGGGCAGACTCACTTGTAAGAGTTCAGTATATCTCTCTGGGTCCTTCTCCATTAGTGCTCTGATCTGACTGTTGTAGTGTTCAGAGATACTTTCCTCAACCGCCACAGTGCAGGCCATAGCCCCCTCCTTTCCCATCATGGCAGTAGATGCCCCTGGGAGAGGTTTGAGTTGAAAAAAAAACATTATATTGTAAACTGAAGAACACATGTAAATTTACATCAAATTAATTTTAGTCGGGACAAACCTAAGACAAATCCTGCAATGTTCCACAGAGGAAGAAGCGCTGTGGGCCGAATTCTGTTCTCAGCAAGTATTTCATTAAATTTCTTGAGGTGCTTCTTTTCTTGATCCCACATTTCCTGAAGAAAAACAGAAGAATCATAAGGTTACAGAAAAGGTGCATACTGTAGTCTATCTCTACTGTGTTGATATTAGTAGAAAAATAGGGTTATAAATAAAAAGTAAAAAAGTAGTAGGGCCCTATATTTCTCGTTGTTAGTTATTAACCAAATAAAGGTTAATCCTCATCAAGGCTTCTCTTTTCTCACTTCTATTGCTGATTTAAAACAAACTTCAACAGTTGACAGGGCTTACTTTGCGTAGGCTGTACCTGTATGAGAGGCCCAGTCTGAGAGCGTCCCAACACTGCCATCTGTCCTGCGTAGATGCGGTTGGCCCCATATTCACCTGCGTGGTCCACGCGCAACATCCGGTCAAGCATCTCTTTTTCTTGGCTGTCCTGTGGCGTAGGGAGCACGCTGTAGCACCGCGAGCTGAGCTGAAACGGTACTATAAATTACATGTTTTAAAAGGTGGAACCGCAAAGATCCCGGACAGGAAAAAGGCAACATTTTTATTGTACGCGTTACACAAAATATTGCACAATAGACTGCACGAAACACACTATTTTGAACAAGTGGTAAGATTTAGTAACAGTAACAAAAAAAAAAACTTGACTGAGTAACGCTACTGTGTGAACACATGTCACTTGTGTTGTTTTTAGCATTGGCTAAGCTAACAGCGTTTCTTAGCCGTTGCTCATTACAGGAAAAACTACAAACCCACTGCTTACCTCCGCGTTTTAAACATTGCCGAATCGTCACCGGGCCATAAAGCACCAGTACGCCGTGCGTGGCTTTCCTCATGGCTCTGTAACAAATGTAAAACTGGGTATCTGGTTGAGACAGTTAGGTTTGGCGGCTGTCATTGAACTGTCAGGTGGACGTGGCGCAGAGTTATAACGTCACTCCGAAATGACCAATGGCGTTTACGCATTTCATTCACCTGCAGCAGATTCTGTGGAAATCAGATGACAACCGGTGACAAGCAGTGACAAGGTACAATTGTATGTTGTATACACTGTACACATATTGTAAAAAATATTTTACTTAAGAAAAAGGTTAGTAGGCCAAGTGGACATCTACAATGCATCAACAATATGTGCGTATTATTATTGGCTAGTATTTAGTATTTTTTGTAGGGATGAAGGCCTTATCTCATACCTAATCAAGTTGATTAGGGATGAGACTTGCCCTAAAAACAGCTCAGTATTGTTTAAAAAGGAAGTTACTGCACTTGGTCTGAAGATGGCAGTGTTGATTAAAAACAAAAATGTTTCTAAAAGTCTAATGGCCTTTTCTTTCTTCATCAAGTGTTTCCTTTTATCATTTCAGGGTTTATTAAATGCTGACTTTTCTAGCAAGAGTTAAAAACCTCTCCTCATGATCATTCCCACTTTTAATGAGCAAAAATAGTCTTCTCTCTACACAGCTCATAAAACCTTGTAGGACACAGGAATCTGTGGAATGAAGGGTTTGATGGGTTCAGAGCTGTGATGGTCATGAGTAAACAGGGCCACAACAGTGAGTGGTGCACTTGGTGTGTTGGTTTTGTCAGTATGTGTTTGTGGTGAGACACCGGTTATGTGTCTGTCTCACTGTGGGTGGTTACACGTGTGGCTACTCTACAGTACAGTATAGCCTACGTGCACTTTTCTCATTGTCCTTTGCATCCATAGTGAGGACCAGAGTTGGACACTGGATTAATGTTCTGACCCCATGATGTAATTTGTACCCTTCTGTTGTGACTATTTGTCCAGAAAGCAAACAAAAACAGAGTGATAATCTAAAACTACATACAATGACCCTGAGTCGGTTTAACACAGAATGAGTTCATCATTACAAGTGTCTTTAAAATAAAACCATTACTTAAATCATTTAAATTATAAGATACAAACATGAAGTCAGACTTAAACTAGAAATAGCTCCATCCTACATGCTCATTTTTTCATCATATTCAGTCAAAATAATTCTTCAATTAGGTGGTGCAGCAGATTTGTTTTTGTTAGTCTCAGAGGCATTAAAGAAAGTCTGACAGGTGTACCAGCAATCTTCCTAAAACAAACACTCACACCAATGTGAAAGGATACACAGCATTAGGTAAGCTGCTGCAGCTCTTGTGTGGGATTAACAGAGGGAAAGACTGTGTGTTCTTCAGAGCAGTAACTAAAGAATGGATTAAAGAGCAAACCACAAAACGGCAGGGAACAGGCCAGCTTGCGTTTGTGTCTTTGTACCATTACATATGTGTCCCCTCCACTTTGTTTATGTAATGTTTGCATGCATTCATGGACGTGTGTGAGTCTGCACACCCTTGCTCTGAGGCTCTGGCCAGACGGTGCATAGCTGTGGTGGGACGCAGGCTAAGCGCCTCTAGACGACACTGAGTCAACAATGTCTGCTCTCACTAAAAAGAGACGTGATAGGTCTTGTCTCATTTAAGGGCTGGGTGTGGCGGGACACCCAGAGGTGGCTTTGTGTGTGACAACCATCACTTTATATAAAGTTAATGTAAGATTCAATATAGTATATGAATATAACTCGTAATAATTCTTAACAACCTGTTGAGAACCTGCTTTTGATTTCTGGTCTGGATCAACATTTGACTAATGGATGACAAGGTCAACCCACAATTTTAACCAACTCAAATATTTATATCTAATAAATATTTATTTATAAAACAAGAGAGCTTTTGTATTGACAATGCAATCAACATAGACAAAGTAAGGCAAGATTATTTATGTACCACAATTTATACATACAGCAATTCAATGTGCTTTACAAAAGAAGAGAGACAAGTTTAAAAACCAAATACAACAATTATCAATCAAATTAATTAAAATAAAATGTATCAATTTAAACAAAACTAAAAGAGAAGAGTGCAGATAACATACTTTCAGTTGTATTTAGTGATAGTTGTTCAGTTGTACTTTTAGTCTCGTCAATAACAGTTTTGTATTTTTATCTTGTATGTATAAATCCTCAAAAATGTAAGAAACAAACAATAAGATTTTATTTTAATTGTGCCTGATTTGCCAATGTCATTACTCAGATATGGGATTTTGTTCTTTAGCTCACAGTGCTAAGTCAGCTAAGTGTCCAGAGGTGGACAGTGGTTTGGTATGCTGTTTATGAATGTGTTGTTGATATTTGGACTTGTTGTCTGGGTGGCGTCCATTGCAATATGGGCATTTTTATTGCATGGTAATCCCCTAAAAAAGAAACAGAGGAGGTAATAGTTATGTAACTTTGTTTTTAAAAAGCAAACCAGTTTATGGTTTGTTGGTATGTTTGTGGAGAGGTAAGAATGTCTCTTAAAAATGTATTAAACTATTTTCTGATTTAAAAATCCCCAGTGTCTCCATAAAAGCCACCATACTTTTATAGATTGTTGCACCATTAAACCAGAAGAGAGCCATGTCTCTTCTATTACTGAATTGTTTACACTTATCTTGTTTCCCATTCAGACCAAGTTAAATCACAGTCCCCGCCTGTTTTTCATGGACATTGAAGAGTGTATTTAGCCTTGTCTGGTACAAGTTAAATGGCCCTTGTCTGTCTGGCTGTGTGCCCTGTGTGATATTTTTTACAAGGGGATAAGATGATACTTAAATACTTGCTCCTTATGCTGAGGAAAGAGGGAGCTGGCACATGTTTAAGCAATCACTGTCAGGGTGCTGAGTGGTTTTCTGAATGAAGCAGTTAGATAATAGCTAGTTTTTCAAGGAGGTCAATAGAGAAAGCACAGTAGACTGCAAGAGAGCATATAAACAAGCTCTGGAGAGAATCAAAAGTACAGGAATTAGGTTTGCCTCAAAGGAAAGTTGTGGCATTTGAGTTGGTTTACAGTATAAAGGGAGTGTTTAGTACCAGAATTACCTGGTAATGCTGAGATCTAAAGAGAGGCATCACATGTGACACATCTATACTGATGTCAAACACAGAGGTAGATAGGTTTAGTCAAACAATTCATTTAAAGGGTGTGATGGCCAGACATTCAGCACTTCATCTATAAAACCCGTCATTTCTCTAACACTTCCTGTTGGCCGCAGGATGTGGCTCACTTTCTGCCTATGCTGATCCTATATGGCTGTCCGGAAGTCACATTCGCACTCTCTTATTTAGTGAGTGAAAAAAGCGGGTTTCTATTCTGTTAGTACATACAGTTGTGCTCATAGGTTTGGGCTCCTGACACACTCTTGCATCTTTCATTCAGTGCTGCACTGACATTTCTGTTTTCTGAGTCATGGGGAAAGCAAAAGAATTGTCAAAGGGAAAAGATAATTGAACTGTATAAAACAGGAAAGGGTAATAAAAAGATATCCAAGGAATTGACAATGCCAATCTGCAGAGTTCAAAAGGGATTCTGTTTCTGGAGGTCAGGTCATTTGGGTAGTTTCTGTTGTCATTATGATTTAAAAATAGTAAACACAATTTTTTGACAATAATTTTGTTTACTTATGAGCACAATTGTACTGTTTTACAAACAGCTTTTCAGTCAAAAGCTCAGTGATTAAAGCTGCTACTGCTTGATTTTGGTTATGGCATGAGGGCAACATGTATGAGATGAAGTGTCTATTTTCTGGCATATTTATGTCTGCGTTTCAAGAGAACAACTAGCAAGTTAGCCATCGCTACTTGGCATTGTTGCTGTAATTGTAAAACTGACATTATACAAGACCATGTAAAAAGGCTGGCAGTAATTCCGAAGCCATAAAACAAGAGGCCAAACATACTCAAATAGGGTTTGCGGCAATTATTTGTGGTCAAATAGAAAAATGCTATAATAACAATAGCAGCTAGTGGCAGAAAAAAGTGCTAGTCATCACTTCATCTTTTAACCACATTATAGTCATTGCATTTGTTTTCCAACCAAAACGTGTATGTTTTTACAGTGTGCAGGGAGTGGAGGATTTCTTAATAAACGTCACAACCATAATCCTGGACTCCCACTCAGTTTGTCCCAAAGAATATTTTTAGACACCTCAGTTTACAGTCGAAGTAAAGAGAGGAATTGTTTTTGTTGATGACTGTCTTACCACTTCAGTGCAATGACTCTTGATGAGTTGGTTGCTTCTACGTCACAATGGACCAAAGTGAGTGGGCGTCCGGCTCCATGCTCTATTAAGAGGAGAGCCAGTACACAGCTTATGGGCAACCAGTCTCGGGGGACAGTCCTGTTGATTTCCACTTGCTGCTATTTAAGATCTGTAAAGGTCTGTTTTGAGTTAAAAGTGAAACCACAATATCCTATTAAGCATTGTTAAGTAACAGGGCAGTGTTTACTCAGAATAAAAGGCCTTTTTTGTGGAAGTAAGACAACTGCAGATACACACGTGGACAAAATTGTTGGTACCCTTCGGTCAATGAAAGAAAAACTCACAATGGTTACAGAAAAAACTTTATTCTGACAAAAGTAATAATAAATAAAAATTCTATAAATGTTAACCAATGAAAGTCAGACATTGCTTTTCAACCATGCTTCAACAGAATTATTTTAAAAAATAAACTCATGGAACAGGCCTAGACAAAATTGATGGTACCCCTAACTTAATTGCACAACCTTTTGAGGCTATCACTGCAATCAGACGATTCCTGTAACTGTCAATGAGACTTCTGCACCTCTCAGCAGGTATTGTGGCCCACTCCTCATGAGCAAACTGCTCCAGTTGTTTCCGGTTTGAAGGGTGTCTTTTCTAGACGGCATGTTTCAGCTCCTTCCAAAGATGCTCAATAGGATTGAGGTCAGGGCTCATAGAAGGCCACTTTAGAATAGTCCAATGTTTTCCTCTTAACCATTCTTGGGTGTTTTTAGCTGTGTGTTTTGGGTCATTGTCCTGTTGCAAGACCCATGACCTGCGACTGAGACCAAGCTGTCTGACACTGGCCAGCACATTTCTCTCTAGAATCCCTTGATAGTCTTCAGATTTCATTGTACCCTGCACAGATTCAAGACACCCTGTGCCAGATGCAGCAAAGCAGCCCCAGAACATAACAGAGCCTCCTCCATGTTTGACAGTAGGGACAGTGTTCTTTTCTTGATATGCTTCATTTTTCCGTCTGTGAACATAGAGCTGATGTGCCTTGGCAAAAAGTTCCATTTTTGTCTCATCTGTCCATAGGACATTCTCCCAGAAGCTTTGTGGCTTGTCAACATGTAGTTTGGCATATTCCAGTCTAGCTTTTTTATGATTTGTTTTCAATAATGGTGTCCTCCTTGGTCGTCTCCCATGTAGTCCACCTTGGCTCAAACAACGACGGATGGTGCGATCTGACACTGATGTTCCTTGACCATGGAGTTCACCTTGGATCTCGTTAGAAGTCTTTCGGGGCGCTTTTGTTACCATTCGGATTATCCGTCTCTTTGATTTGTCATCAATTTTCCTCCTGCAGCCACGTCCAGGGAGGTTGGCTACAGTCCCGTGGATCTTAAATTTCTGAATAATATGTGCAACTGTAGTCACAGGAACATCTAGCTGCTTGGAGATGGTCTTATAGCCTTTACCTTTATCATGCTTGTCTATAATTTTCTTTCTATTCTCCTGCGACAGCTCTTTCCTTCGCTTCCTCTGGTCCATGTTGAGTGTGGTACACACCATGTCACCAGACAACACAGTGACTACCTGAAGCCCTATAAATAGGCACACTGACTGATTACAAGATTGTACACACCTGTGATGCTAATTAGTGCACACACCTTGAATTAACATGTCCATTTGGTCACATTATTTACAGTCTTTTCTAGGGGTACCATCAATTTTGTCTAGGCCTGTTCCATGAGTTTATTTTTTAAAATAATTCCGTTGAAGCATGGTTGAAAAGCAATGTCTGACTTTTATTAGTTAAAATTTATAGAATTTTTATTTATTATTACTTTTGTCAGAATAAAGTTTTTTCTGTGACCATTGTGAGTTTTTCATTCATTGACCGAAGGGTACCAACATTTTTGCCCACGTCTGTACGTCCTTCAAAACCCTTAGCTGCAGACGGATGGATAAATAAAAAATAGTCATCTGTAGTAATTATTTCATTTCATTTCTGCTTTGCACTGCAACGTCACATGTTTTTACTCAAACTGTGGGCAAAAGTCAACACCGCCAGAATAAATTTGTTTTGACTGTAGAGGGGCCGTGCTGTGACCTACTGGCTCACGTCCAGTGTCTCTTCTTTGTTTAGGAGTTGTCTAAACCTGACTCGACTGCGGCTGGGTCTGCTGTGAGGCGAGACCAGGTCAGACCTAACCACTCACTCAAACACAGGAGACAGCCACCCAGAGATGTGCTGTGCATTGAATTTTGATTTAAAAATAGTCTTTTGTACATTTCTCCCCTAACAATCCATATGATGCATTATTTGATGAAATTATAGCAGAGAAATTGTTATTGAATATTTAACAATTCTGGATAAATGTTTCTTAAATACGACTAGTATTAGTCCTGTAAGTATTCAGCTTTGGCAAGAGCTACTCCAGCTCCCCTTTAGCACATTATCCCTTTATTATCAACAATGGGAAATTAATTGACTGCAGCCACCACCAGGGGGCGCTCCGGCACCCTGGTTATGTCACTAACCGGAGACTAGCACAGGGGTCTTCAACACCTAGGCGACCACTAGCTTGCCAAAGACTTAATGAGTTCACTCTTTAAGTGAACGATGGGAGCCGGCTCCTGTTTTATTTTATTTATTTATTTTTGTAAAGTAATACAAGGAAGAATGATATGATAATCTTCAAGCTACAGGTGCTGTCTGTGACTGAATATCACGTGCATGTGTAACCAATCATGTGAGGAAAGACACGGATCATACCATTAAGCACGGCCGGCGGGGGGGCACTCATACAGAGGTGCGGTGAACAGGACGAAGGGAGAGGAGAGAGCCAACACAAAAGTGAGTGAAAGTAAGAAAAGAAACATTTAGATGCACTTTAATAACTGTGAAAACACTTAACTTCAAATAATGTTTAAATCCTATTTTGAAACTGGTGTGTCATCATCATAATAATAATAAAAATAGTATTGGATTAGCTTTATATTGCACTTTTCTTCCAAGGGACCAAGGGACTCAAAGCGCTTTACTCTTTTAGCCAGTATCCTGCATGCACAGTGGAAACAGCAAGCAATAAGTTACCTGTTTTAGTTTACCAAAGCATGCCATTTAACAACATGGCCTAAGGTCTTGGCAATGGTGAAAAAAGGTATTTCATTCCATATTATTATGTAGTATTATGTAGAACATATTTATTCCAAGTATTTCCTGAGGAACTGCAGTTCCTCACATATTTCATGGTTTGTTAGGTTGGGCATACCTTTTGCACACTGTTGATGGAGTAATGGATGTAATGGCTTTAGGGACTGAAAAACTAGTGCCACTGTTTCTTACAGTTATGAGCTATAGTGACAAATTTGGACTTTTGACTGTTGTTTTACATTCCATTATAGTCCTTTACATTTACATTTATTCATTTAGTTGACGCTTTTATCCAAAGCGACTTACATTGTTCTAATGTAATTACCAGTGTTACAGCTGGAACAGCACTGGAGGCAAGGTGGGTTAAGTGTCTTGCCCAAGGACACAACGACTGTATGAACTGTGGGGAGAGCGGGAATCGAACCGCCTACCTTCCGGTTGAAGGACGACCGCTCTACCCACTGAGCTACTGCCGCCCTTTATGGCACTTTTCCACTACCAGTATCAGCTCGACTCGACTCGCCTCGACTCGGCTCGGCTCGCTTTTCGCTCCGTTTTCCATTGCAGATAGTACCTCCACAATAGTACCTAGCCGTCATAGCGACGCCGCAAGAACCTGTCGTGACGTGATCTTCTACGCGACACACACCCGCTACTCACACACATAGAACTCGCTGGATCTTCTCTTCGGCAACCAAACAAAGAAAAGTCTGCACCTCCTCGTTTGACCACGGAGCATTTTTCCGAGTTGCCATAATACTAAAGTCTGGGACTGGGTAAATTATCACGCAATCTTTTGCCAAACTATTTAAAAATGGCGGGGTTATTCAGGATACTCCGTCTGGCGCGTGCAATGATGACGCAGTGAACAGTGACGATTCTCTCTGGCCAATCAGCAGTCTGTCGTGTGTTCACGTCACAATTTAGTATCGCCTCAGCCCGCTTAGAACCTCGCCGGAGGTGATACGAAAAAAAGTACCAGGAAGCAGGTACAGGTACAACTTTTACGCAGTGGAAAACCAAACAAAGGCGAGCCAAGTCGAGGCGAGTCGAGCTGGTACTGTGTAGTGGAAAAGCGCCATTAGTGGTTTAAATTCCGTAAAACAACCAAACTTCCTGCAACTGGTTTAAAGACCGTTTTCATTATATATAATTTGGTCTGAATGTGTAATTGATTGCTAAAACATTTTATCTTTAATCTCACTGTAAAATCTTAGAAATCTTCCTTAAATATTTTACGTATTTTGTGTTAGAAAGTAAGAATAGAATCATAGAGAATAATAGTGGCATAATACTAGAGTAAACAGGCAGAAAATGCACAGAATACATATCCACATCGTTCTTAGAGAAAGTCTCGGTTAAAGCAATAACCAGTCCAGCACCACATCTGGCCTTCTGTGATGGGCTGTCACCCCTCGTGGTTTTCCTCTGAGGGGTAATCACAGCCCAGTGTCACTCAGACACCTTGTGCTTCCAGAGGAGATGAGAAAATAGCGGCAAGCCATGCACTGTCTGAAACTAAAAAGAGCATCTTTACAGAGTCTGAGGTTTTGAGATGTCGGGGTGAGATTAGTGTCACCAAAAGAAAAATTGAAGTAATTTGTTTAAAATAAATGGAGAAAAAAGGGTTAAAAGGTGCAGATTTTAGTAATTCTATGACCTCTTCTAAATAAGCCTGGAGTTGGAACACCTCTCTGTGAGGCACTAACACTATATGGTTAATGATGCTGTAACTATTTCTTGTGAATGAACAGCTCCTCAGCCAAGGCAGCAAGGTGATAAATAGTTTTGTGCAAGTATCACTCCGTAAATTGTGTCTGGAGTAAGTAAAACACTATTAAGTTTTTTTCACATTAGCCCTGGTAAAAGACTAGACCCCAGTATAAGATAGTATTGTGGGTATAAACAGGGGGAGAAAAGCGGAAAGACTAAGCTCAGTTATAATTGCTTGCGTAGGCTGACACATCTGACTTTACAGCTGCCCAGAAGCTGCGCTGCTTATATAAGACTGCATTTAAGCCTCATGCAGGAAAAAAAAAACAACAGATATTTTGTTCACTTGTTTTCTTAATCTGTTTTTGGCCCCTCCCTTTGCTTTTCCGTTGCTAAATTTGTCTCCCTGCACCAACGTAAGAGGCCAAAATGACACTATTATTTTGACTAGACGGTTTTTCCTCCAAGCGAGAGAGGCCAGAGGAAGTGTAGGTGACCTAGACTGGTTAACCACTGCTGAACCGCGGGCACTGCTGGCTGGGGCACTGCCTCCCCCAGCCAGCCTCTGCACCCAGCGCATGCCTGCTCTATATCACTACTACTACACGCTTCAACCTCAAGTGTCCCATGCGGTGCACACTCTTGGGTGCTGGGTGCGCTCTCCTCTCCAATTGTTGGTGTAAACAGTCTGCCGTCTGGCGCTGGCTGGCAGGTCTCATTTAGCTCTTATTTACACTCCAGATGTGTATATGTTTGTGTATGTTCAGCGCCTTAGGCCTGTACCAGTGGTTTGTACAGCTTTTCGTTGCATGTGCACAACTCTGTTGTTTTTGCTACTTTTTTTTTCTTACCCCATTGCAACACCCTTCCAAAGTTAAGCTCCTGTCTGGGACCGATCAGCTGAGGAGCCTTGGCACAGATGCTGCAGTTAAGTTTATTCTGGACACAGCAGGAGAGGTATTAAACCACCTTATTTGTTCTGATCAGAAAACAAAGCCATGTGTTCATTTGCTACGTTAATGGACATTTACGAACACCGTGATTCGTATTTCCATTGTGCACTACAACACATGTAACACAATGGTCCTGGGGAGACCACAGGGGCCCATTTAGAGAAAATGTTCTCACAGGCCCCTAAAAATGTCCTCCTGAACCAGAACCAAGCACCAGATGTTGTCATGTATCTACTGTTGATAAGAAAACACAAACAAACAAAGCCACAGAGATTTGATCATGTCTGTTGCGTGAGCTGAAACAAAAAAGCAAACTGGGCCAAGAGTTGTGACCTCTCAAGTATTATTTGGGACAAAAGGTGTACCTCTGTGCATGTGTGGTAACATCTCAAACACATATACGCACATACCACTTACTGTGTTTTGGACCATTTCTTAGTGATCGCAACACTCAATTCCCCCAGAAGGATGAGACATAACACAATAGTTGGTTAGACCAGAGATGTTCATTTTGTTTAAGGTTTGAGCAAAATATGTTTGTTAACTGAGAAGCCAACAGGATGAACTCCAAAAAAGGTCACACTGAACCTCCCAACCTTTCCTTTGATCCACACCAATGAAGCCTCAGTTTAAGTACTTATATAATTTGACACTTTTATCACTCACATGTTACATAATTCAAATTATTTGGCACCTTGAGCAGTAGAGGATGAAAACAGCCATTGGCCTATTAGAGAAACTGTGAGCGATGACTCACTTTTATAAAGAATAATAATCTCATTATTGCACATGGCGAGACACAGGACTGGTGGTGGTCTGCCCCTTTGCCAAACCTTCCATGTTTCTCCTCTGCGGTGATCATGGTGATGCTGTTAGTCTCAGTCCAGACCATGTCATACTTTCCCGTGCAGCTGTTGCAGACGTTTTCCTGAGTGTACCAACACAAATGACCATGACCATACCATTATTGAACAAAACACTTTTTTATATATATTTATACACCAGTAAAAGGGAAATGGGGCAAATTTGATATTCAGACTTTTTTTTCTTTTACAGAGCAACTATTTTAAATGTTAATGATTAATCCAAATGAAATGGCCAACGTGTCCTTTGCAAATTTAGTTAATATTTTCCACTTATGCTGCAAGTTTTCATCCGACTAAATGACTTATATTATTCAGCAAGTTCTCCTTGCTAAGCAATCCCTGGAAGTACATGTAACATATTACTCTTAATTAGTTAGTGCAGTAACATTGTGTCTGCACAGAAACACCCTTTTAGATCTAGTCTGAGATGTCACAACACTGACCAAGGCCACTGATATCATGAATACAAGTTTAGTGAGGACTAAAGGGATGGCAATAGTCTCAATTTAAAAGGTATGTGTGTGCACAAACAGATACTGTGTGGTCAGACGGCTGGGTCGGGATGTGGGGAACGAGGGGGAGAGAAAGCCCAAAAGGAGGTAAGGGGCAGTGAGTGAAAGCAGGAGGAGTGTGTCTGGGTGTGGGACTGTCGTCTCATTTAGGGGAGTAGCTGTGGTGTTTTGATCAAAATCCAGGAGATGTGGGAAAGAAAAGTGGGGTGTGAGAGTGTGACAGACAGAAAGAGAGAGAGAGAGGGAAGGAGAGAGGGAAATATTTCCACCCACCCAACAAGGAGACACACTCATAAAGAGCCAGCAGACAGAGAGACACTCAGAAAGACACCAGATCTTAGGGCAGCAGCAGAGGCAGGCACAGACAAACTTCCATTGATTGAGAGAAGATGTTTTATTAAAGGGGAGGCTAAGTCACACAGACACTAATAAACACACAGTGACCCAGCAGACAGACAGGAACTGACTGAACTCAAGAAATACTACCACTGGCTAGAGGAAAAGTCCTGAGGACTGAGGACACACATGCTGTAGTGTTTTATACAAACACATAGACAGAGTGCCGGTGCTGAGAGTGTGCTAGCCAACGTGAGACCAACAAGTGAGCATCAGGGAGGAAGGAGCCTGCGAGTGGATGGATGCCTTTTGCAGAGTCAGTGGCCTGGACCCTTTGTGGGTAAGTCATGTGTTCAATGACATCTGCAAGAAACAGACAGACTTTTGTGTCAAATGAAATGACTGCTGGAATGAAAAATCTATGCATATTTCTACACTGTTTGACTGACGTGCTTTGGGTTGAACAGCAATGTTGACCTTTTGTTATAACACACCATTTGTTTTGTGTAAGAATATAGTAGATTTTGTACTATTGATTTGTACTATTGACCTAAGCAGTTGCCACATTAGTGTGGTGTCCTCCAGCTTTGTATGAACTGTATTGCTCTTTAGAATCAATAGCAGTCCTATTCCAAGTTACCCTATTTGACTGAAAACTATTAAAATCCTTAAAAACAGTGCCACAGACAGTTATCTGATATTAACTGGCAGAATCAAACGAGGAAGGGAAACACTAAAGCACATGCTGACCTTTTCAAATTGCACTCTTACAAACATGACGTACATTAGTGCATTAGACATGTAACCTAAACGAGAGAATTTACCTTTATATGTCTGTCAGTGTTGCATTTACTCTTATCACTCCCTGCTCAGTGATTCAGCACAATGAGATGCCCAGAGGTCAAGTGAGCTGAGCAAGCAGCTGTCTGCTGGAAAGGATTTAGTCTTGTATATATTAGCAAACCTCCACATTCTGAATCTGCACTCGAAATAGAAGTGTGGCTCCAGTCCAGCTGGAAAGGCTGAATTATTGAATACTACACTCTTGACTTTACCTCTTTCCCATTTTCCGGCCAAACTCTCTTTCTGGTTCTCATTACGTCTGTTTTTGCTTCTGCAAAGCCTCAGCTGCAAACAACTGCTGTCATACTTTGTGCAGAAAGTAAAAGTTCACTACACATTGCCTTGTTTCGTTTAAAGAACAGCTTACATTATGGAGCATCTATCACCAGGCATACAAGATGTTATTTTTCTTCACACTTTGGCAAGTAGTTTTTATTATTATTTGGAGTAAAAACGTTTTACTTGTTTTTAAGTGGTGTCATTGCTGACTCATAACTCATTGCCTGAAGTAACTGATGTTTAGTTTCATATAAACATGCCCAAACCTGAAACACTACAAATTGTGAAACATTTGTAGTTTAACTAGAACTGTGTTGTTTTCTCCCCTTAACCAAACTATCCTGTATTTAAACTTGTCAAAGTAGGTGATCCTGTCAACACAGTGATTGAAATAACATTTATTGTCATTCGTCATTTATTTACCGGTAACCGTGTCACATCCCTCCCATCGAGCGCAAGATGCTTCTTTTAAAATAGAAATGTGTACTAACCTGGAAGTTTTAAGGGTGTATCTTGTAACATTAACTCCAGTTGATTATGAAATATATTTACTATGAGTTTGAGGAGCAGCAAAAGGACATTAGAGAGATTTACAGTAGGGTAGAAATCTCTTTCTCAAGTTTCACATTACTGTGTTTGTCAAGTCAAAAGAGACCCCTTGCAGCACTTAAGCTGCTGGTCTGTTCTAGTTTACTTCAACCACTTTAGCCAAAGGTGAGAAACAGGATAAGTGCTGAGCAAAATGCAGAAGAAAGTGCTTTGAGTGTGTCGAGTCCAATTTTTTTTGGCCTTTTCCTCTCTCTGCCAGGAATCAGAAGGGTCTGTGAAAGCCCACTCACTGCTCACGGCCCACTCACTGACTCAGCAATGTCTGCAATGACTTTGCATTTGTACAATAAAATGCTAATTTAACAAGTTGTTTACAGTCAGCCCATGATTCAGACTTAAACAGACTTTTTAGTTGTTAGGGTTTGATGATAGATCCGTATTAATCACTATTCCAGCTAGGACATGCCACTGAGCACTACTGCAGCTAAGTGATGAGCCTCTAACATGTGCATCAACAAAAGGTCTGTGGGTTCTTGCATAAGAACTAAGCAGCTGCCATCAGTTGTAGGCACTCTCTCTTATCCCAGTTGGGAGGCCACCGGCGTTAAACCACTTCCTGTGGTGATTCTGCAGGGCAACGTGGTCAGACACCCTGCCCCTCATTAGCCCAGAGGGGTGATAAACAAGGCAAGCAGGGGAACAACAAACAACTTAGCCTAGTTCACTGTTTTTTGGTCTGCCGCTGTTACATAATCACAAACTGGCAACATTTACCAAACACACCTCGTCTGCCTATTGTTTATTGGCTTCATTATTAGTGTAATCCTCCACCACTAACATTTATGTACTGGCTTACTGAAATGAAAAACAAGCCAAAGTTGTGGTCAGAAAAATCCCTTGACTGACTCAGGTTTTTAGAAAAAGTAGACCTCTTTCCAACATGTTACACTCCCTGGCCTGGGCACACACAGATACTCCATTGACTGGCTGTGGTCTAGCACTAAGTTTGGCTTCTCTTGGACTTTGTCTGCTGCTGTCAAGGAATGAATGTTACATCACAGTTAAACCTAATTTTCTTTATTTTTTATGCTTTTTCTCATGACCTGAATCCATGACTCTTTTGTTGCATGTAGGACTGGAACCGGACCTGGTACACCGCCAACCCAGACCTGACGCAGTGTTTCCAGAACACAGTGCTCGTGTGGGTGCCCTGTGTCTATCTATGGTTACTGGCGCCTTTCTACTGCCTTCATCTCTACTGCCATGACCGTGGTCGCATTAGCATTTCGTGCCTCTGCACAGCTAAGATGGTAAGACATCTTGTCGACAATGGCTGTGCATTAAAAATAGGATGTAATATTTTTCTTTTAAAATGTCATATTATTTTCTAGAAAAATCTTGTAGTCTTTCATTTAAAACTTCACTGTTCAGGTTTTGGTGTTCCTGTTGGCTTCCTTTGGTTTTGTGGAGTTCTTCTACATTCTGTTGGAAAGAAGTCATGAGATCGAACAGCACATGGTCTTCCTGCTCAGCCCCATCATCCGCAGCATGACAGTAGTAAGTACAGGTCTCCCTTTTTAATCTGTCCGCTATAGCATTCCCATATATTTCTATAGGAGTCAAATGCCTCTTTGTGGCCTTAATAGCTTATATGACATGTCTGCACATTGCCCTGGGTTACCGAATGATTTGGGGAATACTGTTCTGCTGGCTCACAACTCAGTGTGCAAACAAATGAAAGGATTTAGTATAATGTGTCACAGTTTGTTGGCCGAACACTAAGGTGCTAAGATGCCCAACCAGGGATGGATTTATTGCAGTGCAGGCAAATATTACAGTTTGCTGTAAAAACAGTTTGTGTTTGACTATTACTCATCAGGGCAGAGAGTTACATATATATTGACATTGTAAGTTACTTTATGATGTGGAATCAGTGTACATGAAGCTTGTGTAAACTGTGTAAGTGAAAATTTCATCTTAAAGTGTTATTTAATTTTCTCCTCACAAACAATTATCCCCACACAATTACTTAAAAAAAGCTACATTTTAAATGGCTTTGTAAGCTCATATCTAAAATAGTCTACTCAATTATATATATATATATATATATATATATAAAGTATATTTTTCTCCTGTGACAGAGCTGCAGTGGCGAACCAATTCAATAGTGACTTGTTTTTGAACTTAAGCTGGACAGTGAGTGCGTGTCCACTCAGCCAAATTTACTGCTGATTCGTGTCCAATATGTAATGGCATCCAAATGACTCGTTCAGTGGTTTGCACTGTCTTTACAGATTATATGATTTAATGTAAATTATAGTTTCTTACAGAAACCCATCTACAGAGTCAATTATATACAGAACAGTGCAGTTGTAAAATGAGTTGGACACATGGCCTCAGCTTACTTTCACAAATCTAGTGTATCCACGTGTAGACAAAACACTTTTATATAGTTCAAATATTTACACTAGAATCAGTACTCTGTACAGGATTATGCAGTGTCTGTGACATCTTTAATTTTGTCTAACATTGTTTGTCTTATCTTCCATCAAGCGTCTTGATTCAGACCATAATAGCTTCCACAGGCCTCGATCAGGGTGGCATATGGGTGGAATACAAAACACTGCATCCCAGCAATAAGGGCTAGTATGCAATCAAATGATTTCCAGTGGCTTGTGTTGATGGAAATGCCCTTGAATTATTGATCCCACTCATTTTAGGCTAAATTTAAATGATACCTATAACAGATGAGTAGGGACAAAAACAAGTGTATGCTGACAACATGGGTGGTAAGTTTTCAATGCTGCTTTTAATTATACTTAGAAAAAATATAAATGTAAAAAGCAAAGGTGCAGGGCCCATTTGGTGTTCCCCACAGTCTCTAATGTGTAGCTTACTCACAGAGCTGTTGCCTATAACGTTTTTAACAAAATGTTCCTCTCTAGCTTCATAAAGGTTTTGCAAAGTTTCTCTCAGTAAGTTAGACAAGGCTCACCTGTGGTCTTCTTAGACTCATGAGCAAAGAAGCATGTGTTTATGTAAAAAACCCTGAACCATTGCATGTGTACAGGGATTTTTTTCAAAGCCATAATGTATTTTGGGTACATAGCCTATATTTTTAATAGGCCAATTCAGTGTGTGGCTTGAATTTGAAATCTACTCACTTGTTTTATTTGTCCATTAAAGCATATAATTTTCTATATGCTGTTCATAGCCACCCACATCCACCAGTTTCCTGGGTACAGACTGGGAACACTGTGCTCTTGTTCCCTGCACTGCCTGTTTTGTTGCCCTTCAACTTTAGTGAATGTGTGGGAACAGTTTTGCCCAGGTCATTCAACCCACAAACGAATCACTAGTGATGTAAAATACACGCATGACTTTGACTATAATCAGCAATACCATGACGTAACCCCCCCTTTATTTCCCCAGCATTGCACACTTGCCATATAATTATAAGGTGGGTTTTGATTTGGGGCTTAGTGATGGACTTAGTTCCACCCACTGACTCATATGGCTGATGGTTTCTCTGCAATAAGGCAAGTCAGAATGAAGGCATGAAAAAGAACCACCTGACCTCAGATGCTGACCCAACGTTAGCTGTACATTTTACCTGAATGTACATCTGAATTTGAATATATGACCGTGTAGCCTCAGGATTTGTACATAGTACTAAATGTTTCTTCTGTCCAAACAAACAAGAATGGGTGGCTAATGTATTCAGCAGGTACTCTTAGGGACAGTTACCTGATTTTAACTAAACAGGGTATATCTATCAACTGTTTTTTTTAAATCACTGTTTTAAATTAAATTTTTGGGCAATACAATAAAACTTATACTGTAGATAACGAAGACACATGTTTTCAATTCTGCTAAACAATTTGGTTTACTTTTAGTCTGATGAGAAGATTAGCACCAATGAAATTAAAAGTTAAATTAAAGGGTAATCCTGTTATCTGTCCCACCACTTCTTGGCTCTTGGCACTTGGACGATGTTCTCATCACTTTAGATGAGGTGGACTGGAGACTCTAAATTCCCCATAGGTATGACTGTGAGAGCCTATCTTTGAAGGGACTGGTGAGCTTTAACACAGAAAATATCACATGTAGAAAAAGCCACTAAAACAAAGCAATCCTTGTGTTTCTGTGCCATGCTAATGAAAAGCACTGATTTCATATTGAACCGGGGCACTATCTGAAGCACCATACAAACAACTGTACACATCTCCACATAATGTGTAATGCACTGTCGATCCAAAGAACTTTTATAATTATCTGACCACTAGTATGTAAGAGGACACTACAGTAGCCCGAAATAACTAATGTGGTTCTTATGATATGAAGCCTAAATCCACTTCCTCCCTACTTGGTGATGAGGTATCATGACAAAGTGACATCTCATTTGGACGTCACTTTCACGACAATCAAACTTTTGAGGACACAGTGAAATAGCCAAACACTGAATCAGTTCTTTCTCAGAAAAAACAACAATGTGAATTTATTTATGGATAATATTTTTCACATGCCATAGTATATAAAGAAAAAGGCAACTTCACTGTGTGGAGTGCAAACCAGTGTAATTTGTTTAATAGACTACAGACAGCCAAATCACTTCTATGCCTGCGTTCAGAGAAGTCCCATGATCCCAAGTACTTCAAAAACCACAAACGTTAGATCAGACTAAATATAATTATAAATTATTATTCATCACTGTAAACATTGGCATTGAATGTGTACTTTTTACAAGAGTAGTTTTACTATCCTGTCCAATTGTGTTTTTATTAGATCTGCAAAACACTGTTTATCAATATATCATCATAGACTTATGACTGACCTACTGCACTATCTTTATGACAATGTTGTGTCTTTTTCTGTGTGTCTCCCCAGATCCTGGCCTTATGCATCATCCAGTTGGAGAGAATAAGAGGTTGTCGTTCTTCTGTGTTCCTCTTCCTCTTCTGGGTCTTGGCTGTTGTCTGCTCTCTGGTGCCTCTCAGAGCCAAGATCCAGCTGGCTATGGATGAGGTATGCTGTTAAATTAATATAACCAGATAACAACAGATAACAGGCAGAACTTGTACTTGTTATCCCAATGGGCTAATAGTTTGTACAAGGCAAAATCAGGTGTGCAAGTATCTGAACATTTAGTCTCAAGAATAAAATAGTCAGAGCCAGAAAAAAGTGTTTGTCAGGTATGAACTTGGTGAACTTGCGATGTCAAAACACTGTGCAGAGGCATTTAATCAGGTCTATTTTACCATTGTCCACCCAAAGTCTAGACACACACAACAACAGCGCTTGAGATATACCCTGTGGCAGAAAACAGTTTCTATTTCATACCCCAGTTTTAACCAAGGTAACCAAAAGTTAACCAAGTGTTGGAGGATGACACTGCCAATTCTGGTTGAGGCTGTGTGTGTTTAAGTTTTCCCTTTTCTTCCTGTGTCTGCATCAGACACTGCAATCATTGTTGTATGGGCTAAGTTTCTATTTAAGCACACAGCCATGGGGCTGTTGCATTTGCATTTCTATAAAAAACACACAAACACACACATATCCATATTTCTGTTTTATCGTCCTCAGTGTGACATTCCCACACTGCTTGGGGGAGAATAATGATGGCCCTGGGATAAATGATGGTGAGACATGGCAGCTCAGGGTCAGACCAGAGGAACGTCAGCGCTGTGTTTATGGGCCTACACTGCTATAAACACAGCCAGATGGAAATCTATGCATCTGCATTTGATGCAAAAACAATTCATACACACTTCAAACTACCACATACATGCTCACTGGATGCACACATGTCCACTCATAGTTATGACGCACTATCAAATTTGAGTTATATTGAGAATATTAAAATAGTTATATGATCTGTAAAGTTAAGATGCCTTGAGTTACCTTTACATAAAAATAAACATGTGCTTGCACTTACAAAACAACTTAGTCAATCATAAAAACAATAAACTTGTGCTAAAATGTTGAAGTTCGATTTTGCTCTTCATAGATGTTTAATGAAAGATAAAAACTTACACTACAGGTTTTTAGTCATGGAAATGAACAGATTTGGTCAAGCATGTGACTAAATGGTCCAACAGCCTTGCAGTTGCACCATTTCAAAATTCAATGTATGCTCTTATTACATTTATCACAGTTGACAAAGTTTATTGTTGCTGATACCTGTATTATAGCAGAACAATGAAACGTACAATACGATCTCAGTTTTTCACATTGCTACGGTAAACACTTGAGTTGACAGAGTTCAAGTTTGTCAACCCTTTCTTTGTCCCTTGACCTACATTTTTCCCACCCACTGTCCAACCATACTGACCCATTTTTTTAGTGTGTGGCCATTTGGGCCTCTCATATCTACTTTCTGGGCACAGCAGCACACGTTGGCAGAAAGTCCTTTTACTGTTTACTATGGCTGAGACTTTCATGCGTTCCCATACGACTGCATAACAAACAGATTGTGGTGGCGGTTCTGACCCAGTGGTAAACCATACCTCAGCCAAATCCCACAGTTTCTATATGTCAAGATTAACATTGCAGTTCTACATTTCACAATAGTGGTTAATATTGCAGCTGCTGCCTTGATTGAAAGTAAGAGGAGTCGGTTTGCATAAACCACAATGACCCAACAGTATTTACAGATACTCAGAGGCTCATGGCGTGACTGAGAGGCAGCTTTAACCATCGGTTCATTTATATAAAGTACACCATTAAAGATTTTGGGGTTTTACCCTGATTTAGTTTTAAAAATACACTTTATTGTGTCTGTGATCCTAGTATATAAACCATATCCCCGGCTATACAATGTGAAAGCAATTGAAAAGCGGTATAATGAAGGAAGTTGTGAAATGGCACACAAGCCACCGTGAAGATAAATGAGTTTATACCACAGGATGTTGTGTGATTTGTCAAGCAGTGTTGACAGAGATAAAACAACCAACATGCATGTTGATTCTGCTGCCTATGTCTTGATGTTAGTTGTTTGTTTTTTTTACATCTGCACAGCTACAAAGATAATCTGTGTTTTCTTTATTCTTTACAGGGTATTGACTCAGATATAGTTCGATACCTTGCCTTCTTCTCGTATTTCACAATCCAACTGGCCCAGCTATTCCTGTGCTGTTTTGCTGACCAGCTTCCGGAGGGAAAAAAAATTCTGGAAAAGGTAGGCAAGGGAAGGGAATGGGTCCCACTTCCGAAAAAAAAAAAAAAGTTTACTCCAATATAATACCCAGGAAAGAAAATGCCTGAGCAGCTTGTGGTTTTCGACTTTTGTTGTCAAGACACTTTCCCTTTTGGAGGATCTGATTCACCTCCTCTCTCGTGTCCACTTCCCTTCTCACTTAGACGCTTTTGCTTCCTGTGAGAAGTATGTGTTTGTCTCAGTCTCCTCACATACCATTAATGATACTCACACAGTCTGGCATTGGACTGTACCTCTTGCCCATCACACATCATCAAATCTGTTATGCAATTAATAATATGTCATTCAGGAAAGCTGACTGAAAGTGAGGTTCTTGCTAATCACTGTATGATGTAATATTTCCCTAGTGAAAAACAATCAAAATAGCTGGAAAAGTCCCGATCGCACACTCTTGGTTGAGTGGTAAGGTGGTTGAGGGTGCAGAAGCCACAATCTGACTTGGACACACCCATTGGTCGTTCCTTGGTGTGTCCTAGTCTTCCTTCTCCTGTTTTCACCCCACGCTCTGGTCACAGTTACTCACAGGAAGAGCGGAAGTAAAGAATGAAGAGCGAGAACTGAGGAGAGTAAACACCACATTGAGGGGGCAGCAGGGCAGAGAGCTGCCATAAAGCATACGTGAATCCACTGTTAGACGGTGTAATGACACATTTCCTCTCTGTCTACCCTAGACCTCAAAACGTCATGTTCACCCCATGCTAATCTCTGTTTATCCCCACATGAACAAATACAATGGACCCCTTGACTTTAAAAGACTGTTGACACACATTTGCATGGTGTATCCACAAGTGCACCATTCAGTCATCTGTATCAGAGTAGTGGTGTAAGAGAGATTTACAGCAGAATAACACTTAACTCTGGTCTGTAATCTGTTGCAGAATCCCTGCCCAGTGAAAGATGCCTCATTCCTGTCAAAGATCCTCTTCTGGTGGTTCACAGGGTAAGATTTAAACCCCTTATTTTAGGCTTCTGATGAGTCACTACACTATCACAGCTCCTCACTAGAGCAACAGTTTGTACTTGTTTACAATAATATGTTTTTCATGTTGTTGTCTGATGCCTTTGCTCTCTCTTCAGGCTTGTTGTGAAAGGGTATCGCACACCGCTGACAGCTGAAGACCTGTGGACATTGAGGGAGGAAGACACATCACACAAGATCATTTCTGAGCTACAGAAAGAATGGACAGCTGAATGTGTCAGACTTCAGAGGTATTGTCTTTTGATGCCTTACAGGCACAAGAGCATCCTTTTGAACAGGCGAAGATACATACTGCATAATGCTGTCTATATACACTATATAAAAAGTATATACATTTTGTATACTTTTTTTGTGTTTTTGTTAAAGTTCAGGTTGTGGTGTTTTAATTAAAATAAATGACAGCTATGATTCCTGTAAAGTGAACATTTGAACACGTCACTATTGTCATTGTGGGTAAAAATTGGCCCAACAGAGTCCCTTGAGGATATAGGCTACAGCATAATGTTGAAACAGGGACCATGTGTCATTTTGAAAGCTTGTTAATTTGATCCTTGCTTTGATGGTCCATTGTTACAACAAAGTAGAGGATTGTTTTACAGTTTACTGTTTTACATTAGAGACTTGAAAGTAAAGAATATCAATGTTAGGGCTTCTCTGACACAGATGTCTTGTGTATAACTGGGCTTCTTGTCCCTGTGGCAGGCAGGAGAAGGCCTTGGCGTCGGGTGTGGCGCTAGGGAGCAGGCTGCCAGACCAGGCTCAGCTCCTCAGGAAGCTGCAGAAAGAGCAGAGCTCTGGCTTCTTTCTGCTCAGAACTCTGGCACGAAAGTTCGGGCCATATTTCCTGACTGGCACCTTATGTATCATCTTCCACGATGCCTTCATGTTTGCCATCCCACAGGTGCTGAGGTAAGCTCTGCACTTGAAGCAACCAGTAACCAGTGTCCTATATTTCATTTTTGGAAGTAGATGTTCAAATATGATTTTATATTATTCAATGCTTGGAGGCCACAAACCAAAAGAGTCTCGGAGCACTGTATTAGCCACTATATATTTATAAACCACAGCTTAGACTAGAATTACCTGCGTAGACAGTAATCTAGGGCAAAGTAAAAATATGTTTATTGTATTCCTGTCAAGTTCAATTTGAAGGTTTAAGACTATTATGTTTTTGTGGTGGGATATGGTATAACTTTAGTAGATTGTGACAAATGGACGTGAAGAGGACTGGCAGGCGGTCAGGCAGACACACTGATTGGTTGCTAAAAGGTCAACATTACAACAACAACAACAACAGAAGATGGCACCAGTGAAAGCAGGTCATGGCCACATCATTCCTGTAGCCAGGCTGGAATGTTGTTGTTGATGCACAAGGCAGCATTAGTTAAAGTGTTTATTACGGACATGGAGTTGTAAGCAAGAAAAGTCGACGAGACCACAGGCTGCTCCAATAAAGAGGACAGCAGAACCCTGCACAGTGGCAGACAGAAGGGAAGAGGTCGGGCTCTAAATGGCAGAAATGCAGTTACACCACATTAAGGCAGCCGCTGGCCAAGTGTGAGGGCAATTTAGCCGCAAGCTGAGCACTGTTGCAACTGGAGCTGCTTTATGTGAAGCAGTCAGCCAGCAGGCTCAGCAGTGCAGGGCACTGACAGTTGGATATTACAAAATTCAATAGAAAAACTACAAAGCTGTTGTCATCTGCTTTCATATGCATCATTATCCACTTTCCAGGGACACCATATTCAGACTTGATCCAGTGTAATAAGTCTGCGATTCTTTCTATTCCACAGTCTTCTTCTGAGTTTTATGAAAGACGAAGATGCTCCTATGTGGAAGGGCTACTTCTATGCCACTCTGATGTTCCTGCTCTCTTGCCTCCAGTCCCTTTTCAACCACCAGTATATGTACACTTGCTTCACAGTGGGAATGAGAGTCAAGACCGCTGTTATGGGCTTGGTTTACAGAAAGGTAGGTAAATCTGTATCTATGGCACAAACAAATACTTGCCCAGACGGGAAAACACTACACAGCGTATGATTAACAGCTTTTACCTATGATGAATGATCGTCTGAAAGTTTTACAAGGTTTTCAAATTATATTGTACAAATGCACTTGAGGCCAAAATTTCTTTGTCTGTTCTGTCATCAATCTAGTCTTTAGTGATAAACAGCTCTGCCAGAAGGACTTGCACTGTGGGTGAAATTGTCAATCTGGTCTCAGCCGACACTCAGAAACTCATGGACTTTGTGGTGTATTTCAACGCAGTCTGGCTGGCTCCTATTGAAATTGCTCTTTGTCTATTCTTCCTTTGGCAGGTATGTCAAAATAAGGTGTTTACAAAATGTTGCTTACACTTCTACTGTGCATTTTGACCTCACCATTTTATTTTATTATGTAGCATCTGGGGCCATCGGCTTTGGCAGGAATAGCCACTGTCATCCTCATCTTTCCACTGAATGGGATCATAGCAAAGAAAAGAAGCAAACTACAGGTAAAAGTACTCCCAAGAATGCTTCACACTTTCAGCTCAGGGCCCCGACATCTGGCTTGTTAGGTCAGGGATGCCACAGCTGGTTTAGATAGTGGCTAAAGAGCCGTGTGGGTGTTTGGCCTGGGTGCTACATTCTCTCTTGTCCTTTTGATGTCTGCCCCATATAATGTATTTGAAAAACAATGACAAAAAAGGGTGGGCAGCATATTTTTTCATTTCTTTGGAAAAACAACAGACGGTTCTGTAAAATTAGATGCCAATTTAATCGAACAAAGTCTTGAATACAGCAACCACATTCCTGGCTCTTTGTTGTTTCCTTGTCATAAAAGAATCACTAAAATGTTACAAGCTATAAATTCTTACTGAATTAAACTAGATTAAAGTTTTGCGATGTTTGGAAAACTACACTTGTAAATACTAGCAGACAAACTCATGTTCACAAATGCATGTATTTGCTTTGTTCTGGTAATTGTCTGTGGCCGTGTTTCATTTTAAAATAAGTTTTTTTTTAAATTATTAAACATAACAGAGTCTGTGTTTGGTCAACAGGAAGTACAAATGAAGTTTATGGATGGCCGCATCAGACTGATGAATGAGATCTTAAATGGAATAAAAATCCTGAAATTTTATGCCTGGGAGAAGGCGTTCCTGGAACAGGTTTTGGGCTACAGGGAAAAGGAGCTCAAAGCTTTGAAGAAGTCTCAGATCCTTTATTCAATATCGATTGCATCTTTCAACTCCTCATCTTTCTTGGTAAATTACTAATAAACTTATGTTAAATGTTTGAATTGTTTTTAATAAATTGGAGTTTAATTTATTTTACACAGGTGAGGTGTTTGTGACATATTTTAGACTTGAATTAGCCTCAGACACATTGCTGTCATGGGATTAAATAATGAATAACAATATTAATAATTCTGTCTGTTTCCCCAGATTGCATTTGCCATGTTTGGAGTCTATGTCATGATTGATGCCAGAAATGTCCTGGATGCACAGAAAGTGTTTGTCTCAATGGCACTGATCAACATCCTAAAAACACCACTCAGCCAGCTTCCCTTTGCCATAAGCACATCCTTGCAAGTATGTGTCATTTGCCGTTTCATGCTTGTTGGCATATTTTTCCAGATGTATTTAGCCTGTTATTAATTTTTTATGTTTCTATATGAAGGCATATAGGCCAGTTAATTAACCACTCACTGTGTTTCAGGCTGTGGTCTCATTGCGACGCCTGGGAAAGTACCTGTGTTCAGAGGAGCTCAAAGTGGACAATGTCTCAAAGGCTCCATTGAGTACTGGTAGGAGCTCCACCCATGTGTATATGCTATTACACTGAATGAATAAAACTATTCTAAGCCATTTAATTTCAACAATTTCCACTTTTGAGTTCTTATACTTTATAAAATCATAGGCTGTCATGATCAATATAAGCAGCCCACAAGATTTTGTTGTTTATATCTGTGGACTACCACAGCCTTGTATGGATCATGTGCACTGTCACTTCCTGGGTCCCTGGCTGACTAGTAGACGGCATAATTATAGGATATTCCCATTTAGTGGTTGAACATAAATCACAGCATGAATTCAGACATATGATTCATAGAGAAACAAAACAAAAAAGCTGCACTCTACTGTCTGTAATCTGTCAACACTTCCTAAGCTGGCTTGTGAAAAGGCTGCAGCTCTGTAATTTGTACGATTAGGGAAATTCACTTGTAATTACAGACAGTGCTCTGACGGGTAACTTCAAAGGGGAATTTGTTTTGTAACTTAAACTTAAAGGAGCATTTACACAGTTCAGAATTCAGCATTGTCTGTTTTATTTCTTTATTTAGATGGTGAACAAGTTGTGATAGAAAATGGCACATTTAGCTGGTCTGCAGAGGGCCCTCCATGTCTGAAAAGGTATTACTCATTTGACAAAAAAGGTTACATAACATGACACTATATATATTTACAAACAGTATGTTGTAATATACACAATATTATGGCAGTCTAATGGGACAATTCCCTTCTTTATTAAGGATTGATGTGCGTGTGCCACGGGGCTCTCTTGTTGCTGTGGTTGGACATGTGGGCAGTGGAAAGTCTTCTTTGTTGTCTGCCATGCTCGGCGAAACGGAGAAAAGAAATGGTAGTGTCACTGTTAAGGTATGACAACAGTTTCCAGGTGCATGTCTATTTATAGCTGTGTGTTTAACTTTATTGAATACTGACATCCTTCTGTCTTTTGCCTTCATAGGGTTCTGTGGCGTATGTGCCGCAGCAGGCCTGGATACAGAATGCCACACTTCAAGACAACATTATGTTTGGACGTGAGAAGCTGAAAACGTGGTACCATCGTGTGCTGGAGGCCTGCGCTCTGCTGCCTGACCTTGACATATTGCCTGCTGGAGATGCTACTGAAATTGGAGAGAAGGTATGAAGACAAACTTTCCCTTAAAATGTTGTTTTAAAAATTACTCTATTACTAAACCTCTAATGTTATAATAATGTTCTTCAAGGGACTAAACCTCTCTGGTGGACAAAAGCAGAGGGTAAGCCTGGCCAGAGCTGTTTATAGAAAAGCTGATGTCTACCTGATGGATGATCCTTTGTCTGCTGTTGATGCACATGTGGGCCAGCACATCTTTGACAAAGTTATTGGACCCAAAGGAGTGCTTAGAGACAAGGTAATATACTAAACTAATATAATAGATGTGTTTTCTGCTTACTAAGGTCAACTCCAAGCAGACAAAACAGGGTTTTACACACACTTAAACCACTCACAACCACCCCTTGAACCTAACCACCCTAGGCTATTGTTTTCATAATGTGGAAACCACTACTGCTGATTTTTTTGTTTTTACCAGGCCAATTTAGCATCAGATTGGGCTCATTTCCTATTTTTCTTATTTGTGCGGCATTCTGAATAGACTCGCATTCTGGTGACACATGGGATGAGCTTCCTGCCGCAAGCTGACCTCATTCTGGTCCTGGTAGATGGAGAAATCACTGAGAGTGGCTCCTACCAAGAGCTCCTCAGTCACCATGGAGCCTTTGCTGAGTTTATCCATACTTTCGCCAACACAGAACGAAAAGAAAGTGTGATACAACGAGGTAAAGAGCTTTTTCAGCCAAATGTTGATCAACATGTAGTGACAATATGAAAAATATAAACTCATTTCTGAATGTTTTTTTAAGCTGGTTCCAGGAAGTCCAACGCTCGTCTCAGCATGATCGACTTTATGCCCTTTTCTAGAGACCTGTCACAAGAGCAGCTCATTGGGTACATAACCAAATTTATAATCATGAGGAGAATTCTAAGTAGCTTTTTACAAATCTGACCTTTTGGCTTTGATATGTTTTCCAGGGGTGACACCACTAATACAAACCTGCAGAATATGGAGCCTGTGACTGAAACAGACCAGGAACAGGTACCTGAAGATCTTGGCAAGCTGACTGAGGCTGACAAGGCCTTTACTGGACGGGTAGGTGATTAAAACTCAGTGTGTCATCAGTTAAAAGAGCAACAAGTAAGGCCTGTTTTTTTTACTTTTTCAGGTGAAAATGGAGATGTACAAGAAGTATTTCAAGACCATCGGACTGGCCCTCATCATTCCCATAGTCTTTCTGTATGCCTTCCAGCAGGGAGCCTCTTTGGCCAACAACTATTGGCTTAGCGTGTGGGCTGATGACCCTATTGTTAATGGCACTCAGATTGACACAGATCTGAAGTTAACTGTTTTTGGAGCACTGGGCTTGGTACAAGGTTAGCTACTGCCTTTGTAAAAAATCCAAATGCTTTCAAGAGTTTTGCCTTCATTATATTGACAGCTTACTTGTCTGTTTAGGTATCGCCATCTTTGGTACAACTGTTGCCATCTCCGTCTGTGGTATCTTCGCCTCTCGCCAATTGCACATGGACCTTCTCATTAATGTGCTGCGCTCTCCCATGTCTTTCTTTGAGAGCACGCCCAGCGGCAACCTCCTCAACCGCTTTGCCAAAGAGATTGATGCCATTGACTGCATGGTTCCTGAAGGTTTGAAGATGATGCTTAGCTATGTCTTCAAACTCATGGAGGTCTGCATCATCGTGTTGATAGCTACACCATTTGCTGCCGTGATCATCCTGCCTCTTTCATTCCTCTATGCATGTGTGCAGGTATGCACAGTTCTCCAATTCAATTAAACCCTTCAGTAAAACTTTGATGATTCTATGTTTTGGAAAAATTAAACCTGCCTATTGAATGAACTGTTGATTTCGTAATTTGTTTTCAAATTTAAATTATGTGAAAACTGTAAGTGCTGATTCTCGGTTTCCCTCATTAAACTGATTTTACTTTTCCCTTTTGGCCCAAAGAGCTTCTACGTTGCCACATCCTGTCAGCTGCGGAGGCTGGAGGCCGTGAGCCGGTCGCCCATCTACACCCATTTCAACGAGACAGTGCAGGGAGCCAGTGTTATTCGGGCCTTTGGGGAACAGTCACGATTTATTGTGCAGGCCAATGAGAGGGTTGACTTCAATCAGACCTCCTACTTTCCTCGATTTGTGGCCACTCGGTGAGTAAATATGTGATGGTTAAAGGCCAGGGATAGTTACTTTTTAATGTTCACAAAATTAAATTAGAGTTAAATTTGCAGGTGGCTGGCAGTCAATCTGGAGTTTGTTGGTAATGGGGTGGTCTTAGCTGCTGCTATTCTCTCTGTAATGGGAAGAAGCACCCTGAGCCCTGGCATTGTTGGATTGGCAGTGTCACACTCCCTCCAGGTAGAATACTAACAAATAATTGACATGCATGAAACAATTAAGGAACAGAAAAAAATCAATCTAAATGTTCTAACCATGAAAAAGAATAAATGGTAAACCTCTTGGTGGTTATTTCAGGTGACTGGTATCCTGAGTTGGATTGTAAGATCTTGGACCGATGTTGAAAACAACATTGTTTCTGTGGAAAGAGTCAATGAGTATGCTGACACTGCCAAAGAGGTCAGTGTCTACACAAGAAAATAAGGTTTATTTCCAATTATGACTGCATGAGTGACTAGCTGCCAAATCAAACACCATTCAGTTCACTTGTTTTGTTTTTGTCCCATTCAGGCCAGTTGGAGTATTGAGGGCAGCTCTCTACCATTGGCATGGCCCCAAAAAGGCACTATTGAATTCCAGGATTACGGGCTGCAGTACCGTAAAGGCCTGGAGTTGGCTCTGAAAGGCATCACCTTGCACGTTGAAGAAAGAGAAAAAGTAAGTGGTACTGTGTACATATTACTGAAATTTACGCATACATATATTCAAACAAAGTGCCTAACCATAGATAAATCTTTCCTAGGTTGGGATTGTGGGTAGGACAGGAGCTGGAAAGTCCTCACTTGCCCTGGGAATCTTCCGGATCTTAGAGGCAGCAAAAGGAAAGATTTTCATAGATGGAGTCAACATTGCTGACATTGGACTTCATGACCTCCGCTCACGCATTACTATCATTCCTCAGGTACAACGTCAGTAATAACGGATCCAAAGGCCTGGCTTTTCTCACATAAACTGTTTACAGAACTTGTAACTTGGATCCAGAGTTAAATAATACAAACATTTGATTCTAAATGTCTGACGTTATTAAAATCTGTCCTCTCCCTAGGACCCCGTGCTGTTCTCTGGCTCGCTGCGGATGAACCTTGACCCCTTTGATTCCTACACAGATGAGGAGGTGTGGAGTGCACTGGAGCTCGCTCACCTCAAGAATTTTGTCTCCAATCTGCCGGACAAACTCAACTATGAATGCTCAGAGGGAGGCGAAAACCTCAGGTACAGACGAGTACACTGATATTAAACGTTGCACTGTAGATAACGTGAACCACAGGCTATTGTCTTGTCTGTTTGGCAATAAAAGCTCACAAAAGACAAAGGTTACATACAGGTCAAGTGTGAAATGTGTCCCTACTTATCTGTGTCTGTCTGTGTTTTAGTCTTGGTCAGCGCCAGCTAGTGTGCCTGGCTAGGGCCTTGCTGAGGAAAACTAAGATCCTGGTTTTGGATGAAGCTACAGCTGCTGTAGACCTTGAAACAGACACACTCATCCAGTCAACAATTCGCACACAATTTGAGGACTGCACTGTCCTGACCATTGCTCATCGCCTCAACACTATCATGGACTATACAAGGTTGGTAACAATTTACCACCAAACACCTTTGATAGCATGACATTTATGAAATCTAGCATAGTCTAATAACACTTTTGGTAATAGGAATAATATATGGTAATAATATTTGGTAATAATAGTTCTCTAATATATTATTTTGATTTTCTACAGAGTGATTGTAATGGACAGAGGCCACATTTCTGAAATGGGCTCTCCCACCAACCTCATTGCACAGAGAGGACAGTTCTACCGATGTGCAGAGAAGCTGGTCTGGTTTAGAGCTTTGCAGGGCTATGAGCCTTGAAGCTGGCAGACCTGGACAACTGTTGCAGGTTCACAGATTTGTGTGTCTTAACAACACACAATAAATTAACCATTTCAAGCTAGGTGGCAGCTCAAATTGCCTCTCTGTGAGGGCATTGTTGAAGAATCTCAAGAAAACTGCACACTTTTTTGTTTGTAGTCTCTTTCACAGAGGCTTGCTGTCTGAATTCAGGAAAAGACTTCTACCATGTTGAGTGTCTACAAGATACAAATATTGTATAGAGTAGTGGAGTAAGTTTATTCCATGAAAGAGTTAAATCCAAAGCTGGAATGAAAGAGTGCCACAAAGTTTCATTCTCTTTTTGAATGGCAGATATATTATTTTTTTAAGTGTTTTTATAAGCACATGACATTTTTTTATGTTCATGGTTTGATGTCTCAGGCTTTTAATGATCATGTTTACTTTTATACCAGAAATTAAATGATTTGTAAAGTGATTTAATTCTGTTTTGTCTTGTTATCCCCAAAAGTGGGACAGGAAACACTTTAACACATTATCTTTCAAAAGGGTCACTTTGGCAAATGCAGGGGAAATGAGGTTTTGAGCCTTCCAAATTTCAACTTGAAGCAGCCAATTCTGAGTTAGTTTTTATATGTCAGGGAAAGAGGGAAAACACTGAAGTGAGCCAACACATTAGCAATCGTCCAACTATGTTGTGGTTTTTGTTTATTTCTGTAAAAGTAAACACCGAAAAATGTCAATAGAGACGTTGCTGGTCAGATTTAACCTGACGCCGGTAACAAAAACCGCCATGAATGCTCTTCAAAACAATGGTGATAAATCTACTCGTGTGTGACTGTCCCTGGCTTCACCACACAACTTAAGCCAAACACATGCAGAGAAGAAAATCTGAATTGTTCCTCTGGTGCTGACATGACAAGCTGTAAATAACACAGAGTGACCTTATCTTTCTTCAGACATAGCGAACCCAATGACCTTTAATAGAAGAGGCATTCACTGTTTTTGTCTTACTGGTTTAGACAATATATCCAAAGAGAAACATTATAGTTTATTTATGTCATACAAGAAATGTATTAAGTCTCCTTAAACTTTTAAGGACTTTATTGTATTTATACTTTTTATAACAAGCTTGTTAATTTTTCACTGACCATTTATTTTTAATGAACTGTACATGCTGGAAAATAAAACTCATGTATATATTTTATGTGTGAGTGAATTTGTCAAATAAAATATAATGCCAAGTAACCAATATGACAGAATCAATACACATTTTTCAGTTTTATTTTCCTATGCGAGTGTCAGATTGGATGTAAACATGTTAATGTGTAGGATGAAGATGGCTCAGAGTACAACAAAAGTATTAGATGAGTGTCTTAAGTCTGATATTGTCGACTGTAACTACAGTGAAACAATATAGTTTACAGTTATGACCACCAGACACTAGGTGGCAGTAGTCGACATTAGCTGAGCGGTAATCTGCTGAATGTCTGTTTATATTTGTTGCAATGGCGACCATAACTGAGTTGAAGTGCGGTAAGAAGACTATCCCATATAACTAACCCATTTTAATGATTTAAAAGCTCACACAATGTTGTCACTTAACTACTCCAAACAACATTTGTATGTCTCCATTCACAATGTAAGGTTTTAGCCGTTAATTGCCTGAAATTCTTTCATTTTAATGTTTATAGTACCATAAATCCATTGCTTTTGCGTCACTTATCTCCTTAATTTGTTGTACTCAACTTACTCCTAATGTGTGCACCGCAGCCGTGAGAGAGACCCTGGAGTCCCGCGGGGTCCTGGGCCAGCTGAAGGCTCGGATCCGGGCGGAAGTCTTCAGCGCCCTGGAGGATCAGCCGCAAACGCGTCCGCCCCTTTCCCACGAAAACCTGCTCATCAACGAGCTCATCCGGGAGTACCTGGAGTTCAACAAGTACAAATACTCTGCGTCCGTACTGACAGCAGGTTGTGGAAGAATAAGGCATTTGTATTCATAAACATTAAAGCTCATTTCGGTGTAACCAAACAATAAGATGCCAGTTAAAGCCAGGCACCTATAGAGTTGACTCACTTGAAACTTTAAATTTTAACTCTCACTCATTTGGCCACTCCCCTACTTTACTTTACTAATAAGTATTTTGACAACATACATAAATATCTGATTGATTTTAGTACATATCCAGTTGGTAAGATCATTTGGATTTAAACCAGAAGCTCATTTTATCTTCATGTTTTACTCTAATGCCCTCGGGTTGGCGTTATTATATGCTTCTCACCAGAACCAACTGCTATTACAAGTCCTATATTCGTTCAGCAATGAGACTCCTGAATTCAGGACCAAATCTTAAATTATTGTTCTTTTTAGCTTTGACTAACTAATCTTTGTTTTGTTTTCATCTAGCTGTATATGTTTTTGTAAATTAGCACTTATATAAGGTAGTAAGATTAGAGCAGTGCTGATGTGTAAACTGAAAGAGCATATACTTTTGTCTTGTTCTGTCTTCCAATCCAATGAAACCTTTAATTATGGTTTAAACAATGGCCTCCTTAAAACTAAAATCATTTTATTTTAATACTTGGTCTGTAAGATCTTGACACAATGGGGTTTCAAACCTCACTGGTGTGTCTAATGTTTATTGTCCCAGTTTTCTCAATGTTTCTCAACCTTTTACTTAGAATTCAATTTTTTGTTGTTATTTTTGAACTGTACTCTAAACTAAATGCTGTTTGTGTTTTCAGAGTCAGGCCAACCCGAAGGTCCCTTGGACAGACAGTTTTTGGCGAATGAGCTGAATGTTGCAGAAGATGCTAGTTCCAAGTCTGTGTAAGTTTTAAGAAGTCGGTATATAAGAAATGGCTACATGTACTTAGAGACAGAGAATTTACTGAACCTTTGTGGGTCATTTCTTTATAGGATTAGATAGGACCATCCTTTAAGTAATTCTTAAGCTTGCTATGTTTTGTTTCATTTTACCACAATTATCTGTTTCCTGTTTTGCTCTTTATATTTTATTACATGTTCCCATTGTTTTCCAGACCTCTTCTCTATGGCCTGGTGTCCCACTTTGTGAACAGTGGTGACAGTGGAGGGAAGGTGTTTCTACGGGGTCCCTCTCATACATCTGGGCCCTCTGTCATTAGCACCACAGCTGGGCCTGAGGCCTAAAAACTAAAACCTAAACTGTGCAATGTGAACCAAAAATATGTTTTGAACTGATGAGATGAAATGTACCTGATCGGTTTGTGGAACATATGGAGATAATTCTTGTTTTTAATTTAATGGAGTTTGTAGCCCATATGTCTGCAGTGTTATCTAGATCCACTCCAAATTGGAAACTATGAAATCTGATTTAAAGTTTCTTTTATAGCAATAGTAGTAGTTTGATTTACTGCTTTGTTCATGTTGCATTTCATTTGTTTGTACATGTTTTATTTACTATGTTTTATTTTGTAAATAAAAGGTTTTCTATATTTTTGTTTTAAATTAAAAACAAGTGAGATTTTTATTGACTACCACAAGATGGCAGCCTAACCAAAGACAAGACTGCTTACTTGTGACGTGTATAAATTGATAAAAACTCATGAATCATAATATAGTCAAATACATTTGCATCTTTTTTGCAAGATCAAATGAAAGTTATTGGCAAATGCGTGTGTTTACTTAAAATATTAATCCTCAGCCATCTTCACAAAACTAAATGTATAAATTTAAATTAAATAAATAAATGTATCAAATAAATACAACTTTTGTACTGCTGGAAACCTTTAAATCATGCTGCATCTGCAGTATGTTACAAAGCTAAGTTAAATGGCAAAAGAAATATATACTTAAGTAAATCTTACTTTTCTGTAGTTGTTAAACATTTTGAATCTCCTTTTTGTTTTACACTGTTAAACCCACTCATGTATATGGATGTGTTTACTATTCTACTCCACTTGTGTCGTTTTACTGTTTAATCTTTGTCTTCTTATATGACACGTAATCCCCATGTTTATATCTGAATATCCATTATTTCTCCCATTTGCACTTGTAGCCTGCAGCTAATAAAAACTTGAAGCATAAACATATGTATACTGTAGCTCTGTGTACTGGGGACATAAGTGTCTATGCTACAGACTTCCTTTCCCACCATTTAAGGGAACTTGGCATTCTTATCTCACACAACCTAAAGCTCAAGTTTTAGGAACTGATATTGCAATTGTTTCTCAACCTGATTATACATGGCACCGAACACCAATAACATGGGTAACTACAGGACTGTCATTCTCATTCTTAAGCTCTGGAAAGAGAGAATACAGTGATGGAAAGAGGTTTTTGGACACCCTTAAAATTTTACACATACACACTTGGACAAAATTGTTGGTACAATTTGGTCAATGAAAGAAAAACTCATAATGATCACAGAAAAAAACTTTATTCTGACAAAAGTAATAATAAATAAAAATTCTATGAATGTTAACCAATGAAAGTCAGACATTGCTTTTCAACCATGCTTCAACGGAATTATTTTAAAAAATAAACTCGTGAAACAGGCCTGGACAAAATTGATGGTAACCCTAGAAAAGACTGTAAATAATGTGACCAAATGGACATGTTAATTCAAGGTGTGTGCACTAATTAGCATCACAGGTGTGTACAATCTTGTAATCAGTCAGTGGGCCTATTTATAGGGCTTCAGGTAGTCACTGTGTTGTCTGGTGACATGGTGTGTACCACACTCAACATGGACCAGAGGAAGCGAAGGAAAGAGTTGTCGCAGGAGAATAGAAAGAAAATTATAGACAAGCATGATAAAGGTAAAGGCTATAAGACCATCTCCAAGCAGCTAGATGTTCCTGTGACTACAGTTGCACATATTATTCAGAAATTTAAGATCCATGGGACTTGGTCTCAGTCGCAGGTCATGGGTCTTGTAACATGGACAAGAGCCCAGAAAGACTTCTAAAGAGATCAAGAATGGTTAAGAGGAAAACATTGGACTATTCTAAAGTGGCCTCTCAATCCTATTGAGCATCTTTAGAAGGAGCTGAAACATGCCGTCTGGAAGAGACACCCTTCAAACCAGAAACAACTGGAGCAGTTTGCTCATGAGGAGTGGGCCAAAATACCTGCTGAGAGGTGCACAAGTCTCATTGACAGTCGTCTGATTGCAGTGATAGCCTCAAAAGGTTGTGCAACAAAATATTAAGTTGGGGTACAAACAATTTTGTCCAGGCCTGTTCCATCAGATTTATTATTACTTTTGTCAGCATAAAGTTTTTTTTCTGTGACCATCTGAGTTTTTCTTTCGTTGACCGAAGGGTACCAACATTTTTGTGCACTTGTGTACATATTTATTTCTATTTTAGTTTAGAGAGAAATGTGCTGGCCAGTGGCAGACAGCTTGGTCTCAGTTGCAGGTCATGGGTCTTGCAACAGGACAATAGAAAACCAAGGCTAGGGTCCGAGCAGAAATAAAAACAGACTAGGAAAAAATAATAGAACCTCCACAGAAAACAAGGACTACGTAGATCAGACACAAAGAAACACAAAACAGACTCACGACACGACGACCTGGCAAAGAGCAGGGGAAAAACACACAGGTTATAAAGACACACAGACAACAAGGAACAGGTGCAACACATCAGGGCGGAGCAAGCAATCACACAGAAGGGGAAGACAACAGGCAGGAAGTAAATCATAAAACACAGACAGGAGTAAGACATACCAAAATAAAACCAAAACACCACAACAAGTTAAACAAAATCAAATACACAACCAAACTGAAAATCAGACAATAAAGAAACCACAATATACTAAAAAGAACCATACATCAAACGAAACAGACTACATAACATGAATCCTAACAGATGTGACTGCATTAGACAGACCCAAACAAATACAAATTATTTTATTGTTTTGTGTATTGTTTACAAGAAAAACTAACATAACTAAATTCTTGACAGTTTCAATGTCAGTTCTCAACATTGTCAGTATCAAAGTCAACAAATAACAGAAAATGTGTTCAAAACTGAACAAAAATTTAATAAACCATCAAATCCTCGAATTAATGCAATATTTGGGGTGTCCAAAAACTTTGTTCCACCACTGTAGATTCATTTGTTCATTCCTTAAATAGGCAATTCTTTGCCCACTTGTTTGTGTGAAAATAGTTTCGGTAAGATTATATCATTGCACCAGTTGGAGCCAATAGCATTTTCCTTTCACAGGCTGTAGCTCAAGTGTAAAAATAAATAAATACGGGTAATTTGTTATTTTACTTTTCAGTTAAAGTATAGTGAATGAATGCAGTGGTTCTTTATTCAACTGATGTCTGACTTAAATTAGATTGCAATTGCATTCCTTTTAGTTCAAACATGTCTGTAAACATATGTTCACTCTGATAGATGGCCTTCTATGGCAATGGGCAGTGAAGAAATGTAACCTACAGAATGTTGTTAATATACAGAAGCTGTTTATGATTTAAAAATTTTTGTGAAAACCTTTCTGTTAGTGATTGGTTGTGTTGGTTTAGCTGTATTAAATAATTTTTTTTTACCACAGAATATGTAGCCTTAAAATCATCATGACATCTGATAAGATACATACTGAGAAGTAAAAGTCCCATGTGAATTTGGAGCTTACGACTAGTTTGGGGATTTTACATTGGTTTTGCTGGTGTCTGTTCCACTGTATCATACTCTGATCCTGTTCTTTACTCGATCCCTACAAGTTATTGGCAAATGCATGTGATTTCCAAAAATATGAATCTGTCTCAACCATATTTTCACTGTATAATGTCAAATATATGCAACTTATCATGTTCTGTTAGAAATCTCTTGGAATCCTCTTGGTCATGGCTCAGACTCTGTTTGTGTGGTCTTACTACACTGTATTTAATCCACATCCAAAATCATCATAAAACACAACTTGTGACCATATAAATATGTGTTAAAAAAACAAAAAAAATTCATTCATCAGATCACCTCCTTCTAATGCGGTCATGTTCTTGCACTCAAGGAGTACGAGCTCGGGAGTATGAGCTGCAAATGATTTGGCTCAGAATAAGTAAATAATAAGAGTGATTCCCATAGAGGCAACGTTGTTTGTTTGAACAATACTATTGCCTCTGGACCATATTTAGTCACCAGGGCTTGAGGTGCTGCCCGTGCTAGACTTTGAAAGTAACACAGAAAGCAGCTGAGATTCCATACAGACCCCAATGTCCTTATATGGCACACACTGCATCCCCTCTGTTCAGTGTATCTTCGACTTCACTCCCTCCTCCTCCTCCCTGTCCTCCCCGTCTGGCTCTTCATCCCGCCCTCTGCCATGTCCCTCATCCTAGATTTCTTGAGTATTTTAACCGAAGTTTCCCCTTTGGGAGTACAGCCCCACCTCTTGTCGTTGGCTGGAGGTCCTGTGCTGTGTGGTTCTTTGGTCCATCATCAGGTTTCACACACATACCGGCACAAAACAGGCCTGTGCTCTGATCCAACAGTTTGATTTATTTCAGCAAATAGAAAACTGTCCTTATATAGGAAGTTCCATTGGAAAGGAGCTGTGTGAGCTGGGATGGGTGCAGTTTTTTTTTTTTTCTAATGTGATAATGATAGTAGATTAGTCTGGGATGTATGTGCACTTAAATAGACAGGTTTATTGTATGTATAGTGAGTTATGTGCTCTGCTTGAGGGGGTCTGTCCGAGGTTTTACACAGGAGGGGATTCCTGTGCAGGGGACAGCATGTGGCCTTATGAGGAGTGGGAACTAATTGTGGCTTATTGTAACTGCTGGTTTACTTGTAACAGGTTGATGGGTGTCCTGCAAACTGTGCACTAACTAACACTGTAATAAAAATGTGTCAATGTGAACCTCAAATACTCAAGACTTTTTAATTATTACAAAATGTGTAATACCAACATTTGAATGCTAATATTTTATCTATGATTATCTTTGTGCAGAGGTTTTAGGTAGTTTTGCTCAAGCTGATAAAGAGCCTTGGGACAAAAAGTGGCATTTATTTTTATGTCTATTAAGTCCCTTCATTTTAGTGTTGGACAACTTCAACCGGAATTATGACATTGCATTAATACAATGTAATAATAGACACTGACAACCTAAGATCTTCTATTAAAATGTCATAAATTCAGAATAGTTTTATTGTTATTATCAGATACTAGTTGTATTCAATAAGCATGATAAGAAGAATCTCATTGCACAGCAGTAGGCTACAATGAAATGAAAGTGCCACATATTTTAGGACCTAATATTATATAAATAGTCTAACAATATTATAAGTATGTATGGTCTATATATACAGTATAATATAATATAATAATAGTCTATAACCTAACATAATAAGTAGCTCATGGTCTAACTTAACAGAGTTTCAGTCAGCAGCTTCACTCCGGCGTGTGTTTTTTAATCCCATAAAACTTAAATGTTTCATTTACCGGGGTACATCCCCCTGTTATTTCATGGATGTCCAACCTGCTACAGTCCGCACTGCGCATGTCCGCTGCTTCCTGAACCGCTAATAGATGCTGCCTTCACGGAACTGTGCTGGAGGCGCAGCTCCACCTCCCTCTGGCAACAGGGCGCAGTTTAAATGCTAAGTCTCTGAATTTCACGGGGGTCATTTGGACTGTGAACTTTGTTGGAGTACCTCGTCACAGCCGGCCTCTCCAAACATCAGCTTTAAAAAAAAATTTTATATAATAAACTTCCTACAAGATACATTTCTTCACATTATGTAAGTATAACTCTTGACAAAGAGCGTGGTTTTACTTGTTGTTTTTGTTCAACTGCTATTTCTAACCAAATAATCAAAATGTTTTAGGTTTCACACGTAATGCAAATCAATAATGTACAATTTTTAATTGTTCATTTAAAACTATCAACACTGTCAGCATCATTAAGAAGAAGATAGAGGAAGTTCAAAGTGATTATCAGTAACAGAAAGCAACACTATAGCGTTGACCATGGAGTTTCCCGTTTTCTAAATATGGTGATGTGGTTAAAGATGCACACAGCTGATGATAGCTTAAGTCATTTCAAACACCATAGACATTTGAGAAGATGTTTTTGTATTTGTTGCTTCTTATTTTATTTTGTATTACTGCATAATTTAAAATTTTTTATGTAAACTATTTCCTGATTTTATGATTCCATAAAGTTAAAGCTTAAAAAAGAAGGCTACATTTCATTATTTGAACTTGCATAAAATTTGACTAATCTGATGTCACTATATTGAGGAAAAGAAACTGTCCTTGTTGTAAATCCATCATCAGAATCATGTGCATAGGGCTTTGTGGTCTGCATTTGTGTTTAAATGTATATAGATTTTAACATTCAGCTGTACTCAAAAGCCTAAAGGACCAGCTCATCATTGTCCTTATTCATAATTAAATAATTCTAAGGCTGTCACCATTTGTCATCATAGAAAACCACTCAAATCATAATGTGCCAGGCCTTATTAACACAATTATAACAGGAAGTATGTTTGTAAAGCAGCCAACAGAGGAAATGAGTAAAATCATTCACAGGACCTGTGTGTCGCCCACAAATAGAAAGGTCACGTAGTCTCTCGAGTAACATTCCCATGTGTTTATTTTTTCTCGCAATTTGATTATTATTTTTAATGGAGAGTTTTTAGTATCTGCAAGTGGATGTGTCCAATCATCCATAAGAAAAACAGAGCCTCGTGGACCTGCTAATCTCTCTGCTCTTTGTCATCTTGAAAGTTTAAAGTCTTTTTTTTTTTTGGACCTGAGTTTGTTATTTCATCAGCTCCACTTCAGACAGAAACCTCGAGACAGGCTGATTACAAAGATGTGTTAACACAGCTCACAGTGAGAAGAGGAGGCTTTGTGATAATGTTATGATAAGGTGATGAGCAAAGTTTAAAGGGTTAGCAGCAGGAGTTTGATTGGCTGTTCATATTTCAACAGAAACGTTTGTCTTAAGACAGCTGATCTTTAGAGCGTTTATCTAGTTTGTTGGACTCATTTACTTGTATTGCATGTTTTGTGCATTTCTAACCCAGTTTTAATACATGTCTTTGCAGTTTCTGTGTGGATTGGCTTTGCAGGTCCCCAGGGTGCCTTTAAAGACTTTCTCAAGAAGCTTTTTTTTTTTTTTTTACATAGTTCTCTCAATTAAAGTGTGTGCCATTCTTGAGAGGTGAGAGGCAGTAGCAGTTATTGCCTGCAGACTAAAGTAAGTAATTGTTGGAAACCTAAGTGGCACACAATTACTTCTGAGCAGTTCAGTGGTAAATCCAAGATGACAGATTACAATATGACTCGAGTGCTTTATTAAACTCACTGGACCAGAGTGGAGCAGGTGCTATTTTATTTTATTTATTTTTTTTTACAGTTTTCTCCACATTCCTATTTACAGTTTTGAATATGTAACCCAAAGTTGTTTGTAATCCATACTCAGACAGTTACATTTAAAGCCATCAAGAGCCCATATGAAGCATTACTGTTAAAGCCCCACCCCCCAGTCTCTGTGCCTTGCTGTTATCATTTTCAAGTAAACGATGAAGCCAGTGGGAGACATACTATTCCCTATAAGGCCTTTGTTTGGGACTTCACTTGCCTTGCTGTTTAGGTCCGCAGAAAAGAGTCCTGCTACAGAGAAGGGGCCCATATATGGTCATCGCAGCACGAGACTGAAGCCTCTTAGCCGCGAGCCGAGGAAGGGGAGGGAGAGAGCAAAGACATGAAAAAAAATGAATGTTGTCAATTATTACACAATGATTTAATGATTGTGTATGAGCATGTTTGTCATCATTAATCCATTTCTTGGATAAAGTTGTCAACAATATAGATCATTCATCATTCATTGTTACCAAGTGAATAAAAATTCTCAAAATCTCAATCTTTGTATCTAAATCAGGGAGAGCAATTGCTTGTGTGTGTTTCATTTGGAGTGTGTGAAAGTGCAGGCTGGGTGGAGGTCTGTGAGAAGGACTGAATTGTTGAAATCCCCCACAGATAAAACATATTTACTCTTTAAGTCACTGTCAAAGAATGATTTAGCAGCAAATGTTATATCCTAAGAGACCTATTTCTTACTAGTGTTGGCTTAACCCTGTGCATACTCAAAAAACAAAAACAAATTAAGTATTAATTTCTGTCCCCAGCTGGCCCTCCACCTTGACCCAAGATGTCCAGAAAGGGCCCAAGCGATGATGAGAAATTCCTCTATGTCGATAAAGACCTCCTGAACAGCCCAATGGTGCAGGCCGACTGGACAGCCAAGAAGCTGGTGTGGGTGCCATCGGAAAAGCACGGCTTCGAGGCGGCCAGTATCAAGGAGGAGCGCGGTGACGAGGTGCTGGTGGAGCTGGCCGATAATGGCAAAAAGGCCACAGTGAACAAGGATGACATCCAGAAGATGAACCCGCCCAAGTTCAGCAAAGTGGAGGACATGGCTGAGCTCACCTGTCTGAACGAGGCCTCTGTGTTGCACAATATCCGCGAGAGATACTTTTCTGGCCTCATTTATGTAAGTATGCATTAATGCACAAACCAAACGTAGTAATCATCAACCACATATTTTTCACTGATAAAAGTTAGTCCTAGAATTAAAAAGGTTGTCTAAATGCAGTAACTTCTGCTTTAGTGTCTGGAGGGTGGCCCAGTTATAAAAAAATTCCTTTAAGTGAGTTATTGTATTATGTAATGTACTACAATTACTTCCACTGTGTAGACTTGACAAAGCCATCAAGAGAGAAAAACATTAACATAAATGTTTAATGGTTTTCCTAATGTTTTTAAGTTCATCTATTAATGGTTGATAGTTAATAATACAAAACCTACAGATGTTTCTCTTATCTTTATGTTCTCTGTTGTCAGACATACTCCGGCCTGTTCTGTGTGGTGGTGAACCCCTACAAAATGCTGCCTATTTACTCAGAGAAGATCATTGACATGTACAAAGGGAAGAAACGCCATGAAGTGCCCCCTCATATCTACTCCATTACTGACAATGCCTACAGGAACATGATGCAAGGTAGCCTTTTATAATAACCCATACCCATTAGGACTGTGTATGTATGAGCTCTAGTATCAGCTGTTCACATTAGTGTGGTTGTTGACAGCTGGACTTTGCTGTGTCATGTTTATTGACGTTGCTGATAAGACAAACGGCTCCGCTCTGAAACCTAGTCTACTTTGTTCTGTTGTAAGCTTCAAACTTGGCTCGATAAAGTTTCTAGTGATTATTACGTCCCATTTAAGAGTCAGTGTCCCGTAAAGGTGATGATTGTGGATTGTGGAGAGTTGTGCTTACAGTAAATGGCTCTTGGCAAACCCTGCAGTGCCACAGCTTTAGAGCAGCTTGTTTCTTGGTCGTCCAGGGGGTCGTGCCCACAGAGCTTCATGTTGACGTGAGGATGTGCTCCCGGAGGAACTGGATAGAGAGATGGGTGGAGGGCCGTAAAACATTTCCTGTTTCGGCAGACCTCCCTTTGCTCATTCACTGGAGAGTGCTGTCATTAAAAAACTCTCCTTTTCTGCGCCTTCATCTGAAACACTACCCTCTCCTGCAGAGTGGATGGGTCTCATTAGTTTGAAACTTAGTTTACTGGAGAGTATTTTGTTACGTAACTATAACATCAGTCTGAGACTATGCATTTGTTTGGACCCTGGCAGGATGTTTCATGTCATTAGAAATAGTTTAAGCTCAAAGAATGTAACTTTGTGTCGCTATGTGTACATGACAAGAGTTATGAGGGCTGTTATTTTATTTACCATTACAGCTATGAAGAATAAACACAGTGTCTCAAGTAAACAACAAGGAGACAAACTGAAAGGTGTTTGTGTACATGTTTGGAGACAAGTCACATAAAGTTGTGGTTTTTGTTGAATCCAGCTGCAACTTAGAGATATTCGTTAAGACTAAACATGATTTTAAACATGAGGTTATTTTTAAATATAAAGTGGTATGAACATAATTTACAACAAAGTAAATTTTGCATAATAATTCTATATTAGTCTCTTTGCATTACTCATGTGGATCCTTGCAGTCCTAAAACACACAATTGAATTAGGCTCCAACAAAAGATTAAGTTGGTGTTTTTAAGTTGATTACATGAACGGGATTTTTCATGATGGAATATTGATGCAGATGTTAAACACTGAAGTGGTGCATAACAACAGTAACTCCAGATCTTCAGTCTTTGAAACATTCTTCCTGTTGTTTTGGCTGAGGTCCAGCTTCTACTAAATGCAGTAGCTCCCGTGTCTTTGATGTTGGAAAGATACTGTGCAAGTCCCACAGAATTGTTGTCACCTGCCATATTTCACAGCAGAGGCAAGTTAGATTATGATCTTGAGAAGGAAACTTGTGTGATTCTGGTGGTGACCATGTTGTTTTTGGATGTTGTTTAAAGACTGACAAACTCTGTCAACCCCATTTTTCTTTCCCATTTCTTCATCTGCCTTCAATGAAACCTAATATAAGTTTTTTGAAAGACTAGCGCTGTCATAATGTCGGGTTCCCACACTGGATTATCTTTGCAGTACAAGTCTAATGGGTAATGTGATATATTTTAATTAAACTGAAAACAATGTTATCTTTGTAGCCCCATTCAGTCAGGGCCCCATTGTATTTAAGGATAAATTTAACGAAATAGCCGTACATGGACTTTTAGGAGATTTTAGTGAGTCATTGCTTAGTGCATTTTGATCCGATTTTTGAAGCATTAGTGGGAGTGAAATGTTGTTTTAGACAGAGTCTTACATCCCTAATGTAAAAGCATCATTCATGTTCAATAAACACTTTAAACCCTAAACATTAAACTCTATGTATTTTTACAGATCGTGAAGACCAGTCCATCCTTTGCACGTAAGTCTAAATCTTTACTTGCCTGTATGTCTGCCTGTTAGATAATACTTTTTGTAAACAGTGACTCAGAGACAAATGTATCTCTGTGGACTCACTCCCTTGAACAGTGTGAGCAACAGAAAATTATCCATAATACAAGAATGGCATTTAGAAAAAACTGTGCAGAAAGTTTGATTGTTTAAATTGTATATTAGTAGTAAGCAAAGTCTGGATAAATGTATTGACCATGCCCCAGCAGTGTGTCCTTGCTTTCCTTTCAGATCCTGGGTCAGGAAGTTTGCCCTGTATCTTGATGGGGAGAGCATGATTAGGTTGCCAAATGTTTTGGCCACATGTTGTTTGTTTATTTCTTTAACGTAATTATTAGGAACTATGATTCAGACATCAAACATCCAGGGACATTAACACCCCGAGCACTAGACAACCTTTTTTATTTAATAGAAAGAAATGCAGAACATTATTAGTCTACCTTTTTTGGTTATTTACTTGTACTGTGTTTTGATTCATCTCCAGCTAATGCATTCAAGCAAATGGATTATTTAGCCCAAGTGCAAATGCCGAAGTGTTTTGTGTGGTTTCTCATAAATCACTTTTCTTTAGCAATGTCTTCACTGTTAAATGTGCAAAATATCAGGGAAGGCTTGTGAGGTCAAGTCTCTCATTGTTGTAGATCAACAGTGGAAATGCCAGGATAAGGCAAATGTTTTGAGCATTTAAAATCTGTAGCAGCACTAGATGAATCATAGTAGTCATGAAATAGTCATTGTTTAATTTGAGGTGAATGAAATTAGAGCTGACTCTGTTGTATTCAGGATTAAACAGTTTCTATGAGTCTCAGCTGGTCTCAACCTCAGCAGGCCTCTGAGCCTTATAAGGCAGAAATGTTTGGTGCAGAACATGGAATGCCATGTATGATCTACTGCTCCTGTGTGCTGTGTGTGTGTGTGTGTGTGTGTGTGTGTGTGTGTGTGTGTCGTGCGTGCGTGCGTGCGTGCGTGCGTGCGTGCGTGCGTGCGTGCGTGCGTGCACACAGCACACACAGGAGGAGACAATTTGATTTACAGTAATGGAGTGAAACTCTCGTCTGCTTACAGTAGCAGCCTGAATGTCATATGTCAAGGCCAGACCTGTAATTAGTTTGTGCTTGGAGCTGCCAACACAGAGAGCATCCAGTACCTTTTATGCCTTAGGATGTGTCAGTGCAGGACTGCAGAGTGATAGCTATAGGGATGTTCAGCTTTGTGAATTAAACTTAACTAAACATTCTCAAATTATTACCAATATGAACCAATGGATTTAATGGGTTTTTTTTTCTTTTTCTTTTTGCAATCAAACAAGACAACAGGGCATTTTTCCTGTCACTCCCTCTCTATTGACTGACTTGTTAAAAACATCACCAATTAAAAGTGTTTAGAATAACCAGTATTTATGTCTTTTTCCCCAGTGGAGAGTCTGGTGCTGGAAAAACCGAAAACACCAAGAAAGTCATCCAGTACCTGGCGGTTGTTGCCTCCTCACACAAAGGCAAGAAGGACAGCAGTACTGTAAGTATCCAGTCACTGGATCAAGCACTTTCCTCACACTTATGAAGGAGGTGAACAATGTATGTAGGAAAGTGCCCGCTTTAACGCTGTATATCGCCATTTCCTCCAAATAGCAACAATCAGGATCACAGTTTGCCTACGTGAGTAAAGGATGCCTGGAGTGTGTTTTGTGTGGTGCTCAAGTGCATGAAGATAGTCGTTTACTACACATAAAGTCCCTCGAGTTAGCCAGTGCCTTACAATTATCATTTCTGTATCTGACATCACCGTAGCCTCTTTCGATTTAGACTGCATGCTTATTATCCAACACATGTCGGACCTACAGAGTGCTTCAGTTAGGACGCCTGGTGTCATCCGGCCTAGTCCTGAACTGGTGTATTTTTGGTTTTCTGTCATCCATTTTCTGATCACACTTCCACTGCCAGTCGAGGCTGGGCTGAGGCCTCTTTGGCAGTGAAAGGGTTTCTCACAGCCAAAACGAGCACAGTGTGAGCATGCCCATCTCCTTTCTATTAAAACAACAAAGTCACTGACCTCCCCTCTCATTCCCCTACCTGTAATCTGGTTTTGAGGTGTAGGGCTAGTTGTCCTTTAGTGTTTAGTGGACATTAGTTTGCACTGTGTGGAGTATGTTAAACACATGCATTTACCTTTGAGATTGGGTTATATTGAGCTCAGTCTTTTCTTTCTGAGGAGTATAAGATCATGTTCCTTGTTAATAATATTGCCCATAGTACTTTGCTACAAAAAGTACATGGTCAGTTTCTCCTCCTCTGACGATAGTCTCACATATTGTATCTGAATAGCGTAATAAATGCTTTGTCATCTTCTTTACGCTCTCAACATTTTGATGCTTATTCCTTTTATTATAGTCTTTACTTTCTTTTTCCAGTAAGAGGACACTTCCCTCTTTGCCAACTCTGATCTGCTTATCATCTGCTGGTCTGTATCTGTCTCTTCTCATTTTTTCCTTCTGTTACAATTTACTTTATCAAAACTACAAGACAAAATCTGCATATGATTCATGTTGCTTTAGCTCTGTTACAGCAGACACAGTGTTTCTGAGCGGAAGAGTATTTCAGGTGGAGATGTTCAGTCCCTGCCCTTGATGTGAGGTTGACACAGGCTGCTTTGATCAAATGGATTATCTCTGATTTCCCAACAATTACCCAGCTCTGCTCAATGGTTCACACAGCCACGCTGAACAGAAATAACATCTGCCAAAGGATTTCAGTGGATAGTAATAATTGTTAAAAGTTCAGTTAAATGAAAAGAATTAAGCAGGAATAATAAGGCTGCGCTCCAGGAGTGTTATCCAGATGCTGTATCTGACCTCATGTAAATTTAATCTTATTTCGTTTTAATTTATTTTCACAATATATTTTTGCATTTCAGGAAATAGCATGTGTCTGTGGTATATATTTTATAAAAAAAGATTATAGACTTCTGCCATCTTGTCCTCAACCACAGGATCAGTCCAGGCTGATAATGTTTCTGTACATCATTGTTGTCACTAGGGGGAGCTGGAGAAACAGCTTTTGCAGGCTAACCCTATCCTGGAAGCCTTTGGAAATGCAAAGACCATCAAAAATGATAACTCCTCCAGATTTGTGAGTCTGTTGTAACAGTTAACACAAAATGGTGATAGATCATAGACCTTATTGTGAACACCGTCTGTGATGTATCTGTTTCATTATCTTTGTTAGGGTAAATTCATCCGCATTAACTTTGATGTGACCGGCTACATTGTTGGAGCCAATATAGAGACTTGTATCCTTCATATAATGTCATTCAGCTTCTCTCTCTTTTATATAAAATTTAAGGCAATGCCCCTGGCAAACATTTGCATGAAAGGTTTAGTACAGACATGTTCAGTGTGAGCTTTAACAGCTGAATGTTCTCAGACCTGCTGGAGAAGTCTCGCTGTATCAGACAGGCAAAGACTGAGAGGGCCTTTCACATCTTCTACTACATGATCGCTGGTGCTAAGGAAAAACTGCGTGGTAAGATAAAAAATATATATATATATTAACGTCTCTTCAAAAACACTTCTCTTTCATGTAATGTTTTGTGTTTTAGAGGAACTTCTTCTGGAGGCTTTCACTGGTTATCGCTTCCTAAGTGCGGGTCACGTCCAAATCCCTGGCCAACAAGATGATGAGATGTATGAAGAGACTATGGAGGCCATGAATATCATGGGCTTCACTGAAGAGGAGAGAATTGGTAACAAACAATCATCCTCATCATTTAAACCACTTTTTGCGTTTTTGTAAAATCAATTGATTTCTGTGTTTCAGACATCCTAAAGGTGTGTTCCACAGTCATGCAGCTGGGAAACATTGAATTCAAGAAAGAGAGGAACCAGGAGCAGGCTACTATGCCCGACAACACAGGTTAGACAAAGATACTAAAATGTAATATTTCCAGTGTTGTTCTACACAAATAAATACTTTTTATATTGTTAGCCTATTGAAAGTCCATATTTCTATTCCCAGCGGCCCAAAAGGTGTGTCACCTGCAGGGCATCAATGTGACAGACTTTACTCGTGCCATTCTCACTCCTCGTATCAAAGTGGGACGAGAGGTGGTGCAGAAGGCCCAGACCAAGGAGCAGGTACTACTAATAAAAAATCTTCTTTCAGTGAACTATTTTACTCTATTATTTAGGATTTCTTTGTTTCTTTTTTCTCAGGCTGATTTTGCAATTGAAGCCCTGGCCAAAGCTGTTTTTGAACGTCTCTTCCGCTGGATCCTTTTCAGAGTCAACAAAGCCCTGGATAAAACCAAACGTCAGGGAGCCTCTTTCCTGGGCATCCTGGATATTGCAGGCTTTGAGATCTTTGAGGTATGTGCATGAAAAATGGGTTAAACAATACTAATAATGTTTATATGTTGTTGGTAAAAGGGTAGAGTTAACAATAGTCTATATTTCTTTCTTTTTCAGGACAACTCTTTTGAGCAGCTGTGCATCAACTACACCAATGAGAAGCTACAGCAGCTCTTCAACCACACTATGTTCATCCTGGAGCAGGAGGAGTACCAGCGGGAGGGCATCGAGTGGAACTTTATCGACTTCGGCCTGGACCTGCAGCCCTGCATTGAGCTCATTGAAAGACCGGTAAACATAAGAAAGCCATTTAGCTGCTCTAACAAACACAAATATGAATGCAAACATTTCTGAGCTTAGATATTTCTTTCTATTCCCTACAGAACAACCCACCGGGTATCCTGGCCCTGTTGGATGAAGAGTGTTGGTTTCCCAAAGCCACAGATGTGTCCTTTGTTGAGAAGCTTGTGAACACACAAGGAAACCATATGAAATTTGCTAAACCCAAGCAGCTCAAAGACAAGACAGAGTTTTCCATTTTGCATTATGCTGGGAAAGTGAGTATCATCAGACTGATGACTCACACTTGGATATACAGTAAACTATTCTACTAACATTATCAATTATATGCTGGGTATTATGTCTACCGCAATCCTGTTCTTTTGGTTATAGGTGGACTACAATGCCACTGCCTGGCTGACTAAGAATATGGACCCTTTGAATGACAATGTGACAGCTTTGCTCAGCAACTCCTCCAACCCGTTTGTACAAGAACTATGGAAAGACAGTAAGATGTTAAGTTTAGTTTGACATCTTTTTACACAGAAAAAAAAACTTCACATATACTGGAGTAAAACAAACATTGCCTTACTAATGTGGTTCATTCTGGGTAATGTATTGCAGCTGACAGAGTGGTGGGTTTGGACACAATTGCCAAGATGTCAGACACCTCCATGCCGAGTGCCTCAAAGACCAAGAAGGGCATGTTTCGTACAGTCGGGCAGCTCTACAAAGAATCTCTGGCTAAACTCATGACCACACTGCACAATACCCAACCTAACTTTGTCAGATGTATTATTCCCAACCACGAGAAGAGGGTAAAACTCAGCAACTCAGTCTCATCACAAACTGTTAACAAAATATCTAGATGGAACCAGTGACCATGAAGAACTGACAGACGTATATCTATCCTTGGTTTCCTGTTATTCCAGGCGGGGAAGCTGGATGCCGTCCTGGTCTTGGAGCAGCTCAGGTGTAACGGTGTGTTGGAGGGAATCAGGATTTGCCGACAAGGATTCCCCAACCGAATTGTTTTCCAGGAATTCCGCCAGCGGTGAGTTGGATCTCATGGAAACCTTTATAACAGAAGATTTCCTTTAGTTATAATCCCTTACTTATCATATCTTCTGTTAGATATGAAATCCTAGCTGCAAATGCAATTCCTAAAGGCTTCATGGATGGGAAACAAGCATGCTGCCTCATGGTAAACTATAAAAAAAATGCTATATCTCGCTATAATCTTTTGGTGTCACTGCTGTCTCAAACTCCAATGTGTGTTTGTAGATCAAGAGTCTAGACCTGGATCCAAACCTGTACAGGATTGGACAAAGCAAGATCTTTTTCCGCACAGGGGTATTGGCACAGCTCGAGGAGGAGAGAGACCTCAAGATCACTGTGATAATCATTGCTTTCCAAGCCCAGGCCAGAGGTTTCCTGGCAAGAAAGTAGGATACACATTATATTTTGCGATATTATATTACTCATATATAAGAGCATTTATTTACTACTACATATACACAACATTTTAAAGGGCTTTTGCAAAGAGACAACAGCAGCTCACAGCTATGAAAGTAATCCAGAGGAACTGTGCTGCCTACCTCAAACTCAGAAACTGGCAGTGGTGGAGGCTCTTCACAAAGGTCTGTTCAATATTGCTGTTTACTGTGTTAAACGCAACAATTTTTCCAATTTATTTTTACAGTATCTGTAATCCTGATTTTTGTTGAGACTAAAATGAGGCCTGATCTTATGAACCATAGGTTAAGCCTCTGCTGCAAGTGACCCGTCAGGAAGAAGAGATGAGTATCAAGGACGAGGAGCTGCAGAAAGCCAAAGAGATTGCAACAAAGTTTGAATCTGAGCTGAAGGAGATTGCCTTGAAACACACAGCAGTAAGTAAAAATAATGCTAAACATAAACTTATAAACTTCAACTGAAATAAAAGTTGTAATAACTATTACAAGAAGAAGTATGTGTCAGTCAGTGGTCCAGATAGGGTTGGGATATATTCATTATGATTGTCTGCTTTAGGTTTTGGAGGAGAGGAACACACTGCAGGAGCAGCTTCAGGCAGAGACAGAGCTGTATGCTGAGGCCGAGGAGATGAGGGTTCGTCTGGGCGCTAAGAAGCAGGAGCTGGAGGAGATCCTGCACGAGATGGAGGCACGGTTGGACGAAGAGGAAGAACGTTCTCAAACTTTGCTGGTGGAGAAGAAGAAGATGCAACAACAGATGCAGGTCTGCTTCTGTTTTTATGATATTTTGACTGTTAGCAAGTATTATTCTTAATCTAATGCAGAAACATTTTATTTATAGGAACTAGAAGAACATTTGGAAGAGGAAGAAGACGCGCGGCAGAAGCTACAGTTGGAAAAAGTCACCTGCGAGGGAAAAATTAAAAAGCTAGAGGATGACATCTTGGTGATGGAAGATCAGAACAACAAACTGCTGAAAGTAAGTAAACACATATTAGTGTACAGCAAATATAATGTAGATTAGTTAGACAAACTATGGTAGGTCTTTATCACCTTACTGTAATTGTCTTTTTGGGTTGTTTTGTAGGAGAGAAAGTTGATGGAAGAAAGGATTGCAGACTTCAGTGCCAACCTCGCTGAGGAGGAAGAAAAATCTAAGAATCTCACTAAACTCAAAAACAAACATGAGTCCATGATCTCCGAATTGGAAGGTAATGTATTATTTATATGAATGAAAATTGTGATTTTAATTATTACGGAGCATCATCTGATTTAAAAACTCTAAAAATATAGGTTTTTAGTAACAATTATCTGTATCATTATAGTCCGCTTGAAGAAAGAAGAGAAGAGTCGCCAGGAGTTGGACAAGGCAAAGCGGAAGTTGGAGGCCGAGACCAACGACATGCAGGAGCAGATAGCAGACCTGCAGGCTCAAATTGCTGAACTCAAAGCCCAACTGGCCAAGAAAGAGGAGGAACTACAGAATGCTTTGGCAAGGTACAGTCCATTTTATGATGTTTCTCACACAAACATGCCAATTCAAAAAGATCTCACAACCCAGAATCAAAGTTATTTTCAGATATTTCCAAAAAATAATCATCTTAATGCATTCTTCTGATTCTCAGGCTAGAAGACGAGACTGCTCAAAAGAACAATGCTCTGAAGAAGATCAGAGAGCTAGAGGGACACATCTCGGACCTGCAGGAGGACCTGGACTCTGAGCGGGCCGCCAGGAACAAGGCCGAGAAGATCAAGAGAGACCTGGGAGAAGAACTAGAGGCCCTTAAATCAGAGCTGGAGGACACATTAGACACCACTGCGACCCAGCAGGAACTTAGGTCAGACAAACCAAATACTGTATGCTGCAATTATGTTTTTGTGTTTCTAGAGAATATCTTAGTATTGTTAAATATTGAATTTCTAAACAGAGCCAAACGTGAACAGGAAGTGAACTTGTTGAAGAAGGCTATCGATGAGGAAAACCGGACCCATGAGGCCCAGATACAAGAAATGAGACAAAAGCACACACAGGCAGTGGAGGAGCTGACCGACCAGCTGGAGCAGTCCAAAAGAGTAGGGAACACAACAAGGACAAACATTTGTTTCTGGATTTATTAAAGTATAGTCATTTTATAATACTCTCCCCCCTCCTCTGTTCAGGTCAAGTCAAATCTGGAGAAAGCTAAACAAGCTCTGGAAAAGGAGACATCAGAGTTAACCATAGAGGTGCGCTCACTGTCCCAGGCCAAACAAGATGGTGAAAACAAGAGAAAGAAGTTGGAAAGTCAGGTGGCAGATCTGCAGTCTCGCTTCAATGACAGTGAAAAGCAGAAGGCTGAGCTGGGAGATCGCTGTTCAAAGACAACTGTAAATAAAGTCTTTACAATTATATATCTGGCAGTGGCATTTAAAACAAAAAGCCAATATGCTTAACCTCATCCTTTTAACAATTTAGGCTGAACTGGAGAGTGTGACCAGCCTCCTGACTGAAGCAGAAGGAAAGAACATCAAACTAAGCAAAGATCTTACCAGTCTTACCTCTCATCTTCAAGACACACAGGTAACTAGACACTGGATATAATAGACTGTGGAGTTGTGGTTTTAGCATTGACTTTTTATTATTGCTGCTGAAGGAGCTGCTCGCGGAGGAGACACGTCAGAAGCTGCAGTTTTCTACAAAGTTGCGACAAGTTGAAGACGACAAGAACAGTTTGCAGGAGCAGCTTGAAGAGGAGATGGAGGCAAAGAGAAATGTGGAGAGACATGTGTCCACACTAAACATTCAGGTAGGAGCTAACATTAGTACAAAATATAGATTGTAATGTGTGTAGACATTGACCAACTAAAGAAAATTCTTCATCTAGTTATCAGATGCAAAGAAGAAACTTGACGAAATGTCCAGTAACACTGAGCTCCTAGAAGAAAGCAAGAAACGGCTGCAGAAAGAATTGGAGGCAGCCAACACCCAGTATGATGAAAAGGCTTCTGCGTATGACAAACTGGAGAAGACCAAAAACCGTCTGCAGCAGGAGCTGGAGGACACACTGATGGACCTGGACAACCAGAGACAGAATGTGTCAAACCTGGAGAAGAAGCAGAAGAAGTTTGACCAGGTCAGATCAAGGAAATAGTTCACTTCTGGCACACGTAAATCTATGTCATGCTTACAAAACAAATCGAAATCACGTAGTATGTATTCTCTGCAACTTACTTACTGTTAAGAAGTATAAGTTAATTACGCATTAATGTTTTGTTTTTCAGATGCTGGCAGAAGAAAAGGGTATCTCCAGCAAATATGCAGAAGAGAGAGACCGCGCTGAAGCAGAGGCCAGAGAGAAGGAGACTAAGGCTCTGTCCCTGGCTCGGGCTTTGGAGGAGGCTCAGGGCACCAGAGAGGAGCTGGAGAGAGTCAACAAGGCCTTGAGACTGGAGATGGAAGACCTGATCAGCTCCAAGGACGATGTGGGGAAAAATGTAAGGGCTGAGTTAATTGAAATTTAACTCCTAATGTTTTGATTACACTACTTTGAGTACAGAGACAGCAATACAGTTCATATGTATGTTCAACAGAATCTTTAGAAGCTTTATCTCACCTAGAAATATTATTTATTTTGGGTACTATAAAGCATTCTATGGCCATATGGATTGTATACTCCACAGGAATATAAATAACTTGAAATGTGACTTTAAGTTGCTAAATGATATGGCAGCTAATTTGACAGCATATTTATGTCATTGTCAGGTCCACGAGCTGGAGAAGTCCAAGCGAGGCCTGGAGGCTCAGGTTGAAGAGATGAAGACCCAGTTGGAAGAACTGGAAGACGAGCTGCAGGCAGCTGAAGATGCCAAGCTTCGTCTAGAGGTCAACATGCAAGCCCTGAAGGCACAGTTTGAGAGGGACCTCCAGGGACGAGATGAGATGGGAGAGGAGAAGAAGAGACAGCTCCTCAAACAGGTTAGACACATAAGATGTTATTGTAACGACTACTGCATTCGATTAGACACTGATGCATTTAATGACTGCAGGTCCGTGAGCTGGAGACAGAGCTGGAGGATGAACGTAAGCAGAAGATCATGGCAGCAGCTGCCAAGAAGAAACTAGAGACAGACATGAAAGATCTTGAGGGACATATTGAGACGGCTAACAAGGGAAGAGATGAGGCTATCAAACAGCTCCGCAAGCTCCAGGTGAGAGTGGGAAAATGTGCACCTAAAAATTTGGTTACACTTCACAAACAATAAACAAATCCTGTTCATTGATTACTTCCCTTTAGGCCCAGATGAAAGACTATCAGCGGGAGCTTGAAGATGCACGTGCTGCTCGGGAGGAGGTGCTGACCACTGCTAAAGAGAGTGAGAAAAAGGCCAAAAGTCTGGAGGCTGAGCTCATGCAGCTGCAAGAGGTAAATAACTATAGAACCCAAGCATTAAGACTTGACTAAAGACTTGACTTGACTAGACTAATATTTGATCCGTTTTAGGAAATGGCTGCTGCAGAACGAGGTCGTAAGCAAGCAGAGGCTGAAAGAGATGAGTTGTCTGATGAGCTGGCAAGCAACGCTTCTGGAAAGTAAGTAATTCACAGATGTACTGTAATTTTTAATCAGTGTATGGTTTGATTTGAGTTCCTCTTTTTTTCCCATGAACAGGTCAGCTTTGGCAGATGAGAAGCGACGTCTAGAGGCTAAGATTTCCCAGCTTGAGGAAGAGCTGGAGGAGGAGCAGGGTAACATGGAAATCGTTAATGACAGGCTGAGGAAGAGCACACAACAGGTGAAGTGACAGATGTAAACAACAAAATAAATACAGTACATGTATCAGACCTATCTTATGTGTATAACAATCTGTGCACAGGTGGAGCAGCTGAACAACGAGCTGCAGGCCGAGCGCAGCACCTCTCAGAAGAACGAGAGTGCTCGGCAGCAGATGGAGAGACATAATAAGGAGCTAAAGGCCAAACTGCTGGAAATGGAGAACCAGGTCAAGTCCAAGTTCAAGTCCTCCATCACAGCCTTGGAGGCTAAAGTGGCACAGCTCGAAGAACAGCTGGAGCAGGAGAACAGGTCAGTACCAAGTTTATTTACTCAAAAACAGTTTTACTGTACACATTGTTACTTAGCTTGATTTATCACCTGTATTTTTGTTAGGGATAAGCAAGCCAATGCTAAGAGCATCCGTCAGAAGGACAAGAAGCTCAAGGACCTGATTATTCAGGTGGACGATGAAAGGAAACAATCAGAGCAGTACAAAGACCAGGTAGTCTTTTAAGTGTTAATGTACAGTTTGCAAACTAGTGTGTTTGAGCACACTAACCCTTCTCCTTTTTACTCACACCAGGCTGAAAAGGCAAATGTTCGTATGAAGCAGCTAAAGCGACAGCTAGAGGAGTCCGAGGAGGAGTCTCAGCGGGCTACAGCTGCACGTAGGAAGCTCCAGCGGGAGCTGGATGAGGCTACAGAGGCCAACGATGCAATGGGCCGCGAGGTCAACACTCTCAAGAACAAACTCAGGTAGGACTGAAGTGACGTTGTCAGCGTTTCAATAAAATCAACCTGTGTACACGCCCTGATTATACATGCCACATAAACCATTCAGAACCTTTGGGGGTACCCACACCCGCAACTACTGTAAATGACCCAATTCTCTACCAGAATAGAAGTGAAAAAAAGCACACTGATTTATCATTCAAATTCTAGTTTAGTATTCAAGCACAAGCACAGAAAAAACTTTTATGTCCATTTCTATTCCAGAGGCAACCCTGAACCCAAGGAGTAACGCAGCAGGTACCACTGTGCCAAAGAGTTATTCCAGTACTTCCCTCCACACTCCTGTTTCCCCATTTCTGTCACTCAGTCTACCTGAGAGAAATATGGCTCATTATCTACTATTGATTTAACAAGTGACATTTAATTTTCAGCTGGGGCCATCTTTTTCTCAGTGCTTGGTTTAAATGCCATAAACCAAACTCATTGTCCTAAGCCAGGATTCAAATGAGTTACAAAGATAACCAACGTGCCTAACTTGTAGCCAAAGCACAACCTGTACATTCTGTGCTTAAATTGATTCTTCTTGTGGAGCAAACCACAGCTTTTAATCTGTCACATAACCTTATCATTCATAATAGCAATTGTTTTTTGTGTGTGGTCTTAATTTTCTGTGTCACCTTGTGGTGTTTTAGGCGTGGAAATGAGTCCTCCTTTGGCAGTACACCTCGACGTATCGGAGGCAGCCGGAGGGTGATAGAGGATGCCTCAGAGGAGGAGGCTGACTCCCAAAGTGACTTCAATGGAAAGTCCACTGAGTAATGGAGTTGAAGAGGCAGGCCTTCTATGATCTGCCAGTATCAACAAAATATCTTCAATGCCATCCTTTCCCACCTTACTAAACATTTTTACTATTTACAGTAGTGTATGGCTGTAACTTGATTCAGAGCACCTTTTCTTAGCACAAAACAATCAAAAGTACTTGATATCAGCTAAGGTTTTTACAGTGGTTCGGGTGAAGTGTGATTTGCTGTTTATTTACACCATTGTAGTACACTGAATGAACAAAACTTTCTTATGCAAAGTACTGTATACAAATAGGCCTTAAATTACTACACTACCCTGTGATTACAGTCTCGGCTCTATAATTATTCACCTTTTAACTCAGAACAGACACATTATGTAAATCTCCAGATTTGTAACTATGTTGCCTGTGGCTGCTGTTACTGTTTCCGATCAGCTCTGAAGTAGTCCGATCAAACTGAAAATGTTGGAAAGTACATTTTCACACAGATCTTTCTTCAATCAGTGCTGCTGTCTGTACTCAGAGACCTATTTAGCTGTTCTTAAGTCACCTTTGAAAATATGTTTGCACCTTTTAATAAGTGTAGTAAGACTTTCTAAAGTCAGACAGGATTTGGGGATTCCTTGAAAATGTAAGGCAGTTTTTGGTCACTTAATGGAACAACTGTTTTCCCGCTTTGCTCAGAATTATTGTACAGGTTTAGTAAGCCCCAGATAAACCTAAACCAAATGAAATTTTATATTAATATATGTAATCAACTGATGTTTACACAACACAATCTATTAACTGTTGAACCACCTGCACAAGAAATAAAGATTTAAAAAAATATATATCATTTGGACAACAAGTAGTAACTTCATTTTACTGGTTTACTCATTTCAGTTCAATAGAAACTGCAAACCATCAGGCAGAACGTGGGGTCCAGCACCCCAGGCACATACAGTATGATACATAAGCAGTTACATAGGTGCTTTAAATAGCACCCACTACACAGTGGTTAAGAGACAATCAACAGCAGTAAGCCCATCTTCATTTGAGAGAATGTTAAAAGGGCAGGAATTCACAATGTTCAAGTCCAACACAGGCTACAATGTTGTACATAACTACATCATTGTAGCTCGTCACTACTGTATCAGGATAACTTTTATATATGTACTCTTATAGCTGCTGGATGGCAGTAACAACAATTTAAGCATTTCAAGAGCTGATATCAAAGTGTTAATTATATATTATTCTCACAGTCTATGCTTACAACCTTGTCTCATTAAAAAGCAGGAACCTACAAAATATAAAATGGTCTGTGCTTATTTAAATCTGTTATTGCTTGGTTTTCCCATCAACCCAATGCAACTGAGGTTTTCTAAATAGGACAAAGAAAAGCCACACAGAAAAACATGTTTAGTAGTGCACATGTGCTGATATAGAAACTCTAGAAAACACACTATGTAAAATTGTAACACAAAATAACTACCTTACAGTCTTCACATTCATTGCTTTAAGCAAATGTTGTTAGGCATAAGCATTAAGATGGGAAACAAAATGTAACCTGAAATAAATCAAAGCAGCTTAATTTCTAAAACAGTAAGAATAATTAATACATTTTCAATTGTAGCCTTTGATTTAACTATGGTGGAAAATATATCACAGAAAATCAGTCACAGTAAACTAAACTAAACTGTTGAAAAAGGCAGCGATGGCTTAAAAAGCTACACCTCTGAGACAGTGAATATGAGGCCCATCTAAAACAAAGAACTGAGCTAAAAAAAATTACCCCCCAGTTAACATCATAGATTTCCCATACCCAACTTAACAGTGTAGATAAACTTTGGTTTGGTTGAAATATACTGTGCATCTTTCTACTTTTTTATTGGTCTTTCCAACATGGTTCAAATGCCTGCGATAGACACATACTTGGGTCCCTACATCATTGATTCACGTGGCAGGGTTAATCAGACACAAACTAAACAATATGGACACTACTCACCATAAAGGCAGGACCAGTTTCTTTTTAAACAAGCTGTAGTGCTGCATCTTATTATATGGTTTGATATTTGCCAGAGGCAGCAGTAGTCCATGCACTGATTATGTGGAGCACAAAGCAAGAATAGTTCAGAACAATTGAACAGGACACACAGTGTCAAGGGAAAACAGTACAGCTCAGTCCAATCAGAGCAAATTATTGTAGCGCACGTAGGAAGACAAGAGGGTTGGTTTAATGCAGGGAGAGATGGTGTTCTCTCATAGCAGGATCTTGACACCTCCCTGTGGAGACTGGGGGCCCTGGGAGAGCCCTCTTGGAGGAGCTGGTCCAAACTCTAACCGCTTCACTAAACTGTAGAATTAGAAATAATGACACAAAGACAATCACTTTAAACTGTTTTGTTTAGTTACTATTCCTAAAAAAACACAAGGTCAAAAGTGTTGTACCTGTCATACTGTGGAGGTGGGCTGCTTGATTGGACTTCAGAGACTCCCTCTAAACCTGAGGGACTAGCAGGTCCAGCCAGAAGGGCAGGCCTGCTGACAGATGTGTCATAGACAAAGTCTCGACAAGATGCCAACTTAGACTCCAGATTCTAATAAACAATGAAAATAATTGGGTCAGTAGCACATACATGGTACTTGCCCAGTATGTAGAGCATGTATTGCTGTTTTATGCAAAAAAAAAAAAAAGAAATTCAAATGTCTTACTCCAACTTTTCTTAGAAGCTCCCCTACAATGTTTAGTGCAGATATACGAGCAGATGTTGTTAAGGGAGTGCCAGTTAAACCATCACCTAAAAAAAGTTTTAAAGCATAAAATTTGTAATACGAGTTATCATGAGTACATTCACAAGATCCTTACAACTGTAGCAGCTTAATATTGACCTCTGCGGATGCTGGAGGGAGGGGGCGTGTCAAATGAGCTAATCGGTTTAGAGGGTGTAACAGGGAGGGATGAGTTATTAGCTGAGGGGCACAGAAGATCTGCTCGATCTGTGTCTTTTCCTAAGCTGATAGACGGCCGTCTGTCCTTGTGCCGTACAGCCAACTCCTGCCGGAGGTCTGTAAAAGACAAATAAATTCAAGACATTTTCAAATGTAAAATATTATAGTTAATATTGCAAAGTACCTTTAGACACATACACAGCTGAGTATTCAAGCAAACACAAAAATGGTGCATAAGGTGTGCTACTAATAGTGTGTACCTCTGGCTTCATCCTTGAGCCTCTGAACAGATTCAAGAAGGTTCTCTTTCTCGTCCAGCTCACTTTCAAGGAATGCATTTCTCTCAATTACTTGGTTCATCCTCTGCTCAAAGTCCTCCAGCGACATTATAGTGGCCCTGTGACAATAAGCATCGGACAAAATTATTTTAGCAGTTTAGTTTGTTAAGATACTTTTCAATAAAAATAATAACACCAACCTTTTGGTCCTTTCTAGATCATCATTGGACTGCTCTAGCTCCCTAATGTATTTCTGCAAGTGATCTCTCACAGCTTTTGTCTCACCCAGCTCGTCCTCCAGAGTTGAAATGAGCCTCAAAGCTTCAGAGTGCTGGGCTTCAAATTTCTCCTGTGATAACAAATAATAACTAGATACATAATTCGATACAAAATGCTGTGTCACTGTTTTGATGCCAGTGTTTTTTCTCCTTCTATCTTCTGTCTCTGTTTTCCTTTGGTGGGGGATGCATGCATAAAATTCACTTTATCTGTACAGAACAGCCTAAAAGCTATCTGGAGTTTTATCACAAATTATTTATTCATTTCCTCCATTCATGGTTCCTTCCCTGTGGATATATGTAAAAAAGTTCGCATTTCAGCAAATAATTTTTGCTATCGCAACGCTATTGTTATATTGGGCTGTCAAAAGCTGTCAATATTGTCATACACTATATCATATCCATCACTAAAGCAGAAACGTACTGCATACACGTTAGGACAAGGGTCCATTTATGTTTGAGATGCTCTACCTTAATGTTTTCCAGGTCCATGCGCAGCCTGTTGTTGCTCAGAAGCAGCTCTTTGTTTTGTCCTTCGCACCGCTTTAGCTCAGACTCTAGCTCAGCTTCATAGTCTCGACTCATCTGTTGAAACTCCTGCAGTTCCTCTTGAGCCTCGTTCGCCCTGAACAAAACATTACTCAGTCAGAAGAGAAGGAATACGCCAGTTATGAGAACTAAGTACGTTTACACACGTACTTTACCTTTGTTGATGTATTTCTGCCTGTTCCTTCCAGAAGCACAGTTCCTCTTCCAGGGATCCAAAAGTGTGCGTTGGCTCTAACATCTCTTAACAATAATCTATAATATAACCAGGCATAAAAAACATAGCTAACATAAAATGCAGCAGCAACAGTATTATTACACTACACTCGAGTGTATCTTTGAGTTTGAGATTTAAAATAAATTGAACTGGGGCGTGATTAGTATTCGAAATACAAATGAAAATAAACATAAATTAGCAGTTTTGTAACGCTACAAGATGTGTTAAAGGGTAGCTAACTTTTAGCTAGCACTTAGCTAGCTAAAATAACGTTGTTAAAGACTTCGCTACTGTGGTGTTTTTCTTCAGGTAAATCAGGTAACATAGAAGCAGAATTCTCACCTGCATGCAAAAAAAGGTTTTAAAACAAGTTATAAATTACTGATTTGTCCACGAAGTAATCTCACTCGGCGTTATTTCGAGGCAGTGGCGAAGTCACATCCAAATACAAACAAGGCCGTGGTTCTCGCACCTGATTGGTCGATTGGAATGACGATAATCTTGGATTACCCAATCACATCACTATGGCAGCCCCTGACGAGCCAACCACGAGCTAACAACATTTTTTTTTATTTACAATCTATGATGTCCACTACCAAAAACTGTGCCCATCAAAGATTGCACACTCATAAAGCAAGTAGTTTCGTGGATTATTTAATTAAAAATAAAACATGCATACAAATAATACAGAACCAGTGGAAAAAAACATTTAAGTAAAAACACTGTACACATCATCTTTGCAATTTTATTATTGAGCAGCATACATGCCTGTTAGAAATTGGCCTAAATGAAAATAACCTAAAAGTGCATACTAGCTACATATACATGTTTTTCAATGAACATATTAAGGAGAGCAAAAAAATGGCCATGATTCTGGCAGTAATGCAAGACATTATTCAATCATTACATTTACATTTATTTCTTTAGCTGACGCTTTTATCCAAAGAGACTTACTTAGCAATCTTGAGCTTCTAATTACCAGTGTTACAGCTGGAACACCACTGGAGGCAAGGTGGGTTAAGTGTCTTGCCCAAGGACACAACGACAGTATGAACTGTGGGAGAGCGGGAATAGAACCACCTACCCTTCTGGTTGAAGGATGACCGCTCTACCACTGAGCCACTGTGCCCCAATCAATTTTAAATGTTCAGACCAATCAATAAAAGTGGAGTTCTTGGTCTTTCTGGTAAAACCATGGCTTACAGCATCAACTGAAAGGCATTTCAAGTCCTGAGAAAGTTAAATCTTTTATTGGGTACAGAAGATAATTTAAGTCTAAGCAACTGGCTTTTCAGCTCTGAGACTCTGCTAAGTGGAATAATGAAGTGCCAGTAGTCAATTCATTTGAACTTATCAGCAATGTCATACACATATATCAGCAAGCAATTCATTGTTCTTCTCTTGCATAACAGCATGGCAGAGATTGTGGAGATCTGTGGAAAAACAGGACATTGATAGAACTGATAGAAGTATGTGTTATTTATTTTTTACTTTTCTCATATGTCTAACTTACCTTTAATTATCTTCTTTCTTAGTTTTCTTTGCTTCATTCTTGAGCACAAATGTCCCCTTCTTACGGTCTACCACATCTGTCTTCACCTGACCCAGAGTTTGCAGTAAGCACATGGTGTCAAATCCATCATCACCTGCTTCTTGCAATAACTCCAGAACCTGTAACAGCACAATATTTAGTTGTACAATCCATAAATTATAATACTTATCTCACATGTATGTGACCCCCACCTGCAAACATTTGTATGATTTAAGCTGGCTCAGATTCTCACGCAGAAATAGTAAATACATGCTGAGGTCATTATAGATGGGGGTGACCACTCCAAAAGCTCCAAATCCTGGAAGCATCTCATAAGGCCGGAGGAAGCTGGAACTCTGACGAGCAGGTCCAAGGGCAGCGTAGACAACCAGTGGAGCCAAGAGAGCATATACCACCAAGTTGATGTAGCTGAGCAGCCTGAACACACCCACTGCTACAAGCTTACATTGAACAGCTGATGGCACCATGCTGTCATTTTTCAGCAACCCAGTACGTAGGTTGCAGGAAAACTCATCTGTGAGGGAGGCCAGTCTGATGTAGTAACCGAGATACAGGCAAGCTAACAACAGGATTAGCAAAGTCAGACCACGGCAGGCTAAGTACTTTACCACAAGACAGTGAGAGAAGCGTTTGGTCTTGAGATAATGCTCCACTAATGGGTATTTGAAGCAGCTCTCTGTCAGGTCCAATGCACTGCAGCAGAAAAAATAAATCATTGTGCAAAATGAGACAAAATCATAGGTTTAACTTGTAGACATGACAAAATGCTATAAGTAGTGATACAGAGATGTTTTAATGGCAACACAAACTTAGGCACAGAATGCATACTGCATAACATCTTTTCTCCAGTGCAGGTGTGTCCACCATAACCTGTTTTTTAACATTTACAAATATGTAATATATTAGGGCGGCAGTAGCTCAGTGGGTAGAGCGTTCGTCCTATAACCGGAAGGTAGGCGGTTCGAATCCCGCTCTCCCCACAGTTCATACTGTCGTTGTGTCCTTGGGCAAGACACTTAACCCACCTTGCCTCCAGTGGCTGTAACACTGGTAATTACATTAGAACAATGTAAGTCGCTTTGGATAAAAGCGTCAGCTAAATGAATAAATGTAAATGTAATAATATGTTATATATGTATCTTGATATATATTAAATATTTATGGTGGTCTATGGACTTGTTTTTTAAATTCAGATCAAGAATCTGAAGAAAGCATGTGATACTTTTATTATAATTACTTTTAAAGACCTTTAATGACCCATAATAGGTTAACAAAGACTGATGTCAGCAAAACAACCACTAACCTTTGAGAGTCCTCAGGTGCATCCTTGCTATCTAAAGAAGCCATATTCTTTGCCAGTTGGATGGAACGGTTGTAAAAGCGGTCTAGTTCCTCCATAATGAAACTGAGGTCTGAGGAGAGGTGCGGAGCAGCTGTGAAGCGCCAAAACAATGCAGGAATGTAGATAAGAATGGCAAATAACAGCAGGATGTATGGGAAGAACTGAGAAAATAGAGAGACAATACAAATTCAACATAAATGTATCAAGACTCAAAAAAAGTCTCAGTAAAGAGATGTGTAGATTTTTATTATTTCAAGTGCTATTATGTGTACCTTGTGTAACCATAGTGGTGAACTTTCAGATTGCTGCTGTACTGCTGCCCAACAAAAGGTGTCCACATAGGCTGCCTGTTTCCAGGAGAAATTTGTTGGAGCAAAGCAACTGATCTGTGTACCTGGGAAAGATATCGATACAATAAAATGTGCATATAATAACAACAACATGCTGTCTATTCTCATTAATGTATTAATTAGAGGAGACAAAGTATGTTGTAATTATAGTCCTTTGGGTCAGCAATTATTCTCCCTGTATCCTCTACAATAAGGCTCAGTCAGGCATGTATAATTTAAACATGACCCACATGAAAATTGTTAACAAACAATATTTTTCCAGTAGTTATAGCCTACAGGAAAATGGCAGATAACACCCAATAGACTTGCCAAATAAGCCTTGTTAGCAGTCTATGGAGTTTGTTCTTGCTGCAAAAACAATCTGGTGAAGGGTTTATTGGCATTTTAAGGTTATGCATAAGCTTTATGTAAGGTTGCATATTTCATGAATTTATGCTCCTACATCTCAAGGTAGACTATAATGTATGATAGACGAACAGACAGTGGGTGGCCTTCAGTTTAAGAAGATTATATATAGTGCCTCAATTGAACAAAGACCCAAAGCCCATTTGCCACCAGCTATTTTAAACAGGAGATTCTGAGTCCAGTTTCTTGTATTATCAACATCAGCAACAGTGTCTGTCTGGGTGTGATGCTGGAGTCGCTTTAAGACCATTTTCCCACCAATTTATAGCCTACCTCTTCGAACTTTTACTCATAATACTGCCCCTCAAATGGCTTGTAACATAAATAAAAAATAAAACATGTGATAACCTCCAAATGATCATTAATGAAACAACTCACCTACTGACACCTCCTGAGCAAAGGCGAGAGAGATAAGAAACAAAGGCAGCCCCACGGCCAAAAACGTGACAATTTTGTCCACGGCCAGCTCCAGACTCAACCCTTTGTATTTTGTGCTTTGTCCCTCAGTAGGGTCCTTTAACAAAAAGTCGCTGAAAACATATTCAGTGGCTACGTGAGCAATCGCCATAACAAACGTGGAAAATGCGTCTTTTGTCTAATTGGTAAAATTATAAGTAATTATAATGTTAATATTAATTCTCCAATGGCTAACTATTTTTAACAGTTAATGAAAGAGAATGACGGTTCAACTAGGAAACAATGATTAACTAATCCATCTTCATTGACAAAGGAAGCTGATGGTAAACCTGCTGCCCAGTTCCCATAGCCAGTTCCGTCAGTGTAACACAGAACAGTAGCAACAAGGGGCGCAGGCTCCATGCCAGCCACTAGGGGCTCCCTTTGCAATACACATAATAGCAAGTGCATCCATTTTTTTCTATATACGTATGTTCGATTGACTCACAGTGATTTCAGAAATACGTAAAATGTGTGTCAGTGTTGTTGGGTATTTTGCTTTATTTGAGTCAGACAGAGGATATAAAACCTATAGGCTAAGGAAAGGGATTTTTATTTCAAACTGTAATATACATATATATATATATATATATAATTTCGGGAGGTTTGCTCAATTTTACGCCGTGATACTACAAATGTACAACTCCGACTAATTATTAAGTGTTTAGATGTCCAAAAAGCTGTTGTTTGAGATGTTGCGACAGTTACCTCTCATTTGCGGTATTTACCAGGTTACAAAAAGATCCGGGTTTCCAGGGAGACAAACAGAGGGAACGGTCCTGAGAGGAAGATGTAAAGACGTGTATTTCCCAACCAGGTAGCTAAATAAATATCTGATTTTTTAACATGTCGTTTGTTACTAGCTCTTTTTGTCATAATTTTAATCTACAGTGAATAAAATTATTAGTAGATAAATATCTGTAAACCAAGCTAATGGCTGGACTTTGTAGTTAGCTTAAACAATGCAAACTGTAGCCGTTTGAAGCGGTAAACGTCAATTAGCTCAGTTTTCACCTAAGCTAAGACAGTAAAGTTTGGCATTCTATTGTTGGGTAGGAAAAGCAGTATTGTCTTTTGTTCAGGATAAATATTTTAGTTATTGTGGTGTTAGCCAGTTCACTGCTAAGTTGTAACTTGCCTTGATTAACTTCAAGATTTGTTAGTATCAAGTAGCTAGGACATTGGTAACTAGACTAGAAGAGTTCTTGTGTTAAAATGAGTTTCCAAAACAGTGGTAGTTCGGGGAGCAATAATGGCTCGCTGTGGTCACATAATTTACGATGCATAACTGATTGCTTTTGTGCATTTGATGAAACGTTTACTAGTAATCAAAACAACACTGAAAACAAACGCACAGAAAAAAATAAACTAGGAACTAAACAACTCCAGGGCCAGGCACTCTGAGGTTGAGTGAAGATGTCATTTCAAAATGCGAGTCCTCATTCTAGAAATGGTAAATGTAAAATTTATTTTTATCTGTACTTTGTTTTTATTTTAAAGGAAACCATGAGAGAGAAGAGGACTGAAAGTGAGGTGAAGGACCATTGTGGGATGTATGATGGAAGGACTGGAACAGGAGAGATCCATATGCAACTCTAGACCCTTCCCATGGCTTGGTCCTCCCAAAACAGAAGCTTCAACCCTGCTCTGGAAACTAAAAGATTGCTTCTCCAAAAATGTAACAACAGCTCCTACCCACTCAGATAAACAAGTGGGTATTTATCTCTTCTGAAAGAGACTGTAATGATTATGTCTAAAATGCATTTTTTTATATATAGCATCACAATTTTATAATTTTCTGTTTGTGTCAAAATAGGAGGTTTAATATCAACAAAACAAAGTTGCACCTGCATGTTATTTTCTAATCAAACCATTGTCCAGAACACACTGTCTTTAAACCCTTAAGAAAAAACAAAATAAAACCATGATAACACTTGTTAATACAGACAAGGCCTTTCTAAGTTTAGATAAATTTCATGTGTGTTACAGAGAAGACATTGGCTGAAAGGAACACCATAAACTGTTATGACTATGAAAAGGCTTTTAAATGATACTAGTTACAAGATGTACTGCAGCTGCAAGTAAGCAAGATGCAGTACGTCTTACTCCGGACATTTCGGTTTTAGATTTGACATTTCAGATTTAACTACATTACCTCACAATGTATTGTCCTATGTTTTTTAAACCTTTTCATATTTACTCCTTCCTTCGCTGTCATCAAATTGTTTAACAAGTGTTCAAAGCCTTGGGACAGATATCTTGACTTCTTGCTCATCTTTCTGTTTCAGAGCAGTTACATGGATGACAGAAAGGCTGTGCTGGCCCTTAAAGATGTCCCTCCTCCTCCTGCTCCTCCACACCACAGTAGCTCCTCTCAGACAACCCAGCGTTTCTCTCTCGCCCCTCTATCCATGCCTCCTCCTAAGCTTCCAGCAGAATCTCATCAACAGCAGCTGCCACCACCCCAGCAACAAGAGGGGGCTAGCCCCAAAGTAAGCACTTGCTCTTACTGTGACTATTGCGGCACAGGGGGCTATGAGACTTTAGGTGGTGCATCTGGTGTTAGTAGCAGTGTTGCAGGTGCTGTCTCATTTTATAGGGCTTCAAGCACTTTGGGAGCACCAAGCACCAACAGTAATATTTGCAGAGCTGGGCTATGTTCTGTCGCTTCATCTGTTGAATATAAACATAATTTGAGTTGTGGAAGCCGAACAGAAGCTTTTGCCCCTTTAGTCAGTCTTGGTTACACATCCCAGCTGCCTTCCTCTGTTGCTACCTCACAACCTGTATCATCACATCCATGTGTGCCCTACTGTCCAGGATTGCTTCACTCCTACCCAGGCCTACCTCTTTCATGCAGCCAACCAAATCCATTTCCCTCTTCAGCTCCTTTGGGCTCCTCTCTCCCCTCTTTAAGTACACCTTTGCATGGCTCTTGTTTGGGTTCTTCTGGCTACTACTCCTGTGGTGTGGACTGCAGCCCTTTGACCAGGAGATCTCAAAGAAGCACAGCACTGGGTGATCAAACAACCACCACTATAGCCACCACAACCACTTCATCTCACTTCTGCTCTAATCCTATCCACTTTAATGTGGAACGCACGGTTTGTGTGAAGGGGGCACACTACTGCCACGAGTGCTTGTCAAAGGTTGGTACAGTTCGTTTCACTTTTGATCATAATATTTGGAACACGTAATTCTTGAGTTATGTGATGGGGTAACCTTGTCGGCCATTATTATACTTTTTCTATTTCATACTACAACTCACTTTCAATCCAGCTTCTAGTAGAAGAAATAAATGTATTTATAGAGCACATTTTGTACCAAACATTGTGCTTTACAGAAATTACATAAAAGTTGTAGCAAAGAAATAAAGAAAAAGCACACTCGGTGTGTAGTGACGGTCACAGTTGAACCCTTGCTTAAAGTGATTCCAACACATGCACTCAGTTGTTGGACACAAACAAGGCCTGATTGTCGGTGATGCATCTTAAATGTTTTCACATTTACAATTAAAAGCATAAGTGGTTAACCATTTAATCTTGCATGTAGCCTCATTGTGATGTTAAAACTATTTACTATAACATTTGTACTTAATTGTGTCTTCCATAACCAGCAAAAGCTGGGTGTTACCCACATCCTAATGGAGTGGAAGAGGCCAGGGAGTAAAAGGGAAGGGAGTTTAAGAAAAAGGCCTTTGTCTGGTCTCCGGATTTGAGTTGGAGGCATTACCAATGGGAGAAAATTAAAACTGCCTCTAAACACAGTTTCAACCAATCTGAGAATGGACAACAGTAACAACATTCACAGACTGCCTCAATTTGAAAAAAGTACAACCAAATGGGGATTTTTTTATTTATTTTTTTTAATGAAATTATAATTTTTACTTTTGTTTGCTCTCGTTGACAAAATTGAAAATGCACATTGGAGACAAAGTAACATTTATTGCACTGAACTGCAAGTTGAACGTTTTTACATATTGTATTTATTTTATTTAATGGCACAGCTATGTTGTTCATTCTTAATGTGTCTGAGCTGACAATGTCAGAGGTAAAGTTTTTTATTTCATCAATGCATTTTATATACAATAGCTTGTTCGTTCATTCATTCATTTTCTACTGCTTAGTCCCGTTAGGGGTCACAAGTAACTGGAGCCTATCCCAGCAGCTTTGGGCCTGAGGCGGGGTACACCCTGGACAGTGGCCAGTTAGTCGCAGGGCTAACATTTAGAGACAGACAACCATTCACTCTCACAGTCATTCACTAGGGACAATTTTTAGAGTTGCCAATTAACCTAAACATGACGGTGGGAGGAAGCTGGAGTACCCGGAGAGAACCCACAGTGACATGTGGAGGACATGCAGACTCCTCACAGAAAGACCGGAGTCGGCCAAGAATGTTTTGAGTCGGCCGTGTTTTGAACTCACGACCTTCTTGCTGTGAGGCAAGATTGCTAACCACTCTGCCACGTGCACCCCTGTTAATTTATATATATTTTTTTCCTGTTTTTTATTTTCAGCCTATGAATGGTGTACGGTCAGAATCTGATGAGGTGTGGCCCAATGTTCCTGCTCCTCAGACTGCACCCATCCCCATTTGTAATGGCTGTGGTACCTCTGCTAATGGTATGATGCTCATGCCATCAACCAACCTTGGAAAGACTGGACAGAAATATGGTTTGTGGAGATGCTGTTAAATTTAATTGATTGCATGTATTGGTTATTACTCATGTTGTGTACAAATCAGTAAAATTGCTGCAACTTGGAAAAACCTTTTTTATTTAGTAGCAGAATATCTTACAGGCTCTCCAGAAACTGGTGGTCCAGAAAATATCCCTCCTGTAGGGGTGTTCTGGGACATAGAAAATTGTAGTGTCCCCAGTGGTCGCTCTGCCGCTGCTGTGGTTGAGCGAATTCGCAACCGGTTCTTCCAAGGCCACCGTGAGGCAGAGTTCATCTGTGTGTGCGATATCAATAAAGAAAGTAAATCTGTCATCCAAGAGCTCAACAACTGCCAGGTACCATAAACGGATCGTGAAATGCAACCATATCAGTTAAAACTTTGTAACCATTTGGTTAACATTCATTTTTATTTTACCAGGTAACTGTGGCACATATTAACGCCACAGCCAAAAATGCTGCTGATGACAAGCTCCGCCAAAGTTTGCGCCGCTTTGCAGAAACCCACACTGCTCCTGCAACTGTTGTTTTAGTATCCTGTGAGTATTCACATTTATGCCCTAAGATATTGTCAGTGATATTGTCTAAAACTTTTTTTTTTTTTTTTTTTTTACTGTTACCAGCGGATGTTAACTTTGCAAGTGAGCTGAGTGATCTGCGCCATCGCCACGGTTTCCAGGTTATACTTGTCCATGGTAATCATACCTCGCCAGCCCTTCTGCAGCACGCTCACCGCCATGTAGCTTTTCAAGAGATCACTGCTGATTTGCCACCACGGATGCTCAATGCCCAGGTATGCCCTAATGAATTCCTACTTGTTACATATTTATAGACTTGTATCTATATTATATTATCTATAAAAAGGGCAGCACAGTGGCGCAGTGGTTAGCGCACTCGCCTCTTAGCAAGAAGGTTCTAGTCTCGGGTTGAACGGGACCTTTCTGAGTGGAGTTTGCATGTTCTCCCCGTGTGGGTTTCCTCCGGGTACTCCCCCATCAACATAAAAAAACATGCACCCTTGTGTGGCTGCCAACTAGGAATTTCTCCACAGGGATAATAAAAATGTAAATAAATATAAGCACTGGTCCTTATGTGCCAAGTTTATACTGGTATAAATTGAGGAATAGCACATTTTAAGAATGAAGCAGGAAGGCGGGAACTAGTTGCAGATGTCACTAATAGTTTTTGGGAAAAAATAAATCGTAATCTGTTCCACTCTACAGCAATGGTACATTCTTGTTGTAATGGTGAAAGAAGTACTGCTTTATTCTTTACGTGTGAATTATACAAACCAGAAAGGCGCGCTGTTTCTCCCCTCCCTCAGCCCAGTTTCAACCTCCTCTATGTGCACAACCTTCCCGTCAACTGTGACAAGAGTCTACGCAACGCTGTGAAACTAAGGCTTCGCCGTTTATCCGACAACTGTGGTGGCAAGGTGCTGGGCGTGTCCCATGGTACAGCTGTGCTGCGTTTTGGCAACGCTGAGGCAGCTGCACGTGCACGTAAACGAATGGAAAATGAGGATGTGTATGGCCATCGCATCAGCTTGTCTTTCTCCCCACGGCCCAGAAGCGATGCCAGTCCTGAGCCCAAGTTTCACTCTCACTCCCATCGCTTTCCTCAGACTTTGTCCCAGCCCTTACCAATCCAGGACACGTTGTTTGCCCCTCCCCCGTCCTTTTCCTCAATGCCTTTTCTGCCCCTGGACAAGGCCAGGTCACCCAGGAGGCCACGCCGAGCCACCCGCCCAGTGCCAGAACGGCCCTACAGCCCCAGAAGAGGGTGCAGTGGGCCTCCTCATGGTGCTTCATTCAAACCCCATCAGGTCAGCAGACTCGCCAGTGCCTGCTTCCCCTTTAGCTTCATTGCGCTCTGTCCTTGTCTGGCTGCTGTGTGACTCAAAGAAGCTTCTTTCATGCCAAGTCTCTTACTAATTGCTGCTTTAACTAACCGCTTGTTGCTGCTTAACTCCATTGTCTGCGTGCTGTATGCTTGCCCTAGCATGTAGCTTCAGTAGTTAGTGCTTTGTGTCCTACACTGTCCTGCATGTTGTTTTTATTGTGCTTAAAGCAGTGCCTAAATAAGCATTCATGGTTTTGTGTTCAGTTTGTTCATTGTGTGCTCTGTCCTTCTGTAATAGAAAATTTGTCCTCTGGTAGCTGATCTAGTTTTTCCAAATTGGTAACCAGAGATTATAATGAGTAAAATATCCACAACCTGTTCAAATAAACCAATAATATGACAACTTTGTCTTATAATTTTTATCTTTAAACATAAAGTCTTTGTGAAATTAGTTTATCACCTATAAAGTCTGATAATTCATATGCCACCATAATATAATTTATAATAACATAATTTTTAATATGTACACACCACTTACAAAACATAATCTGTCTATTAATTAATCCATTAATACCTCTATCTTGTTCAGGAGCTGGGCAATGTAGACGGCAAACCCAAAATCTATCTTGATAAAGGGCGAGCTGCTTCTTCCTCACCTCACAGAAACGTTGAGACGGGAACTATGGAACTACTCCCTAAATCTGGTCTGACTGGAGAATCTGTGTACAGAAAGAGGTAAGAAAGTGAGAGCCCTCTCCTTTAATTTAGTTGAAATATACATATTTACATTAGTTGTTTTTTTTTCCACGCAGAAGGGAGGGGTCAAACCCCCGAAGCACAAGTGAGTCCCCTGTGGAACAAGGAGAGAGGAGCTTAGGAGAATTTCAGATTAGCACACCCTCAGCCTTCAGTAAGTTGAATCTGCAAAGGAGCTTCAGCCCACTTGTCCTTTCACAGGGGTCATGGTCCTCAAGGTGAATATCTTGCCCTTATTTTATGAGATGTTGGGCCCTCCACTTTTTTTTTTCACAATGTTTTTTATTTTTATATATATTTTTTTAATAAGGAGTGCCTCTCCCTGTTTGTCAAGCCGATCCTCACCTTTGCTTGCTGCCCCTCGTAGTCCCTGTTCTGAAGGTCCCTCTGAGCCATTCTCAGATGGAGCTGAGGTCCAGGTGGCTAACCTGGACTACAGAATGTCCCGCAAGGATCTCCAGAAGACTCTCCATGACACTTTCTCTAGATATGGAAAGGTGTGTATCTTAATGGATTGGTATATCATATCAACAGGGGTCACTTTTATTTTTAATTTTTTTATTGCACCATAAATAACTTCAACCTTGACATGCCTTTGACTTGCTTTTTAGGTGAAGACTGTGGAGCTGAGCCCCCACACTGACTATCAGCTGAAAGCCACAGTTCAAATGCTATCTTTGCAGCAGGCGATCAGCGCCGTTAGTGGGCTGCACCGTTATAAAATTGGAGGCAAACGCATTCAAGTGTCTCTAATCACTGGAGGCAGCAGCAAATCGCTTGCTATGCTCAGGTAAAAGACATGGTATAACCTTATAAATTATCTGGATGTACATTGGACAATAGCAGTAATCTAAGCTTTTCTGTTGTAATACAGCACAGAGATAATGAGTATTCTTCAGGACGCACCTGCCAATTGCCTTCCACTTTTTAAATTCACCGAGATCTATGAAAAAAAGTAAAAAGTGTTTTTACTTTGTCTCATACAGTAAAAGTGTGTTCTATGATTAAAGGCTCTCATGCAGAGCACAAATATTTTGAAATGTTATATGTCCTCTCCACCTCCTCCAGATATTCTCGAAAGCTTCTGGTTGGAGATCTGTACAGGCTTCCTGAAGTAGTATCAGTGCGGGATCAGGGAAGCTCGTGGCTTGTTTGTCTTCTACACAGCAGCCAACTCCGTCAGAGCCCACTGGGGTCTTCTCAGTCTCAAGATGGTTCCTCGTCAGCAAGCGGCAGCCCAGTGGTTTTTGAGGAGCTAGAATATCATGAACCAATCTGCAGACAACACTATACACAGCAGTACTTTAGGTTATTGTCTCTTTCTTGTAACATTTACAGTTGTATATCTAATCTACATACACCTTGTAAATGTAGAATATGTATGTGTAAAGTAAATATATATTGAGGAAAGAGAAAAAATATTGTATGTTTACAACTGCTTTTGTTTCACTTTTGTGTAGCGAGGCTGACTTTGACCCTGATTCCTACAAAATCCCATTTGTTGTGATGTCTCTGAGTGCATTGACCTCTGAGGTCCACAGTTTGTTGCATTCACATGAGGGCACCCTTCCCCTGCTCAGGTAAAAATGGCTATAATTTACATGTAAGAAAGTTAAAAAGTTTTGTTAACAAGATTGTACTTTTTTTTTAAAATTTAGTTTCCCAAACTGCTATGCTGCAAAATTCAACCCCCTGCAGTTGGGAAATGAGACACTGGAGGGAGGTGTCTCCCTGGAGCATCTCATCACTTGTGTTCCCAGTATCATGATAGTCACAGCTCAGAACGGATTCAAAATTATCAAGTGGATCCACAATAAGCCGCCAACACCCAACACTGGTAGAGATCTTTGAATATATGTGTGATAAATAATGTGCCATATGCTGCTTTGTCTTTTTACTACAGAGAAATTATTTTTGAAGTCTCTTTCCCATTCTCTTCAGAGTCCTGGATACAGCGCTGCAAAAGTCCAGTGGGCAACCCTCAGCTCATTCAGTTCAGCCGGGAGATAATTGACCTTTTAAAGAGTCAGCCTTCCTGCATTATGCCCATAAGCAAGTTCATACCCTCATACCACCATCACTTCGCAAAGCAGTGCCGCGTTTCTGACTATGGTTACTCCAAACTGTTGGAGCTGCTAGAGGCAGTACCGCATGTGCTACAGGTACAAACTATAAAGGTTGGAAATGTTTTGTGTTTTTAATACATATATGTTGTATTGTTGATTTATGATTATCTGTCCTTAGATCTTGGGAATGGGCACCAAGAGGATTCTGACTTTAACCCATCGTGCTCAGGTGAAGCGCTTCACTCAGGACCTGCTCAAACTTCTCAAATTCCAAGCAAGCAAACAAGTGTCAATCAAGGACTTCATGCAAGCATATCATTGGTCAGTCCAGTCAACAATTTATAAGTTCTTGGTCCTGTTTAAAGAAACAGGTTTAGTTCAAATTCAGAATGTTAACCCCGAAAAGGGGTTTATATATTTTATGTCATGGTATTTATTAATTATGATACAGTTCTTTTGGAGCAGTATGCATTTTCTCAGTCTCAGGTTATTAAAAGCTCCACAAAGTTACTCTGCAAGTGTCAAATCTGCACACAAAGCAGTGTGCACCATTGCACTAATAAAAATTTAGACCAATTTTATATCAATGGTAAGATTATTTAGTATATTTTATTTGAGTCCTACTGTTAATCTTGTGTAGCTAAAACGCTACACTTCTAAACCTGAATATTGGTTCTTCATAGTCACATGACTTTCCTCTAAAACACGTGCGGCATGACACAGTGAACTGACTCAGCATTGACACAACTAACGCTAAACCTGTTTCTGAAACAAGTGGTTGATCCAATCGGCTTAACTCAATTTCGTGTGTGAAATGGGGCCCTTGTCTATTGTCTTTTTTTTTTTTTATTAACTCTGGCTTAAAAAAAACAATATACTGAGTATTTACTTTATATCGCCCTGTCCTAGGTGCTTCTCTAGAGACTGGCGGATCATCGACTATGGCGTGTGTGACTTGATGGATCTGCTCAATGAAATTCCTGACACAACCATCACCATTACACACCAGGACACAGACACTGTCATCTCAGTTCCCAAAAGAGGTGCTTTGACATAAAAACATGACTGAATTGTTTTGTAGTTCTCTTTTCATTTTCCTGTTTGCCTTTTAGAGCGTACAGCAGAAGAAATTGATCACACAAAGCAATTTGGGAAGGAGGTGGTGGATCTGCTCCGTCACCAGCCTCACTGCAGGATGCCCTTCAGTAAATTCATCCCCACCTACCACCACCACTTTGGTCGCCAGTGCAAACTCAGCTATTATGGCTTCACAAAACTCATAGAGCTGTTTGAAGCAATCACTGATGTACTAATGGTCAGCATTAACTTTTTTAATATGATTTTATTAGTCTGGAAATTCCTTGAAAATATCTTATATTGTCTTCTGTGTTGGTCAGGTGCTGGAGTGTGGTGAGGAGAAGGTGCTGACTCTGACAGAGGTGGAGCGCGTCAAGGCTCTAGCAGCTCAGCTGGTCAAACTGCTGCGAGCTCAAAAAAACTCAAGCCTCCCCATCAGCCAGCTGCTCACAGAGTACAGTAAGACCTTTGGCTATGGTCTCCGCTTGCAGGACTATGATGCCAGCTCCCTACCTGCACTGCTCGCCAAACTCTGCCATGTGGTTAAGGTAAAGGGCACCTTCATGAAGGGACTTGTTTTATTGCCTTAAGAGTCATTTGTCACTGTTTATTATTTTCTATTTTAGTAAGCCCTGTGTCTGCTAAACCTCCACTGTATTTCCAGGTGGTGGATGGCTCAGAAGGTCGGGAAGTGCAGTTAATAAATAGGAAGTCTCTGCGTTCGCTGACCTCCCAGCTACTGGCTCTGCTCATGTCCCAAGAAGATGAGCAGGTCACAAAAGGTCTGAAGGTGGAGGAGTTGAGCAGTTTCTACAGGAATGTTTATGCAGCGCCTCTCAACCCATGTGAATATGGGTTTCTCTCTCTCAGTGAGCTACTCAAGAGCTTGCCATATCTTGTTGAGGTGAGCAGCTTTTAGCCTTTTCTCAGTAAAATACTGCAGCAGATGTTTCATTGATGCAAGAGTCTAGAGGTTATTGACTATCTGACTCTTAACAGTTGTACTATGACGAAAGTGAGGACAGCAGTCAAAACACTGGCTGGACACGTGGTGAGGAGTGTGTAAGACTGACCAGGCTTTACCAGTTTGCACGCAGTGTCCGCGCTCTGCTCCACACCTACCATTATAACCAGATCTTCTTGACAGAGTTCCTGGGAGCTTATTACAAATTCACAGGCTGCAGCCTTGAGCCACGTTCATTTGGATACAACAACATTGATGAGCTGCTCAGTGCCATCCCACAGGTGGGAATAATTTACTGTCATGTGAAACTTGGTCTACTTTCTTGATCTGGAAATGTATTTATTTTTTCTCACTGTTATCAGGTGGTCTGGATCAAGGGGCACAGTTACAAGAGAATTATCGTTTTGAAAAACGATATGAAAGGTAAAGGTGTCCATCTCCTCTCTTGTGATGGAGAATTCTGATCATGGGATGGTTAGGGGAAAAAAACGCTTTTTGACTGTTTGTTCATTGTTCTGTTTTTTGGCAGCAAGAGCAAGCTCTTCAGTTCCCAACAGTCCACAACCTATTGAGAACAGTGATAGTCCAAGAGAGAGTCCAGTTAGCAGTGTGACGTCTGATACATGTAGTCCAGGTGTGTAATGTACAGTGTGTAAACTATTCCGCTAATGCCAATATGCTTCAATACTTTATAAGACAATTTATTTGTAAAATAGTGGCCAAGAAGTGAACTATCATTGTGTTGTTTTAGGTGGTGCTGTGGTATCAGAGTCAGAGCTGCTGTCTTTGGCCTCCCCGGTGGACCTCCTGTGTGGTCCTGTACCGTCCTGCTTACCTTCCCCTCAGCTTTATCCTGACCCTGTTCTTCAAACTGATTTGATTTACTTTGAGGGAAAAACATCCCCCACAGGTGAGGGGAGGTCATTTAGCTCTGAAGTGCTTTTTATTTTTTTTTTTTTTTATGCATTTTTATAAAGAATTGAAGGTTGAAGAATTGTATACGTTACTGACAACGCTTAAACCCCTTCTAAACCTGTGTTTTTCAGAGAACTCTGGTGTTCAGGTGTCAACTGAACACTCATCTGATTCATCTGAGCAACTGAACACAGAGTGCACTGAAGCTCCTAACCCGCCACAGCAGCCCACCACGACGGGTGTATTGTCCTCGGACAGTCCCAGTAGAAGAACCTCACGCAGTAGGTTCAAGCTCGCTGCCAATTTCTCATTCACCACAGGTCTTTGAGTCGTTCTCCCAGGCAGCTCAAGTACACACAGTGTACCGGTCCACACAAGGTATAACTCTGAACAGAAGAGTTGACTGGCTGTATTAAACCCTATAAAGAAGTGCCCAAAACAGTACTGGCAGTGCCCGACTGTATCCTTCTTTTATTGGTCCCTTGCTTTCATTGCATCAGTTGTCATCCCAATGATTTTATCACATTGTGCATTTTCATTTTGCAGTTTTTCTGCAATTGTTTAATTTGCTACAGATTATTAATAATGCTGCATGGCAAACATTGGTTTATAAAGAACCATGAATGCGATGAATAAAATGAGTTAGTTGTCACGGGGATCAGTTAATTGGTATACTGTAATCTTGGAGCAATGCTGTAAACATTACAGAAAATAATAGTTTACCATATTCAGTTTAAAATGGCAGAAGGTTAATGAAATGTTTTTTATTGTATCTCCAAAAACAACTAATTTGAATCAAGCTATTCTGTTTTTCACATTTTCTTTTTGAGGTTATCTCAGATGTCAGTCGGATGAGGCAATAAGCAAATTTAAAACAAATATTTAGTAATACTGTTAAGAGTTTCTTTCTCTTTAAGCTGCGTTCCTGTCTTTTGTCCCACAGACAGTTTTTCAGTTCCATTTATATTATGCGAGCTGAGTTAAAATGGTTACTACCGATATTAAAACCAGCTCTGCTAAAATGGTTAACTCTTGTATAGCAAAGCTTTTGGCCCAACTCCAAAACCTGAAAGTATGACTTTTAAATTCTCCATCTGCTCAGGAATCGGGAACTAAAGAGGGCAAGCCTCATTTGTCTTCAGCTAGCAGCTAACATGATATTTTAACTGTAGTTGTCTGTGCGGGGTTTGCGCTGGAGAAGGTGGTGTGAAATATGCATGGTGTGCATAACTGAGTTTATGCATGGTGTAAGCCCCGACTGTGCAGATGTGACGACAAGATGGGATAGTTGTTCAAGATCAGTCTTTTATTTCCAACATGTTTTAGGATCCAGGAGATGTCACTCTTGTGGTTGCTTCATCGGCTCAAGGTTTTAGAATAAACCTTGTTTCTGAAAGATGCATCTGTGGATATGCCCGCTCTAAACTAAATGGGAGCAGTGAGCACTCCTGAGTTTTGATTTTAGGATGGGGTTATGGGTTTGAGAGCTGAAGGGGGAGAGGTAGGCTGTTAGTGAAAGAGGGTTCAGTGAAGACCTCTGAACTGACTGTACCCATAGAAGACCCGCTGTGGCTCTCTGGGATCTGCCTGGCTTTTACAATGGCTTGTATTTGCCACGGCGCTGAAGGAAATGCCACATGCCTCCTCATTCCTCTCTTCAGCCGAGGAAGTTTTACTTGGGGATGGTTTTTCTGTTTTCCTCTTAGTATTTAACACTGTTGGCTGCTGAAGTTGAGCATGACCCAGGCACTAAAGAGGAAGCTGCTGTTTTTTTGTTCAGATAAAAAAAAATTGAAATGGGCACCAGTCCAATTGAACCAGTTTTTGTGGAGTTTAAGTGAAATCCAGTTGGGCCAGTGTTTCCTGTATAAATCTGTGACCTGGTCATAGCATAGTGTTGGCGTTTTATTTTGCCGTCAACTTCAACGAAAGCCTAGTCTTTAATGCCTTAAATGTTTTTAATTGGTCTGTTTTGGCCTAATGTCACTTGCAGTGTTTTACTGACTATCTGAAAACCTCTTTAAATATTGAATGATGAGCTCGGAAGAAGTTCTTGTTTAGATTGAGATGTAATGAATACTTGATTGTAGCTGAAATACTAATGAGAAATGTCTAACTTTGATGGCATTGAACACTTAATTTAGTACAACTTGAGAAAACCCTATGAACCCCAGTGACAACTAACTTCATTTGTTAGCTCTTGGAACACATCAGTGAAACTTTACTTTGGTTAAAATATGCTCTTCTGCATATGTCTGTACTTATTGCATCTTTAAAATGTTATTTAAGACGGGTAGAAAAACTGTCTGAACCGTATTCTAGTAAGTTCTCGTGTCAAGTTTATTACACTAAACATTGCACAGATCGTTCAGTGTTGTGGTCTACTCTGCTACAAAATGTGAATTAATTTATGCATCAGTCTTAACATATTACAACTCTTGTCTTTTGTTGTTGATTACCTGCTACATAAGCCCCACTGATGTGCTCACCAGTTGTCACTGTAATAGTCAAACATTGTCAAAGGGACCAAAAAGAGTTATTTAATAAATTTCACAAGCATCATTTGTTTTTTTTTTTGTTTTTCTTCACAAAATCACCCAGTGCGTTCTTGAAAGATGCTCTTTATTTAAACATGTATGTACAAGTATTTCAGCTTATTCTCTGCATATAATAGTTAAATAATCAACACACTCAAAGTCACTACCACTACAGAAAGCTTATTCATCAGAAGAAAGTTGGTGACAGAGCAACACTTGCCTTGACATTAGAGTCACTAGTCCTAAATACACTCAAACATGAACGTACACTGGCATTTTCAGGATTTGCATTTGTTTTTTGGTGTATTTTAATCATTAAAGGCAAAACTACCGTTTTTATAGGATGCATGTTGTCTGTTAAATTCATATTCCCTTAAATGACAAGTCAGTTTTAGCTCGGGGTGGATGTCTGTGATGTTCAAATGAGAATTTTAGTGTGGAGGCAGTGCAACACTTCCTGTAATAGTACTGTTGTCAGAAATGTTTCTGATCAAACAATGAACAAAATGGTTTCAGTTTCTAGCATCCACTTCATTGAGTTTTAGCACTCTTTATTCCATTGGATTCTGAAATACGTCTCCCAAAGTGAAAACTGACTTGCTGATCTCAATTGTCAAATTAAAGTATGACACTCAGTCTCCGTTTTTAAGCAAAGAAGCCTTATTTTTGTGACGATTGTGCTTGTATTACTTTTTTTATTTTTAGCTTCATCTGCTGCTGTTTTACCCTCTTGAAAAGAAACCGTATGAAATGTTTTTATGTTCAAATAAAGTGAATGTCAAGTGACTAGGAGTAGGTTTTAAAGGTTGAATATGCAGGATTTTCATAAATGTTATTTAACATCTTTGTCCTGCTGCAACAATGTGGAGGTGAATTTATATCCAAACAAGCGTTCCTCTTATTGTTTCACTGTTTTCTTTTTTGTTTGTATGGGATGGACAGTATTAAGTGTCGTTTTCAGCAAATCACAGTTCACAGAAGATGAGGTAATGCAGCAAACGTGTGTATTCAAAGCGAGAATAAACCTGGATTTGACTTTAACACTCTGATAAGCACTAAATGAGAGGATGAGGCTCATAGCTAGATTTGTTCTTGAAAGACTTTCCTAAAAATCCTGTATATAATGTAATTTAAACTCTTGACTGCTGAGAAGTGGATGAATGGTGTGTGTAGATACTGCAGTGCTGCTGTTGTGTGGGTCAGGATCATGAGGGGGAGGGGGGGTCTCCGAGGTTACATGACAGCACACTGGGTCGCTCCGCAGCAGTCCTTAATAATGGCCACTCCTGACTTGGTAATGAACGGTTTGTTGGAAGGCGGTTCTGGGACTTGTCTCTTCGATTTTGGAGGATCTTCTCATGCAGAAAAGCAACACGGTGGTCAAATGAACACAATAAAATGTCATTTGTAAAACTCTTGAGCTGTGGTCACTCACTCTGTGCTGTTTTGAGTTTCTTCTCTAGTGGCATCAGCTTCAGCCGGAGAAACTCTGCCATCTCCTTGTCCTCTTCTCGCTCCCTGATGTAGACAAGGTGACATTTTACTATGCTAAGAATATTCCTATTTATTTTCTTCAATCTGTTACAAGGCTTCATTGTTCTCATGTTCTGGCTATAATGATGTGGGTAGATCAAATATAGTCAGAAGTATTTTAAAAGCACACCTAGGGATCTTAATGTAGCCATTTCAACACTTGATTTAATGTTAACCGTCTTTCCATAAGGACCTATGTCACAAACTGCTCACTTTCTTTCCAAGGCATCCACTTCAGTTGCTTAGAAACAAAGTTTACTTTAGCTTGTACTTGTATAAGTTCTTTTTATTTTTTATAATTTCTATCTTGTGGCTTATCTGTGAGTCACACTTTGTTTATGGTTACCAGTGTCGTGGCAGTGCTGTGTTGAAAAGTATGTCGCACTGCTTCTCATCATCCTCGCATGTCCTCAGCAGATTTAGTCTAATGAGCATCCTTCCTGCTGTTTTTTTAAACCTGCTAAAGCTTTTAAAGAACTTTTTATTTTTATTAAACGGACAAAGATATCACACGTCCCAAACCTTAATCTTTCCACCTCAGCATCGTCGACCAGGAAGTCCCTCTTCTGCACCAGTTTATGGATCTTCAGGATCAGCTCCTCTTCATGCTGTCGGTGCTTCTTTGTTTTGTCTTTCTCTAGGTGAAACAAAGTTGTAGGCAAACATAAAGATGGCGAAATATCACAAAATCTAAAATCTTAGCAACTGAGCTTAAAAAGCTCTAACAGCAATATAAGACTGGCTCTTAAACTCTAACATCACAAACGGATCCTTAATTCTTCCCTCATGTATAATTCATAGCAACTAAGGCACTGACTTAATTATGTATTTTCTTTTTTATTTAATTTAGTAAAGAAATTTGCAGCATCGGTTGCTTCCCTGACCTTCACACTCGAAAGCACAGAAAAAGACAAACATAGAAACAGCCGCAGACAGCTTCAGTTTATGTCTGGCACTAGGTTAAAATAGAAGTCTGCACACTTCAGCTCTTTTTCTTCCATACAGAAACAAAATGGAGCAGTGCAGCTTCGCAGTGTCTCCCCCAGAGGCCCGGGACAATCTATTCACAAGGATGCCCTGTGTAATTCTCAAAGTCAAAGGAGCTGGAAAGGTGCCGAGTTCTGTACTATTGTAAAGTAACACCTGCCACTAATATAATGGAGTAATATCAGTAATGGTCAGTCTTGTGTAGCCTGCTGGTCAGTGATTGATGGGCTTGGATCTCGCCTTATTTGGTTCACTTAATTTACTGATCAAAATCATTCTTCTTAAGACTATCTTAAATGTGGAAGGATGGATATGGGTCCTACAGCTGCCAATAAATCTAAAGTTGAACACGGACCAAAGCATTTGTCTCCTTTATTCCTTTTGTGAGTGTACATCGTGAAGATAGGATAATGTTACCTTTGCACTCCAGGGTCCCTTGACATTTCTTTGTCTTGTAAATTTTATTTTGGCAAAACTTTGTATTGATGCAAATGGCATCAAATTTGGGCAGGATGCATAGTTTGAGTTTAATGAATTTTCTTAGAATAGTCTAAGAAATGCCTCTTTATATAAAAAAAAAAAGTCCCCTGAGTCCCTTGGGACTTACCTTTTTTTTGTTGCATTGACTCCCATTCAAAATGCATTTTTTTTTTCATTACACTGCATTCATTACCACTGCAACATGATTTTATGTTTTAAAAACATTTTTCATTCCCTTGTTTCCATGGCACTCATTGGAACAATAAGGGTTGTTCCAATGAGTGTTCCATTTTTCTGTGTCTGAGGGACTCAGGTGGAGCAAAAATGTACAAACTATTTTGAAAAAAAAAATTTGGGTTGCACGTGGCAGAGTGGTTAGCACTCCTGCCTCACAGCAAGAAGGTCGTGAGTTCAGTACCCGGCCGACACAATCATTCAAAGACACCAGTCTTTCTGTGAGGAGTCTGCAAGTCCTCCACGTGTTACCGTGGGTTCTCTCGGGTACTCCGGCTTCCTCCCACCGTTCAAAGACATGCATGTACAGGTTAATTGGCAACTCTAAAGTGTCCCTAGTGAATGAATGTGAGTAAGAGGACCCCCTCGAAAATGAGATGATTCATCTCAAGGGATTAATTCTCACAGAAAATGTGAATAAATAAATTTAAATTGATCAGAATCATTGCTAAACTGGTATTTAAGGGGTTAAAAAATCTGAAAATTCAAAAATTTGTTAAGTATTCATAAAAAAATTTTAAAAAAGGATTTAATTGTTCATGGGTCAATCATGATGTTCATTTAAGGTCATTCTGCTCTTTTTTTTTATAAAAGGTTTTATAAATGACCCTACACGATAAGCTTAATGTTTCTGAGCTAATGGTCAAACATTTAATACTACAAATGAAAAGTCATTTTCTGGTTTCTAAAAGCAGCAAAATGAGCCCTTGAACATACCACCCCACCCTGCTCACATACAACACCCGCATATATGTAACAGCCACAGACAGGGTGGGTGCTGCTGGTGCTGTTGCCAGGTCAACTGTATGTGTTACTATGTCTGATGAATGTTTCTGACAACATGACAGCAGTGAGAAGAGCTGCAAGCCTCTGTATCGACAGCAGCAGCTTTAGCACACAGTACAAATGCTTCACAGTGATGTATGTATGAATCTCTCTTGCACATAACTTTCCCGAGGCTTAGGATCAATGGTGTGTAGTTCAGAGCAACTCTTTCTATAAATCTCCAGCTGACGTTATGGGACCCCGGTGAGTTGCATACAAAAGCCAAACCTCTATTTTTGGTTGAGCCTAAGCATAGAGCAAAGACAGTTTCAAAGGACCTCCACTGACTGTGTTATTTCCTAAAGGGCTTACAGCTGCTTCTCTTGTAGCTGCGTAGATGTGTGCGTGTTCTGCACTATATACCTGGTACTGCGACAATCTGCCTCAGCTCCTGCTTTAAGCTCATGATGTCTTTGCAGAGCTGAATGTCATCCATCCTAAAAAAAAAAGGAAGGCATAAATACAGGCCTCAATTGTAATAAAGAACAGCACATACTATTAGCTGATTCCAGTTCTGATTGATGTTATCTGATTATTTGACAAAAGGGAAAGCAGAATTATTTAGAATTATCTCTGCTACTGAACAGATGTGTCCAATGAAAAGCTCCTGTATTATTGCTCTACTGCATGCTATCAATGTGAAGATGCTGAAGCACTTTTATGAAACCATGCCAATAAGATAACTATCACCTGGCCTTGACTTCGGCTTAAACGCCTCCTGTCTAATCTCTCCGACTGCACCCAGTTTTGATTTGATTTGAGACGATTCAGTGCCACTCTGACAGTATAAGGTTAGCCATAAACAAAACCTGCTATAATACAGTCCTCTAGGCCACCACTTGAGTTTTTATTTTAGACACATAAAGTCTTTCAATAAGTTCAGTGTATCCTCCTCTAAGTACCATGTATTCAGCATTTTGATTTGAACAATACATCATAGTGGTCACTGTCAAAGAGCAATGGGAAAGCAATCTGGATACTCTAAATGTGATAGGCTCCATTTCTGTGCACAGTACAGTATACTTTGCTCCATCTATCCTTCCTTGTCAGCGTTATGACTAATCGATGAACTTGCTGGTTCCCTGTGCACATTGTGTTGCTTTCCACTTGCTTTCCAATGACACTTGAATCAGATTTTATCACTTAGTTTTGAAAATGTAATCATTAATCACCTTTTAGAGGTAATTGTATCTGATTTTAATTCTATTTTCTAATGAACTATAAACAATACAAGCAGATTTTGCAGGTAATTGTGGCTTTACAGTATTTAACCAAGGGATTAATCAGTACTTCATTTATTCCTCCCAGTACAGTTACAAAGTGCATCTGTAAAATCCTGGCCCTGACCAGGAAGACATCTCAGCCTCAGGCCTGGTCTTGGCATGTGCACAGATGAAAACACACACTGTAAGTAAATCAATCTGAGCCTCATGTAGCCCTGACATGTAACCCTCAAGGTCTTTATACATCCCCTCTTCGACTCCCCGCCCTCCTCTTTCTCTGCGGAGAAGTGACAGCTACCACAGATTTAATTCTGCTTGTGATAGATCAGGCCGATGACTCATCCACAGCCTCCTTCCTCCTGCTGCACATCTCACTGTTGCTCTGGTCTACACCACACTCCTCTCACTCATGACCCCTCCTCACAGCTCTCTCATTTTTGTTTTTTTCCTCTTCAATTCTGCCTCATGTTCAACTCAAACGATGCTATCTATGGAGCAGCTTTTGCACTTTGACACTCCATCTGCAAGTTAAAGCAAGTGTTTATGCGCTGTCTTGAGTCACACGCAGAGCCTGACAACAGCAGCGTGACAGCTAATGAAGTCTCTGACGTGGGCGTGTGAACTAACATTATCAGCTGACTGCACTCAGACTAAAATGTGTTTGAGCTTTTTGTTTATCATACTGGAAATTTACAAAGGTAACAACCAACAAACACAACTGTTATGTCTTTTTTATTTTTTTATGCAGTTCAGCAAACACAATAAACTACAGCTTTCATTTCTATTTTATAGCCTGTTTCTTTTTTTGAAGATTGTGATGTTTGTTGTGATTGTGATGTTATCCTTGACAGGGTGCTAAAGAGTTCACTGTGGTGACTCACTCAACTCCTATTTATAATTTTAGTAATTTAAATAAACTGTGAATAAACATTTCTGGAAAGCACCACAGTATGACAACAACAGGCCTTGTGATTATACTAACATAATAATTATGCAACACATTGTTTGATTCAATAAAACGGGAGTTGGCAAAAACTCACATGAAACGCAGCTCAGACTCCCGACGCACCAAAACCTCCCGCAGGCGCTGGATACGAGCCATCTCCACCTCAATCTCTTCAGGAGACATAGTGCTCTCGGCCATGGACACATCTGAGTGGCCTAAAATGACAAAAATAATACAAACATGTAAACGTGATATAGACTTTAAAATGAGTAAAAATGACTAACTATTGGGACAGCTGTTGGAAGCAGGTGGAATCAGGGTTTAAATCACTTTTTGGCTTGTTCCCTAAATGATTACACATGAATCATTAAAAAATGTCTTGCCTTGTCTCTCTTGTTTTGTGTCATTTTAATGAAAGCAGCCCGTGTAACTGAGAGAGGATTTGAAGTTTCAGGACACATCAAAGCAGCTGCCATGTGGTTATTTTTTAAGTGCTCACAAATACTGACAACAGTGTGGCTGGCAGAAAAGAGGAACAATGCTGCAAGACAGACTTATTTAATGCTCTATTAAACCGAGATGATGTTAAAAACCTGATATTGAAGTGAGCCGTGAAACTGGACTCCCAAAGTAAACCACTAACCTGGTATTGCAGAGGCTAAACACTTGTAGCAGACACTAATTGCTCAGAGCACAACCACTGCAAATGTTGTTGGTGACCAACACCATCCATCAAAGTATACTACTGTCCAGGAAAGGATGCTGGGGTGTATCTTACTGTACTCCGCAAGAACATTTAAATGGTAAATTAAGGGGTCATCATTCAAACTGGTGTGCTGACAGTAAACAATGACACCAACTCAGAGCTGCTCCTTTTACCAGCAGACTGATATTTTTCTTGCACTCATGTTTCTCACACTTAGAGCCATGTGCTCTCTATCAATTGAAGTAAGCTGCATTAAATCCCAACTGGACCATTAAGAGTGGCAAAGGGCCAGCTTAGCCATGTCTTAACAGCCGCCTCACTTATCTGTGTGAACCCACACATACACATCCAAATTATTACCCGAACAAATAGCTTAAATACGTCCTGATTAAGAGCTCAGCATTCACCTGGGACGGGCGAGGTTACTCAACACTGCTCCTTAAATCACCAGCAGATGTAAACCAGTCTTCTCACTGTCGTAATTAATACATTTCATTCAAACTAAATGCCCTATAGCCATGGACCTTGCATTTATAACTGTGGGCTGCCACATAGGGCTTGACAACAGGGAGACGTCAGCAACTGTATGAAACCCAATGCAGATGCCCCTGACACATCCTGCAGTCACACTGTAAACACACAACCAGCCTCTGGAAACCCCCTCTCCACCTTCAACTGGGGCAGAAAACACAGACAGTGAGGACAAAGTGGAAGATGCAAGGCAAATCCAGCAGTATTTGTAAATAACGGGATTTGTTCTAACTCTCACTTTGCTGCTTTGTGTATGTCTGTGTGTTTTTGGTGCACACAGGAAGGGCTACAACTGGATCGGTTTCTATAAATAGCCTATCCACAGCAATTTTTTTATTTATTTATTTTTTTGCTTTCTCTGCTTTTCATCATCTTTCCATTTCTTTCCACCTTGAAGTAGTTGTCAAAAGATCTTAGCATGTCACAAATGCCTGTTCTGCAACACACCTGGTTAAAAATGAGTTTTACAGATTTTTCTATTACTGTTTATGTCTAATAAAAATAATTGCAAGCAGCTTCAGGGCTTATGTTGGTCTTACAATAATTAAAGTTCTTATACAATGAAATAAGATAACAGGCTTTGGTGTTGCAGTGTATATAGGGCGTTTTTCATTCAATATGCCATTATTCAGTGTATACTACAGGCATTACCCTCATAATCTTTGTAACGTGTTGGGAGGAATTTCCTGCAGCTACAGCCTTAATGTACAGGAATAAACAGGCCCTATAGCTCCAAGGAATAGCGCCACATCAGGGTTGCATGATCCCAAAGCTCCAGTGAGTCACACATTAAGGGTGCTCACCTGAAAGTAGCCTACTCCCTGTTTTTTGTCAAAGTGAAACGCGACAACACTGCACATCTTTTCCTTCATGGCACTCACCTTTGTCCGTGGTCCACGCTGTTTCGGACACAGCTCCATAGCTCCTCAATGCGCGCTCGGTGTCTGAAATAGATTTCTTCAGCTCCATGTCGGTGTGTATTGAATATATATATACTACCTTCGTCTTGTTTTGCTAGTTTTACTATGCGGGCGTGGTTTCAGGACAAGTCTGTTTCACCCGGTGACTTGGCTGCAGCGACCCGCGACGCTGAGCATCTTTATCCGAGCTTTGAAGTCCCTGGACGTGGTGTGGACGAAACGGATCTTGGGAGCATGCGCAGTGAGAGCGGGGATGTTAGGGTTTGGGAGACACCCACTGACACCGAGATGACGTGAAAACGCATTAGAAAACGACCACGCCAGCAAAAAGCTTTGATTTATAGCTAGGCTCAAAACTATTATCATATGATATTCTGTCAATAACAGCTTTAATATATTTTAAAAAGTTTATCCGGGTAAAGGGTGTTTCCAACATTACATTGTAAAGACTGCTTATGAAGTATTTTGGCCCGGTTAATGAGTTGTCCTATGCTGACCTAGGCTAATTTCAAATAATTTTCATCAGAGACAGTTTGTTAAAAACTAAACATCTCAGGTAATTATTGTTTTACTTAGAAACATGTCTCTCAAAAAGGGTAAGGCATGCAGCAGCACTTTAAATTCTTCAGCTCTGTGTAGTCTCAAAGGAAATGTCAGAGTGATGACTAATACATAGGACTGAGTGGTATTTGTGCACGATTAAGGGTTTCATATGGTACAAAGGTGGTATGGCATAAAAAAATATTACCATAAGTATCATAACGTTTTGATACAAAGAGTGAGTTGCACAATAAATAATTATTCAATTTATTTGACAAAAAAGGCAACCACATAACAGTTATTGTCAAACACAATCTCAGCTGTTAGATTCGGCAGTGAGGAGAAACCATCAGCAGAGTGATGTGCATTAGCATATTCATTGCTTTGCCCTTTCAGATGTATGTGTCATACAATATGGATCAAGGAGACTATGACAAACTCGAGCACAAATCTTTAATTATAAACCTACTACAAGATATTTTTCAAAAGGGGGCTCAATTAAACAAGTAAACAATCACTAGACCAGTGTTCATTCAAGATTTCAATTGGATAAGTTCAACTGAACACAACAGATCACATAACATGGTGTAAACTACTAGATTACAATGTTATGATAAACTACATCAGTTAAACAATCACAAATATAGAAATCAACTCACTTTGTTTAATCCAGTGATATTTAAGTGTAAATATGAAGCAAACTGCACAGATTTGTATCATTTATAATTATAAATTAATTAATGTATATTTAGGTGTATTAGGCAATGATCAAATGTACTTATAATGAAACAGAGTGCTATCTTTACATAGTCAAACAATAACCAATAAATATATTCTGCAGTATTTTTATTTTTTTATTTTGTCAGTTGCTGTAGATAACAACATATAATACATCCTTCAAATATTAAATATAAAGGTGAAAACCCAATATAAAAAGTTATTCTAGATTGTAGAAATATGTTTTACTCCACACCAGTTCTGGTTTGTATATAAGAGCAAAAAGTCTTTATTAGCTATGTTCTGCATACATTCTCTTACAACTTAATGAGGAAGCACATGGTTCAGCTCCAGAAAGACTTTGCTCTTTGACCTCAGAGTTGTTGAAATGCAACACTGTGCCACACAGGAATGATCCAGCTGACTCCAGACCACAGGGTTATATCACAATCAGAGTAATAAGTAAACATGCTCAGCAGCTTTCTCCACTCTTATTTGTATCAACAATTAATTTTTGTTGAATTTCTTTTATATCTATCTTAGAGTATCTAAAAAGACAGCTTGTTCATTTGTTGTGTATGACACTATAGTTTATATGAACACATACAGATGCTGGAGTTCTGATAAATGTTGTGACTTAATATAACACATGATCTGTTCTGATGGTTAAATCCTGTAAATCTTGTTGATGGCCAGTTTGACTGGGTCCTTAGGTCTTGTTGCGCCAACATTTTGAAGGAAATACTGGCTTAGTTCAACTCACTTGGTATCCTGTTCTGTGTTTTCCAGTTCATATTTTGTCATCATAAAGTGAATGTGTCATCAGGGTTTGGTAGACTTCTCTATTTTCAGATCTTTGGAAGCACTGACCTCATGAGCAGAGTCACCTTTGTCCTTTGTGGTTTCATCTTGAGAGGGAAACATCCATGCAAGAGCAGTGACCAAAGTTCCATCTCCACTTTGTCGTGAGAAACACAGGAATATGGCCCAAACAAAGGAACAACAGCCCGTAAAGGTGGTTCGCACATACAGAGGCACCAAAGCAAAGTTCAGAAACTGAAAGACAGGGATTTTACAGGTTTACATAACCTTTATCTATCCAGGAAAGTCCCACTGAGATTACAAATTTCTTTTGCTGGGGAGTGCTGGGCCCACACATAATTCAGGTTGTATTACTAGGCTAAATGAAATTGAACAAGGTAAATTTCTTTTCCACTTTAAGAATTCTCCCTGATAACCTCTGAAAGACCCCACATTCATTTTCAAATCATTTACCTGCACAAAAGGCCAGAACATTAGTCCTGTCTGAAAGAGAGACAAATAAAAAAAAATAGGCTATGTTATAGTTTAACTTCATGTAAAACATTTATTGGCACTGGTGGTTAAACATGCTTTAAAAGTCTGGCTTCTCTCCTACTTGCCTTGTATGTATTCAGGAATTTTTCCCTCCAGTCCTGTGTTATGTCTTCTTTTCCCTCGAGAAAACTTACACCTATATAAATCAAATAATAAAAATAAGAGTTAAATCCTTAATCTTGATTGTTCAGAGAGAACACAGATTTGTTCTGTTAACACGTGAGAGAATTGAGGTGCATTAATGTCCTTTAAATGTCCTTCATGTGAACTCGCTCTGATCCGCGCTGCAGGAGAGCTGGTTCAACTTACAAATTAAGTCTGCATTGAGTGAACTAACAGCATCCTTTAGTGAACTTTAAGGTCCCATGTGCCAGCTGTCCCACCACAAACAGACCTGTGTAGAAGACACTGGTGGCTAGCGGCCCTGCTGTAGTCTGGTCCAGGGCAAGTTTTCGAAGGATCATCCCGATGGAGTTTCCGGAAACCTGCGCTCCAAGAACCGCATCCAGAAAAAGTTAAAGTTGCCATGGAAACAGAACGCTACTATGGCGACGTTTTGCGTTTGTCTCCAGTCAATTCTCTCTCTCCGTGAAAGCCACTGGTGAACGCAGTCTCCGCCGGCAAACAGACAGCCGAACATTGTGACATTTGTGACCCATGGAAACCGCCGGACATGTCCGAGAATAGCCTGTAACATTCTAAATGTTTAAAGAGGAAAATAAATTAATAAAAAAGGACCTGCCTCTCCGGCAGCTACGTTTCAGCTGGTTCACTACTGTACCTCTTGTCACAGGTAAGGGTTGGTGGGCGGAGCTAATGTCAGCTCACCACAGTCCTGACTGTTGAACGCCATCGGTCAATGGAAAGATCAGCCCAGCCGCTGCAGCTCATGAACTTTATATTGGCCACAACACATCCACTAATTGTCCAACGAAGACAAGTAATGCAATTTCATTATGAACTCTGCAGTCAGATCTCTTGCAGTCATTACTGACACCTGCATTTATTTTAGCAGGACATAGGCCTACGGTTCAAAAGATGACCAGGATACAATTGAAACTGCAAATAAGGCTTTTTAAATTATGTTTATGTAAAAACATTGTATTTTGTGAGGAAAGGGATTTATTTAATCATTGCATTGCATTCTAACAATGCAAGAATAGACCCTTTTCAGAGAAAGAACATTTATAGGATAAAATATAATTACTTGATATAACAAAAAAATAAATAAAGGGAAAAAAATCAAGCAACCAAAGCAAAGTATAAAATTAAGCATGTTCTGGTCATTATTTATTAGCACATAAAACACTGCAATTTATTTCATAAACCAAAATAAATCAGACACTGAAAATAGTAGTACATTGCAGCACATTTTGATTCTTATCCAAGTTATTTTTGAGTAAAAATTGAATATAGTAACCTATACAAAGTGTAAATGAGCTAGTGGGCCCCAATGCACAAAATTAATTCAAAAGCACTTAAAGTCTTTCTTAATAAGAAAAAACCCTTAACAGGTCCCGTTTACAGAAGGTGTGCACACTCCATTTGACAAATAATATATGAAAAAAGTTTAATTATTTGTATGTACTTGTACTAGTCCAGCCAGATAAGAGAGAAGACAAATTAATGCATACATACATTACAGTGACTACACAGGTCTAATCCTTGGGACAGGTCTTCACACACAATGTCTATTTGGAAGTTATCTTCATAACATAATACACAATGAACATATAAAGTCAGTGGGTGGATGTGGTCCCTGTGCATCCACTGAGCTGAGAGGCAAACATTGGCTTCATGTGAATGTTATAATAATAATAATAATAATATTTATTTTTATATAGCGCTTTTCCACCTACTGTAGTAGGCACTCAAAGCTCTTTATTAAGCTATTTACCAGTGTTACAGAACACTCACTGGAGGCAATGTAGGTTAAGTGTCTTGCCCAAGGACACAACGACAGTATATGGGGGAGAGCGGGATGTTATGATGTTTTGGGATGTTTCGAGTGGGGCTCGAATCGCCCACCCGCCGGTCGAAGGACGGCCGCTCTACCCACTGAGCTACTGCCGCCCATGTTCATGACAGATAAAAAACACTACATGTTTATGACTGGACTGTCCTCTCCCATTCCCCTCGCTCCGTCCTGTGGTAGAGCTGTGGCTGTCCAGCAGGGAACAGACTGTCAGAATTTGGATGATCTAAAAGGAACTGGATCGTGGACTTCATGTGCTGGACAAAGTGGGGTGGTTCAGCCGTGGGAGAGGTTGACAGGTACTTTGTAAAAATAAGCAAATAACTCAACATGAGCTTGGTATTACAATTTAGTGTACAAAGCATTAGGGAAATGTCTCTTACCTTTAAAATGGTGGCATCATTTTGTGACAACCAAAAGGCAATCTCCAAATTTGAAGACCACTTGCAAGGACCAATTTTGACCAAACCTTGGCTAGAATCATATATGTCTGCCATCTGCAAAGTATAAACACATTAGTGATAAACATTTTTTGTTCTATTTTTAAAAACACACACAAAGCTTAGAAAGTAATTAAACATATCCAGCATGTTGTCCTACCTGTCCACCTGCAAAGGTTCGTGCTGAGCGCAGTTGCTCTGCAGGTCCTTTATAGGTAAATGATGAAGGGAACACATCACCTGTTTTTACATTTACACCTGCAGAAAAATTATAGAATGCACTGGTGACTGCAATCCACTGCATACCATTCATTTTTTGAAAAATTGTCTGCTTCTTACCTATTCCATACACTACAGGTCTGTGAGTTCCATTAACAATAATGTCATTCATTTCTGGAAAGAAGAATTACAACAATGATGAATGGACTAATATACAGTATTGTTCAAAAATAATAGCAGTACAATGTGACTAACCAGAATAATCCAGGTTTTTAGTATATTTTTTTATTGCGAAGTGGCAAACAAGTTACCAGTAGGTGCAGTAGATTCTCAGAAAACAAACAAGACCCAGCATTCATGATATGCACGCTCTTAAGGCTGTGCAATTGGGCAATTAGTTGAAAGGGGTGTGTTAAACAAAATAGCAGTGTCTGTCATTGACTGTACAAACTCAAAACTATTTTGTACAAAAGTTTTTGTTTTTAGGATTTAGCAATCCTGTGAATCCCTAAACTAATATTTAGTTGCATAAAGGTTTAAAACTGCTTCACATCTGTGTGGCACCAACTTATGGCACCTCTCAGCTGTTATTCCACTCATGATTCTTTAACAACATTCCACAATCCATTTACATTTCTTGGTTTTGCTTCAGAAACAGCTTCTCGATTGGATTACGGTCCGTGGATTGGGCTGGCCACACATAACATTAATTTAGTTTGTTTGGAACCAAGACATTGCTTGTTTACTGTGTGTTTGGGGTAATTGTCTTGTTGAAACAAACAGAGATCATTTTAGCTGAACAGTCTATAATTTTTGCACCTCTTTATAGGTTTTTCCCTACTCCAATCAACTTTTTAAACAAAGTACGCTGTTCTTCTGAACAATGTCTTGAACGTCCCATTTTCCTCAAGATTTCAAATGCATGCTCAACAAGTGTTGGTGGCTTCATCCTTAAATAGGGGCCACCTGATTCACACCTGTTTTTTTTACAAAATTGATGACCTCAGGGATTGAATGCCACACTGCTATTTTTTTTAACCCTTTCAACTAATTGCCCAATTGCACAGCCTTAAGAGCGTGCATATCATGAATGCTGGGTCTTGTTTGTTTTCTGAGAATCTACTGCACCTACTGGTAACTGGTTTGCCATTTAGCAATAAAAAATATACTAAAACTGGATTATTCTGGTTAGTCACATTGTACTGCTATTATTTTGAACAATACTGTAGATTTGTGTTTTACTCATATTTATTTAAATACATCACCTGTGATGCAGCATGTTTCCAGGTGAACATTTTCTTTTTGTTTCTGAAATGCTGCTATAAATGCAAAAAAGCTTGTATTAGTTTATAATGATAATGCTAACAATATTACATCAAACTGAGATAACTCACCCAAAATGTTAAGGCTTAGCTCATGAGATGACTTGGAGTCGTCATTAAATCCTCCGACAAGATGCAGCTCTAGTCTACACATTACATGATAATTGTTAGATATAAATTGAAAGGTTCAAAGATAAGAATATGTTTTTTATTAAGCTTTGGTCATACCTGCCATCTTCACTGTGGTTACTTAATGACATGACAGCTTTAATAATAAGTTGGACTTCTGACCGAGTACTGGAACCATCACAGTGAGCGAGACAGGCAGCTCCACTTCCTAATTGTAAAAAGCAGTGAGAATGGTCTGAATGTAAACACTACTAAAAAGTACATTCATGAGGAAAAGAAAAAATACCAGTGTGTCGAAGAACAACTATATGACATGTGGTGGCATCATCTGATCCAATGACAGAAACATATTCTGTAGGAAAAGAAAGCATACCTTACTACCACAATCAGTCTGAGGTATGTCACTTAGAAGTTATTACAAATTAATGTTAATTTAAAAAGTGCATGTGCTGGTAAATGTTTGTCATTACATTTATTATTCTGTTATGTTAGTTACGAGTTACTTACTGTCTGCAGGTGTTGTTGCTGCATACTCTCTTTGTTGAACATACAGAAAACACTTTGGGTCCACATCTACAAGTGTCCTTGAACGAAATTGTCTTGCATTTTCCTTTGAAACAAATAGACGCAGCTTTTAAACAGATATAGACATTGAATTCTCATTACATTAGTGGTATTTCTATGTTAACTACAGAAACCTTTAATGCTGACACATGCAACGACACTTGCACATTAATATACACTCACCTAAAGGATTATTAGGAACACCTGTTCAATTTCTCATTAATGCAAGAATCTAATAAACCAATCACATGGCAGTTGCTTCAGTCCATTAGGGGTGTGGTCCTGGTCAAGACAATCTCCTGAACTCTAAACTGAATGTCAGAATGGGAAAGAAAGGAGATTTAAGCAATTTTGAGCGTGGCATGGTTGTTGGTGCCAGACGGGCCGGTCTGAGTATTTCACAATCTGCTCAGTTACTGGGATTTTCACCCACAACCATTTCTAGGGTTTACAAAGATGTGGATGGTGTGAAAAGGGAAAAACATCCAGTATGCGGCAGTCCTGTGGGCGAAAATGTCTTGTTGATGCTAGAGGTCAGAGGAGAATGGGCCGACTGATTCAAGCTGATTCAAGCAACTTTGACTGAAATAACCACTCGTTACAACCGAGGTATGTAGCAAAGAATTTGTGATGCCACAACACGCACAACCTTGAGGCGGATGGGCTACAACAGCAGAAGACCCCACCGGGTACCACTCATCTCCACTACAAATAGGAAAAAGAGGCTACAATTTGCACGAGCTCACCAAAATTGGACAGTTAAAGACTGGAAAGATGTTGCCTGGTCTGATGAGTCTCGATTTCTGTTGAGACATTCAGATGGTAGAGTCAGAATTTGGCGTAAATAGAATGAGAACATGGATCCATCGTGTCTTGTTACCACTGTGCAGGCTGCTGCTGGTGGTGTAATGATGTGGGGGATGTTTTCTTGGCACACTTTAGGCCCCCTTAGTGTGCCAGTTTTTGTGAAGATCATTGCGCCTGAATGAAAAGACTTCAGACTGCACGATGTGGTTTGTAATCTTGTTTGTCCTTTATGTATACATGTCTATGATGCACATGAAATGAATTTCCCCTTAGGGATCAATAAAGTTCTTCTAATCTAATCTTAGTTCCAATTGGGCATTGTTTAAATGCCACGCCCTACCTGAGCATTGTTTCTGACCATGTCCATCCCTTTATGACCACCATGTACCCTTCCTCTGATCCACCAATGCACCAATTATTGGTATAAGCTCAAATTGGTATAAGCTCAAATAATTTCAAATTGGTTTCTTGAACATGACAATGAGTTCACTGTACTAAATGGCCCCCACAGTCACCAGATCTCAACCCAATAGAGATGTGGTGGAACGGGAGCTTCGTGCCCTGGATGTGCATCCCACAAATCTCCATCAACTGCAAGATGCTATCCTATCAATATGGGCCAACATTTCTAAAGAATGTTTTCAGCACCTTGTTGAATCAATGCCACGTAGAATTAAGGCAGTTCTGAAGGCGAAAGGGGGTCAAACACAGTATTAGTATGGTGTTCCTAATAATACTTTAGGTGAGTGTACAGTGTCTGTTTCTGATTCTAGTTCTGTTATTATTTCCATTATTATTATTATTATTATTTCTATTCTGTTGATTACATACTGCATTTTCAATGTCATTGTACAGGGAAACATGTTTCCTTACACATAAATTCTTTAACTGAATTAAATTTAGTGTAGACAATATCTTGTATAGTACACCATGAATAATATGGCATTGACATGTAACAAGTAGCTATATTATCTTAGGCCACATTTTGCAGCAACTAAGAGTAGCTGAATGGATTTCATTTTAGTTAGTGAGGCTTTGGCACATTATCAGAACACAAACCTGTAAGTCCGGATACTTCTCAAACAGGGCCGCTGTCGAGCCTATGTGTTCAAGTCCTTTATTTTTAATTAACAAAGGCATTTCCTTAAGACGACGTCCACTTCAAAAGGTTACTATACCATTATAACATTACGGCGGAAAAAATCATATTCATTAACCTAAATATTAAAATGTACACGCATTTGACGGCTGCAGAACATACACAACCATGAGAAAAACTAACCTACTTCTTCCCTTCCTGCGACAATAACATTTTCGAATGAGTCACATCGCCGCGGTGTGGTAAAACCATGTATGTTCTAATAATACATCCATGGTAAAACCAAAACACAAGACTATGTAGACAGTGCATTCACAATTACCGTTAGTAAATATTTGTGCGTAGTGGAATGGCACTGGGAAGCGTTTACGTCAAATTTATTTTTGAACTTACGTAAGAAAAGAGGGCAGGAGGGACGACGGACGCCGTTTTGCTACGTGACGCACACAATATTTTTTAAACGTACAATCATCTTTTTGTCCTCTTAGATACGCGCAGATGCAAGCTAAGAAAGTTTTTGATTTGTGAATGAACAAATTAGAAACTTGTTTATTTCATTTGGGAACAAGACAAACGGATACCTACCAAAGCCGACCTCAAAGCTAAAAATGAGAGGTGGTTCTTATGGAGATAGAGACAGAGACAGGGACAGGGACCGAGACCGTGGCCGAGACAGGTAGGCCTAAATGTTTTCATGATTTGTTTTGTGTTTGCTTTAAAGGTGCTTCTGTGTGTGCACGCTGCTACTACCATACTAGCTTTATAAAAGAGTCAAGGCCCTGTACTAAGTTACTTAGGTATTGTAGGATTTTAAGCATCGGACTAAAAGCGACCCTTTGAAATGGCTCAGGGTAAAGTTTATACTATCTATGGTAAAGACGGAGTAAAAATAACAACAATGACATCTGACAAGTTTGTTTTCAAAATATTTACCAATAAAACATTTTTTTTTATCTACAATATTTTTCACAGAACAGGGCTGCCATATAGGAGCTTGGAGCAGTATTGTTTACTTCTCAATGCTTTTCCATCTTGTCTTACTTTCTCTATTTTTTTACCCTTAGGCCACGATTTGGGACCATGAGTGGTCGTAATAGCGGCCCTCCACCAATGAAGTTTGGTAACCCAGGAGACCGTCTCCGCAAAAAGAGATGGAACCTGGATGAGTTGCCCAAATTTGAAAAGAACTTTTACACTGAACACCCAGATGTACAGCAAATGAGTCAGGTATTCAGCATGTTTCTCTTTCTCTATATGACATCAATAATAATATATGAAATCTTACCCTTTTACCCTTTTCTCTCAAATGCAGTATGATATAGAGGAGTTTCGCAGAAAGAAGGAGATCACAGTCAGAGGCTCTGGTTGTCCAAGGCCTATCACGGCTTTTCATCAGGCACACTTTCCCCGTTAGTAAACCAAATACACTAGTGTTCCGTGCTCTGCTGAAGATAAACCTTGAATTTATTAAATTGTATCAAAACAATTAAGTAAATAAAAAAAAAAACTTCTTAAGAAGTTCAAAACCTTGCTGATTGTCTGTGTTTTCTCTTAGAGTATGTGATGGACGTATTGATGCAGCAGGACTTTAAGGAGCCCACAGCCATCCAGTCTCAAGGTTTCCCTGTGGCTTTGAGTGGTAGGGATATGGTGGGAATTGCACAGACTGGCTCTGGAAAGACACTGGCTGTAAGTTCATTTGGGTATTCGTATTATGTTTCCTTATTTCAAAGATTTTAAATCCACATGTTTAATAACGCATCTTTCTAATACTTAATGTATTTTGTTGTAGTATCTTCTACCTGCTATTGTCCACATCAATCACCAGCCATATCTGGAGAGGGGAGATGGTCCTATTGTAAGTATGCAATCATTTTGAAAATTTGATTTCTTTTACAACACTACCTTTATGTGGCTTTTGTAAAAAAATTAAAACATCTCCATTAGTGTTTGGTGCTTGCACCGACCAGAGAGCTGGCTCAGCAGGTCCAACAGGTAGCATATGACTACGGCAAGTCATCTCGAATCAAAAGTACATGTGTCTATGGTGGAGCACCTAAGGGACCACAGATTCGAGACCTTGAGAGGGGTAGGTAGTGCTGACATATAAATTCAACAAAAGTTGTCAACATAGTAAAATAATTGTATTATTATAAAGTTGTAAAAATGTGAATTTCTTTCTTTGTATATTTAGGTGTTGAGATTTGCATTGCTACCCCTGGTCGTCTCATAGACTTCTTGGAGGCTGGAAAGACCAACCTGCGTCGCTGTACCTACCTTGTGTTAGATGAGGCTGACCGCATGCTCGATATGGGGTTTGAGCCACAAATTCGCAAAATAGTTGAGCAAATCCGGGTAGGGAAATTTCGACTCTGATTAAATTGCACTAATAGTGACCTTTTTTTCTAAAACACTGTGTTGTTCTTCTCAGCCGGATAGACAGACACTGATGTGGAGTGCAACTTGGCCAAAAGACGTTCGACAGCTTGCTGAAGACTTTCTCAGAGAGTATACCCAGATAAATATTGGTGCCCTGGAGCTGAGTGCCAACCATAACATCCTGCAGATAGTGGACGTTTGCATGGAAACAGAAAAAGACAACAAGTAAGTCTAATCAGATGAAAATTGTACAACTGTGAAGAAACCCTGGTTGTTATCAATGATCCTGACAGACTTGCATTAACTTTTCAGACTTATTCAGCTGATGGAAGAGATTATGGCTGAAAAGGAGAACAAAACCATAATTTTTGTAGAGACCAAGAAGCGTTGTGATGATCTAACTAGAAGGATGAGACGGGACGGGTGAGGATCACTATCTAAGACAACAACAGTCTTAACTTTTTAAATAATTAATAGGAGAAAGGAAATAATTCTGTCTTAATTTTTAGGTGGCCTGCCATGTGTATCCACGGAGATAAGAGCCAACCAGAAAGAGACTGGGTGCTCACAGGTATAGACATATTAACAAAAGACATTAACTCTGCTATTCATATTTTATCTGCTTAATTTCTTCATTCAATATTGATTCGAATTATTTGAGACTGATAATTCATCCACTTAATGTGTAATTTCACAGAATTCAGAAGTGGCAAAGCTCCTATTCTGATAGCCACCGATGTAGCCTCTCGCGGTCTGGGTATGTCTCCATAAAGATACACACACATCATGCAACCTAATTAAAGTCAATCTTATGTTAGATTTGTTTGCCTTTTTTAGAGAATATTTTTGTAAGTAATAAAACCAGGGGTGCTCAACACAGATCGCGAGGTAGTTTTGGTAGATCGCATGACAAAAAAAAAATAAATAAATAAAATAGCCAATCAGCTCTTGATTGACATACAGGGCAGCCAGTCAGATGAAATCTGAATTTTTCTGACGCTTAGGTCACTGCGCATGCGCAAACAACGGCGCTAACTTTTAAACCTCGTTTTTTTTTTTCTCTTAAAATTATGAAAGGGTATAAAAATGAGTGAGAGAACTGGACCAAGTAAGAAGACAAAAACTTATCGCTTTCATACGGTGATGTTTTCAAAGTGCGTTTGCCTCATCTGTCAGCAGCAAGGTAGATCAACATACATTGTACGTATAAAGAATCCTTAATATATTTGTAAATAAATATATGTTTTGCATTTTTGTAGTGGGTAGATCATTTTGACTTGGTCATTTTATAAGTAGCTCGTGTGCTGAAAAAGGTTGAGCACCCCTGCTTTAAACAGTAATGTAACAACAAAACAGTTAAACATAACAGACATATTTGTACAGTTGATTGATAAAAGGTTAATATATGAGACACTATAAGGCTATTACTATATATAGAGTGAATGAGAGAAGATATTATACATTTTGCATTACTCAAAAGTAGTCTCTTTTTAATGATGTGGAAGGGGATTTTTCACATCTGCTGCTGTTTAATCTGTGATAAAAACACATTGCAGAATGTGTGACCGTTCACTTAAGAGGCCCAAAGCTTTACGGTTCGCTGGATTTCTAGTCTGTTTCTTGTTACTGCAGTTAAAACCTCCTTCAACTGGGGCTCTTTGGCACGCTGCCCGAAAGGAGGGGTGTATGGGGCAGAAGCTTCTGTGCACCTTTTCTTGTCTCCATAATGCTGTTGATGCAAACTGCCTAATGATCGTCTTGCCCCAGTTCTAAAATGATTTGTATTTGATGTGTTTGCTACATTGTTGTTGGCAACTTTAATCTGAGAAGCGGGGATAGGTAAAGTGTTCATGACCTGACAGAATTTATTTCTTTTTTCCCCTCTTCTCCTCTCAGGGTTTGGCAGCATACTGCAGCTGTAACACTCTGAGCTGCTGTCTCTGCCCCCCTCAGTCATGCTAAAGTAGAAGCTTGGCTAATTTTAGAGGTTTTAAAGCCCCTCTTCTATACTTCTTGGGTAACTCAGAGCCCCCCTGCCCAGTATTGTCAAAGTTTGTAAATCCAGCGAGCCTTCCTTGGGAGCAGCCTGAGGTGCCTGTATGTCTGCCCATCGGTCCGTCCCAAAAGCAGACAGACAGGAGAGAGTGTTAGAGGGCTCGTCTGGATCCAGTCCTGGCCAGGGTCTGAGGCGGATCCCACAGTGCGACGAGAGAGCAACAGAACCAGCCGTGTCTGTTGATGTTTAGCGGTTCTGCTCCCGTCTGTTCCCCGCCGCCTCAGCCCCGACTATGAACCAGGACTGATCAGGGGGGACTGGCTACTTTTGTAAAAACAACACAAAGGGGGTAAGTACTTCACCGCCCCTTTCTCTTATGTCCTCTCCAATCTCAGCGTACATCCAGCTACTTCCATCATGCCTATATATTAGTCGAATTTCATCACAGCACATTGTATTAAGAGGAAGATGGGTGATGAAATCTGAAATCAAGATGGAGAATGAGGAGACTCGTTAAGCAGTGTTGTCAGAGCCCCACGCCTCTGTAATGAGAAACAGACTCTCTGGATTCACACATTTTGATTAGCTGTCACATTTGCGTGTAAAGTACAGTTCAGACCTAATCCATGATTTATTTCTTACTGCAAATCAAGTGAGCTGACATACATTGTCTTGTAATAAAAAGTTATTACATAATGTTACTTTAATATAAATCTTTGGCTGAGAGCATTTTTGGATGGTGCGCAGGTAAGTTACTGTAGCATAGTAGGATTCATTTTTTTTGTAAAATATTGCCTTAATGTTACTTGGTATGCAAATATCACATAATAGTAACTTTGGAAAAATGCATTTATCCGGTTTTATTATAAATGTTTTTTCCCAAAAAAACTAAATGTTTACATTTAAAAGATGTGGAGGATGTCAAGTTCGTCATCAACTATGACTATCCCAGCTCCTCTGAGGACTACGTACACCGTATTGGACGCACAGCCCGCAGTACCAACAAGGGCACTGCCTACACCTTTTTTACACCAGGTAATACGCGTCAGGCACGGGACCTGGTCCGTGTCCTGGAGGAGGCCCGACAGGCTATTAACCCAAAACTACTTCAGCTCCTGGACTCGGGACGTGGAGGAGGCGGTAAGGAGTGTCAGTGAATTATTTTGGTCATGTACTTAGACCTTGTGCACACTTAAGCAATGATTGTTTCTTTAGGTGGCCGTATGCGTTACCGCGGAAATAACAACTCCAATAACCCAAACCTAATGTACCAAGAGGAAACTGAAAGGCGCATGCGCACAGTGGGAGCTGGCAAAGACAGCCGTGTGAACTTCAACCCTGATGGCCGCATCAGCCGTGACGGGGATCGTTCTTCCTCTTCCTCGTTCAGAGACAGAAGCCGTGATCGCAGGGGTAGCTATAACAACTCAGATCAGTTCCAGAGTTACAACAGCACTGGGGGCTACAGCTCCCGCAGCGGAGGCCCATCAGGGGGAGGTGGAGGTCCCGATCAGTCCAGCCAGCCTCAGGGTCAGTACAGTCAGCTGCCCCCTCCTCCACCTTCAGGTGCCCCACAGCCTCTCATGGCTCAACAGTTTCCTCTGCCTCAGTCACCCCTGATGAGCTTTATTGGCCAACCTCCATACCCTTTTTCTTCTCCACCTCCTGCTCCTCCAGGCCCCCAAGCTCCTCGAAAGTAACCTGAACTACATTTATTTCTACTTAGTGTTTACAGTGTAACTTTAATCTTATATCCAGGTGATTTGTATGAGGTAGCAAGGGCTTATTCTTTCCTTGTTATTTTATCTTTAATACACTGCCTAACACTATGTCTGAAATCTAAATTTTTTGTTAGTGGTAAATTCTCTGTACAGCTCCAAACTAAAGTGTTAGATGTCTCAGAGCAGTGGATTTTTTGAGTGTGTTCGTTATTTTCAATCAATATCACATTCCAGTGTTTATCCTTGAGTCAAATTTATACCCGATTAGAATAAAATTTAACAATACTGGTCCAGTAGTCTTTACATAATTCAACTAGTATTTTTTCTTCTTATTGCTATAGCTTTAGATGCATTTTCAACACATGCTTTTCCAGTCTACAGACTGAACATTTGCCAGTTATTTTTGACACTGATTTGTGGATTTGTGTTTCTATTTAATCTTTGAATAAAAATGGTAAAGCACAAAACGAGGCCTTTATCTCTTTTTAGTAAACACAAACTTAAATCTTGACCAAAGTAAAGGAAACAAGCAACATTATGTGATTATTTACACTTTCAATATTAAAGCTGCCTGTGACAACCAAATAAATGTATGTATAGGTAGTTTTATTGTTAATAAGCGTGAATGGTTGTTTGTCAGGGTCTATGTCTAATAATATTAGCCCTGTGCTTGTCTGGCCATTGTCCAGGGGGTACCCACCTTCCCCAAAAAGCAGTTGATAGGCCCATAACAAGATAAGTGGAAGAAAAAAAGAATATAGGATTTTTTTTTTTTTTTTAAATGGCCCAAAGAGACATAAGATGTAACAACATAGGTTTTTAGGGATCTCCCATTCTTAAATCATTTGAATACATATATATATATATATACACATTGCAGTTTCAGGCACATGTGGTAGAATCAATTCAGAAAAAAATAAACTTAACTGAGCATGTCCATCTTTGGGTCAGTTGACAGCAGAAAGGCAGCAAAGGAAAAGTCAATATTTGTAATTCAGATGTATGGAAAGATTTGCATTTAAAGAAAAAACAAATGCAAAGTTACAAATCAAAATCCTGAGTACAAAAGTAAAAGTGCAGAAATGTGTATTATCAAATAATGCATCCAATCTTGGTCCCTTTATACTTTTGGCACAAATACTATCCTAGAAGAATCTAGCCCAAACAAATGACACAAAATAGTAAACTAAGACAATTTCAATTAAACCCAGTTTGTTGTGCATCTATTTTAAGACACCAGTAACATTTGACAGGTTCTTCCCAGTTTTAACAATGTTTCAGAAGAACTTCACATGCACCAGAGTCCTCCAAAAAAAAAAGCACCCATTTTAACGTGAGCACTAACAGTAACATTTATTTTTATGTTTTAATAATTTATCTTGCCATCTTGTGAACTATTGTGAAATAAGTTACTTACTTAAAACCATAATAATATGCTAATAAATTCCAGCATCCGATTTGTTCATTCAAAGTGAAGCATGGCTCTCTTTTGTTAATTAAAAAAACTCTTGATAAACCAGAAAACAATAGCTATCTAAACCTGAACAATAGCTTTTTGATAGTTTACTTTCCCAATATTATACTGAATGTCAAAATGGACTTTGGGAGTTTTAAAACACTTGCCGTTATACAAGATTCACATAAGATGGGACACGTGACTTCAACAGCGTGTAAAACAGATCATTGCACAGAATTTGTAAAGACTCAACATGAGTCTTCTTGATTTATATCATTGCAGAAGAGTCTGTGGTGGAAGGCACAAGGTTAGTCCAAGACCAGTAGTGGATCTTAAACTGGTCCTGTGTCAAAATGCTATATACCATAGTTTAACTTCAGCCTAAAGGTTTCCCCAGGTGTCTGAAGGGGGAAACTGGTCCAGTCACCAGATTCATCATAAAACCTGTCGCCTAAGTTGAATGTTACCTTGTATCGCATACGCACCTTCTCCTGAAAAAACAAAAACAGAACATTATTTACATGCAATTTATAATGCTCATCTTGCTTATAGTAGTGACAAGAAAAGGGACCTTTTGGGGGTTTGCCAATAGCAAAATCTGTGTGATAGCAGCTGGAGGCAGAATGGGGTTGAAGGCAGAAAGATCAGTGGCAGAGGGAGGCTGTAGCTTCACTTTCATTATCTACACAACAGAAAATATATTACCACACTGTCTTAATCAGTAAAACCAGACGTATTAGTTTAGTGACCTACCTTCGGTACAGCTGCCTGGAAGCGTATGTTGGTGATAGGAACAGGGGCTGAGGACAACATGGAGATGATCACAACAAGCACATCTGGTCGTGAAGGTGGACAGTCTCGTGCAAATGTAAACAAAACCCGTAGACTGTGTTTATCCAATACAGTCACTGGTAATAAAGTACCTGAAATATAAATCCAAACAGTGAGAAAACTAGGATTTATGCTGTGCCAAGTGAATAACATGGTAAAATTTATGAAGTAGGATGTGGAGTTTACTTGGCTTGATTGTTTCCAGAGGGACTGTGACATCAGACAGAGATAGGTTTTGTTGAGAGTCAACAGCAGTTGTTGCAGAAGTTGCATGGCCTGTAGCTACGGGATTAGTGTTAGGCTGTTCCAAAAGAACAGTTGTAGAGGATATGGAACCAGGAGCAGGTCTAGAGTGGCTGCTGGCCATAGTCTGCAGGTCTCGTAAAGTGACTCTACTTTGAGTCTGAAGTTTATCCCTATGTGTAAGCAAAACAGTAAAAGTATTTGTAAAATGTACAAAATTACTACCCCAACCAAATGTAAAGATTGACTGTTAAGCATCAGATATCTAGTGGAGTATCTTCCTCATACCATTTGACCTGCTGACTCTCTGGAGGTAAGGACTGCTGTAACAAAGTCTTTCCCAGCAAATCCAACTCATCCATGGCATTTGGAGGTGCACTAGTTCCCCCTACCGGTGATGCCTGCTCTTTCTGGGAAACAGATGGTAGCAACACTGCAGCTGGCATGGGAACTGAGGCTGTTGTGCTGTTGTGCGCCTAAAAAACAAGCAGGTATTAAGTGACTAACAAACTAATATTAAAAGCATTGTATTATAATCACTCCTACCTGAAAAGTATTGTTTTCTGCAACATTCAGACCTATCATATTAATACAAAAGACAAGTTAGTTATTACATTACAAGATTGAAATACAAAAGGTTAACAAGGGTTAATAACGTGTTTTTCTTTCTTGTGGTCTAATCAGATGTTTTGAAGTTTCATATGAGCAACAGGAGGGCTACACCCCGGACAGTGAGAACAAGGCCTAATAGTTCCAACATGTGCTTACACTGCTAATCTTACTTTTAATGAGTTGTTAAACATCTACCATTGTGTTTTTACAACACAAATGACACATCAGCAGAGAGTTGTTCTTACCTAGTGACATGAGCTCATCATCCAAAAGGCTGAGGCCCACATTCTGGGTAAGGGTCTGTAGACTGGAGGGTTCTGGGTTGGCTAATGGATTTATTCCTGCCAAGTCTAGGAGTGCCGAGTTACTGCTGACTGAAATTGATCGAGCGTATGTGAAATTACAGTGTATAAACAGAGGAGAAAACATGCTTTCATACATATTGAACTACCTTCTTGTGATTGGTTAATGTCTTCTTTGTTAATCTCTTCCCCCTTTACAAGCTTCCTGTAGTGATTGATGACTTGGGTCAACCTATCATTGGCCTCCAGGATCTCCGCTGTAAGCAGATACTATTATTAACAATATATGAATGATATTTTTTTTTGTATCGATTTGCCAATATATTTTAAGCTTTGTTATGTGAACCTTTGTCAAGGAGTGTATTCAGCAACTTACCTAGAGCTTCGTCATTATCCTCTGTGTCACTTGCTAATCGAAAGAGTGTGGGCCTCATCTTTTCACAGCGCTGGTAAAGATCCTAAGAAAACAAACTTGTTAAACACAAGGATACTTTAATTTCCCTTGTACAGGTATGTATAGAGAGTGCTTTAAAAACGCTGAGCTGTGCAAACCTTAATGAGTTCCTGGTTGCTCTGAGAACTGCTCTCCTTGCTATAACCTTCCAGCAGCTGGCTCAGCAGCACAACACTTTCATTTACCTCCTGGATGGCATTTACTCGCTTTGATACCTTCTCAACCCGTTTCTGGTCCTAATGTAACATTGGAAAACAATTATTAAGTCTCAACATTTTGCAGGGTTGCAACCATTTCATTTTACACAAATGCTTAATGTATACTTTGTACTCAAGTTATATGTTAATTTCCATATTGCAGAATGTGTGTCATTTGTAAACAGAGGACCAAACACAGGTACAGATGTCTGTGAAATAATGCGTTTCCACATGATAAACAATGCTTTACATCAGACCCACCTCTTGGACCATTTCCTTAATGAGCTGGTTTGCTGCTCTTAAATCGTCAGGATGTGTGCTCTTTAATAACCGAGACAGCGTCTACAAAAACAGAACATGGCAGAAATTTAAAAGAGGAAGCAAATTTTGTAATAATATTTCAAGGAGTTACATTTTTGACAACCTAAGGGAAACGACATCTCTACAAAAGTGGAATACAGTTAAACATTTATTTAGCACTGCTTATATATGCAAGCTAATTGGTGCTTCATTTTTACCTTGGACTTCTCTTCATCATCAAAGATGGCACTCTTGGTTCTGGGTGGAGGCGGTGGGATGGGTTCGTCATCAGGAAGCACAGGATCCTGCTTGACAATACCTGGAAGAGTACACGGACACCTTACCCTTTCAATGAATACACAACTTTAGCTCTATATACAGTATGTTTTGTTTGTATACACAGTAGGTCACTACAACAGTATAAGCCTAGAACAGCTGGGTCTTGTCTTATAAAGCTAGCTGACCCTCTAACCCATCTTCGTGGGACAGGACCGAGGTTACATGGAAATATGTCTTGAGAGTTCAAGTTAGACAAGAGCAAAATATTATATAGTGGTATGTGTCTGACATTAGGTTAACATCATGATACTTTCAAAAGAGCATGACTAGGCAGGTTAGTCTTGCTAGGTTAGGTGTGCTGTTGAATCATTTACATGAAATGGGAAGTGAACACACAAAACATTAAACGGGAACTAAAAAAGAATATTTGTTAACCAGGAACATAGAAATGTGATGGGAAATAACCATCAAGACAATGTAATAGCAGTACCAAATCCCATATATCCTCAAACATCTAGAGTGCTCACCTTGCTTTTTCAGCATTTGATAAGCCTCTGAAATTTTGGTCTCATCTGGAAGTGTTATTGTCCAGCTAAACATAATTTCTAGCACTTTCTTCTTCACTGATTCTGGTGCTCGGGAGCCTAAATACTGCAGAATAAAAAACAAACAAAAACATTTATGCATTATATTAAAATATGCATTATATAACATGCTTTTTTGTATTACATATTTAAAAAATAGGCATGACCCAAAACATTACCTTCGGTGATACCACTTTGATGAGTTCATTGAGGAATCTGAACTTTCCTACTTCAGAGTGAAATTGCTTTCCACAGTTCTTCATACAGATCTCAAGAACCTGTAAATGTGTGTTTAACATTGTTAGTTTCCAGATAATCAAGATTACTTAAAATAGAAGTTGTTTGTTTGGAATTGTAAATTTTTACTTTCAGGACTGACTTACTTTAAGTGCTTGCATAGCCTCCCATTCCTGAGGAGACTGGATTTTGTGGGCCAGAAGCCTTGTTGCAATCTGGGGACTGAAAATAAAAGACAAATAAATTTGAATATCAAGTACAGTCTAAAAGTTACATGATATCTACGTTCAAGTGTGCTTATAGAATATGGAAGAACACTACTAATCTAAACTTGCATGTATTTTGTACATGTACTGAAATCTTATATAGAAAAGTAATGGCTGTTAAGTTACACAGACCAAAAACCTTTATGCTGCACAGATGACTGATTTGACGATACAATAAAATTATGCAACATATTACACCACTGGCTTACCCGTCTTGTTCATTGTGGAGCTGATCACAGAATTCCTTTATACTGTCCCAGTCTGTCTCCTTATTCTGTGGGTTGGTCGCCTTGTCTACACAAACAAACAAAAAATGCAATATTGCAATTACTCCATAGTCCCTACGCTGATCTGCTAGTTCAGTAATGTGAAGATAGTATATATATATATATATATATATATATATATATATATATATATATATATATATATAAGTGAAGATGTATATAATAAGAGCTAAGTGTGAGGTTTCAGTTTCAGGCTAAAAAGTACAAAAAGGAAAGTAATAATCTGTATTGGTAATATGCTACACTAACGTACGTTAGGTATTATGCTAACCACAGCAGATCTCCACCCTGAGTCAAGTCAGCTGGTGTAATCACTGTTCCTGGTTTCGAAAAAAAATGCTTGACTGTGTGGCGCGGTGTATTGTTGAAACAATTACGCGATGACTTTTAAATACAAACTAAAATAGTATCATTTGTGTACATAATGTTGGTGTAAATATACGAGTACATTGGAGCAAAATTGACTGACTTTTGAATTTGAGGCTGCTGCACTTTTTGAACAGATTGACATTAGCTCCTTCAACTCGCAAAAATACATTGCGCTAAGGACAACAACGAAACTGTTCAGAAGATAATACCGTCGCTTTACGGCATGCCCACAACAGCCGACTATAAAAAATATATTTTTGTGTAGTGTATAGTGTGTTGACTTACTGACGCGAGCCTGAAGGCTAGCCTCATCAGGAGGCGGCGCCGCCATCTTTTGCTTATTCTAAACAGTGGCAACTATCGCGTGATTTACAAAGCATCATGACACGAGATGTCAATACCTTCATCCGCATTGCATTGCTCTAGGAAATAATTGCTGTATATCACTTATTTTACTCGTATGACTTTTTAGCAAGGAAACGTGTGCTTTAAAAGATAATAAGAGTTAATTTCCAACTGACGTTGCCATACCGCCGTACCCAAGCTGGCAGCTTGGTTTTACGTATGCGCAAAACACTAGCACTGAAGCAAATTGGGTAGTGGCTAGTTTCTATTTCTGAATGCATCATGTATAGGCGAGATGTGTATTCACAGTTGTTAAGGTTTAGTACTACAACTAATATTTTCGGAAACATTATAAATTATTATAGTCCATCTCTGGTGGCGACATATCGGGTAGTGACAGCCCGTAGCTCCCCCATCCGTACGTTGAGAGAATAGCAACGTGACTTTAAGGAGGACAAGAGGCAGGTTTGTCATCGCTTCTTGGAGGGTGGCTTGGCGCGGTGCTGAGTTACCAAAAAATCCAAAACATCTATTCTGTCTTTTTATTTTTACAGTTTGACTTATTGGTACTTTGAAAGATATTGGTGCGCGACGTGATCAACTCTTGTTTTTTTTCAAGACGTACTTTAACAGCACCTGAAGACGTCTTGTTTTCCACCTAAACAAGGAGAAGGTTTTCACTTCTGCTTCATCAAAACACAACTTGTTTCTGTGATGGATATTTTTATACAGTAATACTAACGCTGATGTGCGTGGGTTTAACCTGCAAACTACAAGAACGAACCGTGGTCTCCTATCGCATACTAACAGAGTTGGCTGCCGAAGAAGTTTGTGTTTCAAGCTTTTTTTTTGTAACGACTGTGGATTATCTTTTAGCCATGTTTACCCGGTGCTTATGGGCAAAGGTCTGTGTGATACACGGTGATAACTGCAGGAATAAATCCGTACAGTGACAAAAACGAACACTGGAGTTAAAGACGTGGCTAACACACGGCTAACATTGCTAGTTTTACGTGACTCGGTGAATGAAAATAACGCAGCGGGTGTTGTCTGCTCAGTGAATCCGTGCGGGTGATTCATGTCTGACTGGAGAACGGACTCCACATTGTCCTCATCGCTATTTGGACAAAAACTTTGACCAAGAATACGGATATTATGTTTTTTATGTAATGATTAAAATGGGGTCTTTGAAGGCTCTACAAGAGTGGTGTCGGATACAGTGTGAAGACTACAACAATGTTGAAATAAAGGACATGTCCACGTCCTTTCGGGACGGGTTGGCTTTCTGTGCTATAATACATCGTCACAGGCCAGATCTAATGTAAGTAAACACGTTTTAATAGTAAAACACGCCTTCTAAAAATGTGTTTAGTTAACCTTTGACCTCTAGGTTTAACAGAAGAGGTATAAGCTAGATTAAGACAATAAACATTTGTTGATTTTATCAGTGCTCATACCAACGCACAAAACAGACCAAGAGAAACCCATTGTGGTATGTTTTTTGATTTTACTTGTTATGAAGTGAAGTGATATTACATGTTTGATATAATTTGGTGATGTTACATAATTATTACCAAATGATTATCAGAATGACACATACATGATGATTATTATGTATGTGTAATTTTGTATACCATAACTATTACTGAGTCGCATTCCGATGGAGGCCAGTGTACTATTACTAATTCAGACTGACAAGTCATTCCCTGTCTATAACAGCACACCCTTCACTGTAATCACACAGCACAGTAACTGCCACAAATCATAACCGCAGTAAGTATCCTCATCCACAGTGAGATTAAATGACAAATGTTATGAATGAATTTTGTAAATATGTAAATCAGTGTAGCAAAAAGCTGAGTGACCTGGACTGCTGTTTGTACTTTCTTACAGCTTGTGTAATAAAGATCATATAGCATGGTGATATGCACAGAAACTTCATATCACATTAGCCATAGATATACTCCCTTGTAAGGTGTTCTGTCTCTGTGTAGCAAACATTTTTTTTCTCATGCTGTTAAACCCTGAGGTGATCTAGACTCTGCTATACTTGAGTTGGTAACTAGCACAGTCACTAGATCCCTGACAGAACAATTATGGAGCCTAGTTTTAAGCGTGGACAACTTAAACATGGCCTGTTATATGGACCCTGCATACTTGTGTTCAGCAGGACTCTGTGTATCTGCAATGGCCAATGAACCAACTATGATCTGAGCAGACAGTCCATCAAGCTAATCCGTGGCTGGGACCTCAACCTGTCAAACTGGCTTTAGCTCTAATGTTGTACAAGAGGAGTGTATAGTCCTCTGCGGTCAATGTTTTCTCATCACAATGCATCAAACAAATGCAATAGAGACAAGGCAAATGGCCTTGTCTAAACTGTTCAATTGAGACCAACTGTCGAATTGGCTTTGGGGTGTCATATTGTGTAACTTTATGGTATACTATTTATACTTCACTATTCCTAACCCCTTTAAGGTCTCCATGGAAGTGTTCAAACCCAACTGCACAGTTTTACCTTCACTAAATTTAGCAGTGATAGTGGTCCATTTGGGATTGGAACATATTGGTTTTAAAAAGCCTTAGCTCCTGCATAGTCACTTCCAAAGCAGTACCCTTTCCCAAAATACACTGGGAGACAGTGGATTAGGTTTGCAGCATAGTTCACACACTATCTGTCATCAATGACAGTGTCAGCTGGCACTGTCTGTTCCATAAAGTCTAACATTTACATCAGACGTTTAACCTTTTTTGGAGATCAAGTTGGACACAGTGGACTTGCTTTGACATGACCTTGATATTAAAGTGGCTGCTACATGTGTTTGTTACCATGAGAACTAGATTAGGAGAACAGAGGGGACTTTGTCATGGGCCAACACAGAGCTCATTTAGTTTTTCCTTCTTGAGAGTTCCCATGGTCACCACAAACTCCCACAGACAGCACTGGTATTTTTTCCACTGTACCGTTGTCCAAACTGTTTCACACTTCTTATAACAGACCTGCTCTCAGATGCTACTGTCATCTGAACACTTGAGACATTTTCCAGTTTTACAGCAGGATGTTTACTGGCAGGAGCTGGAGTTTAGTTCCTCGCTCTAGGCTGTATTTCAAAGGATGCTTTGTAATTATGACCATGTCACTACTGTTAGCAGCAGCTTCTTTCACATTGTTTGGACATCAGGCATCATTAATGTGTGGTCTGGGATTACTGTCTGCTCCAGAAGTTAAAAACCCACACAAAAATTTATGCTGTCAAGCTGGCAGGCTATTAATAGAAATGTATTGGTCTATGACAGAAGTAAAAATAGTTCAGCCACCTAAATACAGTACAGTCTTTTGTAAAAACATTTGTCATTGTTCTCTGAGTCTTATAACACCATAAGCACATTTCCTTTTTTCCCCTCTATCATTACAGAGACTTCGGTTCCCTGTCCAGAGAAAATGTCTACAAGAACAATCAGCTGGTGAGTCAGTTTGAGGCTTAATGTGGTCTAATTAAAGTGTTATATGTTTGGCAACTTAAATCACTATCACTTTATTTTACACTACACTTGATACATTTTATCTACCTCCTTCTACTGTGTAACAAACTACATAAGCCTGCATTAAACTTCTAAGACTGTATGTACTTATTATGGCATGTATTACAGTTTGTTAATGTGTGTTAGATGGAGTTGATACAATGTATGGACCAATTTAATTAAATTGTTAGAGCTAGAAAGGGTCTCTCAGTGGTAGGGCTGGACAATAATTCAATATCAATATATATCGCAATATTTTTTTTTTTCAATAACGGTGATATGATTATTAAACACATTTTCAATATTTCAATATAATAATATATATTATAATAATAATATAACAGCATTTGTCACTGACTGGAAAGAGCAGAACACCATTGGCTACTTGATGGAAACCAGTGCTCAGCACAGCACTAGTAGGCTGATCTGCAAATTTTAGCTACAAAATGAGCGCCCTGACCCCTGTTTTTATTTCTAAAATTTTATGTAGTTTTATAGGAGGAGGTTTCATAGACTTGGCAAATTAATTTTAATTTATTATTTATTTATTTATAATTTTATAATTCATTTAAAATGAATTAACCTCAGAAGATTGTCAGGTACAGACATCTGTTGTGGGCGTTATTGGCAGTTAAACTTATGAGGCTTTTATATTGTTCATATTGATATCGAAATTATATCGTATCGACCGAAATTAAGAAATATATCGTGATATAAAATTTGGCCATATCGTCCAGCCCTACTCAGTGGTCAGAGTTTTTGAGGGCTGAATCCAAATCTGGTTATAAGATTCCTGTTCCTAACCACTATCCCTTAACCTTGTTCTTACATGAGGTCAACAGTAAGAACAATCCGACTCCACTTAACCTTTTAGCGGAAACACGAGGGGAAGTTACGTTAAAACACAGGAGCATAATAAAAACTTCACATCCCAAAAATGGACTACAACAAGCGCACTTTCTCCTCCACTGAGCTGCATTTAACAAGGAAACGGGACCATTTAGAGAAATAATGTGAGCAACTCCACACCAGTAATGTTTTTTTCTCTTTTCAATAAAGAGCATTGTACAACACTAAAGATCATCATTAAATGTTTTACAACACACAGTGACCCCCACACAACAGCACAGAGAGTGTGCATGTAGCCTATTCAACACAAACTCACAGACTGTAACATTTCCAACACCTGTAATCCACCCAGAGTCCTGGTCTGGTCCTGGTCTGCCCAAATAATCCCCCAAAGCCACATCCTTTCCATTTATTAATTAGCGTTAATGACTAGTAAATTCTGTTGTGGATTTATGCAAATGAGCCACGCAGCTTGAGTTTTGTTTCTCACAAATGTAAACAAATGTGCTCAAAGCAATGTTTTACTACATGAAACATTAACAGTGAACTATAAAAAGTCAGGTCTAAGATGCTGTGGCTCAAGAGCAGTGTCTTTTAAAATCTGTAGCTTATGCAGATATTTATAGTAATGGTTGATGCAGAGCACTTCAAACTACACTCATTACGAACTCACCGCAAACTCATTAGAAACTCATCAGATGAAGATTGGCTGCAGTCAAATTTCTTTTTTTTTGGGTGGTTGTGCAATGAATTGTGGGAAGTCATTAAGACTCTAGGCTGTGTGTCCAAATCAACACACTAATCACTATAAAGTGATTACGCCATTTTGTAGTGGTGTCCGGTCGTCTGTATTTTTTTAATTGAAAAAGATATGGCCAATACAAGCAGGTACATAAATAAAAATAAATCTGCCAAACACAAGACAATAATGCCTGGGAGATTACAAAGAAGAAAATAACAAGTAATGACAAAAATAATTAAAAGTATGGATTTTAAATACAGCTTAACACATACTGTTTCTTACATTTACACTTAAATAGTCCCTAACTCGGACACCACTACAAAATGAAGAAATCACTAGGTTATAGCACTCTATAGTGATTAATGTGTTGATTTAGCCCCAAACTTTTGTGCTGGTGCACATATGCAACCAGTACAAAAGGTTAGTCTAGATGCCTGGTATATAGTTTTATGTGAAGATTGTTGCTGTGAAAAAGTAATTGTGCAAATGTTTGCCTTTCAGCAAAAATATGTGCCTGTAAGAATGGAGCTGCTTTGCTTTTCACTGCAGCACATATCTGTGAAATCACTCTGTGTAATCAGAAGTATGTAAACCGTGTTTATTTGAAACTGCAGAGGTAGAAACAGGAAATGCTCTTCTATATTAATATAGTTCCTGTGTTTTTGTTGTTGCCTGGACTACTAATGTGAATGCCACATTGTCTCCATGTTGTTATATAACCTCAGGTGCTCTTTCATGTTTTTACTGTAATCTTTCATCAGAAATGGCTAATGGTTATCCTCACGGACAAAACCTCACGTTATGAGTGGATCATTGATGTTTTGAAAGCAAGGTTTTGTGTTAGGCATTACACATCTACCTAGTAATAAATTAGAGTGTTAATACATTTAATAGGTTATTATTGCGTAGTGTTTCTTAAAAATAAGTAAATGGGCCTTGTTAGTAATTTCCTCAAAAACAAAAGGAACATTTAATTTAATTAAATTCAATTAATTGTTGTCTCATTTCTAATTGGTCACAGGCATTTGAAGTGGCTGAGACACAGCTGGGAATCCCAGCGCTGTTGGACCCAGATGACATGGTTGCCATGAAAATACCAGACCGACTTAGTATTATCACCTATGTCTCTCAGTATTACAACTTCTTTAACAACAAATCAACAGGTGGGCACTATTGGCAAAAACTTTTCACCAAAAAGTTTCACCAAATTAACTTATAATTAAGCTTTCTAGATCAGTAATGGATCATTTTTCTTCCTGCAGCTAACCCTCCTTGCATGAAGAGGCCGAGTCCTGTCGGTCACAATGAACTAGCACAGAAAAGGCCCACATTGCCTATGGAAGACAATTCGGTCGAGGCTGAGGTAAGAGCATAACTTTGAAATATAATATAAATACAATGGAGAACAGTAATTACATTTTCTGGTTTCTTTCTGTTTAACTGTGTAACTCAGAAGACAATACTGACCCTCATTACATTTGCATGATATTATGTTGCAGCTGCATGTTCACAAGCTGCATTCTCCTGAGAATCAGTTGGACACTGTAATCTCAGCTAGATTTGGTGGAGCGCTGTTGAACTTGAAACCTCAATATATCAATCATCCTCCATGTGCTATTTGGGGGCATTAAGTCACAAGAGCTGTACAATACAAATCCCATCCTGCCACTTGACTAAAACAATATACGCACATGTACCTCATAATGCCTACATCCTTGTTTGGGCTTTGTGTTGCACAGCAGGGAAAGAGCAAAGCTCCAGAGGTAGAGTAAGTCTATAAAGATAGCCTCTGTATCCTGTCTCTCTTCTCTATCCTCCATTGTCATGCTCCATATTCGGGCTTCTCCCCTTCCTCCTTGACTTCCACCCCACTTTCAGATTGAAAACAATCCCACTCCCTCCTCTCCCTGCTCTTCTTCCTCCTCACATCTGACCCCCGCCCCCCCTCCACTCTCTGGTCCTGAGCTTAGGCAGTAGGGGTGTGTGTGTGTGTGTGTGTGTGTGTGTGGGGGGGTGCAAGGAGTTGAAAGCCAATGGGTTAGGTTAGTTATTTATTCTAATGCTTTGTTTTAAAGACTTTTACTATTCTAACAGTGTGCCAATTTTTTTGAATATGATGCTGCTAACCCCATTTACTCAAAATAAAGACAAACAAATACCTCACATATACAAACATAAACCCGTACCTAACAAATGTTTGGAATTTTTACAGCTTAACCTTTTCTGTGAAGTACTTATCAGTTTTTATTTTAAACTGGTATAAATCTGCTTTCATGAGCCTTAGAATAGCTAGCTAACAGATTGAACAAACCATATCCTCAATCCCTGACTCCGTGTTTGATCTCCCCCTCCCTCATTACTCTCCATCTCCCCCCCTCTCCTGACGCTTCGCCCTCTGCCTGGGAACACCATCTTGTCTCTGTCCGAGCAGACAGGTGCAGAGGTCAAGCACAGCGCTCTCAGCAGCACCTGCTCTGTCTGCCAGAAACACGTCCACCTGGTGCAGAGGTTCCTTGTAGATGGCAAGCTCTTCCATCGCAACTGTTTCAGGTGATTAGACACAAGTTCTCACCAGAAAAAATGAATATGTCGCCCTCTATAGCTATTGTAACACATAAAATGATTAGGATTAGCCAGATACTGAGTACTTTTACTCAATGCTAATTAAAGGCCCAAGTACTCGCTTGAACTTCTTTATAGATAGTTATTAGTACTTTACTCAGTCCAGTGTGAGTTTTATTGAACTTTTTTCTCTAAATAGAAAATGTTTGCTGTAAATGAAGGTGATTAAAGTAAATCAAACTGTAATGGATCTTAAATCTGTGTATGGTTTATAAATTGTTTTCAGCAAGTATAAAATTTAAAATAGAAAAAATGATAATTAAACATTTTTAGAATTATGAAAATATTTGAAATCAAATTAAAAAGGGATTTAACAGATATTTCCACCAATTTAATGAAGCTGCTGAATGTTTTGGCCCTTCTTCAATTTGAGTTTGACTCTGCCAATTAAAATGATCATTATATAGGATATATTACTTTTTTTGTTCTTTTGTCATCACAGGTGCACAGACTGCCACAGCACCTTGCTTCCTGGATCCTACAAACAACAAAATAATTCTGGAGCCTTGGTCTGTACACATCACATTACACGTCACGGTTTGTCCAGTCAAAATGGTCGACCGGATCTTAGCAAGAAACCTGTTTTGCTGGAGTCTGCCAGGATTGGTCGCAGTCCAATTCCTCACTCATCATCAGTATCGAACAATGATCAGGCTGAAGACCTAAATATTAGCGACAAATCTGCTGTTGAGTCTCCCACAGTCAATGCTGCGAACAACTCTTTTGAAACAGCCAATAAAAGTGACAGTGAGGAGCAAGCACGTTCTGCATCTCCTCCCAATCCATTTGATGAGAGTGATAAAGAGGACGATGAAGCGGCAAAAGAGGAACAAAGTCAAACACCACCCGAACAGACCTCCACAGTTAATGGAGGTCTGCCTTCTACACCTGTCAGTCATCCAGAATGTGCGAGTCGACCGGTGCCTGCTCCTCGAAAGGTTTCTGAACCCACTCCTCCTCCTCGACCCGCCCCCCGAGTGTTGCTTCCTCACACTGCCACTGCTGCGGCACCTGGTGTGCATTCAGTCTTTCATTTATCAGCAAGTTTATTTGTTTGTTAGATGATGATCATCTTACTGTTTGACTTATGTTTCAGGTGAACAGCAGAAGCCTCTCATTCCTCCCAAACCTCGGGAAAGATCGCAGTCTCCTGGAAGGTAGCTACTTTTTTATGTGTTTCATTTCATCTGCATTTCATCACTTTTACCTCTTCATGGCTCTATGTGGCTTCATTGTGCTGTCATCCCAATCTGTGTGTCCAGTCTGTCTGGTGGTTCCCAAAAATCCAAAGACCCTCCATGGCTCACTTTGGTCCAATCCCAAGAATCCAAGAGGAAGAAAGCTCCTCCCCCTCCTGTTCCTGGCATGGCAACACCTCCAAACTCCAGCTCTCTATCCTCTCTCAAGGATGAAGACTCCAGACCCAGCACTCCACCTGTTTCTGCCAATCCATTTGATGAAGACGACGATGAAGACAACGAGGAAAAGGAGGACAGTGAAGGAAGCGTAGTTCCCCCAACGATAGCAGCGAGTCACCCGTGGTACAGCATCAGGCAAGCAGCTGACTCGCCCGCTGCAGACACATCCCCAAGTAGAGGAAGCTCCTCCCGTTCTGCCAGCCCAGCAGCCGGCAAAAGCAAGAAACGACCAGCGCCTCGTGCTCCACAGCTCCCTGCCTCCAACCAAGGTTTGTCCTGACAACACAGAAAATCACCTTACTTACTATATCCTTTCTCCTGTCAGTGAGGGTTATTTAGACTTAATATAAATAAAGATAAGACTTCATATTTATTATATAAATTAAGTAGGGTTTTAAGAGTGTTTTTACATTTTTTGTTATGTTATGTGTAAATAAAAATACAGGGGAGGGCATTGGGTGAAGCTAGAAAAAACACCAGCCACTTGTGAAAGTGTGTACTTCTTACTTTGCAAACTCCTAACTACTATGTAATGGGTTCAAACTATGCAAGCTTTTAGGAGCTAAAAGAAAATGTCTTCAACTAAAAAATCTTACCTAAAGCTGTACATGTTGGTGTTCCTTACCCCTTATTGTTTCTGTATTCCTACTGCTTTTTGTGACACTTTTACATTTTCCTTTCTCAGTTCTGTCTCCCTCTCAGCCCTCCTCCTGCTCCCCCTCTCCAGCCCTCAGCACAGAGAGTCTTTCGTCTGGCTCTGAGCAGAGGTCGGGTGGCGGTGCCAGCAGCGACCAGGAGCACTCCTTCACCAAAAGCAGCTCGGAGCCTTCCATCTGTACACCGTGCAACACATACTCTTCAAATGAGGGTCTGACACAAGCTTCCCTCAGCCCCTGCTCTCCTATAGTCCATTAAATGCCAGCTCAGCACCAGCCACACCTCAGACAAGTCGTAGTGCCGGGACAAATGGGTCTTTAGCACCATCACAACAAACTACTCCCAGCCCATTGGCCTCAGACACAAGCCATCGTCTTAACAGGGTGATTCTCCAACTCCAAATACAACAGTATTCATTGAAATGTTTACAATTTTTTTTAAATGTATCTGTTTTCTTTTTCAAGCGGATCTGCAAGGAGAACCCCTTTAATAGGAAAGCGTCTCCCTCCCCAGCCAAATCCAAAAGCAAGCCACCAAAAGGCCCTCGACCTGCCCGACCTCCAGCACCCGGCCATGGCTTTCCACTTATCAAACGCAAAGTAAATAAAACTAATAAAATAGAAACATGATATACTGTTTATGTGCGTAAAAGGCAAAGTGAAATCCATCTTGTTTATTCACTAATTCTTCAGGTGCAGTCGGACCAGTACATCCCAGTGGAGGACATCTATGGAGAGATGAGTCAGCTCGAGAAGCAACTGGACGAGCTCGAGCAGAGGGGTGTGGAGCTGGAGAAAAAACTACGGGACAACCCTAATGGTATAACACAACACTTGCCTAGTTTAAAACCAAATTATTTCAGCTCTGTGGAAAAACAACAACAGCATTGTACTTCTCAGATGAGGATGAGGAGCGTCTGTTGGTGGACTGGTTTACACTCATCCATGAAAAACACCTTTTAGTTCGACGAGAAGCTGAACTTATGTACACGTAAGCCTAACTCTGCTGCAGTGTGTCTATTAAACATATTTTTTTTTAGTTTTTGTAGTTTTTTTTTTTATAATATTGACTTTTTATGTAACTTTAGGGCCAAGCAGCAAAATCTGGAGGAGAGACAAGCTGATGTGGAGTATGAGTTGAGGTGTCTACTCAACAAACCAGGTTTGTTTGAAGTGTATCTGACACAGACAATGTGTAACATATCACAAGGAAACATTTTTAAGTCTATCAAACAACTTATATTTATTTGTGTTGTACTGCTTGTTTAGAGAAAGACTGGAATGAAGAAGACAAGAGCAGGGAGCAGGAGTTAATGGCTGAACTTGTAACCATCATTGAACAGCGAAACCAAATTGTCAACAATATGGACCAGGACAGACAAAGGTAAAGAACAGCTACCCGCCATTTAACACACATTTAAGAAGAGAGCCATAGTCTGTGGCAAAGGTAGTGATCTACGTTATGTCCTGTTACAGGGAAGAAGAGGAGGATAAACTTATGGAGGCAATGTTGAAGAAAAAAGGTAGGGTTTTGAATTCTTTTATCTTGTGGCATTGAATGAGTCATATCACAAGTATTCAGAACCTGTAAAACTTGTTTCTGTTGTGTCATTTTTAGACTTTTCTAAGGAACCAGACGGTGACAGCCAGCAGAAGAAAAAAGGAACGAAGTTCAAATCTATTAAGGTGTTCAAAAGACTGAGCAAAGGAGAACATAGCAAAGGTCCCAGCCCCACAAGGAGAAAAGTTGAAACTCAGCAGGCACATTCCTTCAGGGAAAAACGGAAAAAATGAAGATGACAAAAGAGACCTACATCATACCTAAATCAGTCCTTTTTTTGCACAGTGCTTTAAAAACTTTTTCAGTTCATTTGTTTAGAAACAACTCAAATGCTTTAGCTGATGTGTTATCAAGCTCTTTAAAATCAGTGTAGGGTGTCTTCCAAACTCTGCTTCACATCACTTGCATTGACAGCACCTGCTCTGTCAACTTTTTATCAAAGTACCTCCAAGGTTTGTCTTTACCTAATTTAACAGCCTTCGGTTTGTTTTTCACATGCAATGTGTATCCAAAGTTTAGGACATGGATCTTTGATAATGTTTGATTATTGTGGTTTGAAGAGGTCTGTTTTAAAAAAGCTTTACCCTTAAAACACGCATTAACAAGTAACTCTCTTATCTGCCACAGTAAAATACTATTGTGGTGCTTGTTTTAGTTTTGCAGCAATATCATGTATATGCATCATCACAGGTGAAATGCACACATACAATACTGTATTTATTCATTTAAGGTGGATAATCAAAATGTGAGTCCATCAGTGTGAGATAGATCTATTAATACAAAGGTAAAATTACTGTATTTCTTAATCATCCATCCATTTTCTTCCGCTTATCCGGGGCCGGATTGCTGGGGCAGCAGTCTCAGCAGATACGCCTAGACTTAACTCTCCCTAGACACTTCCTCCAGCTCTCCTGGGAGAAAACCAACGTGTTCCCTGGTCAGACGAGAGACATAGTCCCTACAGTGTGTCCTAGGTCTTCTCTAGGACCTTCTCCTGGTGGGACACGCCCAGAACACCTCCCAGGAAGGTGTCCAGGAGGCTTCCGGGACAGATGCCCGAGCCACCTCAGCTGGCTCCCCTCAAGGAGCAGCGGCTCTACTCTGAGCTCCTCCTGAGTGACCATCCCCCTGCGGAGAAAGCTTGGCCAATCTCCTTTCGGATTTTCCACAGCTCAATACCATAGCTGAGAGTAGGAGCGTAGATCGACCTGTAAATTGAGAGCTTTGCCTTGCAGCTCAGCTACATCGACTGCATCACTGCAGAAGCTGCATCCGTCGGTCAATCCGTCCTTCCCTCACTCCTGTACAAGACCCCAAGATACTTGAACTCCTCCACTTGAGGAAGGAGCTCTCCACCAACCTGGAGGAGACAAGCCACCCTTTTCCGACTGAGAACCATGGTCTCAGACTTGGAGGTGCTGATCCTCATCCCAGCCGCTTCACACTCGGCTGCAAACCGTTCCAGTGCACACTAAAGGTCCTGGCTTGATGGATCCAACATGACAACATCATCTGCAAAAAGTAGAGACAAGATCTTTTGTTCCCCAAACGGCCCCTGGCTTTTCTCAATCATTTTATGATATTAATAATGGAGATATGGGCAAATACATATTACAACAGCCATTTGGAAACACCTTTTTAAGTGTTAAAAAAATCTTGAATATGCAGTTATTAATTTATATTTGACTATGCCTTTCAAAATGTTGTTTTGCCTTAAAGTGGGTAGGAACCACCCTTTAAAAGAGACTGCTTGTGCCATTTATGCTTTTGCATTAATCTAAATGTCCATAAATCTGACTTATGACTGACTCTACTCATTTTGTCTGTGTATACTTCTACTTTTTTAACATACATTTTGGCATACAATAATGTAATAGAATAGTACATGAAAAATACTGACACTGAAACAAAGCAATAAAGTGAACTATTACCAATATTTACTCATTTAAAATGGATTTTTTTTTTTTTTTTTTTGTAGAACCTTTCCAAACACAACACCTGGTTTACACAGAAACAGAGCAGCATAAATAATGTCATAATAAGTCGGTATGTTTTCGATTGTCTAATCCAACTTGTCTTGTACGTCTTCTGCTCCGTCCTTGTTTCTCTCAGATGTTACTCCCTCCTTTGTGAGACTGCTGGACTTGTTCATCAGCTCCAGTTCTCGGATTCTCTACAGAGTTGTAGGGCACAAAAACCTGTTAGGCATATGAGATACAAATCATGCAAATTTAGTTATTTTACCTGTGATATCTCAGTGTTGATAATGTTGACATACTGCTGCTCTTGTCCCAGAGAGGACATATCTTCCAAAAACTGTCGTCTTTCCTCGATCTCATCAAGAACTATGAGGAAAGTGTGTGTAATTTAGAAATGGTATTTTGTTATGTTGTATATGTTGTCTATAGAGTAAGTCTCACTCTTTTGGAAGGGATCCATCTCTTCAGGGACGTCTGCATTACTAGGATTTTGGGGAATTGAAACTGTATGTGCAACTTTTCCCATTTCCAAAATATTCTGAAGCCGTCGTTTCTCTTTCTCCAGGTCTCCTTTGGGAAAATTAAAGCATTTATTTATAGGAGGCCCATATATCTCATGATAATCACCCCTTGTTTGAATAAGTTCAAAGCACATCTCATAACAAAAGTTCAAAAACTCACGAGTAGGACCCGGTCTGAACTTTTCTCTGATGTAGCTGTCCCCTGCTCTGCACATTTCTGCACTGCGTCGCTGAGGTTTGCTTGGCAGACGGTGCGTGACCACTTTGTTCTGTTTTTGAGTAGATGAAGGTGATGGTTTGGAGGCACAGGCCAAGTGCAAAGGGGATCCATCTGTAAGTTTGAAAAAGTTGAAATGATACAATCCTGTGCACAAGGCCACCTTTAATAATCATCCAGAAAATATAAGTGGGTACATAAATTTGAATTAAAAATCATACTTTTTTACTTCTAATTTGTTTTTACTTGATCTGGAATACAGCTCTAGAGCATTTACCCCATTCTCTTTTTAGAATGACCATGCAGATGTGGGCCTACAGCTCATCTGTAAGGAGAGACCACACTAAACAGTACTTAGACCTATTCCTTAAATATAGCCTGTTAATTTGTGTTATGTTGTTTATTATGGTAATATAACAGAGCCTGGAAAACAAATCGTGGTCTTTTGCATAGTAGCCTACTAAGTGACAATATTCTGCTGTGTTTTCAGAAGTCTCATAGGTATACTCACTTTTGAGGCATTCACGGATCTGTCGTTTCTGAATATTGAGATGGGACTCCTGCATCAACACTGAGGACAAAGTATAGTTTAACATAATATTATACTGTAGCTCTACAAGTACATTTTCAACATTTTGGCTAAGGCTATGAAAAGTGAATACTACTCACATTTAAGCATATCCTGGGTCTCCTTGCTGTACGCAATGGGTCTAGCATTGTTCCACAGTCCCCCTGGGGTTCTGCTTGGCGTGTCCATCTGCAAAGTGAATGAACTATCAAACAAACTAATGACACACGTTAGATACTAACTATACTGAACTGTTATTAAAATGATTAAGTATTGTTTTTAGGGTAGTTATTCCAGCAAATATATTAACTAAATTTAATCTAAATTCAGGATAATTACGCTTCCCGCAGCTCAACTGAGTGGTTACCACGGCAACCGATCAACAAGAAGCTTTATTTTCAAAACAGATAAGCTAGGTTAATCCCTTTAAAAGAAGCCTTATTTTTGTTTTTAACATTTATAATATTTTTTCTTCTAAAAATCTAAGATGCCTGCTGGCTGTTGAAGTCAACCTTTGATTTTCGATATTTTTTGTAAATGAAAGTGAAGTGGAAGCGGAAGTGCACTTTGTCAACACGTGAGCCGTGTTCAATCGAGGTCTTTAATTAATATAAACCATTTAGTGGCTAAAAATGTACATATTATTTTATATTTTATCTGTCATTTATTTGTTTGTAATTTATTTTTGTGTTTAGTTTTATTATTGACTTTTATTCATTTATTTTAAAATGTAAGTTAGCCAGTGGCCAATTACTTTTTTGTTGTCCACTTACCTCACTGACTGAATAATATTTGTAATGATAAAAGATTGCTTTAGTTATATGAAAATATATTCCAAAATATTCAATGGTGTTGGGACAGTAGTCTCAATGGGATAATACAAGCCTATGTACTTGGGGTGTTTTTACTTTTACACAATGTTTACAAAAAACAAATAACTAAACAATTAAATTACCTTGTTTTATACAATGTGATAAGAAACAGCAACTCTCTGGAACAAGCTCATGATGAACGTGAGCTGTCAATTCTGTGAAACTGGGCCGCCTGTTGTTAGTGTGCGTAGTGTTCGTCTGCAGAAGTCGTCACTTTGTGGGGGGACAGTGTTTATCAGCAGTGGGCACCTCATCGGGGATAAGCAGCAGTCCTGAGTCCATTATCTGTGGAAAGACACCTGCCAGCTTCTGCCCCAGTAAACAGATAAAGAGCAGCCAGACTATATCACATTTTAAACACAGGCTTAGTATCAGGCTTCTAACTTGTTTATAAAGGGACAGTTGCTTAGGAGTACCCAAAACTAAATGAAGTACATTAACTATACTGAGTTTCTATTATCATTCACACAATTCTTAAGTAGTAAGTAGAGTAAGCATATGATACTAAAGATTAGCCTATGGCATGTTTTAAACCTTGAACATAATAAATAATGTATTGTGTTGGGTAACCATTGTGTTTGTCACAGCCACAATATTTTAGTTTCTTGGTTAAACAAGAGTCTTTGTTGTGAGTTTCTAAGCACTGTTCCTCTGAATTCCACTGAACAGAAAGTTGGTGAGATCAAATGGGATAGTAAATGTCCTCAATGAGTGAATGAAAAGAGGACGAAGTAGTAACATAGGTTTACGCTCCACCTCCTAACGGTTGAAACCTACATGAAAAAGTGAGATTTGAAGCTGAAGTTGCAGCTGACAGAGATAGACAAGACAGAGGTGAGATATCAGTAGAGCAATGGAGCAGCAAAGGAGACCGCTCTAAGAAACTGTTGGTGCGGCCTCTGAGCAATAACTGGACTGTAACTAAGGGAAAGGGCTTTGGTGACGAGTTTGTTAGATTTGAGGGTCATTTCAAACGATTTTTAAATTTAGATAAATAAAACTTGCTGTCATCCTGTCAGTCTGTAATATTCAAGGTGCTTGATGGCTGTTACTCAGGCTGTACTCCCCTCCTTCAGCTCCTTCTCCAACTTCACTCACTCCACTGACAATATGAAGGTAAGGACAATATTAACATTTATTACTTTAAACAGACTGTGCCACGCATTTGTTTTGATATATTATTCATTTTTGTGTTATCCATTTTTTTTTTGTAGTTTTACACTTTTTACATGGTAAAGATTAATTTTGGAGATAAATGGACAGGCTGCACAGAGAGCAGTGTGATGTTAAACATAATATCATGAAGGGGGCAATATTAAAAAATGTATTAAATGATGTTGACCCTATTCAAAATATATATTTTTTTCTTAGATATGGAAATCGGAGGGCAGCTCTCTCCCAATGGACCCTCTCAGCAGCAGGATGTCACCAAGTGACTCAGCTGAGCAGCTGCAAGTTTCTCAACAAATGACCCAAGAAATGCTGGACAACAGCAGCCAGGCATCTTGGGACATTGATTTCCTATTGTCTGACTGGCTCGCAAGCACATCGCCTGAGCCCTGTCTGAATGCACACAATGACCAGCAGCTCCCCGAGATCAACAAGTTGTACCAAGAGGCGTGCTCCTACAAAGACCAACAAGACACCAACCTCGTGGCTGAGCTCTCGTCCACAGCCGAAAACCCAGCAGTCCAGGCAGAGCTGTATCACCATGGTTACAGTGACAACCAGCCAGCTCGGACGCTCCCTTCGTGTGCAGATCAGTTTGGCTTTCAGGGAAGCAGTATAGAGAGGCACAGCAGAGGAAGTCACAGCAAGGTCTCGTTCTGGGACTTTAACCCATATTATCCCCCACAGCAGCACTCTATGGGAACCGTTGCTGAAAACAGGTTCCTTCCTCCTGAGACTGTGCCCCCCGACCCCCGACACTACAACTACGTCCCTCACTTCACCCACAACAGCAATCTTTTTTGTGACTACAGCCACAGCCAAGCAGTCAGCCATCTGCCCCTGCACCAGCCCACCTTGTTGGTAGGGTCTCCTTTGCTTCAGGGAGCCATGGAGGGCAAACGTGGGCGCAGGACGATGGGGAAGAAGAGGCCAGCTGTCCACAGCTGTGAATATCCCGGATGCACCAAGACATACACCAAAAGCTCCCACCTTAAGGCTCACCTCAGGACCCACACAGGTAAGAGCTCTGCCATCAGAAAACAATGTCACTTTGTACTGTAGAAGTTATTATAGAGTTTTTTATTTGTTTCATCAGGGGAAAAGCCTTACCACTGTTCATGGGAGGGCTGCAGCTGGAAATTTGCACGTTCAGATGAATTGACGCGTCACTATCGCAAACACACAGGCCAAAAACCTTATGAGTGTCTGCTGTGCCAGAGGGCCTTCTCCCGCTCAGACCACCTGGCTTTGCACATGAAGAGACATGCCTGAGGATCAAAGCTATCATAAAGTAATATTTTTATTAATTTGGCTCAGACCGACAGTGATCAGTGCCTAGATTTATCAATACAGGGTCATTTGGCTTAAATGTCCTTAGAAGATTATCAAAGACACAGTATAATGACATATACAGTACATAATGTAGGCGTCAGTTAGCATCATGCTTTTGGTATTACAGCTGTTGGGACCAAACATTGATAAACACTGTCACTGTATTTAAACACTAACAAAAGCTATATCTCACTTAAAAGGTGTTACTTTACAACTATAACTAGAGCTCCATCATCACTGAAATGGTCGATATCCTTGACTGATCAGCAGTTACTCAGAATTTCAGTTAAGTAACTTCTATTCTATGTCTCTATTGTTGTATACTATATTTTTAAGTTTGAGAATTTTTTTTATTTAAGCCAATGAAGCGTTGTTTTCCCTCGTAAGAGCCTTCGTTTGTGTCTTTTTGCTGTAAGTTAATGCATTTCTCTCAGGTCAAAAGGTAGCAGAATATTTATTGACATAAAGTTTTATATCAAGAGAGACTATATTGATGTACAAGGTTTTATATTCTTCAGAGTGTGTTCATTTTTTATATAATTGTTTTGAATATTATAAGTAAAATAAAACTTTTAATGCTGTAAAACTGTCTCCAGTTGCACAATATATTTATGAGTACTATGTGTAAGTATTACAGACATGACTCTAGCGTTTCTGTGAACTTAATCACTGACTAACTTCCGAGCATTCTCACGTCATACAGCATCTTCTTGAGTCGGGACTGAGTGAAAGAAATTTGTAATGTGTGGTCTTGGCCTGTAGGTGTCACTCTCCCATTGCTACAGACTGATAAACAGTGCTGACTTTAGTGTCGTTCTGGTGGAGGGTGGCAATCTCCTTATGTAACTAAGCACTCACTGATTCATCCTGATTATGTCAGATGATGGAGGTCTTCATCACATTATCGAGCTCTCTGCCTCCTCTGCCTCACAAACACATACAAACAATACAACAAGTTAACTGTAAAACAATAGGAAGTAAATCACTGTTTAATCTGAAATTACCATTAGTCCTCACAGACACGCAAATAAATGAGAAATAAAGTGAACCAGGAAGTGTCTTAATAAAACAGTTTGACCTTTTAAATATGGCTAATGTTTTTCTGTATATACTTTTCACTTTCAGGCACTGCAATGCATTGTGGAATGGAATGTGGGGCTTTAGCAGGTTTTAAAAGCTTAATGGTCCTTTTCCTAAGGGCAGGTACTGTGAATTGCAATTGATTGTGCTTTGTTTGGCTCGGCGGTGATGAGCCAGCGGGTTATTTCATGTTACACAGGAAGAAACTGATGTCAACATCAACTATAATTTGCTTTTCTCTTTCTAAACTCTAATAAAATGAATACGCACTTGACATAAATAACCATTTATCTGCTGGGACAAATCTCATGTTAAGGGCTACAAGGCTTTATACATTCAGATGGAAAAACACTGGTATTTGATAGAAATATGTGACCTTACCAAAGCAGTGGAAGTGGAACTGATAATGCACAACAACATTGTATTATTAGATTCCAGCAGCCTTCCTTATTTGAGAAGAAATGCAGATAAACTGTCTCTACAGGCAGAGCATTTGAGGACACAGTTATGTATCATCTAAAGAGCAGCAATAAAAAAGTAAAAATAAACTAGCAGAGAAAATAGGGAAGCGCTTGTCATTTATTATGTGCTTCAAAGTAAAAAAGAGTGCTTTCGATCAATGACAACTTCCTTATGGCATTTGTTTCTTTGCACTTTGCTGTGCTTTTATCTTTGTGCTGATAAAAGCTTTTCTGAGAAGAAAAGAGAAGTGTTGTGTGTGCTATGCTCTACACACTACTATCTTAAGACTCAAGATGCTCTAAAATGCCATATCTCTCACTGATCTCAAGTCACACTGCACCCACACAGCACTGACCATCTCTGACACGGTGTAACATATTGTTGTGTTTAATATTTGAACAGCCCCTTTTCCTCACTGAGCATCTATAAATGGATTTTCTCTGCATTATTAAAGTGTGTTATTTAAGGACATTGCTGATTCAACTTCCCTTTTATCTTTCTATCAAAGACAGCTGTAATTGTTTTGACACTCAGACAAGTGTCCAAAAGTAAAGAGTGTTTAACGATAGAACAATAAGTGGCTCTAGTAGTAACTAATTGAACTTCACGTGAATGTGTGGTGGTATTGACAACACTGCTTGTTTTCTGTTACACAATCTGACATAATGGGAATGTTGGCCATGTGTCCTAAAGCAGGATGAGGATTAGAAAAAGGAAGGGAAAGCTGCTACAACTACAGCTCCAAACATGAATAACAGAAGAGAGGGATAGACAGTGGAGGAAGTGGAGAAGAGACTTTCCTGGTTTGAACTTGAGCGCACGCACACTGAGTCAAACAAGGCCAGTGTCCACTTTTGGGGGGGATTCTAATGAAGTTTAGTGCACATGAATGCACAAACAAACGCACTGTACTTTCTCAAGTTGGTCAAAGTCTGAGGAGAGCCACAGAGGACATTATACAACACATGTTTTTACTGGCTAAGAGGTTAAGTTAATACGACTTTGATTATAATCCACACTTTGATATGAACTATATGAGAGCCAAATACCACCCAGTGCGATGTATATGTCCCTTATGAATCAATATAACACATTTAAGCCTACTGTGTGTGATGTACGTACATTTCACAAACAACAACTTGTTTAAATCATTTTGCCCAAAAAAGAAAACTTAGAACATTGGTTAATTTATTGTTGCTTAACTATTGTTGCTAAATTAGTTGTTTCTTGTCTCCTTAGCATTTTAAAACCAGGCTAAAGACCCCATTTTTTAAAATGGCATTTACACTGATAAGGTGGCATATTTTGGTTTGTTGTGCATTTCTGTTTTAAACTTGACATACAGAAGTTGTTCATTGTAATAGATAAACATTGCGGCTTTTATCATGGTTAATTTGCCACTATAAAAATCCTTAGACAACCTTCAACAAGCTACAAAAATAAATCAAATGTTTTCTTTGGATAAGCTTCAAATGCCAAAATACTAAACAATAGGGCTGTATTTTGCTGTGTGTGCTAGCACTAGATGACCTTATTTTTTTCTTTTTAGTCTGATTTCTCAGTTGCATCATAGCTCACCACTGCTGTTCAGTGACATGTTAAAACACATCTGCCCAAGGCCAAAGGTGGCTGCTCACACGACAAGGACATAAAATACACAGAGATAAAGCAGAAGTCAGCAGCTGAACTAAGGGAGCAACAGAAGGACAGTGTGTGGAGGAAGTGTCGGTCTCCACCAGATTGCTCATAGAACAATGTTCTCTTTTTGTGCAGCCTCACCCTGACTGAACCTGCGGCTCTGAGTAGACCTCAGTGCTCTGAGTGTGTGCATTACATAAGAGTTCACTACGGCAGCTCGTTGCCTTTTCTCATATGACTATCAAGACTGGCTTTAAGTGTGTGAATAAGTGCATTCGTTGCACTGAGGCTCGGCCAGTCATGTGGCTTGTTGCTGTTGTTTCACGGAAAGGACAAAAAGAAAAAGCCCCACTCTGACAGCACTGATCAAAGTCAGTCTGATAATGGTTTCCTCCTCCTCTGCCGCAACTCTGTGGGTAGAAAACTGATATACACCTTTTAGTTTGAAACAGAAACCTTCCTGTATTATGTATCCTTTTGTATCATCAAGGGGACCTATTGTTACTCATCTGTTTGTAGTTAAGTAACTATTAATTGCAATGAATAACCTTTTTTCCAATGACTTTCAAAAAACATAGTGTTAAAAAGTATATGGGGATTTATCCATTTGTAATGATAAGATTATATAATCTGATAGTCCAACAGAAAACAGACCTAATTTAGCCTCATATTCCTACCTGTTCCTTTATTGCTTCATATCATGAAGTTACACAGTGTGCATATATTTCCCAAGACATTGATCTATGGCACCACAGAATTAAAGCCATTTCACTTTGACTGAAAATCAAAATAGCCTGTGCTTTTGACTCGTCTTGTCCCAATCATAATCTACTAAAGCCTTTTTGTTTGGTAAATGGTAAATGGCATTTATATAGCGCGTTTTTGCACCCTTCTCAGGCACCCAAAGCGCTTTACATCATGCTTCCACTCACCCCATTCACACACATTCACACCTGGGGCAGACAGAGATGGGGGCTGCCATACAAACGGCGCTCAACCTTCTCCTTCCACCACCAAACACACCTCTACAGTCACACACATTCATACACCAGTGCTATGGACACATAACTGGTTGTTTGCATAATTGGTTGCATCTATCTTTGTGTGAATCTATTGTTTTGGTGTCAAAGAGTTTTTAAGTCAGGTCAGTAGTTTGAGGAAGCTTTTAACCGCACATAGGCTACACAATAGCAGCTCCTTATTTCTTGCGCCTCTTTCGCGGTTTTACGCAGTTGCTCCAGTCCGAGGAAAGGAGGGGCTGAGGAGGACGGAGGGAGGGCGATCTGTTCGGGTGAGGATCCGACCCGGGCTGAATTCTGAGCGGGGAAAGTAAAGCACAGAGGAAGTGAGGAGATCAAACATCCAGAGCAGGACAACAGCAGGATTTATTTACCGCTCTGTCACAGAACAGCGTTTTAAGACAGCACCTCTTCAGCAACATCAGTGAGTAGGCCTACATGTTTTTTTGTTTTTTGTTTTTTTTTTGTAGCCGAGTTTATTTAACTATTTCAGAATGTTACCTTTAATGTATTCAGTATTAAACAATACACATGCTCCTAACTGAGCAAAGCATATAGGCTATTTGACTAAATTTAATTGAAAAAACATTATAATGCAGACTTCAATATGGATTTCAACCAAATCTTCTTCTAGAAGAAATGGACAGGTTAACGGATTTTTAAACAGTTATTTAACCCCCTACTAAATCTGAAATTCAATTGTTTTTATTTATTAATTTTGTTATTAATTTTGACATAGGCTTAATCTTTGAATAAAGACTTTAGCTGCTATGCTAACAGAAACTAAAGATGAAAAACAATACAAACGGTGCAGCCTGATCAGCAAGTAGGCTGCACAAATAGTTTACTGAAATGTAACGTAACACTAAAATGCTGTTCCTTTCCTTATAAATGTTTAATGTTTTGAAATGTTGTTCTCACCAGATGTATGTTCGTGTTTCTCCAGCAGGTGGAGCCTTTCCACCACTCTTCAGTCTGACTGTTCAAAGCCGCTCCGGTGAAATTATGTCCGGTCGGACTGAGGGGGACCTGCTCAGGGGCCACTTGGGGCCCTCAATGCCGGGTGTGGCAGGACTGGGCTCAACATACCTCAGTGACAAAGCCATTACTCTACATACCTCCTCGGGCCAGCTGGCCAGTTCTTTACTGGGCCGCACTGTTGACTTGAGCCAAATCGAGAGCAGTGTTAATGCTGAGGCCAAGGCTGGGAGCAGCTGCGATGAGGACAGCAGCAGCGCACGGCGCAAACGAGAGTTTATCCCAGACGAAAAGAAAGATGAAGGCTACTGGGACAAGCGCAGAAAGAATAATGAGGCAGCCAAAAAGTCAAGAGAGAAGAGAAGAGCCAATGACATGGTAATGGAGAGGCGTGTCCTGGGTTTGTTGGAGGAAAATGCCCGGCTAAGGGCAGAGCTGCTGGCCCTCAAATTCCGCTTTGGCCTTGTCAAAGACCCCTCTGAAGTGAGCATCCTGCCACTGTCTACAGCCCTGTACCCCAAAACCACAGCCAGCTGCACACACCTCTACCACACCAACAGTCCACAGCAGAGCACCCAGGACGTCCAGAGTCCACCTCCACAGCAGGGTCCTACGTACGAGACGAGGGGACCCTTATCAGGCCACAGAGTGTTTGAGGAGTCCAGGGTCTCCACATCTTGCAGTTCTAGTTTGGCCACCCCTGTGTTTTTTGACGACACGCTCAGCGACCGAAGTGGGCCTTCTCCAAGGGGGCTGGTGGAAGAGCCACAAGAGTGTTCGGTGGGGGCCACCGAGGGCCAGTATCCAAACAGACAGGACTCACCTGACGGTCTGAGAAGTCTCCCACACAAACTAAGATTCAAGAACCCCAGCAGCGACAGCGGAGAGATTTCTCCATCATGTGACAGTAGAGCCAGTGGTCCACCTGTGGCCACCGTGGGGCCAAGCATCCACACGACAACACAGCAGCAGATGGTGTGGGACAGTAGAGCAGAGGGTCCAGCCACAAGGGGCAGGCAGGAGCACTATTGTGGACCCAGGCCATATCTGACTCAACCCAGTGACTATTACACTTCCTCTCTGAGTAGCCTGAGAGAGTATCCCACAGAGGACATGGGGCTAAGGTCTCAGATCAGCTGTCTGTCTCAGGAAGTGGCTCAACTCAAGAAGCTTTTCTCTCAGCAACTGCTCACCAAGATTTCCTAAAACCAGACAGAAAGTCAAGCTGACGTATTTTGAAAGTAGTTTTAAAACCATAAACTATGTACTATTTCAAATGGACAGCATGCCGCCAGTGCTACTGCTAAAATGACGTGGACCTGTTCTCGGGGCATTGTGCACCAGGAATCACAAACATGTGTGGCTCAAACAATACATACTGTACATTTTAGACAAAGCAGGTGTTTCAGAAACACTGTATTAACATTTATTAAGTAGGTAGACAACAGTGTCCTGGTAAAATGTTAGAACATGCTATAATCAGTGGACATGCCAGATTCAGCATTTTGTACAACATAAGATATTTTATGTTATGTTATGAGTAAGTATTTCAATCGACATGACAGTTTAGTGTTGTGTTTGTTCACATGTTTTATTAAACAGTACTCTAATTAGAAAATATTCAGTGGTTACAATGTGTTTGTCTTCATCATTATTAAGATCTTGAAATTAATGTTGAATACATTTATGTAATGTGACCTTTTTAATAATCCACATTTATGTGTTGTATCTCACATTTTACAAAGAGTTTTCTTGACTTTAAAAGAAAATCTAGCATCCAATGGCATAGATCTGAATTAATTTATAGAAAATATGTGTTAACAACTAATCTATGGAAGGAGAATATAAAAGAGAACAATACATTGACATCAATCATAAATCGTACTTTTAAAAAAAAGTGTTATGCATGATACATGTGCTGTTCCTGAAGAGAGGGCTTGTTGGTGGGTGCTGGATGGTGCCAGGGAGAGAGAAGTGGAGGTGAATGGATGAAGAGAAGGAAGAGAGTCTCTGTATGAGTCATCTGTCACGTCAGCAGAAGAAATGCTATTTTTAGCCCTGATGCAGCTGCTTCTGAGACTGATTGGCCCTTTTAGAAGTGCAGGATACAAGGCCAGAATACATTAACACCTGAAAAGCGCTGCAGCTCAGAGTGAGGGAGAGGAGTACTTAAGCAAAAGACTTTTTTTTCCCGAGCTGCAAGAAGCAGAAAAGCAGATACACATACACTTTAATATAAGTCCAGATCCCATAGGATGTGTTCATCTAACACAACATATCCAACATATTTTCATGGATTTATTGTCTCGTTTTATCACTAGAGGGCGCCAAATGTATTTGTCTCTATGGCCTACTACGTCTCATTCATTTGTTCATTGATGCCACAGTGTTACTAGAGGTCTTCCATTGTGCTTTTCTCTAGAGCTACATGCTGTTCACAGTAAGCAAAGATATCATTTTGAGCTGGAATGAACTGTCCTCCAAACACCTCAGACATAAGACACGAGGATGGATGCTAGATAATTATTTAAGACCTTGATAATGAACTGTCCTGTGCAAACAGCATGCCAAGGACACGGCGTGAGACATGTGTAGCTGCAAAGACCTGCTCTTCAGGCTCCACCAAAACAATAACATTGCTCTGTTGCAGTGGGGGGGGAGGTCTTTGTCTGTGATAAGTCTTCATCCACACTACTACCCCCCATACCATGAGCCAGAGGAAGCTACAGAGCCTGGTTGCTAGGCAGGCACCACCACACCACAGTTGCCAAGGGAATGCCTCCATGCAAAGGCAGCTGGAGCGATGGCGCCCGGTGTTGGGGGTTGGTGGCTACAACAGAGCTCTATACTGGTTGGAAAGGGAGGAGCTAGACAAGTTCAAGGCCGCCGTTTCCACCACAGTCTAATGGTGGTGGTGATGGCTGCACACATGTGGTTGGAGACAAAGCGGGGGGAGGGGTTGCAAGTGGGAAAGTGGGTTGGAGGTGGAAGTGATACTAAGCAGGAGGACTGACGTAACTGCACATAAAATATGGGGGTGATGAGGACAACAGGCTCTAATGGAAAAATTGCCTAAGATAGCAACAGACTGTAATTTACTCTCTGCTAATAAACAAAAGTGTATGTAAAATGAATATGGCATGGGGATGTATTTTTAAATGACTGAACTGTTTTCTCAAGAAAGAGCAAAAATCATTAGAATTAAAATGAAATATACTGTTGTGACTAGTGTACAGAATACAAATGGACATGCTAAAATATATAGATGGACATTAAAAACTTGAATAAATGGCCTAAAGAGGAAAAGAACACAGCTGCTATTGTCTTCCAAGAGCAGTCAAAACAGTGCAGAGCAGACAAAGGGTTAAATTGTCTGCAGACGGAGCTCTGAAAACATCCTCCAAAGCCCTGCACAGACAAGAAAAAATATTGGTGGCAAGCCAATAAAAGATCATACAGAATCAAAAATTGAAGTTGGTCTATTGTGGTAACGATAAAAAAAAAAAAACATTAAAACATGCAAAAGAGGAACCGGGAGATCTTTGTTTACTCAAAAAAGACAGTGTAGGTTTGCACATTATCTTTAGTTGATGCAAAACTGAAAATGCCATCAGCTATGATGTCATTGAGGTTAAACAGGTTTCAGAAGGCTTGATGTTCACTGGTAAATCTTTTATCTAACATTTCTTAAAACCCTCACATTGCCTGTTTTAACCACAGTGTTTAAATCAAGGCTCAATCATTTCTTTGTTTGTCACTCTCTTTGCTAGTCTTTCTCTGATGTTTTCTCGAAAGGATGTAGAGATTTAGATGGAAATGTACAAACTGCCCACTGTATTAGTCACCATTGTCATCACATCACAAAATTTGACCATATTAAAGAAGTAGATGCTTGGTATTTACTGAATGAAGACAATGTCACTATTCTGTATTTTTTTTTTTAAATCTCCAATACCTTTGAAGATTCAAGATTCAAGATTCAAAGTGTTTATTGTCATGTGTACAGACAGAAAGCATGTTTCCCTGTACAATGAAATTCTTACTTTGCTGTCCACAGTAAAAAGTCACACAGGTAAGTAAATAAAAAATAAGACAATATACAAGTAATAATAATGCAAATGTACAAAAAAATACAAGAGGGCAAAAGGAATAAAGTAGTAAAGTGAGGTAGTGCAGTTGTGATGGTGTAAAGTGACGGTGTAAAGTAAAGTGATGGTGTAAAGTGAGGTAGTGCAGTAGGTAAAGGTAAACAATTGTTCATGTAATGTTGTGATTGTGAATGTAGACTCCTATCTGCTGTTTAGGAGTCTTATGGCAGAGGGAAAGAATGAGTTCTTCATTCTGGAAGTCCTGCATTTCACACTTCTGTACCTCCGTCCTGAGGGTAGAAGTGTGAACAGACCAGATATATATATTTACCCTTGCTGCTTTCTTGCAGCAAGGGTAAATATATATATATATATATATATATATATATATATATATATATATATATATATATATATATATATATATATATCTATATATATATATATATATATATATATATATATATGTGTTTATTTATTTATAAAAAGATCTAAATATTTAATAGTGATGTTCGTTTTTCGCTGTTGCAAATTGGGCAGCGATGACATGTGATCACATGCCTCGTCTCAAGGCCTGACTCTAGACAGTGGACTTGGAAAGGTGTCAAAAACAAGCACTTTTCAACGAGATTCGCCATAAGAAAGGCCTATTTATGACAACAACAAGACTGTACTAAATCTTATGGTATTATTTGCCAGACTTTTGTGTCAAAATAATCTGACTCTGGTGCCACTAAATGAAAATGTCATTGGCACCAGTTTGAACAAATGGAAGAATTTTAGTGGTTCAAACATTATAAATCAAATTGTCATTGCAAACTTTAACGATGGCATATGTTTGTTTTCCAGTAGGATATGTACTTTCAATGGGAAAGTGGACAAAACGACAACAAAAGCACAAAAACTACTTGAGCACTTTACTGTTTGCTCTGTGGCCAATGTGATTTGACCAAAAAACAACAAAGAGAAGTACTTTAACTTAGAACTCTAGCCATTTCTATAGTTTAATTATTGAAGTCGCCCATCATGAAGGTCCCTCTGGTAAAATAAAAAAACCCAACGAGTGATGAGATCCTTAGAAAACAATGACAGACCTTCACATCCACTGAAGGACATGCTGTAACAGGCTCACCACTAGGCTGGACCTCAGAGTAGAGAGAGTATCACGGCGTGTGTAAACCATTCATGCCCCTGTTATAAACTTAACCACTCCCGTCAAACAGGCATAAGGGACAGATATAAAGATATGCCACTGTGAAAAAGAAACAGATGCACACACCTGACTCTGGCGCGGAGGGAGATAGAGGACAAAAACGTGACTAGGCAGCCTAAGAGCTGTTATGCAACTGCTGACCTACTAACACATATTTCTCGAAAGGGAGCCGCAGAAACTAGAGCAAAGTGTCCGGCCGCACACAACCCTGAAGCAGCCAAAGCCAAAAGCCTGAAACAGCATCTCCTCGACCCACTGACTCAACCACAACTGACCCTAGCGCCGGCAGGAGACGGACAAGACAACTTTTCGCTCGCTTTTTGGGAGGTTTCTGCTAAAGCGAGAGGAAAACGAGGAAACGGGAGCCAGACTGCTTTTGTGTCGTGGAAGCGTGGATGTTTTTCCTCCTCCAGGACATGAAAAGGTATGTTTTGACTGAGCGAGCGCCCGAATTTCAGTATTTTTTTCTCTGTCTGTGTTAGTCTATCCCAGTATTACTTAAATATGTGTCCATTTACGCTGTAAATAAGTGCGTATCGAGGTAAGGACATGATGCTCTCTGCCGGTTATTGTTCACATGGCGACTGCCGGCAGATAGGCTACGCAGTCCTTCCTTGACTTTGAGACTCCTGCTGTTTTTGAGATATTGAACGTAACACTTTATCCGAAAATGCTAGTATTTTTGTTATCACTGCGGGTTTAGACACTTTGTCGTGAAAGAGCTGGGAAACGTGGTTGTCCGTATTATTATGTAGCCTAGTCTAGTCAATGTCAAGGCGAGGTAGCCTAATTTCCCTCATGGTGGTGTTTTCCAGGGAATGGGGGCAGCTGCTGTAATGTCTGGCTCTAATGCAGTGTATTGTATAGACTCCGCACGTGGCATGCTACAATTTGTAGCATGCTATTTTAGTTGGCTTTACTGAGATTTTAAATCAGCTCCTTTTTGGGTGCAGTGGGGACAGTCAAGTAGAGAAATGTAAAATGCGGCTATTTTCAGACAGCCATTGTTCATCATTATATAGTAGCTGTAGCCTGTAGGAAAATGTTAGTAGCCTACGGCCCTTTAACAATAATTATTCAATACAAACTGATCAATGTCAATGTAAACAATTTCTTTCATTAAAACGCGATTGTATTAAATGTAGGTAAATTTACAGTAACGGAGTATTTTTATATATTTTCTTGTATGTCCCTGTTGTGGACATGTTACTAATATATATAATAATGTTCTTATTTTTGCATTTATGTGTCCCTTTGGATGTGCAGAGCTTTTTGTTCAAAGGTCATATCCACATGTGTTATATATCCGTGTTCAAAAAAGTCCTAAATGGTCTACAGTTTCCAGAGTGAGTCACTAAATGAGTCTGTTTAACTGGTGAGGTGTGTTAACTAAAGCTGCGCTCCGCTTCGAGCCAGTCGGAGGGTATGACATAACCAGCACATAGCAGGGAGAAGCCATAAACAGCAGCCCTCTCCTGGGACACAGGCCTGTAATTGATTCCCGTTCACACCCGGAGGTATCCTTGTCTCATTCATCCCAGACTGTACCGTAAACTGTTACATTTCAAAAGCAACTCAGAGCCATGGCTGGAACACATTAGTCATTGCTACTTAACTTTGAATTATTTTAAACTTCCCCAATCTCTTAACTATAAGTAAGTCATAAAAAGCAGAAGAAGTACTATTTTTATCACATTATTGTCTTTGCTGTGACATTATTGTGAAAAAACAACTCCAGGATGTGATGCATTGAGTGGAAACCCCTGTCTTGTCAAGGTAGTCTAAAAGTTTTGGTGAACTGGCCCGCCTGCAGCCAGCTGGTCTCATTTCAGAGTAGTCTGCGTTACTCTGTTCCAGCCAGCTCTGAAATATAGGTCAAACCTGTATGTGGGTGAGAACTTATGAGGTATTGGGCAGAGCTGTGGACTACTTTGACAACTCAGTCTGTGCATGTTCTCTACAGCCACAGACCTTCTAAAAAGGTGTTATGCTAATTTTGATACTTTTAAAAATATTTTTACTGTAAGTACATCTACTGTAGAAATACGCAGGAAATGTTTTTGAAAAGATGTGCTACACTTATCCAATTACAAACACAATAGCCTGGCATGTGACAATAAAACATTTAACCCATTTATAACTTTTAATTGCTCTTCTACCTTTGTTTATTTGCCCTCATTATTTACTGCCACACTTGGCACACACAGTATTAGGCTTGACCTGGAATGTCTGGATTCCTGTTTGTTTTTTGACACTAGGCTGTGGGGGGAAAATGAAGGCTCCTAACCCTAACCTTTCAGGGGCCCCTCCACGTGTGTAGTGTTGAATCACTTAAAAGATGGAGGAGGGGAGGATACCATGCGTTACACTCACACTTGCTTCAGAGGGGTCAAAGGTGAAACATTCCTCCCAAACATTGGTGGCAAGTGTTAGGGAACCACTGTTAAACTTTCTTGATCCAAACCTAGTGGCATCATAATATGTAATGGTCAAGCCTATTGCATAATATTCAGATGTAAAGGGTTGTGTTTTATTCAGTGCGCAGCAGTGAGAGGGATGTAAAAGGCCTGATTGTGTCGCAGCCACTAACCTGTAGCTCGCGCTGCTATGTAATATGCATTTGTTACACAAGCTGCGCTCCGGTACAAGAGATTCAGAGCACGTACGTTACGAGCAACAGCAGCCCCTCCCTATGCAGTCCTGAGAGACCGAGAGCGAGGCTGTTATGTGCGAGTTTGGCTGCAGATATGGGTGTGTGCTCTGACGTCAAAGCCATCACTCTACCTCGCCGTTTTTTTCCCCCTCATCTGAGGCACATTGTTATGCATGGAAAAGGGTTTTTAGAGCACACAGGAATTAATCTTGTATAAACCACCAGGCGGTTTATAATCTCCTTTTAAAGCTGATGACGTATTTGAGTTAGTGTCTTTTATATCTGCCTCGCTGCAGTCTGTCTGTAAAATTCCTCTCACAGCCACCAACCAAATTCCGCCTGTCACCCCTTCCCCTCCCTGCTTCCTCCCTGCATCCACCTCTTTTCACCTCTATTTTTAGTAGGCACTTTAATGCTCTCTTTTCCTTTGCTGCCCTACCTCTCCTCCAGTCCCACTGACCTATTTTATGGCGCACCGTCAAAGACAGGAGGAGTGTTTACTGCTTAGCGTAGTTTCTAGGTCAGTGGGACAGCATGCTTTCTTCTTTATTTAAGGCACTGTTATAAAAATATTAAGATTGTAATTGAACTACTTAAAGGTAAACATACATGACTGTGGTGTGAGGGGAGCTTGTTTTAAAGTGGCTTTTGTTTTAGGGTTAGTTTCTCAACACAGTATTGGTCATGTTCAAAGGCTAAACACGTGTGTAATCTCCATTGTAAGTGCTTAAGTCTTGTTTCACATAACAAAACCTAACCTGATATCTAATCATGAGGGCAGTTATACATCGTTCTCTAAGCTAAACTATTATACATCTTTGACTTGTAGACAGTAATCACAGATCAGCCTGAGCAGTCAATGCAATTTAATATATAAACCAGTCTGGCACACTAATCTTTTTCCCTTGGCATGTCTTGAGGCATTCAGAAAGTCTAAAACGGTCTTCATGGATTAGCATTAGCAGTAAGCGATGATTGTATTAGGACTTCATCATTATTGTGAAGGAAAACTGACACCAGAGTGTTACCCACAAGCCCAGTGACCTAGATTGAAACACTGGCTCTGTGTGCGTGTGTCATAAAAGGGATGTTTTCATGTTTGTCAGGGACTCCAGGGCTCTGTGTAATGATGTGTTATTAATAACTGCATATCAACTGTGTTATGCTGTGTAGCCGGATAAACACAAGTATCATGGCTGAAACATGAGAGTGGTCCAAGTTGTTACATAATGCAGGATTGTTGCCAACTTCCGTCTAACACTTCAGCATTGTTGGGACGAGAAGGCATGTCAGGCGTTCAGGGTTTGCTGAGAACTAGCTATGTTGACACCATAGAGGGATGTTCAGCAGCTTGTGCAGACAGAGAATCTTAGATGTCCCAATTCCCCTACAGACGGCCTGACATAATAAATCCAATCAGGCAGTTGCAGTCATACATACCATTCAAAAATTATTTCTCAAACAAACCTGCAAAAAAAACAAAAGGAAATCACTCAAAGGAGAAGATATATAAAGATATATGGTAACAAATCTGAACAACACTACACTCCATACATCTGTGGGACTCTGCAGAGCGGGTGATCCCTCAGCCTGCCTCACTCCTCATTATGAGTAGTGTGTTTGGACAAAGCCCTGTCCTTTCTGCTTCCATTTAACATTACTTAAACAATTGGCACAAGAAACACAAGAAAAACACTGTGCAACATGTGAAAGGTTATGCCATAGATTTGTGTCCAGGATAGAGACAAACAAACCTATTGATTTTAAACATAATGGACAACAAGGACCATTTACAGTGAATGCATGTAATATGACCATAATAAAATCTGAATATGTACCACAATAGACTGCTTTGTTTCTTACAGCTTATCTAACCGTGTCTTCCTCTCTCTCCCCATCCCTCTTTGTCTCCAAAACCCAGTTAGTGGTCAGCAAACAGCAGCAGTGAATCTGGATCCTTTGGGAGCGCTGAAGAAGACGTACTGACCTATATCCTTTGTGTAGCACGGAGAGAGACTCGGCAGCCGCCTCACAGGAGCCACAGTTCTGCTAAAGATTGAGAAAGAAGCTGATAAACTCAAAATCACCTCCAGCGAGACTCTAGAGACTTCTTTGAACGATCTGCCAAGAAAGCTGGGAGACTTTTAGCTCAAAATACACACTTGTTCCTTCTCTTGTTTTTGTTCAGTACAACACAACGTAAATGTCTACGGTTTTTGTAGAGTTCCACCTCTTTTTAATCTTCTTGGCTAATTTGGACACTTGAGCATCTAAAAAAGTAATAGAAATCAATGAGGCTCTCCTTTCGAGGAGCACAAATACCTCATCCAGAAGTTTTTGCTGATCCTGCAACATAGGTCCAACTCAAGTCATATCAATTAGTTAGCCAATACAGTTCTTATTTTTCCCTCCCCCTTTGCCCCCTAGAGTTACCCCCAGCCAAAAAAAATGGAGAGTCTTAGTTTACACCTCTCATCCACCAGCAACAAAGATTCTATGGAGGTTGACACTTTCTCCACATACAGTGAGGATCTCCCATCCCCTCTCCCCGAATCTGCAGCACGGGTCGGTCGGCAGCCAAAGGTAACAAGCCTAACATGTCCTCCCGCCGCAAACGGGAGTTTATCTCTGACGAGAAGAAAGATGCTTCCTACTGGGAAAAACGCAGAAAGAATAATGAGGCTGCCAAGCGCTCACGGGAAAAGCGTCGTCTCAATGACATGGTGCTTGAGAACCGAGTCATGGCACTGAACGAAGAAAATGTCCGTCTCAAAACTGAGCTTCTTCAACTCAAGCTGCGCTTTGGCCTCATCAGCACTGCATCCTACATGGAGAAAAGTCAGCAGATATCCAGTGGAGCAGCTGGTGGTAACAATGGTAGCAACGGTAGTAGCACAAATGGGACCCCAAACAGTAACGCCTACCTCTCAAGCAGTGGCTACTCCAGCGCATCCCAGGTCATGATGAATTCAGACTCCTCCGAAACAGAACAGTCGAGTCACAATATGCTCCACAAGTACTCTCCACGTGGATCTGTCTCAGACATGTCGGATGCTTCATCTAGAGACAGTCCAGAGCCCATAGGGTACAGCATCAAGAAGGAGCCGTCCAACATGGACATGGGCCGACTGGAAGCCCTCTCAAATGGGATCCTGAATGGCTTGCCCAATGGCACATATAACAGTGCTCTGGTTTCTTCTCACCAGCAGAACGCCATATTGGCTGAGGACGCTGTGGAGTATCAGCACCAGCAACAGCAGTGCCACATGGATGAGTCCAGCCCTGCGCCTTCTGCCGCCTCTGCCCAAAGGAGTGTCATCCTTTACCGCTCCAGCAGCGGATGTTACCCAATGGAGAGCCAGAGGCCTAAAGAGCAGCAGAGCCAACATTCACACACCTCCAAGTTTGCTGACTACTCAGTGAGAGAGGTGGCAGAGAAGCTGGAGAGGACCAAAACAATGGACTCCCCGCAGTATGAATACACTAACAACCATGCAGAGTCAGCAGAGGAGCTGCAGCAACAGTACAACACCCAACAGCAGCATGAGAAGCACCATGAGCATTTCAGCTACCAGGGCCAAGAAAAAGGTCTTCAGCAGAATCCCTTTGCCCCTGAGCTCATCCACAACACTGAGGAGGGACAGTCTTCCTTCCCACAACACAACGGCTACCTCAACTCTCTGGACGAAGAGCCCCCAGTGCTCACTTACGAGGGGGGTCCCAGAGCCGATGGTTTCTACCAGGAGAACTCTTCCGGAAAAGACACCTCTTCCAGTGACGGTGACCCTCGAAGCTCTGATAAAGAGGGCTCCACAGATGACGAGTCCCCCTCTTCATCCTCGTCCGACATCAGTAACTACCACCAGAAGTCAGTGGGAGTCATTAGTTCACATGCCGAGTGTCAGGCCGAGGTCAAAGCCACCGCACTGCCCCATAAGCTTCGTCTCAAGTACCGAGCTCTGTCCAATGGAGGAGCACAGTTGGAGGCACCCATCAGCAGCCCTTTGTCCACATCCCCATCTCACACTTTGCCCCAACACCCCTATTTGGCCCTCCCCAACAACCCTCACAACAGCCATATGAATGGGGAAAGCAAAGAGGTGGAGAATCAGACTGAGTTTCCAGAAGAGGTCAAACCTCAGGTGAATGAGAGGGGGGAGACAAAAAAGGACGGAGGAAAAAGGGATCCAGCAACAGTCGTGGTGGACGCAGTAAGAGACGAGATTAAAGACAATTGGGGAAACTTTGAACACTTGTTGGCAATAGACACTTCACAACACAGAAAAGTAGCCAGTGTTCAGTGGTGTATTCAAAGTGCAAGGTTTTTTGTTTTGTAAAAGGGCTGAATGGGGTACCGCCTGTCCACTGATGGGATGCCACAGTTTGGACAGGCAAACAGCAGCACTGACACAGACGTGGGCCATGTGGGACTCTGAATAAGCACCTCATCCGACCCTTTTTCAAAACATTTAAAACACTTTGACATGGGATTTTACTGTCAATCTTCACTGTGTCACCTCTTTCCCACTTCTCCTACCTCCCAACTCAACTTATAACCATTTAAGACAAAACTTCTGCAGTCTGGAAATGTACAGATTAAACACTTAATACTGCCTTTGAGGCTATAGCCAGCACTTACACATCATCTGTGGCATTATAGGAACATTCCTTCAACCAAAGAAATACATCCCTGTTTATTAACCCACCTTTGGCAACAGGTTACATTGTTCCCTCTTTGTCATTCTTCTGCACTCATGCCCCTTCACTTCTAAAGCACTTAGATTGTATATTACTGTGACATATGAATTTGCAAATATGGATTATATATTTTAAGAAGAAAATGTGGCAAAAACAACAAAAATAAATTTGTGTAATGCAGTTGTAGACTTTAAAGTGATTCGTTTGTTCTTAGTGAGACACCTTGTACAGTCCTTTGTCTAGAAAATGCCTCAAAGATTTTAATTTTAATAAATGAAAGAGCCACAACTTTGAAAGATAGCTTATGAGGTGTTTTCCAGCTAAAGACCTCATTCAGGTTATTAGAGCTTACAAAAGGTTAAGGCCAGTTATTCGCATATCAGTCAAGGGTATGCAGATGACAGATGTTGGCTCAACCTGACAAGCACAAGGTAAGCCTTGTTTGCCAGCTTCATGAATTCAGACACAAAGGTTGTCTGCCTAATAAATAAAAATGCTCTTCGGTCACTACCAGCAAAGCTGCTCTCTCTTCATATGGTGCCTCTTTATTGTTTGTCCCTCGTCCCCACATTGGCCCATCTCTGAACGATCCCACTCACCTTGCACTGAGTAGCTCCCCTAGCCGCAGTACTTCAGTCTGTACAACTGTTTCACTTCCCGGTGCCTGCCTCTGGCCACTGTGTATAAATGTAAAGTTGTCTCTATCTCTTGTATACTGCTGTCATTATTTTAATATAATTTTATTAATATTGTTATTTTCTATGATAAGCGGATATTATTTTAATTATTACTGTGTGTTTTGGTCATCCTGTTGTGTCATTTTGCTCAATGCTCTTCCTGATTGTGCTGTGTATTTACCCATGCTACCCTATGCCCCAGTTACCATTTGTACTCTGTGTTACTGTATAACCTACGTTGTTTGATGAAAGACTCTACAAAATGGAAAAAAGAGAATTAAGTAAGCCTTGTCCAGATGTGATTATGTAATGTGATACTTCACATGGATATGCAAAGTGGTTAAGAAAACATTTCTGATTGAGATTTTGTGAATGAGTCAAATGGGGAAAAAAAATAAAAGGTTAAATGGATTCTTTGTGAAATGTTTGTGTTTTTACATGACACTTTTATACAGCACAAAGAGCCAGCACATAAGTCAGGCCTTCAGTGTGAGCCAACACAGTCTGAAGAGCAGCACCACATCCACAAGACATACTGACAGCACATTCACTTTGAGAGAAGGGACTAAGTGTTGAAAAGGAATGAAAATGTATCTTGTACTGCAATACAACTAATCTTACCTTTTTAATGGATTTGTTTTTGGTTTACACAGTAAGGTTTTAAACATGCCTCCAAAAGTATAAAATATAAGCAATCTAAAGAAAACTTTAAATCAAACAGTGTGACCACCATTTGCCTTCAAGTGGTATCAGCTTCCTCACATAATGTAATAAACAACAGCCTAAAACAGTGGTTTATAGGAAGCTATGCAATTTTCATAAACAAATTGTATAAAAGAATTAAAACACTGCAGTTTACAGATTGTATAAACTAGTCAGAATAAAAAAAGGAAAATACATAAGTAAGACAACATTGAAACAGTAATCTTACAGAAAGCCAGGTAACTGCTTATGACATAAAAAAAAAAAAAAGCTGCTAAACCAAAACGTAAAAGCACCAAGTATATGTGTATCAAACTTCAAGCAAAAACAGGTTACACAAGTGAGCTGTGTGAGCATCCCTCTGACCCTGCTCTTCTGGAACAATAGCTGATGGGAACAACAACACGTCGGGTCGGGCAGAGTGTGCCACCGGGCAGGGCTTACATAAGAAGCAGAATGAGCAGAAAGACAGCAGCCTATCAGATACAGAAGTGTCACAATTTCAAGGAAACACTCAGATGTATTGAGAAATACTGGACAAGCAGCTCTGAAATGATTGAGAACCACATAATACGTGCGTCACAATTCTTTAGTGACAGACAGATTCCTTTTGCCAATGTCTCAGATCAATAGAGGAAAGATATACAGTGTGAATCAATGTTTAGCCTACAGTCCTCTGCTCATAATAACTGATTTAAATAGGCACTGCCCTTCACGGACCGTGTCTGTAACAAGGTGACATTCCTGAGAAAAACCGCATTGCTTTGCAGCGCAGGTCCTCCTCCCTTCTCTATACATTTTCTTGTTTTCTCTGCCCCTCCCTCTCCCATCTTTAGCCCCCAACTCATCTTTGAGTAGTAAAAGCTGATTTGTATTGTGCGGAGGCTTGCGAAAACAGGACAGGAGAGTAAAAGTAGGTCAGCGAGGAAGGAGAGGAGGGATAGGAGGATGGAGAAGAGAGGGGTTGTTATTCAGAGTGAGGGGAAGTGGAGCGGGTTACATCACATGCCTCTACAGCGAAAAAAATCCTAGCAGACTACTCAAAGGAGCAAGCTCCATTTCTGCCCAGGGGACGGGGCAGTGGAGCAAACAGACACACTTGGACCTGGACTGTGTACCATGTTTTAAATCACGTAGGAATGTGGAGCATTGTCTCAGGACATTAACAACTATAGCCTCAGTTTTATTAACAGCCCAATATCTTCATACAGGACAGGACAGTCATTTCTACAATGTGAAGCTGTTATTATAAAAGTCAACTTGTGTGAGAAGTATTGAGGCGTTTAAAGTCCAACAGTGGGGTCGGTCCCAGAAGTAGGTCAGATTTTTTGTAGCTGTTTTTAAAATGCACTATTTCTGAAAAGAGATGGGGACTAGTTAATTTCACCTCAAAATTGGTTGTGTTAAATTCAATAGAACTGTCCCATTGTGACCTGAACTAATGACAACAAAATTTCGAAGAAGTGTGGGGACTTTTTTCACATGATCAAATCTGTTTTTGTCCAAACATAAGGACACACCTGTATTATGGTGATGTTGTAGACTGTTTATGTAGCCAGTCACAGAAAAGGTTTCAGTATAATATGAGGGGACGTGCATGTTCATAGTGGTATCAAGAGGTTCCAAGAAAACAAGCTTGTAAAATTGAAACCTTATGTAATTGAAAATCCAGAGCAAATCTGGTGATTAAATGAGTAAATGTTAAGCCTGGTTTAAGATCAGCACGGCAGTTGTCTGGGTCTGGATTGAATGGAAAAAGGATGAATGTGAGTGAATGTGAGTCCTCTGAAGTGTTGCAAATCCAGCAGTGTGTATTAAAGAGGACAAGGAAGAGAAGGAGGCGTTGGCCCAGCGCTGCCTGCGGTGATCAGCAGCCCCAGCTGGTTATGTAACTGGGATGCTGCAGCATGTAGGTCAGCAGCACAGGGAGAGCCAGCCGAGGGGTAAGGAGCTGGGAAGGAGAGAGTATTTACGACCGTGTGATCTCACTCAGTATCTGACTCACTGGAGCCGCTCGTCTACGGACAGAGCCTGAGCAGTACCTCATCATGGTGTGCAAATGTCAGATGCCATCAGTCACGGCTGCTGCTCTGCGGGAACAGCTTATGCAATGCAGCCATTGACTTTTGTGTTTGCCCCAAATGTTTGTTTTTCACAACTCATTTTAGTGTAAGGCTAAAACTGTGTAAATGATGCTCCAGTCAAGTTAATTGAGAGTGAGTTGGAGACTCTATTATCCAGTGACTAACAACAAGTCATTGTTCAGATATGTCCTATTTCAGTCAAATCTGGGTCAAATTTGTTGTACAAAAAGGCCTTCAGTTCCCAGCAGTTCCCAGTGGCTGCATTTATCCTTTGCAACTTTCACCAGTACAATACAAGTTTAAGGGCCCCCAGTTGGAAATAGCAGTATGCTCAAAATCTGTGAGAATGGCTCAGTCCATAATCAGGACAATACAGTTTCTAATTTTAGTTGCTGTTTCAAAAGTAGGCTACTAACCAACTGCAATGAATTATGAACCATATGCTTACATGCCATGACACATTACCCAATTAAACTACTGCCACGTACTTCCTAACCCCTTTCTCAGTATAAACATTTCCATTTAGATCTCCTCTTATGAGTCAGTCTTCAAACAATTCCTGCTGCTTTTATTTAGACCACTCCGAAGCGAATCATTTTAATTTAGATCGACAATGACACACCTAACAGTGCCACAAAAAACACTCAATTTTAAAACCAGTACACCTTTTGCCCTTTTACTACATCTAAAAAAAAGCACTAGGTTTTATCTGGGCCACAGTAAATGGGTCTAAGATTTGTTACTTGTCTGCTGTTGGCGAGGGAGACAGAGGAGAAAAGCCACTCCTCTGTCGAACATGCGCACTTGGCTGCAGTTCAACACAGAGTTATGTTGCCTGCCATGACCCATTCAGCGCCACTGCCTCAGCTCTCTCCAAAAAAGTAGGTCAACGTGCACGAAAACTGTGAGAGACTTAGAGAAACCTAAACATGTGTGGATGACAACAGTTTAAGGCCTGTTCCCAACTTCACAGACTTCACATAAGACTCCCAAAAGACTCACTTAAAGCTCACATAATGCAAATGCACATTGCAGAAGTAGGCCAAACAAAGTTGCATGCTGATGAAATGAAAGTAGGCCACCGGGAATAACTATGGGCGTGCGCATGATGAATCAGCTTTGGGTTATGCAATGCTAACCACACTTAGCTCACATTACCATATCTTATATCGTTGTGTTACAGGAAGTAGTCTGTTGGCATGGGTTTTGTTTGTGTCTTAAAAGGACTGTACTGACTGTACAGGTTTAATGAGCCGAGACATGTCTCCTTTAATAGACATTACATTTGTATTTTTGAGATTCATTGGTAATTTGTGTGGCTGTAAATTTTTCAGTACAGATATTTTCTAATTGGAAAAATATATATACACCAGTAGTGTTTTTGCAAATGTGGTTAGTGCTTTTGGAGCTAATTTATTACGTACAGTTATTGTTAGTGTACTTCCAGAGACTAAACAATGGGGCTTGTGAAAAATGTAGTTTGAACACTTGGTCCACAGAGGGTCATTTCCACAATACATGTTACTAAAAAAAGGCCCAAATTTAGTTTCAGATGGTCTCATTGAAGTCCTTGTATGGAGACTAATACTAAGTTCAAGGGTTATATACCAATAAGAAACAGAATAAAAGCAGTCATTATTCAAAACAGAATCATATCTTTTGTTTATTGTGCCCCATAATTAGCTACACTGTCTATTGTTCATAATTTTGATATAAACATAAAATATTAACATGAATAGCGACTAAAAACATGGCTCTTGCAACCTGTGTAAATCTTAAATAAAGCATTCTGTTTACATATTATACCAGTTGAAAGTCTAGATAAAAAAACTATTCAGCTGAGTTCAGTCCTACTGCACCAAGAACTGAACCCACCTCTTCCTTTTCAGACGTTATTTATACAAAACATGGCTTGTCTTTGACCTGTTTGAAGGCAGAAGAAAAAAAAGGCCAAAATACTTGCAAAGGCTTGTCCTTGGGCCTCAAATCATGTTTAATCGATGTGCTTCAGCAGTAACAGTTTACACAGCTGAGTGGAATAATGCACAGTGTGCGTTTTTTCATGTAGGCCACTGTTATGAGGTGCAGCAGACAAAACAACATGCTCACTGTTGTGAGTGAGATAACCTGCCACACACAGGCTGCGTGGTTATTATTAAGTGGATTAGACTCTTCAGATTAGACTCAGATATTTCGTCCATCTGTCTACGGCCATTGTAGAACACACACACACACAGAAGGTATGTGTTTACAGGAGTGTGGGACCAAATCTACTCCACTGACCTACTGAGGGACTGAGCGTGACTGACAAACGGTCGCTCACATGTGTACATTTTACTGTAGCTACAGTCTGCACACAGACTAATCTGTGATTAGTCGTTAGTTATTTGTCTCAGCTGAGTGGACGGGAGCCATACTGCTCATCTCCTGTTGTGACACAACAAGGTAAGGTCAGTGGTGCGTGTTTATGTTACAACAAGCTGTAATTTGCAAATTCCCTGAAGCTAATGGAAAACAAAAAAACAGAAGAGAAAAAATTTTAATTGCACAACTGTTCCGATAAGACATTTCAAACACATGAAAAGTACAGCAGAAAGCAATGAAAGAGTAAAAACACATGTGGTCCCTGACCCTAAATGTGTAACATTTAACTTTTAGGTTTTTAATTTGATGGGCTGAGCAGAGAAGATATAAATAACAAAATGTATCTACAAAATTAACAAAACCTAGCTAAAAAGAAAAAAAGATCAATAAAAAGAGCAAAACAGAGAATTTAAATTGTGTTACTCTCAAATAAGTACTCACTTTATAGTGCAATGTAAGAAAAATAGAAATAAGGGAATGCAAAAAATATTATATAAAAAGTACAAAAAAATAAATAGAACATAAGGCACATAACAAATTAGCATCACCACATACTTTTATCATGTGGTCACTGAAGTACAGCAATTGAAATAAAGTTAAATATCTTTGAAGCTATTTAACAAACAGCTGCTAAAATAACAGAATATCTTATTAAGATAGATAATGTTACCTGGATATGGAGAAGAAAATGATGTGATAATGACAAAACTAAACAAGTAGAGAAAACATTATGTGTGCAGCAGGTAATTACATAACTTTAATGAAATACAGAAATGTGTCTCATCTTATATTATGTCATTCTCACTGATCAAAGTATAATTTTGGGAGCACACTACACATGCAACAAGTGTCACCTCTTTTATCTTTTGGTCATTATATGCATTTGCGTCATTCTTATTCAGAACAAAAGCATCTGAACCCGCCTTTAACCTTTGAGTGCTGCTGATTAAATAACAAATGCTTGTAAATTCAGGTCAAAGGAGAAACCTCATTAGTAACAGATCCTAATAGTGCCACCATGTGGTCAATTATATTGTCATAAATCATGTGAGGCATCCAGTACAGTACAGCGTGGGGAGTTTTTTAGGTCAAGACTGTGAAATGACTGTAGTAGACTGTATTAGCCACACCCACTGCAAGTATCTGCATTGAGACCACTTGTTATAATGTTAACACAATCTGCTTCGACACAGTTTTAAAAGACTCCTCTGTGTCTGGCTCAAACAGAGTTACATTTATCTCCTGCTAATAAGACGCCAACGGTGTTAGTGGTTGTCTTGCTGTCGATGACTGAACAATGATCTGCAGCTGAAGTTCATCTGAGGGAAGTGGCCCGAGTGGGATGTGTCCCTGTGCACATTGGCCTGAATGTTGTTAGGGCTGGATCAGAAAAGAAGAGACCCAGGGTCAATCGAGGATACTGAGAAACCGTAACCACAACAGAGAAGAAAAAAAATATTAGCCCAAGAATAAGTTTGTCAGTGTTTGTGTGCATTTCCCACCTCTCACACTCAGACACGCCTTTGTAAAACATCCTGTCATGTGATTGTACTGGGGTTAAACCACAGGTGTTAAACTCAAGGCCCCTGGGATAAATATAGCCTTTGAGATGCTGTCTTGACAAAACAAAACAAAATCAAATCTTTGTTGCCATTAACAACCAGTATTTTTTATGTAACTTTTTCTTGTATTCACATGATTTGCCATCGTTCCATTATTAGATTAAAAGTGATATTTTTTTGTATCCACTGAAATTTTATTCCGACGTTTTAAACATTGTGTGAGCTGCTGCAACAATTTAATCAAAAATTATCCTGAGAACAAATCAAATGATTATATACCCTCTAAGATGTGTGGAAATGGCAGTGATGTGGTAAGATATGTGCTTTCAATGGTTGCATTTCCACAGTAAAGTTACATAATGTTGCTTTGAAATCAGGTTTTTGATAGTATTTGTCATAGTTGTAATAGTTTTTTTATCTACAGACTAGAGGCTCCCTATGAAATACCAAGGGCCCAACAGTCAAAACGTTTCCTCTGACGCCACCTGCTGCTCAGAAAGTGCATTCATTAGTTGTGCCATAGCTGAGCCAGTAACTTGTAACATATATGTATCAGATTAATGTAAGATTAACATGCATGATTAGTTTTAAATGGAAAACAATTAGGACACTTATATGCTTAATATGCTTAATAGTCTTTAATTTATATTGAACTTGAAGTGCTTGGATAATGCTTTAAAATGAGAACATAGATAATGGAGACAAAAATATTGTACAATAACTGTAAAAAAACAAACTGTGTCTAAAAGCTAAGCCTTATTACAGCTGTCGGACAGAAACACAGAAACAAACAGCAGTCATACTATAGATCCTTCATATAAGTCAGCTGCCAAAATAAGTCTCCAACCTTTTACCTTCCGTTTTAAAAACCAACGGGCATTAAACCTGAAGCCAGTGATGCAATTATCTTTCACAGATCTGAGCAGCAAGTTTCACTATTGTGGGAGTTTTACTCGTGCGTGAATAAATGTAAAGTGCATGTTCTGGTTTAAGGGTGATTTTTGCATCACTGGGACCATTAAATGCATCGTAATAATCATTATAGCATCATAATAAATCGACACATTTCATTTTTACATTCAAAAAAGCTCTTCATAATTCATGTAATTCACAGAAAACAGTAAGATTTATCTATCAGAAAACAAAAGTCTATAGACATTACACAATAGACTGTGATAAAAAAAAAAAAAACATCTAACTTGAGTTGTGCTTTCCAAATATATTGAAGCTCATTTACATCAGTGTAAACTACACTTAAGAGACTGTGATTAAACATTAACCACAGAAGCATAATTATACTAATGTTTTGCCATAAAAGCTGAATACTGATATGCAATAAATAACTTAAGTTCATAATTTTACATTACAGTAAAATATTGAATTCTTTACTAAAACATAATAAAACACTAGATACAGGCACCATGTGCAGAAACAAGCTCAGTTCAAGCAGTCTTTATGTTGCCCTAAGTGTTTGTCCTGTATGAGTGGTGCCAGGCAGGACATTTTTGATGTTAATTTTTCTTTTCTCCTCCTACAATGTAGCCCTTCAGCTGAAAAAGCTCAAAGATGCCACTTCTCATCTACAAGCACTTGTCCTTCAGAAACCTGCCGAGTCTGCAGCTTCACATCCGATTCAAATCCTTTTTCCAAAGTTGATATGACACTTTATTATATGAAGTGCAATAAATCGTTGGAAGCTGCAACCCACAAATCCAAACACAGAGGACGTAGAACAAAAGCCTGTAAAGTTTTCTGATTTTTCTGACATTTCTCTTCATGCTCCGCGCTTCTGTGGTGAGAACATTTTATCGGTTCTGAGTCAGTGACAGAGCGACGCTCGTAGCTGCACAGTACAAGCCTCGTGTTAATGCTTGGATTTAAAATCGACAGCAGCTGTGCAGTGGCATGTTTCCTCTGCACATGGAAAGCAACACTATTGTCTACAAATACTCCTCCGTTTGAGCCTGCCCCTCACTTGCCAAAGCGGGACTTGGGTTGAAAAGCGGGGTTTAAAGATGTGCCAAAGTGTTTTCCATGGTTCCTCCAGCGCTGGCGCAACAAAAAGTCATAATTGTCAGTGGTGCACATGGCATAAAATACATTAGCTTTGTCAGGAATATGTAGCGCTGTGGGAGAAGAAAAAAAACGTTAAGTAAAATCCACATGGCACAACACTCTCAGTCCACCAAGCAATTAGGTCAGTACCAGAGAATATTAGTTACTAATTTGTTTGGATAGACAAACATGATCATGCTTATTGCAAAAAAGCACAAAATAAAATTGTCTACAAATAAACGCGGTAAGAATTTTACATTTTCCATGGCTGAGCATCTGGTAGAGGCCAAAATCATTGTAGCTGAGATCCTCCATGTTGTGTTTGTCGAGAGCCCTCTGGATCACCTGAGGTGTGTGGTCCTGGTTGGTCAGCTAGTAGGAAAAAAAAACAAGTCAGCTACTGTCCCAGTTTCATCGGACACAAGCTCATTGTAGCATTCTTGTCCTCACCAGAATGCTCTTGTAGACATTTCCATTGCTGACACACTCCACACTGACCCTTATGATACATATGTCAGCAACTTGTTTGTTGTAGACGGGCAGCGGAGTCTGAGATGAGCTGGCAGAAGTCAAAGGCTCTGGGCTCAGGCCAAGAGAGGTTGAGCTGAGGTCAGGATGTGATGAGCTGCACGACAAGTTGGACAAGCTCGGAGAGGGCGACGACGACGTGGAGAAGGCTTCCGCAACGTTGTGAAGGGAGCCCGAGAGAGACTGGTGTAAAAACACAATGAATTTGCAAATGTTAATGAGTCGCTTGTTTTCAAATCACTGCAAGGGCATGAGTGGGGCATTACCTTGATTCTGAGTGGAAGAGGCTGTGGGGCAGACAGGTCCTCCATGTCTGAGCTGCCGGAGCTTGAAGATGAGACACTGATCTGGTCGGCGTGAGTCTTTCGAGGAGAGCTGTCGCTGCCCGGTTGTAATCTTAATTAAAACACATTTACATTTAGCAACAGTACACCAAGTGAGGAGATGTGCATGATGCATGTTCTGCAAATAAACCTAGCCTTATGCTTCAAGGCAGACTTACATGGTCATTTTTTTAATGCGCAGGCGACTGCTCCATGAACATGGAGAACTTGGACAGGAATCAACTGGAGGTTCCAGTTTATGGGACAGCTCATAGCTTTAGGACACAATAAAAGATATTTTTGACAAAACAGTTTTCAGAGAATCCACTCTTTGTATAGAATAAGTGGTGGTGTGTTTCACCTCTTTTGATCGGTAAGAAGAGTGCGAGTCTGCAGCCAGCTGGTGACTTCAGTGTTCACTGGGAGGCTGTAGTGGGAACAGGATGCTTGGAGCTGCTGGATCTGAGACAGAATCTCATATTCCTGAAAAGAGAGGATAAAACAGGATAAGCCAAGTCCACAAAGAATTTCAAAATAAAGTGGGTGTCATTTTCATACAACACCACAAGGTGGGGACACTTACCCGTCTACGTTTCTCGAAGTTGATGAGTTTTTCCTTTGAAGAAGAAAACATGACATTATTGTCTAGTTCTAGTACTACCATTTAAAACGTGTTAGGCTGCTGTTGGGCTTAATGTGAGCTCACCTCGACTGTGTCATTGAGGGCTGCGTCCAACATGGTCAGGATGCTCAGGTAAGTGCCCAAGTACGGGACAACCCCACTGCTCAACATCTGAATAAAATAAAAAACGCCTGAAAATGAATATCGTTTTGTATTTAATAGTTGTCTTGTTTATTCCTTTTACCGGTTTAACATAAAACTTACCATTTGTCTTGAGCAAAGTTGTGGTAAGTTTGAGCCGGGAGTGGCGCTGCCATCCTGTAAAAAGCCAACAAGTCTGTTACCTTTGAAAACTTAAAAAAATTTGAAAACAAAACAATGGTAACATAACAAAGCATCAGCATGTTACTGAACACATTGTCTTTGCTTAAATAAAAAGCGCTGCTACCCAAATACAATTAATTATAGTTACTTTTGTTTGTGTTTGTGATAAAAACAACAATACTAACACTCATTATTATTTTTTTCCACAAACAGCACTTTAAGGGCAGCTAAAAGTTTATTTTGAGACAAATAAACAGATAAACCCTACACACATTTTAAAAGTGTACAGTCAAAGAGTGGCTTTCCCAAGCGATTACACATGCTTCAAGAAGTTTAACAACGCTGCAGTACTACATACCCTAGCACTAACACACACCCCCATCCACCTACTTCCTGTGAGACTAACCTGACAGATCTGTATTTCTGTGTGATCAGGTGTAATTACCTCAACTAGGATCTCTCGGTTTCTCAGCACACAGTTCTCATCAGGAAAGGTCTCACATAGATGTTCAAATGAGGCCATGCTATCCCTAAACATACAGGAAATTATTATAAGTCATACAAGTCATTATTTAGTTTGTCACACAGCTGTGGTTGCCACAATCAAGGCAAAAAGCATAAATCTCTCCTATAATTATTCACATTTTTAAAGTTACAGACCAGGATTTCACAGATGTTGAAACCAATACTAGTTTCAGAGTCATTTGAACTACATACTCATCGGATTGGAGAATTTCTGATCCTCTTTTTCTTAGTATGTAGCACTGAAATATTTTACCTTAAATGAAGTACATCAAACCTCCTCTTAAGTGTTAAATCTGTCAATACTGACACTAAAGATCGATGGGTATACAGTTATTTGTAATTATTAGCCACTTGGAGCTGTAGTCAATTGTAAGTACTCATACCCGTTATGGGAAAAGTGGTATTGGGATGTCCCTATTACCAACCTAATTACATGTCATTTTATAATATATAAATGTAGCATTTTTAAAACTGTTTACTGACCTGCTGACAGCTGCCCAGGTCTTTTTGAGGCGGTACACAGCGTTGGACTGAAGGGCTGAAAGGACAGCCCTTAAAGAGGAGAAGTTCTTCAGCTCTCTGCATTCCTGTGAACACATAGTACAGGTTTATTATACGTTTGTCCATGCCTCTACTCAGTATTTCTATATTATTCAATTGGTTTCCTTCATGAGCCGAACCTGTGCTATAGCTATCCACTGTTCAATGATGCGTGCTCTGTGGGCGAGATTAGTGTGCGAGCAGCGAGGTGAGCTTGTGCCAGCAGACGGAGGGCACAGGAGGGTAGAAGAGATCGTAGAGAAAGGGCTGGTTGAAGGACAGAGAAGTGAAGTTATGACACAGTTGGTGACGGCATTGAACTGTGAGATGGTGGCACGGACAGTCGGCGCCAGGTTTCCATTTTCCTTTTTGTCACGCTGGGACCAGACACAGCCCAGACAGTGGAAAGGCTTCACTTTGACAAACAGCTCCTGCAAAATGAAAGATGATAGTGAGATATAATTCAAACGATAACATGCAATTAACCTAAAGAATTGCGTTACTGCAGTTACGTACTGCATCCAGTCTCGTCAGCTGCTCTGCCACTTCTCTCACAGGGAAGTCCATTATGGATTTGTCTGTCCCTAAACTGAACACCTCCTCTAGGTCTTGTTGGGCCTGAACTAATGACCCAGGGCTTGGTTCTGATGACAACTGGGAACAATCTGAAAAACATACAACACCGATTTACAGTCAAAAATGCTTTCCATCTAATTTCCATCTATTTGAAGTCATACTCGAGTATTTGTACTCAGACAAAGTGCTTAGTGTTTCTAATGTGATGCAACTTGACAAAGAGTTACAACTATAACAGTTTTCTGTACTTCATGCTCCGTTATGGCAATCACATAGTCCCCTGTTACCTTGCTCCTGGAATCTCTGGAGCAGGTTTTCTCCTGTATGGACCAAGCGCCGGAAAGAGACGCGGCGTCGCAGGCAGGCGCACAAGAACCTCAGTGACTGGTATTGAGGGGGCTCTTGGAAGTCTTCACTGTATTCCTGAAGCCATAGTCGAATCACAGAGGATAATCCACTAATGAGAAGAGACAAACAGTAAGATAACTGAAGTTCCTTAATTTGGCTGCAACTTGTTGGACTATAAGTGGCCGTACTCACCTACGTGCGCAAACAGCGTTATCAGAATTGGCCACACATTCAGCTCTGTAGAAAAAACAAACACTTGTGAGCTGAAGGTTACATTTGAAAAAGATTTAGAGAGAACACACTGCTCTGATCAAATGGTGACAGGGAATCCCTGTAAACAAGAACATGTGATCATCCTGTGGAAATACTATGCAACACCATAAATCCCTGCCGACAGTGGACAGACTGTGGCCTTGGTACAGTGGGTGTAAAGCAGCTGGTACTCCAAACATTAAAGTCAAGGGACAAAGATAGCCTGTAGCCAAGTTAATAATTCAACACAAACTGTCTTTGACATTAATAAAAATTAGTGTTTCATCTGTTTATAATTTTGTATTAAAAGGTTATGTCTCATTGCCTATAAGGGCTAATTAAACCAATATGTACTCCCTGGACCATGGTTACAAAAAAGTGTCCCTATGGCTTAAAGTTTGTCCAGGGTGGAGAGCAAATAGACAATTATTTCGATCTGGGGCTGATGAGTATCATCGAAAGACCGAGTTTAAATAAAACATGTTGCTGAACTTGTATTACTGCTGTTGGTATTAAATGAGAAAGGGGATGTTATTATTTTGTAAAGGTAACGACGTGTTGCATGTGGTCCAAAACTCGGTCATAAAAAGGGAACACAATTCCCTGTTTTGCCGGAGGCTTTAGAAAACCTGTTGCCCCTAGCAACACAGATATGAGGGTGATTGTTTGTCAAACAATAAATCAGCCCAGCAGTATAAATCTCATATATCACACATTCATTTGTAAATATTTAGAAGTATCCAAAGGCAACTAATAAACTAAACTAGGGTGTGTACAATCATGAACCTAATTTTCATTGTTACTCTATACTCAAATTAAATCTTAGAGCTAAAAATATTAAGAAGAAGGTGTGGAGGGTGTATTCATTACATGACACTGCAAAGGTACAAAGGTAGTGACTCATTTGTATAGAGAGTGGCAATATAATGGCCGTCATTGAAATATGCCTCACATCAAAGGTTTCACTTGAGAATTGCTTTAGTGACGTGGAAAGAAAAGTAAAAAAAAATCTTTTGTAAATAACAATGTACAGTGTTGTTGAAAGCCTGGTTATATGTAAACGTGGTCATACCTTTAAAAAGTAGGACACACTGGGATCAATGTCACAGAGTGCTCTTTAGAAAAAAGGCCTCTGATAACATTAAAAAAACTCAACATCTTTGATACTTGGAAATGCATTAGATATACAGTACACTGTATATAACAAATGGATTTCTTCTAACGTGCAAGTTGCTTTTAAATGTGTGACCTGTAAATACATACTTGAGTAAAACATAAACAATAACCTAATGAGCCCACATGCACTTTTTTGGGACATGTCTCACTCTTGGGGACAGCTCCTCACCTCTGAAACAGCAGTTCGATCAGGGTGTTAGTCGAGGTGAAGGCCCTGTAGGTGGACAGGAAGACTCGAGTGAAGTCCTGCTCCTGGTGTTCAGAGTCGAGCAGATGAGCAACTAGGCGCTCCAGGGGGGCCACCTTCAGCCTGCGCAACTTCACTGTGTGGTACTGGGTGAAGGTGAAGGTTGTGGATTGATCTGGTGTGTCTGGACTTGGCACAACAGGCTCCCGGCGTAGAGTGATGCCAAACACAGCACCATCATCTTCTTCCTCGCCCCACTCCTGCACTGGGTCCTGCCACAGAGATGTGCAAGGTTATTATTTAAGCCAGTGTTAACAATATAGCCTTATAGTCTGGTTAGCGTTATAAATCGACACGTAACTCATAACAAACACATTAAGCACCTTAGAATCGACTCACTTCATTACAATAGGCTGCTGTTGGTGACCCAGTCTTAACTATGACTAAGACAGACAATTGGTGGCTCGACACTGGGCAGTTGCTTCTTCACTTACTACATGTGTGGAGAGATTCCCAGTTTGTGGCCATTGCAATTTTTGACTTTGCTCTTTTACCTACGCTTCTATTGTCACTGCTGAATAAAAGCTAAAAATAGTAAATAAAAAAGTTTGGATGTTTTTCAAATGTTTTTGGGGTTAACACAAACTTATTATAAATGATCAATCAGCAACTTATTGAAGCACAATTTAAAAAGAATCAGGATACAATCCAAATGGACATAGTTTAATATATGTTCTGACCATATATCAATAATGTGAATAATACTAAAGTAAAAGGCATACTTTTACTTGATACAGATTTTTTTCTACTGAAACAATGAGCAAAAAATAAATAAATCACTATGTATCACTATGTGAACACATAAACACAAACTAAGAGACAAAAAGGTGTATGTGTCATCCTATTCTTTGACCCTGCAGCAATGTACCCATACAGGCTTTATGAAAGCACAATGTTATCTGTTTAAGTAATACCAACTGAGGCAAAACCATGCTGAAAAACACTCATATCACATAACGCATGACACAAACCAGTGTGCAGTACACAAAGAGACATAACACATCAGCACAGGAAGTACTAAGGAGATGCCAGTGTCAGTGACTTTGAACTGGCAACAACAAATTAGGTGTGAACAAATTCACAAGTAAATTAAACTTCCAGGTTAATAGTTTTACCAACAAAAAAAATTATATTACAAAAAAAATTACAAAAAAGAAGTAACATATCTGTGAAGGTTCTCAGTCATCCTGAAATAAGGTTAACGTAAAAGCATCTGGACTGGTCTGGAGTTTAAGGTGAAGACGTTTCGTCTCTAATTCCAAATTAATAAAAATTACAAAAAAAGTAGTTTGAAATTACAAAAAAAGGAAGTATAAAAGCACGAATAATAATATTAATAACCTACCATTGAAAACGGCCATTTCCCCATATTATCCTGTGTGAGTTAAGAAATCAGAAACTCTATAAACTCGAGGAGCAGTAATCAGGGATTTATTTCCATCTTCCGATGGATGCATTTAAATTCAGTTGAGTCACATGTGAAACATCCATTTTGAAGTAAAAGTAGGCCATAGAATCAAGTAAAAAAACAAAAAAAAACTTTGGATGTTAGAAGCTAATCGCGACAGAAAAAACACAGCTTTGAGACTGACGTGGGAAGGACGCCGTGGAAAGGCCGGTATTCCGGGGGTGGGGCTTAAGAGCAGGTGTGGGCGAGGTCTATGCGCGGCTGGCCAATGAGGTGCAAGGAAAGACTCACGAGATGTACAGTGAAGTTGGAAGGCTAAAATTGTATTTTACAAATGAGGATTTTTTTTAAAGCAAAGAAATATGTTTTTTCCAGGTGTCTATATATTATACTTTCAGGTGCTCAGGTCATTTATACTAAAGAATGTAGGTCTAAAAGTAAACATCAACTACATTTGAATAAAATAATTTAAAAAAATTAACAGCAATGTCTTATCAATCTTAATGTCGCTCTCAACAGTTTAGGTTTGTTTAAAAGTGGTGTTTCTGTGGCAATATGTGAACTAACTAGAATAACCCATGGACTAACCACACAACAATCATAATGCTCATTGTAATAATTAACTTACATCCAAGAATCCAATTTGCACATTTTAATAATGAAGTACTAAAAGTACTAAAATTTTGAATGTGCTACTAGTGTGTTCTTCTGACATTTTTTGCAGTCACTCTCGACATTGACATATCTCAAGCCTACTTTGTGTTTCATTCGGCATTTTAAAATGTTTACTTCATGATGCCATCATTATGTTTAGTATAAGTGACCAGAGCTCCTGAAAGTATAATATAGGCACCTAAAAAAAAAACTTTTTACTTTACTATTACTTTAGTTTCAATGCACTTTAGGAAAAGTCTTGTACCGACGAGTGTGAGTGACTTGCAATCTGAAGCTGTAAGGTTTTTCCACATCTTGTGTTGATTAAACGTTTTTTTTTACTCATGTAGTGAAGTTAACATAACACTTAAACTAGAGCTTCTTCTTGAGTAAGGAGTGTGCGTAATTTTCATATTCAAAAGCTTCCTTCTGGGACACAAAAAGGCAACTTAAAAAAGTCCCTCTACAATATACTTCTAGTTAAGAACTTGAATAATGTTTCACACCAGAAGTGATCACATCTTTCCAGCTGACGGCCAACATCAACAAACTAGTCAGTAATCCTTAGTGCTGTGACTTTTCAAGAATCCAGACAGTGCAGTTTCTGCCTAAAGTCACTAGTTTGTTCCCATGAGGCCAGGGTGTGGAGAGGACATACCACATGAAACAGGTCTGTCAGCCTTTAAATAGCAAAGCTCTTATTTTGGTAACAGGTAGGCTATGAATATAGAGCCTGTAGATTTTCATCTGCGCAGGAACCACAATACTTTCAATTAAGGAGCGTCAACATCCACTGTCCGTTGTTATCAAACAATGGAGTGCCTTGCTTCTCTAATGAGTTTTCTGAACCCCCCCAAAAAGTGTCCTTTCTATTAAGGCTGAACAAAAGAGCAGTGGTACAGTATAAGGGAGCCTCTCAATTAGTCCCAATTAGAGACATGAATGAGTGATGGGGTGATGGGAATGAATTGAAAGAATGCATGTAGAAAGCTGATGACTAAATGTTTTTTATGAAGAAATAAATCTTCCAGGCTTATTTCCTGGGCATTTGGGTAAAATAAAAAACATTTGAAGCACAAAGAGGAACAAGGAAGGTGTCTGCAGATAAACAATGGCCTGATTTCCTATCAATTGTCCACAATCTAAATATCGTGTTAGACATACTACTCACTGCTGTAAAATGTGTTGATTTGCTTAAGTTTGAATCCACCACGTACTCGTCATTTACGCAACATTTGTTTTGAAGGTGGTTGGTGTTTTCCATAATCTGAATACTGCTGTTGTGTTTTAATGCCTTTTCCCGCATTATTTCCATGTCTGACATATGGGGTTTTTAACCTGATTTACATTCAAAAACCTGGGTATTCTCTGAAAAAGCCCAATGACCCAGGGAAATAATATTGACAGTTGTGTTGTTCATACCTCATGTGGTCCGTCTAAGTCTATAGACTGAAAGCTCCTGAGCCAAACCCCAGGCTTCCTGTCTGTGTGGACATCTTCACCGATGTTCCTCTTAAGCCACAGAAGCTTTCTCATGATGCCCACTTTGCTGCGGAGGCTGTGGGACTCCCCTCCTTCCCAAACAGAAAGAACAGTCCTCATCTCCCACTCGGTGTCACACCACAGGCCCACACACCTTTTCAGATCTCTCCCACACCTGCTACGTCATCTGTGTCAGGGTGAGATGAGAGGAAAATCAGCTATACATTTCTCTGCAAAGGTTCATTGTCTGTTTGTTTAACCGAGCATTTTCTCTTAATTGTATGACCATCTGATTTGACCACAACAAAGATCTGGGTCGGGAAAGAGAATAACTGAATTTACATTTAGGGTAAGACAAGAGAGACTGTGTTAGAGTGATTCATTTTACAAGTAGCACATTGGCGTGAATGATCTAAATTGTTTATGCTTCCTAGAGACAGGTAAACAACTGTCAGAACAGACAGATAAAATATTTGTTAAACTTGTATACACAGGATGTAAAGGCAGGTAATTTTAATGTCTATGAAGGTTCTCAGTCATCCAGGTCATCTTGAAGAAAAAGTTTGCTTTGCTTCAACCTTGATTGCTTTGCTTCAACCTTTTCTTCAAGTAATCTTGATCTAAATAATCAAGTATTTTAACACTTATGTTTCCCACATAAACAGTACAAAACACAATCCATGAGCAAAAAAAGAGTACAAAGAATCAGAATCTTTAGACTAGGCCTAACAAAATAACCCATAGCCTTAAATTGGATCAGACTTATCTAAGTCTGTAAATTAATGTTAATGTGAATCAACATTCAAAAAGAAATAGTACATTAAAAGAATTATTAAGAAAATAAAGGCCTAGTTACTTAACTGTAAAAGTATCCTTGTCGATTTCTCATGAAGATTATGCGTAGAGCTGTGTCTGTTCAGTCTGGAGGATTTCAGTGTGTGGAGAGAGACAGTGTGAATGTTGGATGACAGACTCTAGCATTTATCAGAGGAATGATTGTTCCTCGTGTTTGTGGGTGGATGCTGCTCCGTGAGTATGTGTGTACGTGTGTCATAGTAATGTGTGCCTCCTCCTAGCAGGCCTGATGCATAATTAAGTCCCATTTTCATGTATCCCATCATTCTAGCTCACTGATGTGTTCATTAGAATAGAAATCATGATCTTTAACCTATCCCCCACACAAATAAACACACAATTTAGATTATTTGCCTCTTATGAAGTGTACATTATGTGTTGTGTTGCATGAGGGAGCTGCTGAGAGTGATTTCTTGGGTGAGAAACTAATCTTACCTTTGAGGGGTTCACCATTTGAGAGGTGAAAGCACAAAATTGCACAAATACATGTTTAGTTTGTCTGTGGATAGTGGCATGTTTGACAGCAGCGCACACATTTTGTTTTGGCACCGATTCAAAACTGCAAACCAGGAAGCACAGAGCCACATGATTCATAATGGGTTGATTAAAATCCCAATAAAAATCATCACGCACATTTCTGATTTTCTTGTTATTGTAGGCATTAGCAGTAACACCTGTTGTCAGTTTAGACTTTATGTTTTTATAAATCATAAAAAAGACTTCCAATTTAAATCCTTAGTAACCAGAAAAGTTCTGGGCATATTTGTATAAGTGCCTAAATAATAGGAACACAAAATCAAAATACAAACAAGTCATCAAACATTTTATTGTCAATAAAATGTGAATAAGCTAAATATCACACACACAAACTGAGATAAACAAACATATTATTTCCTCAGTTGACTCAATAACTGAGGCCGACGTCACTATGCGTCACGACTGTCGTCTTTTTAAAGCTTATAACTAGAAGCACTAAATCAATCACAGAACAAGGTAATTATCTAAGGGTTGGAGTGAGGTGTAAGAAAGATTGTAAGAATTCACGTGCCAGGACCCAGCCTGCCCTCGAAGGCAGCACCATTTCCGTGAAAGCAGCGTGCATATCAGAGTTTAATGCATGGACAAATGTTTTGAGTGCGTAAAAGTAAGTTGTATGTTTTGACTGAAAACAAGAGAAACATCTGGAAAAATTATTATCAGAATAAACCAAAAAAAAAACAGCTTCACAGACAAACCATGAATAACATGGATGATTCTGTATTTCATTATCAGAGCTACTTCTTCTTCTTCCAAGGCTTTTTCTTGAACTTAGAGTCAACTATAAGCTGTGACTGTCGTTTCAGTGCCTCTCGTGAGATGGTGCCTGCCTCATCTTCGTCGCTCTCCTCTTCTAAAACACAAACAGTCAAACAGTTGAAACAAACACAAATACACATGTATGCATAACCTGTGTGTTGCTACAACTGACCGTCATCAAAAGGCTCCTGTCTCTGGTCCTCAGGCAGCTGCACACGAGTGTTGTAGGTCGGCAATTTCCCCTCAATTTTGAGAAAAAACTGCACAGATAATCCCAAGACATAAACCTAGTTAAGTTTTTCATAATCAAACATGACAGTGTCTCCAACATCTTGTTGTAAAAGGTCTAATTATCTATGGCTCATAGTAAACTCAAAAAACTGCCATTGCAACATTACCAACTGTTACAAAAAATACATACTCAGTTCAAAAGCTTGATAATTCAAGTTAAGCCAAGATAAAATATGAGCTTGTATAGAACTGTTCCAGTCTTGCAAACAAAGCTTGACTACCTTTTGAAATTATCAGCTGATAGTTCAGTTGAGTTCACAGCGATAAAGGCCTCTATAAACAAATGTGATTGTAAAGCGGTCAATGTCAATAGCTCATGGTCGTCAGACTGTTACGCGTTTGGTGTATAGGTCAGACTGATATAAGCTGTTCTCAAACAAAGAAGGAGCTGTCGAGTGTTACTAATCAAAAACAAATACTTCACTTGGAACAAATGGCTCCACTGAAGTTATACACCATATACATATTACTGAGCATGTGCACCGTGCATTAGTGTGTGGTAGACTATAGACTTCACTCACAAACATTGTGATAATGTTTGAACTCATACAATGCTTTTGTCTAAAATATTTCCATTTCATGTTTTCACTATTGGATGAAATTCTTTTGTATACAGTTGTATTTGTTGATGGTGTTTCCAGGTGATTAAATAAATAGAAAATAAATACAAAAGCATGATGAATAATTAAATCACTAAGAATTTAAATAATTTAACTGACGTCAGGGAGATTATTAGTGTTGTTTTGTGCCAGCATTCCCTCTTCTAAACAAGTGTGATTCATTCAATTATCTTTTTGGGCAAGTCTCTAAAGGGCTGCCCCAAAGCAATATTACAGAGCTATGGCCCAAACATGCAGTGTGTTGTTGTGGCTATTGTTTTTCTTACTTCTTCGTCCTCTATCATCTTCATAATCACAGAGACATCTTTTTCCTGGAGCTCATTGTGTAGTAATTGTAACTTCTGCTCACACTCGCTCAGCAGATCTACTAATCTGGAGTCTGTCGATACCACAGTTGATGTGTCTTCTTCTCTCTGGAAGGAAAAAAATGGGAAGGTTGCAGAAAAACTAGAAGTGGCAAGTTAAAGGACTCTGAAGCTCATTGTGACATTTCACATTGATTTTTTTTACCAGCGTGATGTGCTGAAGTTTGTCTGCTAGGTGCTCTACTCCAGCTTGGACTGTACTGAGTGTTTTATCAAGAACATGCACAAGTTCTTTAGCTTCGTCACACCTTCTCTGAGCGGCCTGCAGCTGCTGCTCACGCTCCTCCAGTATATGATGGTCCCTGTCAAGTACAAGACAGCTTATATTTGGTAGAGTATGTCGATCACTGAACAACAATTATGGGTTTTGCCTAAGTTGTCTTACTTAGAGAGTCTGGCCTCCCCAGAGTACTTCTTATCCTGAAACTCTTGGTTCAAGAGCTCCTTCTGCTCTTTCAACTGTGCAAGCACCTTTTTATTTTCTTTCATCAAGTTCTCCAGATGCTCGTGAGTTCCCTTCTGAGTGACAAAGCGCTCGGCGACCTCCTATGAAAATCACAAACTCAGGCTCAGACCCAACAGTATGGACATTAATTATATTGGGTTATAATGGTTTAGGTTTTCCAAGTATTTTCACCAAGTATTAGGTATCTTCCAATTTCAACTCAATTTTGTCAGCACTCTTAACACCTAACACTATACATAATTTAAACCTGTATATCAGTCACTCCAGTGGCCTCCTTAATTTGTCTAAAAACATCTTCAAAAGTAGAAATAATTTTATTGTCCTCCACAGCCATCCTGGTGGTGCTGCGCTGGAGCTCACTGCTGAGGTCATCTGGCTGCATGGCTGTCCTCTGCATCTGTACATATCACATTTTACCATCGTTGTTAGTGGAGCCATAGTGGAGCTTTTTGACCCAGTTTGTTCAGTTCTGCATAACTTACCCTTCTCTCAACTTTCTCTGCCTGAATTTTGCGCTCCTCAACCTTGGTCCTGTAGCGTTCTCTCTCTTTACGATCCTTGTAAAGCAATTCCTCCCTTTGCTGTAACTCTGCCTGAAAGGTCAAATATAAAATGATTACGTCAAGAAGACACATATAGAGTGTTAACATGCAGCACTTGAGTATCCCTGTTATGAGGCATATCACGTTTATGATCATATTCAGGATATGGCGAGAAACCTGGTTATTAATATCTCTGTATACATGACAAACAATAGTATCCTGGATTTTTTGTTTTAGAAAATGACAAAGTAACATAGCCTACAGACATAGCTTACATACATTTTCCAACTAGAGAGGGACAAGAAATATTCAAATTAACATTCAACTTTGTGTAGAATACAGCGTCCACAGCAGCTGTTGCATTAGTTAAACATTTAGGAGACCAGTGAGCACAACAACCAGCAGCATTAAACATAAAAGTGTCCCAGTGTTTGTGAAATATCAGTTGTTTTAATTACAAGCTAAAATTTTGAAAGGACAGTTATGATTTTGTTTCTGTATGAAAGTTGCTGCTCGCTCTGTGTTTGTTTTTCTGGGCATCATTTGACTCAACTTGCACATGCTCAGTTCATTGGCAGCTGCCAGAAACCAGGATACTGGGTATACAGTACATGCCACAGTTTCTTTTGGAGTTCACCAGGTCAAGTATCCAGGTTTCTCAAACCCAGGATACTGGAATCAGAATATGGTGTTTACATGCACAAAGACAAAACAGGATACTTGAAACTGATCATATCTGGGATACTCAAGTTCATGTAAATACACTCACTGTTTTACATTACATCCTGATTGCATGGCATGGCAGAGGTTTTGAAAGTCACCTTAGAAGCTTCTGCCGAGAGCTGGGCTTCATTGTTCATGGCCTGCAGGTTCTGAAGCTCCACTCTGTGTTTTAGGATCTCTGCTTCCAGACTGTCTAACTGACCTGAGAAATTTAGACTCTCATCCTGTTTAGATCAATGTTAGCAAAAAAATTATAATTTAAATGTGTGGAGTTTATAGAGACAGACCAAATCAAAGATACAGCAAATGTTTATATAGCTGTGGACAAATACCTTCCATTTAATCTGAAAATGACATGTTGTTCATTAGGTAAACAATTTTCTTCCCATAGAGTCCTCAATAATCAAACTCAAGTGGTTCAGCAGTAATGATTATAGGTAATTATTTTTTTACAGTCAAAGCTAGAGTTACCTGTAGGTGACTCTTGAGTGTCATGTAGTTTCTTGTGATGTTTTCAGCCTCCGTACATTTTAGCTGGGCCTTTTCCAAATTATTCTCCAGAGTCCTCAGTTTCTAAAGTTAAGTGTAATAGAGATAGAGCTATAATGTAAAACACATCTAAGAGATGTCTGCATAATAATCTTAAGAGAAAACAACCATAGCATCTTCCTCTCTTTTCTGAGCTCGAGAATCTGGAGATTTAGCGACACTGTTGCCTTCCGGTTTCAGTCTTTCAATTTCTAACTTTAGCTCATTTAGCCGTTTCTGCAAAGTCTGTGTGATGTGTTTTTGCGCATTGAGGCGCTTTTTCTTTGACTGAAGTTTCTGGTCTAGAGTTGAGAGAGCTGTCTATAAAATAGGGAATAAAAATATTTATTACATGACATCAATTACGAGGGAATGTCTGTATAAGGCGAAGGCATGCTCCTTTAACTTACCTTTCCTGACATGTTGCGGAAAGCATCTTTCTCCGAGCCTTTGTCCAAGTTCTGAAATGCCACTTTGACAACACGTTTATCCCCCTACAAGTCAAATAATCAACACATCAAATCTCTTTGCTTAAGACTGCTCTAGTGAAACAACTACACTCCACTTACATCATTAGCCGCTGCAAGTTGCTTGTAGAGTCTATTGATTTCTTCTCTCAGCTGATGGATGGTCTTTTTATTCTTTTTGATGGTAAATTGTGAGCTTTCATAAAACGCAGTCCTGTCTCCCTCTGGTGGACACATTTATTACGTACACGCAACGCCGTAGTTACATCGCAATTATCAAAGGTAGATTAAAGAATCTTAAATTTTAAGAGAACGTCTTTTTTCCTGGATGAAGCTTTAATTTTTTAAAATTACTTTCATTACATTTAGTGTTAGGTTAGATGATAGCCTGTAGCCACTAGCTAACGCTACAAAATTTAGCACAAGATTAGAAATTATTGATTGAAAAAAACTCACCTAGAAGTTGAATTCTACGCTGTAATTCTGTTATTTGGTCACTCAGATGAGGTTTCTTGGATGCTGCACTGAATGGCATGTTTAATTTTTAGCGGCGTTACGAGAGAAACCTCTCCGCCGCTCGTTTTCAGCATCAACCTTTAGCTGTTGCCTAGCAACGTGTACACTACACAAAATTAAGTGCTCTGTGTGGCGCCGCCCAGAGTCACTGCACAAACAAACAGTGCCCGCCGGATATCATTACACAAGAGCAAGCTAAGCTACTAAGAAACTTCATTGAAAATGGACATATTAATTTTATTAGCATACAAAAGAAAAAGCAATGTAAAAACACTTTACAGATGATGATTATGATAACAGCTAAAATGTAAGCCATTATAAAACGTTGGATAAGGCAACCATTTGATCATTAATCTCTTCAAGCAATATTTGAGCACATGTTTTAGTTGCCTGTAGGTTCGCTTTCTGCTTTGGTAATTTTCAGACAGTGCAAAAGGGTTACTATGACATGCTATCATGCGTAAATCTGCCATATTCCCTCAAAGCTTAAAGACTGACTGCATAATATTCACAAACAATACTCCATGTAAAGACAACAAAAAGAAAAACACAAGTGGAAACATCAGTCTGTAAATAGGCTTATTAATGCAGTAGCCTACGTGTGTCCTTCTGTTGTCCAGAAAAGGTAAAAATATGCAGACCTTTATCACAATATAATAATAACAATTTAATATCACAATACGGACAAGTTACAAGTGTAAACTTCCCTGAACAAAAAGGCACTTTTACTCCTTCTGTTAATAGTTTTTCTTGAGAAGACAACCTACAAACAAACATATTTTCTCATCTGAACTAATCCACTTGTTTGGCCTGTTCATTGGACTTGTTAAGGATAGAAAGCAGGCCCTGGGACATGAAGTATGGCCTCTCTGTTGATCCATCATTGCGTTCAAGGTCCTCCACTGTGGCACATTCAGATAAAAAGTGAGGGATGCTTTCTTGGCAGTGTGTATTTTATGAACAGTGGCAGTAGTTGACAGTCAACATTTTAATCACATGCAAACTTACCTGTTCACAGATGGAATCTTCAAAATTAATGTTAACACTACTTTTAAATACAATCACCTTTATTAAAGATATATGCCCATTAAATATGGAATGTCATTAGTGTCAGTGTCACAAGAAGACAAGAAATAAGGTACAAAAGCCTCAAAAGGACAAGTGTTAGTACCAAGCATTCAGAAGGCCATGTCAACATCATGCAGCACTTTTAGGACAGACAGAGAAAAGGAGAGAGAGAGGAGAGAAGGGAGGGACAGAGCAAGGCAGGTTGAGGTCAGTAAACAAGTGGGTTTGTATCAGCCAAGTCCAAGAGGTCACCACAGTTGGGGCACAATCACTGAACTCTTACACCAGTCTCAAATACCAAGGCAAGTAGGTGGAAACACAATACTTGGGATCTCATTGTGGATCTCCACAAGACTTAAGCCAAATAAGGACATACACTACTGTATATACAGAAGTCCCATAGGAAAAAGCAAGACTCAATATCTATACAGTATGCCAAATACATCTGTTACATTTTGGCGTCAGCTGGTATTATTGTAAACAGTGAAAGAGATTCACCATTGATTCAGATGTGTTGTTTGTTGACTGTAAACATGGTTGTCCTGTAGTGCATTCATTAAGAACACAAATATTAGTGACAGTAATCAGGCACAAGTTCAGCACTCACAAATTTCTACAGATCTTCACGATATAAGAACCAACACTGATCTAAAACCAACACAACAGAGCGTTTTATTCAAGCTACAGAGATGCACTGGGTTTTTAACCTGCTTCACTCATCGGCGACAGTCTTTACAACACTCATAAAGCAAAGGCAATCTGAATTTATAACTTGCAGTACATGTAACAAGTCCACAGCACAAAGTTGTATCTTAAACTGAATGTTTAGTTCATTTTTCTGTGATGCTTCAGGTTATAACCAAGCCTCATTGTTAATTATACTACTCTTGTGAAGAGACAGGCATTTCTGGCTTAGGATCGCCATCTTTCTTTTCAGCTGCAGCCTCATTTTTGACTACTTCTTTTGGAGCAGGTACTTCCTCAGTATTTTCCTCCTGTTTTGGCTTTTCTTCAGGTTTCTTTGGTTCTTGCATTGTGTCAGCCTCCTCTGTGTGGTCCTTCTTCTGTTCCTCCTTGGTCTCTATCTTTGTTTCTGCAGCCTCTGGTTTGGACTGTAGCGGCTGCTCTTCCTCATTGTCCTGCATCAGCACAGGCTGCTGTTTTAATTGAATCTCTCCATCTTTCTGCTGCTGAAGGGGAGTTTCCTCTTCCAATTTGACATCATCTACATTTTTGGCAGAGTCTGTCTGCTCAATGCCATCAAGCTCTTCTTCCATCTTCTTGGTTTTAGAGAGGATCTCATGGAGTTCAACTGACATGAAGTAAGGTCTGTCTGATGAACCATCATTTCTTTCTAAGTCTTCACCTTTTGAATGTTAAGTATGCATATGTGGTGTGATTAAGAGATTTAAAGGAAAATAAGGTGGAATGAAAACCAGAAATAATAGTAAAAGTAGAATAAGTGACAATGATTGTGTCAAAATTAGTGGGAGAGACAAACGAGAAGAAAAGGGTCAGAAGCATGGCAGTAGAAAGAAACTGTCAGCATATTAGTATTTTGACGAGAACAAATGTCTTTGTCCATGCCACACAAAGATACTTACAGAAGCAGAGGAAGAGAGTGTCGACACACATGGCATACACGCTAAAGAAGCCATGGGCAATAAGGTAGGATCCTACCACAACCGTCTGGAAAAATAAAAATAAAAAACATATACAGTAAGATATAAGCTACTGTATAATTTCAGAAATCCAAAAACACAGTTTTCTCACCAGTATTGGCACCCAGTAGTAGTTGAGAGATGGAGCAGCCGCCTCTATTGCTTTAATTTTTCCAGAGAAGAAGAAGAAAGAGAAGATTCCTGCAGAAAAAAGTCAAATATATAATAGGTATTTTTACACTACTCTTTGGCAGACCCTTGGCTAAAAATAAAAGCATATCATACCAACAATTCCCACAATGAGGAGTTTTCCAAGAAACAGCAGGAAATCAGTAACTTTGTCCAAAACTGCCACTCTGTAAAACAGAGAAGGAAGCAGTTTAAATACAGAGAAAATCCTATATAATGCCTAATGTAAATATTTACAGTTAAAATACTGAGAGCATAGGGTTTTGTAAAGGATTCAGACCTGATAATGTTTCTCATAAGAAGGAAGAATGCATTTCGAGCAGAGGTACAGAAGCTTTTCCCATAGATGGCAATCTGTTTGGAAAAATACACCATTTACACTGCTGAACTGCAATGATAACTCTTCAGGCATTTGACTGGGATCAGAAATCTCACCATGATGTAGGCATTCCTGTTTAGGAACTTGATGCATTTCTCAAGACACCAGAAACAGCACTTCATGCAGCTCAGCACAAATTTAGCAAACGCGTTTTGAGCCCCTGGAAGAAAAAAAAAGTCTGTATTGATCCAATACATTTAATGCAGTAACTGTGTTTTCTTGTTAAATCTTTGTACCTTTTAGTTTGTGATCAAGATACTCCAGGATGACCCTTATAACCTGGACTATTGACAAGATAAGGGAGCCAAAAGCCAGAGAGCCTGTGTGAAATCTGAACACAAGGAGAAAAGTCTGGCTGTGAAAATGAAAGACCCTTCTACAGACATTGCCAACATGCATTCACAGTTATATTTAATGTATAATAAACAGACTTTACTCAAACCTTAAAGCACGCCCCAATGAGGAGAAAATGGGGTAAGCAGGGATGTCCTCTGGCTTCTTAAACGCCCAGTAATATGATGCAAAGGCCCCTGAGAGAGTGATCTGTCCCAGGGCCGTCACAAAATTAGCACACCAGAAGAAGAGAAATACATTGTAAAACTGGAAAAAGATGAGATATTTGTGATAGACGGTCTCCCCGCCGTAAAAGGCAAATAAGCATTCTGCATCAGGACACTGTGCTGAGATGTTGGATGTGTTGAATGTCTGCAAATAGAATAAAAATCAGACCATAGCATCACAGAGATAAAACTTTTAAAGGATGAGTGAAGCTTGTGTGCAGTGTGTTACCTTGGGGTCACAAGTCTCTCGGGCATATTGACACTCTGAGCGGTTAAAAACTTTGTACACCTGCTCATTAGAGGTTGACAAGAAACTGGTTAGATTAGTCAAGGATGTCTGTAGCAGAAAAGGGGCCTTGTTTCTAAAATAGTAATTTGAACATTGTATGATTATTCTTGTGTTACAAAAGCTATTCTCTATTATTAAAGAAATCTAACACCTATGATGTTCGTCCATCAAGTTTCTCTCTTTTATAATATATATATATATATATATATATATATATATATATATATATATATATATATATATATATATATATATATATATACACACACATATACAAATATATATGATTATTATAATATATAATGCTGTATATATAAAGTGTGTCGTATAAAGTGTTATCTCTATGGGAGGATACACAGCAGTGATGGCCCAGTAAGCGATCACCACAGCCAAGAGGGCAAAGGTCAGCATTGGATAAAACAGAGACGACATCACATGTCCGACAGCTCTGAAAACAAAAACATAACATAACATTGAATCAAGTGTAAAAGCCTGAGCCTTTTTTAGAATAAATATGGAAACTGAGTCGGACTGACCGACTGGCCTCTTTGATGAGGGCAATGGCGATTAGGAGTCTTTTCCTCAGGAATATGAGCAGCAGAATAATGATGACCTCAATAATAGCCAGGATGATTACTAGGAAGCAGTAAATATTACAAATTATTAATAGTAATCAAAATTTACTGAGCTGTACTAAACAAATAAAGACATCAAAGTACATACTAAAGGCGAGCCATGTCTGTCTGATCTGCAGATAAACTGAGAAGTCTGTCTGAATCCCCAGGTCGCGGATGGTGACATTAGCCCCAGGCTCGCTCTTCAGACTGGCAAACTCCATGTAGCAGTGGAAAATTCCTGGAAAAAGAAATCCGATATTCACATTAAATATTGAAACACATGTGACACAAAGCGAGTAATTTATAAAAAATGGTCACAGCACTTACCATAACCAATGACAAGAATGACCAAGACAATCATGACCCACACCATGACACCAGCCAAATAACGCAGCAGGATGATGAAAATTAAGCTAACAACCATAGCTATCACCAGCCCGCTAAAAAGAGGCAACATGAGTAGTGTGTTATTGTGTTTAGTCTGTACATTTGTTATTAAAATGATGATTATATTTTAAACCTTGGCATGCTTTTATGCACTATGTACAAATATTTAGCCATGTATAAGTTTGTGTATAAACAGCTCAAAGGTACTACTGACTTAGCCTTGATAGTGGCATATTCTTGAACACAGCACTTCTATTCAATAAGGAAGATAGCAGGCTTACACTAATATCCAATGCCAGGACTGCGTGTAGTCTTCAAAAATCCTCATCGCCACCTGACGAGCTTCTACAACCGTATTTGACTTCCTGTAGTAAAAGGTTAACAATTCAGTGGCAGCTCAGAGATGGATAGATTTGTCATTCATACAAACAGGACCCATATTGCTTTAGAGCAGGTGAATGGGAGTAATGATATAAAAATGTGAACACCAGACTGCTTATAAGGGGCTACAAAAATTGTTGAGCAAGTGAGAAGGTTAAATAGACCATAAAATATGTGCAGTGAGGTATGATAGGAATTTGGTTTGTTGCTGTCAGATGACACAGCACAAGCAAAATCTACCCCAGTCTTTTCCAAACATTACTGTGTAGGTAGATCAATTAAAAATGGTTTTAATTGATCTATGACAGATGTAAATAACCTAATAAAACACTTCTACCTTTGGTTAAGTTTACATTTACATTCATTTGGAGTGTCTCCATTAATTTCAAGTGGACTCACTTTGCTGCCTCCAGGACATCAGTGGCGTTAATATCACTGCCATTTCCAGAATCAAAGGAGGTCTCATTGCCGACCATAACTATACCACCTTTCGTTCCCAGGGCAGGAAGGCAGCGTTGTGTGACTACAGAAGAAAAACATAGTTATTGTCATGTGCATTGTTTCAGTTTCACACACAAGATGCTTCAATACACTGATGCAATTTCCTATGTTAAAACTATTTCACTTACAGGCTTTACTTGGCATCAGCATGGCAGGACACAAGCCCTCTTTCAGGATTTCAGGAGGGCTCTGAGTGATTTGAGAAAATATTTAGTATATTTTTCATTGTGTAGTGTAACTTCAGAAACTGGAAATGCAGAAAATGTTAATATTTACCAATTTAAGAAAGTCCACTCCTTCCTTACAGAACTGCCTGTAGTACTCATGGTCTTCCTTGTTTCCAATTTTGGCTTTTACCAGAGTTAGATGCCTGTCAGGACACCTTTCCACACACAGCTAAAAATTAGATAAAAATAATATTAATAATCATCTAAAGTCTTAAACAAACATATTAACCATATGCTATGTTTCTGACCTGTGTGGTTGGACACTGAAACTCCAGCAGAACTAGCGGACTGGCACATTTTAGGATGTTAAAATAGAACAGAAGAGGCTTTTTCCTGTAAAACAACACGGTTATCAAATTGATGGGTCTAAATCCTAAATTGGGGGAATCAGATGACAGTATAATATGCCTATGCAGGGCTTTCAACACCACACATCCTAAAGTTATTGTGTGTACTGTGAGTGGAGATAACTCACTCAAGTGGTGTCCCAGCCTGTCCACAGAACTGTCCTTTGCTGTCTGTGGGATAAATCACCTTCCTCGGGTCACCTTGGGACCAGGCTGCCAAAAAAGAAGACAGTAAACAAATTATTACAAATGGTTTATGGTTTTCAGCTGAAAAAACAGAATTACCAAAAGAGACTTACCAAGAATACCCACTGCAAAGTAGCCCAACAAGGCAATGATGAAGAGTATGCAGCAGAGGATATCTGTGCAACCCCTGATGAAGAGCAGAAGGTTAGAAGAAGTATGTTGCTAGTCTTAGCGTACAGTCTCATTATAATCTAACCTGTCTTGTATTGGTCCTTTGAAGTTTGGATCAAACTTTCTGGACTCTCCTGGGAAACAAAAGATAAAAAGAAACATGTTAATGTCTCTTATTTAAGCCTTAAACCAATTTGATTTGTTCTACAAAAGAGAGAAAGTAGAATGACATGAGGTAGTAGACCTGAGCCAGATTTGAAACCAGGCCATGGATTATGTAGTACACACTTGTGATCCACTGTTGTGCCCCTTCTGCCACTCTCTCTCGTATAAAGACAAATCCAATCCATATTAATGACTACTGATATAAACAAAAACATCTGCCCTGGCCATGGTTCTGTCCCTGGTTTTATTTGAAACAGGCGGCATTAATAAACATTATCCTTATTTCTTGCTGTGCACTCCATTTATGTTCCTGCAGAGCTGTCAAATAAACAAAGCTCAAGTGAGCTCTAACCCAACAAGCTGCTCCTTTCATCGACATCAAAACACAGAGGGACAAATAACAATAATAATGATGTAGTACAGAGATACTTGCCTTTGTTACATTTTTATAATAATTACGTCTACAATCTATTGGAGATATATAAGTAGAAGACTGTGAATTTGAAAAAAGAAAATAAACTGAACAAAAGGATTCTTCCGTCTGACTATCATGCCTAGCAACTCACAAAATGGTTCCCTACAGACTTGCAGCCACCATGGAAACACCTTAGACACAGCAGAGAAGAAACCTCACCCCAGAATACCCTGCCTGTATTCATACCATTGTGAACTCACACTTGTAAATGTTAACTAAGCAAAGTATTTATTTCCACAGGAAAGTAGCTTTAAGCACGTGCTACACTGTCACATCCTGTCACTTACAGTAATAGCTCCAACAACAATAGCAAAGTCAGTTGAAATTAAAGTACTAAAGTTTTTTCTAATGCTGATAAAGCTATCTTGTGCTGACATTTACTTACACACACGTACACAGCCTAGGCCTTTGCACCATATAGACAATGGCATTATGATCAGAACAAGACGTATTCAGGGGTATATTGTGGCGCACTAAAAACACTATCACTAAACACATAATAAACCACTGCTAACATTACAACTGTTACTTAAATACTAATTAACCAGTAACTTGAATCGATAATGCATTGCGGGTCATTTACAGTACCTTGTTTTTTGTAATTTGTCATTCTGTTGTAGTTTGTGGCATGAAAGATTTCTCAGCGGCTTATTTACATTTACTTCCTGTATTGTGCCCAAATCTTCACTTCCCTCTTTCACAGCACTTAAAGCTCTGTTGCCACCTCTTATGTCTTCTCTGTTTGGTTTGTCATCTTTGTAGCTGTGTTTGCAACAACAGTACTAACAGGGGAATTGGAAATGATGAGCTTAAAGAAGATTTACATTTGCAAGTGATCAGTTGCAAAGGGTTTAAACTTACCATATGGTTAAGCCACACTATGTAACATTTTTGAATTTGTGCTGAGGGCTGAGAGGACAGCCTGCATTTCTACTCATTCTACATACACAGTATCAAGTAATTCAGATGCACTCTAAAGTGGTCCTGAAGGTTGGCGGTTTGATTCACGCTCCCCCCAAAGTTCATACAGTCGTTGTGTCCTTGGGCAAGACACTTAACCCACCTTGCCTCCAGTGGTTACCAGCTGTAACACTGGTGAATAGAAGCTTAATATAAGTCGCTTTGGATGAAAGCGTCAGCTAAATGATTAAATGTAAAATAAAATATAAATCTTGGTACATGCAGAAGCGAAGTACTGATGAGACCATAAAGAAAATGAAAGATAAGAGAGAAGGATAAAAGATCCAACATGTGGGTGGCCTGGTCTAGCCACCTTCACCACCATTTGATGGGACTGCAGCATGCCTTATCATGAAATACAATTCCAACTATTGATCACAGTCCTGCTACTAGGAAAGAAGCAAATGCGGCAAACAGCAATTGTGGGTTAGACACTTAATATTATAAAAGCTGCAGCAAGTTTAATTGCTGGCAATGTTTACATAACTTAACTATATTTAGAATAACCTTAATTCGGCTCAAAATATCATGATTATAGCACGATTGTATAGGATCACGTGCATAATTGCAAGGTACCTATTATTACCGGTCTTTAGATCATTGTGTAGAAAAGCCCTGCTGGAAAATGACCTGCTGACAACACCAAGTTGTTTAGGAGATGTCTGCCAGGATGTTCCCATTGTTTTACAAAGAATTTACATAAAACTATCTGAAGCGCCCATCTTCAGTCATTGTCAAGAAGCTGTTCTTCATCTGTCAGGCTTTTGTTTCAAAAACCATCAGTGAATCTGAGGGGTATTTTTGAGCCAGTCAAACAGCCGTCTCTTTGGCTGTTTTGTGCCATAAAACAATCTTGTATTGTGCTCAATACGCCTTGCAACAAGCAGAGCATTTGCTCTAAAGCGATTGCCAAATGACTTGTAATGGCCTTGTTTGTGTAACTAGCTGAGTCGATGAGTAGCTTAGTAAATAATTACAATTTGCAGTTTATCTATGGTAGATGTGACCCATTTATAAAAACAAATGCGTAACTCTTGTACTGTATTTGTACTCACTTAACACTCATGGGACCCTGATACCCCAATGGAATCTGCATTTACGTTCAGACCGAGTCAGTGGAAAATTAGACATGTTAAAAATAAGATATTTAATGGAAGTCATGTTAAGCGTGGAGGTTAAATTAGGATCCAGTGCAGTATTAACTATACACATTTCAGTATGTGCATGTGTGTTTGGCTGTGGAGGAAGTGATGATCTCATGACTGCTGTAATGGGCCCAGAGGGGTTATCAGTTAAACTACCATAATGGGTCAGTGGCTACTGCTTGGGTGCGTGCAGATTTTATTATCTCTTCTTTGTTCTTTCACATTTATCTATATACATCTGGCATAAAGATTATTTATAGTGAATAGAGGTTAATAAAGTCTAATACTAGTTACAAGTACTACTGCTACTTTATCTATCAGCTGCTGAAAAAACTCATTTTTGACAGCCGCTAATGAGGTCATTAGCCTACATCAAAAATCGTAAAGCAGACAGAAAGGAGAGACATTAAAACCCTTCTGAAGGAATATTTTAATAAAGAACAAATGCTGCCTCAGATCCCCCTGTCTTTGTGCCACACAGATACTCTTGAAACAATGCAACAGTTTGTCTTCATTGCAGGGAATCACACTCAAACATTTAACACTGCTGTCTTTTAGCAAATATATGTGTGTGTTCATGCAGTGAGTGTGTTAATAGATCAGATCTTGCCACTTTTGGTGTTTGCTGGCTGTGTCTTGACTGTGTCTGTTGAGGGGGTAGAGCAGACAGGGCTGAACAGAGCAGAAGCAGAGCACGCAGTGGCTTGTCTAGCAGGCCAAGACAGAAAATGTATTAGTATTAGGTTATGGGGCTGTTCTCAGGTCAGTTCCCAATATAAACATTTCCACTGTGCATTGTCTGTGCGTGTCATATAAAGCTATCTCCAGTTTGACAGGGTTTGTGACCTCTTAATCTTCACTAGGAAGGGGTGCTAAGGAAAAAGGCTATTTTCATGGAAACAGGGTAGAAGCATGGAAATACACAGTGGGTGCTCCTCAGATGGAGTGGAGGATGTACAATTAATATTGTGGGTGTATGCTGCTGAAGCATCTTACATTGTGAAAGAATGGATAACTCAGGCGTCAGACAGCATTAGCACTGTCTTTCCACTGTAATATGAGTCTAAACACTGCGGCTTACTCCTGAGTGGTCGTTCTCTCATTTAACAGCGCTGGGATGTGGGTTTAGGGTTGCAGTAACATGGGTTATGAAGAATTCATGACTCAACAGGCCATATGAACAACCCAGCCCATATACACAACCACACCATGGCTTGCTGAGTTGGTGCTGGTTGAGAAAATACATGTGACACACATAATAATTAGCATTGAGTCATGTCTATGGCTGGCACAAATCACTGCTTTTTCCATAACGCAAAAAAATAAAAGATATGCACAAAAGCATTTAACTTCAGTGTGTATCTTATGTTTGTGGGTAACTGTGAGTGGCTATGCCTCTGCAGTGACATGACCATATCTCAAGCTACAGATGGTTTTAGTGCACAAGGGAAAACCCAACCCAAATGCACATAATTTTATCTTACTATCTTTTTCTGTTCTGTTTAAAAATAATAGTGTTACAGCTCTGTATAATACAAACATACTGTATCTAAAGAGGCCATACTTCTTTTTTAATTGATATCAACCTAGTTTTTGTCAACCAATTTATGTTTCCCTAGATAAGGCAAAATGAGGATAATAAACCGAATACTGTCATTTTTGAGGAAAGAAAATTATTTGGTTTGTGATGCTTTAATCTATGCTTTATTTGGGAGGCTCCCAACAAGATCGACTCACTGACTTTATATGTTCGGTGATTTCTATGACATTCTGTTTTTTAGGACTGGGTCTGGTTAAAACAATTAGGTCTACAACATTACGCTATATGTAGCGCCTACAAAAAAAAAAAAAGCTGACTCTGCTGTAGAGTAGGCTATGGCACAGCGCAGAAGATCCATGAGGTCCACACCCATCCATCCATTGCAGTCATTGTTTCCACTCCTTTGCCCGTTTCCAGAGGAGAAATAAATACAAACGATAGAGAAGAACAAGCTCGTCTTACCATATTTAGGGTCCGGTTTTTTTTCCTCCATCTCCATTCTTGCACACGGCACACTTCAGGTTATCAAAGCCGGCAGGAGGATAGTTACCATGGAAATCTCGAGGATAAACACAAAAAACAGCGGATGACTGCTTTAGCTACAAAGCAAGTGAATGAGAGACCACCCCAAACCAAAGCGTATTGCAGTCAAGAGCACGCCTGGGAAAAGAAGAGCCAATGAAAAGACACTTTTATTTGAGTGATAGCTGCTTTAGCCAATCAAATCATTTCTGTGTGACGGGAAAGAAATCGCCGCTAGTTCAAAGGAATGTGCCCACTGCTTTCTGAGCAATGCGATAGGCTAATTATCAAAGACAAATTACTTTGACGCTTTAATACCAATAAATAAACGTGTAAAAGAGCCTACTGAGACAACTGACTGGGTTTCTTGGAGAACCTTGAGATGGGGTTGTGACTCTGTACACTGACCTGACGGACCAGGGGCGCCACAGACCACTAGGGGCGCTAACCCTAACATAAAGAAGAACTAACAAGAAACAAACAAAAAGATTTTTTATAAGTCGTAGCGTAGTAATGGCTTCCTTCTTCGAGTTTACACTTAGTCACTGTCAACAACTATATTTGTCTGTTAGTTGGACTTATAATCTGTAAAGAACTTTGAATGAGTATAAAATCTATTCATATTTCTTTTGCTTTATTTCAAATGGATGTCAGAAGTTTTGCAATCCACCTGGCCTTCAAATCTCAAAAATGTTCTGCAGTCATTACGTCTAAAGCACAGAGCACAGATTCAGCAATCCCTAAAGGTATTTTTTTTTATTTGGAAAAAACATTATTGTACTGATACTGAAGAGAAATATTGTAGAAAGCAATTGTGAATAAGTGGCTGGTTAAATAACCCACTGAACCTTCTCCTTTTTTTTTAGATGCTGAATAAGTCTCATGTAAGTGAACTTTTAGCCAGCGTTAGTTCATGCTCTGTAGGCTACTGTAGTGTGTATATGTGTGTATGTCACATATTTGTGTGTCGGGATGCTCTGGACTTGTAGGGTCAATTGACAGAGGAGAAAATAATCATCAGGGATTCCTTTTATGAATATTGTCAAGAAAAACTCATACTTCTCATCCTGACGGCCAACAAGTATGAACATGAGCCAAATGCACAGCCATGATCTCTGATAACACCAAATTTAAGAAGTGTGTGGTTATGAAAAAAGATAATAAAAAATCAATATCAAATATCATGAAAGGTATTCGGTTTTTCAGATTTCCACTAGGTTATCTATCTCATATGCATTTGTACACGTAGCTTCTATTGTCATGTACTGACTACAAATCTTGTGCTTTGGTTTGTCTGTTTCTTAAAAGTCCTTATTTTAGGCATGTCTGTGTTTTTTCTGTAGGATATGGCTGTGCAGGTACTAGCTCATGGCTTGATTGCCAGAGAGGTTCAGGAGAAATCCAATGGCAACTTTACAAGTGTAAAAATTATGTTTACAGCCTGGTAAGTTTTTACTACATGACAACTCTGGGAGGGGTGAATTTTTGATTAATACATTAGTTTATGCCATCTGAAAACTATTGTTTTTTTATGCAGTAACAGCAGAAAAGCCCAGATGTAACCAACATTCTATTGCCCTGTGGTAAGGACAAGATCGATGAACGGGGGAGCAAGAAGCTCACAACATCAATGTTTAATTACAATCTATGCATGCAGTCTTAAATTTTTAATCTAACGTTGTGCATGAATGCAACTATAACCACAACTTTACACAACCTTTCACACTTTCTCACGACTTAACACAACAATACAACAATGACAACTGTACTATGCCTTATCATTTGGATTGATTAAAGACTCTTAAACTTAAACTCCTGGATATGCTGCAGTCTTTCTAACCAAAGATTTAGGCCAGACCTAGTGTACCCCAGGAACATACAAACCTATTTTTCAATAACTTCTCATTAATGTTGATTAAGTTGCAGCTCATTGAGAAATACTGGGCTGCTTAAGATTGACAGAACCAAACCAAGGCATCCCAGCAATATGGAGACCAAAGCCAAGTACAACATATCACGTTGTACCTTTACAATTAGTGGAGCCAAAACATGGTGGAAAGTCTCTTACTCAAAGACGACAAAGGCAACCACATGTAATCCGTTTAGTCCATTTAATTAGAAGGCTTGCATTCTTATTACAATGTGTCTGTATGTCTCCAGTGTAGAAAACAATGTGCTCCTAACCTGCCGTAGCTAAGTGCAAGGCCGTGATGACGTCACACCTTCCTTATAAAGACCAAAATTATTATTTTCAACTTGGGCAGACGAGGCAATTTTATTTATATAGCACAACATACAATGGGTAACTGAAAGTGCTTTACAGAAATATTATTTAGAATAAGAAACATAAGAAAAATTAAAACTGTTTTGACAACAAAATTTAAGTTGTCTTTACTGATTGTAGGTGGAGTAAGAGAAAGGTTTTTACCTTCCCTTGAACACTGTTAAAGTTGAGGCTTGTTTCACTTCCTCTGTTTCAGATTTTTGATGCACGAAACTTAAACGCTGCTTCACCCTGTTTAGTTCTAACTCTGGGCCCGAGCAGAAGGCCTGTCCCAGATGTTCTCAGAGTCCGAGAAGATTCATAAGGAACTAACATGTCAGAAATATATTCTGGTGCTAAACCAGACTTGTAAACCTTTAAAACTCACTGTTTTAAAGCGAGCAACAGGAAGCCAGTGCAGAGATTTTTAAACTGGACTGATGTGGTTGTACTTCTTGGTTTTGGTGAGAACCCGAGCAGCAGCGTTCTGAATAAGCTGCAGCTGTCTTAACTCTTGTTTTGAGAGACCAGTGAGCAGGCCGTTACAGTAATCTAACCTGCTGGAGATAAAAGCATAGATAAGTTTCTCTAGGTCTGGTTGTGACATTATCCCTTTGACTTTGGAAATGTTTTTAAGGTGATTGTGGAAATTCAAGTCTCAGTCCATGATGACCCCCAGATTCCTAACCTGGTTTTTAGATTTTAGAGAAAGCGACTCGGGGTGACTTCTGACACTTTCTCTTTGTTTCTTTGGTCCACAGTTCATACTGTCGTTATATGTCCTTGGGTAAGACACTTAACCCACCTTGCCTCTAATTACATTAGAACAATGTAAGTCGCTTTGGATAAAAGCGTCAGCTAAATTAATAAATGTAAATGTAGATGATTAGTTCTGTCTTGTCTTTGTTCATTTGGAGAAGATTATTTTGCATCCACAAACATCAATCTGTTTGATGCAGGACACAGTGAATCATGCACTGACACAACTAAAAATAACCGATTTCAACATAAATTAGAATTACAGACATATATACCATTTAGAATACACGAAAAGGGAACTCATATTTACGTTTTAGCCAATGACTGTAAAAGGGCCCTTTTACAGTCATTGGTTTTAGCTAAGCTAATCAGACACAACTTAAAACATATTGCTACTAAGCATATTGCTGCATATTGCTACTATTAAAACGTATTGCTACTAAGCAATACGTTTTAATGTTAGGCCAGAAACCAGTTTATGCAGAAGATAGCTGACATGTTGAGAGATATTACAATTGAGCTACAGTCATGTCTGGCTCTGGGAAGACTTATTGATAAGAAGAAGTATGTTTTGTCTCACTATTAGTGTCAAAATAAGCTCTGGACATTGCCCGACAGGCAAGAGACATGCTGGGAGGAAATGGAATCGCTGATGAGTACTACATTGTCAGTCATGTTATGAACCTGGAGGCTTATGACTTATGAGGGTAAATTGAAAGGGCACTTATTTCTGTTCCTATTCACCACAAAACCCATCATGCACTGACTAATCTTTGTGAAGGATTACATAGCTTCATGTGGATCTTGATGATAATCTAAATATGAGACTTTTTGGAGAAATATTTTAGGCACAAAAGCTTGCATACTATATGGAAGTGAATTATCAATATGGAAGTTTCTTATAGAAACAAAAAAGTCAAACATAAAAGAAAATGCATATTTTCTTTGAGTAGTGAACTGAACAGAACTAAAAGCTTACAGAACAGTGGGAACAACATCAAAGTAAACTATTGCCTAAATTAAGACAAATTTCCATACTATACATAAAAACATGTTAGCATGCAAATATTTCAAACACTGTCTCTGAGACATGACAACGCCTCAGTTGCTTCGACCAGCTCACGGTTGAGCCGGCTGCAGCTCTCCAAAACCTCAGACAGCTCTCTCAGCTTCACCTGCATTTTATTACTGTTGTCATCATACACTGTGTACAAGTGCTCCTTCATCTGCTGACAAATTCCTGACACCTGTCACACATAACAATGGCTATATGCAAAATGAAAATAAATAAATAAAACAAAAAATGAAAACAAATAAATAGGTTTACCTTCTCCAACAATTTCACCTCGAAGCTGTCCGTCACTTGTTGATCACTGGTTCGGCTGGTGTTAATCCTTTCCACAAAGTCCTCCATTTTCTTATTAATTTTGTCAATGCTTAATATGTGTATTACAGACAAACCAAAAGCAAATAACTCAATTTTAATAAAACCATTTACTTTGGCGACAAAAAATGGCTTAACGCATTTGCATTTTAACGCAACGTAAATTATACGTTCACGTTGTCGCGTGTGTTACCTGTTGGACTGGTCTGGGTCTGCAAAGTTCATGTTTGGGGAGTCACTTCTTGAGAAATCTTTAGTCTGCATTGCCCCAAAATTAAAATATACAATTATAAATAGTTGCAAAATTAGCTATTAATTTCTACATGAGAAAAAAATGGGATGTATAAGATTATAGACAAATAAAATTAGAAAAAGGTATGGTAAACGACAGACGCTGCATTTCTTATTACCTTCCATGAATCATCATGGCGAGAGGGTACTGACTCTGAAGTGTATGGTAGCTCATCAAAAAAATAATCCATGTCTCTGAAAAAACAAATGTTTCAATTTAAGTAACTGTAAATGTCAGTCAGGTCTAGCAAGGTATCGACATTTAGCTAGTGCTAGCTTGCATTAACTATCCTAAACATTAGCTAACTTATTCTTTGTTCTTACAATTAATAAAATGTACAATATAACGCGATAGCAACATGTAAGGGTATTCAAATTAATATTCATCCATGTACTAAACTAATATTAGTTCCACAATAGTATTAACGTAATAAATCTCAGGAAAAAGTTCAAACATATCCCACCAACTGCATGAGCTAACGTTAGTTAACTTTTAACTGTTGACACAGGTTGCTAACTTGATTTTGTTGGTGTGTTAATACAATACTAGCTCCTTACCTGGATGACCGAGAACCTTTACATACATAAATAACTTAGGCTACCCCGATTTTAAAAGCGTTTATAGTTACTTTGACAGTACTACGCTTCCGTAACAAGGTAATTCCGTTATAAGATTGCGCAATTCCTTGATATTTTACTTACAACAGGCGGTCCTTTCTGGGCTGTTTTACCTACAAAAAAATAACAATTGGACAAGACAAGACTGATATTGACTGGTAGGCTATCATTTTTTTTTTTTAAATAAATAAATCCATATTTAAAAAGAAGTAAACAAATTTGATTAAATTACCCAAAATTAAAGGGATGCTAAAAAAAACCAAAAAAAAGTTCAAATCTAAATAAAACAACACAATAACAATAAAGTGGATCATAAAGTGAATTTGGGTTATGATTCAGTATAATAAATTTTTTCTACCAGAAAACTAGTTTGGGCTAAGTAGCTCAAGTGGGTCCTACATGGTATTATGATTTTAGTGGAGAAGATCAAGATTAGGTAGGTAGGCTAATCTGTATGGGATAGGACTGTGGCAGATTGGTGGAGGGACATGGCACAGAGGATGATTGATGTTGGCTGTGATTGGAAGAGTAATCCCTCTCTCTCTGTCTCACTGCCCACAGTCTGGATTAATCCCACTGAGAGGACACAGCAGACAAGCAGGCAGGCTGCATGCCATTACGGTTTGACAAAGCGAGACGTGAAGAATGTTCAGGCTAGAATAAGCATTATCTTAGTCAGATTCATTCACAGGTGTCTAAAAATATGTTTGTGAACTCACAGTGTAAACATTTGCATGTGTTCTGATTGGAAGAGGCGAAAATCTGGTCCTGACAGGTAGGTGAAGAATTTGTTGGGCCTGTTTTACTTTTTGCCAGTATAGACATAATTTATTGTTTTTGTCAATTCAATTAATAATTTAACTTGTGTCTGTGTTTTAGGTGACACTGCAATAATTAAGAAACTGGAGGGTCCTGCTCTGGGAATATGGATAGCTTCAACTACACAGATGAAAGCAGGCAATCTGTCCAGTATTTGGTTCATAACATCGAACCTCTTTATAAGGAATACAAGCCTCCACCAAGGGACCTTATCCAGCTGCCAAAATCAGTGTTGTATCTCCTGATGGCCGCGCTCGTTGTAGTCGCTGTGGCTTATGCCATTGTGGGTCATCTCATCAAAGACCTCATGTTAGACATCACAGGTATGTAACTCAGAGCGATGTAACACAAGATTAACTGGCCCCTGATTACTTCCATTAACAACATTACATTTTGTGACACTTGAAATAATCCGAAACTTACTCCTAGACATTTTATTGACTTTTAGAGAGTGTATTGGGGTTGCTGGTGAAGATAAATAGCAAAAAACATGATGGCTCATAATTTATCTATGTAATACAAATAAGAGTTCAGGTTCATTATTTATGTATAATATAAATATGTTACTGTATGTTAGAGATAAACTCTTTGTTGTTTTAAGTATTATTTTTATTTTTCTACAATCCTGTCTCCCCTGTGTATGTATAGGAGAACTGGTGACTTGCCCAAAGGAATAAATGTAATTCTGATCTGCTGTCAGTTCTAGCTGTAAAAGACATGCATTAGAAGATGAATGATATAGTATAGTTGAATACATTTTCATAAAAGGGAAACAAATTTTATTATTTAGGGAAGACAGCATGCCATAAGCATAACGGATGTCAGTATGAGAATGGTATGTGCATGTTTACATGGGCATTTACAATCACTGTCTGCAACTGAATGTCCTCTTTGGAAAACAATAAATGATAGAACTGCACCGTGAAATATTACAAATGTATTATCCTGCCAATAAGGTATCACAAAAGCCAGAAAACATTCCCACTTTGCATGTGAATACAGTTTGACCAGATCAGATGAAGTCATATTGCTTTAGATGCCCATATACCTGGCCATTCACAGTCTGCTCAATGTCAGCATCAAGACTTCTATGGAGTACAGATTTCTATTATAATGTAACATTTTAGCATACTGTAACTTTTGCTAATAATCATATTAAATTAAATGCCCTATGTCTGCAGACTGTTTGCTCGGGTCGTTAGATGAGGACCTTAAAAAGGATGGCGACGCAGAAGGACTCAGCCCACTGCACATACCCTCTTCCATCAGCCACTCCCACCAAAACGCCTTCCACGTGTGGGACCAGGACGATGTTATCATACCCATGACACCCCGAGAACAGAGCCCTGCAAACAGCCCTCTAATGACGGTCATCCCCTATATACCGTCCTTCTTTCCTCATGCACTTCACCACATCGGCAGCCCAATGTTGAGAGAGCACCCCATTCCCAAGGAAAGCGAAGCATGAAAAAAGAGAACCATTTTCTCCGTCCGCTATTTATCTGGGACATCTGTTAAATTCTGGACATATGTGAATATCAAGGACAATGGAGGCATAACTTAACCCATTTGACTTCAACTCTCCAGCTGTGGCACTTAGTGGGACAGCCTTTTGATAATTCTCTCAGAATTTGTGCCAAGTTGCTGCAGCATAACAGCCATCTTCTTGGTACTCTATACTTTATCCATTTAATGGCGTGTCACTTTTGAAGGCACAATCCTCGCTATACATTGTCTATTACAATGATATAGAAACGGGAATGAGTGAGGAATAAAGATGGATACTGAAAGGAGTTTGCGTACTCATGTGTATGAGCCTTACTTTGATACTAACTTTGGACTCTGGAGAGGATTGACCTGACTTTTAGGGTTAAGTAATAGGGTGAAGTTAATTCAGTTAGTAGGGGTGGCATGTGAATACTTTTAATAGAAACTGTAAAGGGTGTAACATTCATACAATAAGCTGTTCATTAGCTGTATCTGGTGGCACTCACTTATGGCCTGTAATAGTGGAGTGCAATTCTAAGCAGCCACAGTCTTGTACTGTTTACACACAGCTGCATAGTCTGTGCAGATAGATTTGGTTAGTCCGATTATAAACACACATGTTCCATGTTACACAACATGAAAACACTGATTTTAAGGTCTGTTTTAAGCTGCATATTGGCAGAGATGCAGAAATCCTGGTATATCTATAGCTAACACACATCACCAGTACATCTGGTCTATATTTAAATAATCAGTGACTTAATTGAACGACAGTCTCACTGGTCTTTATTTAAAAGTATTAACTCACTCATTCCATCTGTATGAAGTGGCTGTATTCAGTGAAGGATACAGATTAGGAGAAGATTAGATGAGCAGCTTAGCCTTTAATATAGTGTGCTTTTATTACTTTTGAGCTATGGAATTAGATAAGCAGACGGGCGCCCAATCTAAGGGAAAAACAAAACACCAAACCCTAAAGACTAGACAGCTTGACAGTTTTTTTCTGTTGCCAATGCTAGTACAGCCAAGTAGACACTGTTTAAGGCTTTGTTTTTAAAAAAATCTATTGTTTAGTTGCTTTTGCAACTTAAAGATTACATGTCACATTAGGTTTGAGTGGTCAGACAAAGCTCCACAACAAAGGACAATCATTTTCTACCCATCATTTAAAGAGAAATATATTGTTCAGCATTATCAATTTACAATCATACACAGATTATCTGTAGTTTTGTAGGTGAGCCTATAACAAATCACACCATAAAAAAGTAAAAATAAACCTGTTGTAAGTCAATACAGGTTTCAGCAGAATTTCTTCAACATTTATTAAATTTATCATTTGTGTGGGATTTTTCTGTCCAATCATTTTCACTTCGCTTTTTATCCCTCATGTAAATGAGTGCAAGACAATGACATATACTTATGACATTACTTATCTCCATTTTACAAATCTTCCCTGTTAATTGAAAGTGTGTGCTCATCACTGGTCTGCTTGACCTGATCGGACGTGCTACTCTTTAAGACTGTCCTTAGTTGGCACCAGGCTTAAATTAGAGTCAAGTTATCCTTCACATCCTTGCTTTTACCCTCAGGTGACAGTTAAGACTTGGCTGGGTTCTTATTGACAATGACTTGGTTTAAAAAAAAAAAAAAATGAAATTCATCCTGATCAGAATAGGACCAGCACAGACTTATTCAATAATTGATGTAATGTCCGGTTCCGTCCTGCTTGACATGCACAAAAAAAAAAAAAAAAAAAAGCCAATCTAAGCTTCTGCAATAAGGCTTGATAAGTCAGCGTTACCCTCAAGGTTAACCGCCATTGGTCAGTTCAGTATCCTAGTCATCCTGTAACCTAATCCTCTGTTGGCAGCCCAGAACAGTGACTGTCAAACCGCTTTGTCTTTCAGAAGCATCAGCATTTAGCTCAGCACATGGCCCCATTAAAGGCAAGAGGCAAACTTAAATGTTTGATGAGAACAATTTAATCATAAGGGCTAGTTATAATTGAATATGGACAGCTTTACAGATCGTCTCCTATTTGAAGTACCAAGCGTAAAAGTCAGCGCACTCCATTGCCCATTGACCTAGCGTTTTATACATACAACTATATTGTTTAGTTAAATAAAAAAAAAAAAAAAGGGACAAACCACATGCTTTTAAAGCGAGTGTCAAGTGTTGAGAAAGCAGTCTGTGGTGAAAACTGCTGTCACAAGTCAAGAGTCAAGCTGACAAAGACAAATTTAAAGAAACATTTATTCTCAGCATACTAAAATGTACAAGATGTAAAACAGTAAAACTAGTAAATCATTTAAAAAACAAACGCTTAAATTGAACGCTAAAACAAATTGATCAAACTCGACAGAATAATTCTTAGATCATTACTAGATTTTCCTGTGATTAGTCTATTCCTCCAGGTTCCTTTGGGAGAGGACTGTGCGATAGAGAGAAGTGCCTTTAGCCTGGATGAAGGTCACAATCATCTTATCCTTCGTGACCTCCGCATGAACAAAGCCTCCCAGTGTCGACGCTTGTCCAGTGAAGAATTTTACCGAGCCTTTGGGAACATGATTCCAGTGACGGATATCAGGGTCTAGAAAGTTCCCCGCTCCACTCACTACGTAGCCCACACCGGACTCTTCAATGTACTGCCAAATAAAAGACAGAAGGTGAAAAATTCATGTATAGAGTGAAGCTAAAGTGCTACCTCATGCCTGAACAAACCTGAAGATTGTGATCATGGCCACAGAGGTAAGCAGTAGCCTTGTATTTGATCAGCAGAGGATGAACTTGTTTCACCAGGCACCGAGTAGGTCCATGTTCAGACACTGACCACACAGGATAGTGGCCAACCACCAGCAGAAAGTCTGCCTTGGACTGAGCCATCCTTTCCTGCAGCCAGACCAGCTGACGGTTGGCATCTACAGCATGAAGGGGGCCTTTTGGCTGTGCATCCGAGTAATCGTTTGAGCTGCCGCAGAGCATCACAGTGTCCAGCATAATGATGGTCAGGGTCTTTTGAGTGTTGGGGATGTGAAAGTTCAGCTCATAATAGTAAGAAGGAAATTTCCTTTAAAGTAAAAACAAGAATAAACTAAAAGCATTGGAGGCAACATACATTTGTGCATGAGTGACTTGAACATACCATATTTTAGACTTCTGGCTGTACTCAATTTGTGCCTTCACATTTCCTATGTGGTCATGATTCCCAGCAATCACATACCATGGGATTCTCAGAGACTTTGCAGTGTAAACAGACTCAAAAGTGTCCTGCATATAAACATCATCACCGTTTTACATGTTCATCTTGGATCAAAAATGGTCACACTTTTAACTTACCTTGAATCTGGGAGAGTCCACACTGTTCACGCCTTTGTAGTAGAAGTTATCTCCGAGGGCGAGAATAAAGTCAGCTCCCATCTGCTCTGCTACTTTACTCATCTCTCGAGCTGTGGCTTTCTGCACTGCGGTTATGTACGGTGGATAAGGCACCCCTCCCCAATCACCTATGGCCAGGAACTTTATAGAGGTTCTGTTTTCTGACAGATAAATGCATGAACATGAAATGCAAGATTTAAAAATGTGGCTGTAAATCCAAATAAATATTGATACTTACTGCTACTTTCCTTCAGCTCCTGGAAGGCAGTAGGAAAGCAGTAGGTCACAGAGATAGCAACAAAGATGGAAACTAGAGTAAGTGCCATCTTAAAAAGAGAACAACTGAATTAGATTTAAGTTGGAGCCCAGCACAAAAGTCAGACATAACCAAAATGAAAACGAAAATAAACGCTCAAACACTAAAACCAGAAGAGGAAGTAAAACATATATTATCTGCTGCTGCTGCTGAAGCATACCACTGTCCTCCTCTCCCACCTTTGCCAAACAAACTACACTTTGTTTCACTTATGACTTTAGGTGACATGTGATTGGCTAGAGCAGACCTTTACATCCCAGCTGGAGCTAATAAACACTAATGAAATCATGCTGCCCATGCAACTGGAAAGGTTAAAGGTTAAAGCATATCACTAATTCAATCAATAGAAACATTTTAGTTTTTTGACAAGCTCAGCTTCACTGACCCAACAGCCTTAGAGGTGAAAAAGATAAAGGGACTCACAGCTGATAAGAGGTGACTTATGGACCCTCTGCCTTCACTGGAGTCTCTGTGGCAAGCTTTTATAAGACTTGACCATTCCAAAAATGCATGATCATTGCTCACATTCTTGACTCAGTTGAGACTAAAGGATAATCTGGGCCACATGTGACCCACTCTGGATATTTTATTTAGCGTCTGAATTATTCCACTTGAGTATTAATCACATTTTGTCTTCCTTTTTCCAACTTTATTTTTTTTTAGAATGGGAGAAGAAGCACTTCCAGGTATTTTCTGTGAGCTGACCTTTGTACGTTTTAGCAAACATTTTTTCCCCTAGTTACTTCTGCATTTTCTTCTCATATTTTCAATTTAGACTAATTGACCTAACCATGTCTGCATGACCACAATTTTCTGCACACATATGATTTACTGTTAGAACCAAACCCCAGGCTTTCCAGGAAGCCACATTTGCTGACAAGGCCATAAACAAAAAGTGATAAATGTAAATGGAAGAATACTAAGGGGCCTTGAGGTAAATATTTTGGTAACTTGCCATTTGCGTCTTTGTTTTTGTTTTTTTTTGCTGGTACAATGGTGATATCATTTAATTAAATACTTTTTAACAGACATTGACAAAAAACATTCCACTAAAATAATTTATTTTTACAACAAAAGTTTAAAGCACCCTTCACACATACAAATTATGTCCACTGTTTAAACTGCCATTAGCTTGAAATAAAACTGTAAACTGTAACAGAATCAGTACAATTGTGAAAAACGAACACAAACCCCTACAAAGAAAAGCATTACACGGGTGTGTTTTACTTTCAGTCAACATCGATATGATGCAATCATCCAGGAATATGAAAACAGGAAACATCTGTAAAGGTTAATGCATTTATAATTCACCTACTGTCACATGTGGTTAACGATGACAAAAATTAAACAGCAAACTGTACAAAATATGTTTTAAAAGTGGCATAGTGAGATGATGAATCTATTAAAGTTGACTAATAGTTTGTGCCACTGTATCCCGGGTATGAGTTCTGGTCTTGTCCTGTGTAACCCTGGTACATGTAGTTCTGCTGAGCATCCCAGGACAACTGGTTGCCCCAACCTGTAAAATCAGACCAACTCAGTTTAGCACACCAACTCTTGAAATGGCTTGTGTGTAGGGTGTTGAGTTGAGAGTGGAGATTGACATCTGTCTGTTTGAGTAGGTTTAAATGTACAAAGTAATGCATAACTGTAGCTTTGTCGTCAAACCTAAAACACATCCATAATTGCCAGTGCTGCCACAACATTGGTCCAAACCAATATTTGGCGATGTAAACGTGGCTACAGGCATCCCATCTTAAAACAACTGTACTGCTTGGTGAAAATCAGGCTTAAGAGATGAGCTGCACCATACTCACCATAATTACTATAAACTTGTCCCCCTGTTACTGAGCTGGGGTAAGCTGTGTTGTACATTGAATAGTCTCCTGAGCCCTGGATGCTACTTTGTTCTTGCGTTAGCATCTTCTTCTTCTCTTCTCCATAGCCGTAGCTATAGGGACTTTGCTGATCAATGGGAGGTGGCATCGATGAGTAACTGTCTCCTTGTGAGGAAGTGGTGGTAGTTGTGGTGCTGGAGATGGGTGCAGACGAGTATGTAGTGGGCTCAGGGTAAAAAGTGCCATAAGAAGTGTTACTGCCATCTGCTGTGGTGTTGCTATCGTTATTTACATAAAGTGTATCTAAATAAAAAAAAAAACACAGTTTGCATGATTGTCAAAGTAATATGTTCCAACAAGCGTAAAAAGATGAATGCTCTTTATATCTTCAAGATTTAGATCATGTGATTAAGAAACACTTACGATAGCTGGAGCCAGTGCTGCTTTCATAAGAGTAGTTGGCTTTTAAAAACAGAAAAGAAATAGAAAGTCATCAAACATTCAAAGCATGTTTCAAAACTGCTGTGAGTGGCACAGACATTGTTATTCCCTCACTTTTGTTATAACTGGGTCCTGTAGTCGATTTGCCCCTGCCTCTTCCCCGGCCCCTGCCTCTGCCTCGTGAGCCTGAATCAGTAGGAATGCCACGAATGGTACCAAAACCCGGGATGTGCTGTTAAAAAATCCTATTAGCTTGCACATTTTTGAGTTTTTAAAGTCAGTAAATTGGTATGGCAATTTGGGAACTCTACTTAAAGGGACACTTTTCTGGATTTGCAGACTACAATGTTGAACATTCACATGGGACTATTAAATCACAAGAAAATATTATATATCTTAAATAACTTTGAGGCTACATATTTTAATCATTTTGAGGTTATGTATTTTATTGTAAAATGTTGCATTTGTGGCTTTAAGTTATACATTTTTTAATTAGGGAACAATATTATTGGCAACATATCTTACCATATCTGTATAGGTGACTTTCTTTTTAGTATACAATTTTGAAGAGTTTGACCCTCCATTATCTTCTGGAAATAGTTTCTCTAAAGCAGCAAGAGCAGCATAAGCTTTGGCCTCCTTCTTATTGGAGCCTCTTCCTTTGAAACTCTGTCCATCAACTTTTACCTAAAGCACAGTAAATCAGAAAATGATGATTGTTGTTATTATAACTGTCACTAAATCCATCAACAAGCATGCACAACACAATACACATAACTACACAAAATACTCCTCAACTAACTACATTTGTCATGGGGAAAACAATACTGACCTCAATGACAAAGGACTTTTCATGGGACCCACCAGTCTCGGCAGAAAGCTCATACTTCAAGCTGCGTCGTTTTTCGTTCAACTCCATTACTGGATTCTTGCCATTTTTGGTCAAAATGGGACCCTGGCCACCCTGCTCAAAAGCAAGGGGTCTGTTCAGTATGTGTTACTGTTTTTACTTTACTCCAGATTAAGGAAACGGAAAAGGCACACCTCTTCAGAGGCATTAAATGCGGTTGCAGCTGCTTTTCCCACTTCTTGTCCACCGTTTGCATTATTGCTGGACTCTGTTGAAACAGTTGAAAGACCAAGATCTTGCAAGACCTGTAAATATTAAGTAAACAATGTGTCACAGCATCTAAATAAGGTTTTGCAAAATAGAAAACTGAATCCAGACAAAACTTGCCTTGTTGGCTACATTAAGTTTAGCTGCTCTTTTGGAAGGACCCGTGGCTTCATATGTCTTTCCATTAAAGTCCACAGCCATCGTAAAAACTGGCTCATGGACAGGACCAGTCTGAGATGTGAGGCGGTACACCAGACCCGGTCTGTACTGGTTTAGACGCATCACAGCATTCATGTTCAACTCATCTGTCACTTTAAAAAAATGTACACAAGTGTCAAGTATAAATGTACACAAGTGTCAAGTATAAATGTACACAGCTAGCTAATTAATATCAAATGGTATTATCTACAAACATAATTTTCTCTGAAAGCGCTTCTGAAACTTCCTCTGTTTGCTGTTAAGATGTGGCTGTTCCTCTCCTTTCTCCACTGCTGTGTAAGGTCTCTTAGCTGGTGGGTAAAAGCGCCCAGAAGATGCTAGTGCTAAAAACATCAAAATGACACATTATTGATTCCATAAACTGTTCATGTAAGAGACATAAAAACATACAACCGAAACATTACTGGATACCTGAAACATTTCCACTGGTGAACTCTGGTTTCTGTGGCTTTTTGGGCTTTCCATCCATCCCAGAACCTTGCGCATTTGCCCAAATGCCCAGAGTCTCAAGATATGCTGTGAAAAATAGAAATATTAAGGTGTTAAAAGCCTTTGCATGCTTGTGCTTTAATGCATTATAAGCCATAACAGTCTTACCTGTGCACTCTGTGTGATGTTTTCTCGCTGCTGTGATGCTAAATATTCAATGGCGTCCGTAGACTCCTTCTCACATGGATCCTTAATTCCAGGGCCATCTATGCACAAACATTTTTATATTTTTATCAGAGCATACAGAAACAATATACAATAGTTCTAATCCTAGTTTGAGGATTACCTTCCAAAAGTATTCCAGAGGCAATACATTCAAAAACTCTGCGCAAGGCCTCTCCTGCTCCCAGTGGTCTCTCAGAGGTCACAATGGCTTTTTCCACCAGCAGCTCAAGAGGCTAATAAAACACATTTAAAGCTTAAAACTGTAGCATGTTGACAGCATTTACCAGATAAAAACAAATGAGCTGAATCTAAATAGATTCAAGAACCACCATATTAATTATTGGCTCACCCATCCAGAGAGTGGCATCCAGGTAGGCACACGGTTACACAAGTCCCTCAAGATCCGGATCACAACCAGAGCAGAACTCAGCTTACTGACCTTGGCCTGGGAGCAAAATTCAGCATTCAGCCACCAGCTTTGTTTGCTGACTCAAAGCAGAAAGTTGTTAACTGAGCAAATCTCCAAAACAACTCCATTCCATTTGCGATGAAGAAATGGAAACTGGAGGTGAATTTGAGATGGCTCTGTTTGAGATCCTTGAGAATTACAAATTATTCTCATTTAGACCAAGTTCATAATTTGTTTAAATGCCCAATTTATTACCATTGAGGTAATATTATTATTGGTATGCAAGAACAGTTCACTTTAGGATGTGTTTTTTTTCTCCAGATTTTTAAATTTATATTTAAATGTGATTAATTAATATGAATATTGTGAAATAATAGACAACCTTATGTACAAATAAGGACGTGAATGCAAACCTGGAACCACTTGGCATGGCGAAGAGATGCCAAGGCAGTAAGGCATTTCTGCCTGTCCAGAACGTCCGGCGGATCGCTGACCGTTTGCGTTGCTATTGACGAGGTGGAGTAAACAGAAAAGGTACAGTTTGACCAAGGGCATGGCTCTGTCTTGAAGCTCAGGGAGCAGCAGCTTTTCCCAAACCAATAACAACAGGGAAAGAGGATCCCAAGATCCTTTTACACTTTGACCCTAAGACAACTTGCTTTTTCCCACTAAAATATACGGCTGAAGTTAAAGGCACTGTCACAGTGAAAGAAGCAATGTTAAATATTGTTAACTTTCATGCTGTGAATACAGATCCCCCTGCCCTTAGCCCCTTGGCTTAGGTGTGCTGCTTATCCCCTTCCTGAGACAGTGTATCCAATTGGTCAAAGGTCCAGCTTTCCTAAAAACTTGACAAACTAGAAGGCAATCAATTTTAAATTACAAGCACTTAAAAGTTTATTTTTACGACTTCCGCCAAGTGCAGCAAAACTGAGAGAGTCCCTAGCGTTGGATCTGGCCTCAAGTAGAAACTCATACATGCCATAGCAGCTCTGAGTCTCATTGAATACAACACACAAACTAAGTACTGGATTCTGTTTGCATTTACATGAAATGTACCTGGGACAGAATATCTATTGTCAGTTTTTATACCTTACATTTTGAAAGTAGAATACTACAACCATTGTATTGTACTGAACTTTGAAATTAGATCATTAAATAATAATGAAATAATACTTAAATTAACCAGTGAGCTACATAATAATTTTCCAACAACAATGCAGGGGGCAGCTTAATTACACTATGAAACAACGTATGGGTCTGCAGAGAGTATAGTATATACTGTGTAACTCCATGTATATTTCCCTCTCATATTAACATTTATTCACCAGAACAACAAGGTTTAATTCTGATCAGTTTTGCTGCAGATGGTGCCAAAGATATATTTCTACAATAAAGGACATGCAATACGCGCTTTATCGTTGCATTGTTCAAACAGGAAAACATTTTGCTGACAAACAGTTTGGAAATAACTAAGTAACGTAGGACTGGCAAACACCAGTTTATCACAAACCGACGACAGCTCCCCAACGAGCGGAAAACTCAAAGATTTACTGGCTGTTCATCGGCAAGACTTCCACTGCACAGTCCAATGTCGAGATAAATCTATGAAGCTAAGCAGCAGCCACAGATCACTGGAGGTGTGCCTTTGGACTTACACGTCAGGCCCACAGTAGCTGTGTATTTTATAGGTTCTACATGCATACCTTCATCTGCCTCTCTGCCTTCTTCTATCCTGACAACAGGTGATGTCAGGTAGATCTGGAGAGTCAGAACTGGCTTAGTGGTGCTTTGCACCACAATAGCTCCTTTTTCAGGGCAGTCGGCAAGTGTAAACATGCCTGGTGAAATATTCTATAAAATAAAAAGTAAAAGTTACAAAACGGATTCAAAAAAGAGAATACAGATTGTACCCCTATTAAGTTGTACCTCCATTTCTAAAGAAAGCCTTTCAGTCACTTGTCGGAGCAGAGTGACTGTAGGCCTTTTCGAAGCAAGCAGGACCAGTTCTAGATCTTTGTCCCCCTTCAGCAGAAGTCCTTTGGCGACCAACCCCACCCTCATGACCCCACGCAGGACACGGCCTTGTGCATCACTGAAATCACTAAAATGATGAAAAACAAGACAAAAATGTATTTGAATACATAAAGAAGACCATCATCATTTCATATTTGCAGATTTGAACATTTTACAAACCTTTCCACAGCATCCATTTGGTCAGAGACAGTCTTCAGACCATGTTCTGCATAGGACACAATCATTTGAACTGCTTCAAGGTTTTTTGCAGAAGGATAAACTTCAGAATGTTTGGCCATCACGTGACGGTCATAAGGCCGTGGACATGTCTGCAGGGCTATTGGCTTTAAAAATATATATACAAAAAAATATTTAAATTACGATAAGGTTATGTTGGAGAGAGAGAACAGTCCTGGAAAATAACTAATCATTAGATAAGCAAGAGGGCTACAAGAAGGCTATAAAGGAAAATCTAAATTCACTGCTTGCATATATAAAACTGGAAAGTACTCTCAGAATTTCTTTCATGTGTTATCCATAGCCTTAGTGGTTGATCATTTAATAAATAAAAACAGAATCATAAAGTAGTCACAATCAGACAGTATTTATAGTATTGATTAAATATAAACCTCATGCTGTAACTGGTCGTCTCGTTCTTCTATGGCAGCAAGATAATCATGGTATTGTCTTAGCTCTTCTTCGTAGCAAAGGCAGTCATACCAGTATCTCAACTCTTCATATCTGTTCAAAATAAGAGACTATACAGTGTTTAACTCCACACCTTATTAATGAATAGCTACTTGACATTCTATACCCTGTGGTGTCTACCTCTCCAAGTCATGTGGGTGGAGACGGTGCCCCGTCTGAATCAGGTCGTCCCAGTACAGCAGCTCCTCATAAGCCTCATGCTCATCCCATTTTGGCTGTGCAGCGGCCGCCATGCTGTTGCAACAACACCCTCCTGTGAATTAGCAAATAACAATGAAATAATGCCCACGTTAAACAGATGCTAAATTAGCGCAATCTTGCTTTCAGACCAAACAAACGTGACAGACAATAGTTGGAGATACCCTATGTGAATGATGGGCTAATAATTAGCCAACATTGTAATTAAATCATGTATAACAGATTTTATCAAAATCTTTAGCTTAAATTCTAAAACAGATGAACGCAGGAGCGCACTGTTAGCCTACAAACACATAAAGGGAGATTTTTTTGTTTAGATACCATTATATAAACCTCATATATCTCCTGTTAATGGCGCCACAAGGTGTTAGCTCAAGAGTAGCTCGCTTGACACGCTATTAGACAGATGCTTTTGTGCAAATATGACAATAATGAACGCTGAACTGCAGTGCTTTGGGACGTGCTGCTTACCCTTTATTGGCAAAACGATAGGTAAGTGTACACTGTTGACCTTTTCGGGGCAACGATAACGTCGTTAGCTTTTAGCCACTGTTTTGTTGCTGTGAACGACGGTCGCCAGGTGATGACATCATGAGAAAAAATAACGTTTTTTTCCTCGCGTTTGTTTACATTGGGTTTGAAGCGTTCTCTAAAATGCAAGTAGTCTATTATTAGTCTACCTTGTTAACTTGATATTTCTGTCTAATGTTTTATAGTAGGTTTTTATGGTCTAATTTAAATTTGTTAATAATTCTACAAAGTAGCCTAATATGCAAAGTAAACCTACAAAGCAAAGAAATGTGGTTGGAAAGAAGAGCATTAAAAGCTTAATAGCAATTTAAAACAGGCAGTCTGTGTCTGACTGACAGTTTGTAATAACTAATTGTTTTGATTTCTTGGAAAAGACCATCATGAATAAAGGGCTGAACAATTTTGGAAAATATTTTAATTGCGATTTTTCTTTTTTTTTTTTTTTTTTTTTTTTTTTTTTTTTATATTGTCCACAATCACTAAATATGACCAACACTTAACAAACTCATGTTTCTTGTTGGCCAGGCCTATATGTTATCAAGACATTAGGTCATGTATGAAATTATACGAAGGACCTTCTAAATCACAGGACTGGATTTGGCCATGAGCCTTGAGTTTAAACTGTTCTTTACCTGGACACTTTATATCTTTGACAGTGATCTTAAAACGGCCAATGAAACCTTTTGGTTAGTTTTAGTAGCGCCAGTCGTCGAGAGAAAGCTACATTCACTTTTTAGTCCATAGAAAAACTATAGGTATATGTATATGTAGCAGAGATATTGAGTCTCAAAAAAGTCATGAGATCAGTTATTACTTCATATATTGCCTGCTTGGTGTAACACACAACGTAGCATAGCGTCTTAGGTTAATCATCAACTTCTATTTCTTGCAACATGACATGACAATAATTGCGGCCTCAGCAATTTAAAAATTAAGATTTTTAATATTGCATTAAATTGCACAGCCCTAATGGAAACCAGGTGTGTTACCAAGAAAATAATAGGTTATGCACATCCTACAGATGTACAGGAAAACAGACACCATTTAAAAATGTACATATTTGTTTTATTACATTTATATTTTATTTACATTCTCAAAGGACTTTATTCCATTCAAGTATTAAATTATAAAACACAGTCTTATTTAATGTAATGCAATGTACTTACATACATTTGAACCATTTTTAAAATGTACAGTAAGCCCCCGTATAAATATATATATATTTACAGTACATTCAGCTGAGTGTGTAACATTTTCAATAGCTTTTACTTCTGGTGTCTCTCTTTTCTGTAATGGGTTCTTTAGTTTTTGCATTCTTGCACTGATGCAGCTCCAAAGTGGAAGTAACAGACACTTCAAAATAAACCATCTTTGAGAGGGGATGTTTGTGTAAGTGTTTGTTTACAGTGAAGAAAATAAAATGTGGGGAATGCAGGAATATTACATGCTTCTCTCACAAAAGTGCTGTGCAAAGGGTTTGAGAGAGTTTGATCAAATACTGTAAAGTAAGCATGCTTTTAAAACATTACATTTCATTGTTTGTTATTTCTTAATTCACAAAAGTTGTGCAAAACCAGAGAATTACCTACACATCCTTTTTTATACCATTAACCATGTCATCTTTGTTAAACCTTATTGTACCGACACAGACAAAAAACGTGTATCACTACCATAGTCCCTTTTAAAGTGCCCTGCTGTAAATCCTTCTTACATGTTCTCACAGTGCAGCTGTCTCTGTGTCCCTCACAGCTCAGACTTGGTTCACTGCATTCTTTTCTGAGCTGGGGTAAGACGTGTGCTCCCAGCGCCCAAGTACATTGCTCCTCAGACCTGCCTGGCATTTAGCGATGAGGTAGATCTTGCGGAGGACAGTGCGACGCAGCAGAATGTACACCCAAGGATCGAGGATTTGGTTCCAAGTAGCAAGCCTCACACCCATGACCATCAGGGTTTTGTAGCTGGACAGATCCTCTCCAATCGTTCTAGTGTAGGAGCGGATGACAGACATGAGGCCAAAGACCTACATGTAAGAAAGTGTACGTTGAAATAAAACATGAGACACAAAATCACAACCACACACAATTCAGTCATTACTGAAACAATGAATGTTGTTTACTGGGCACAGCTAGGAATATATAACCTCAGAAACTGACAATACTTCAATTGCAACTAGTAAACTATTATTTTGCTTTTGTTTGTTTTTGCCCTTTTATTTTACTGACAGGTTTGTATTGTGTATTTAATCACAATAGTATTTGTGGGTAAACTTTATGTTTTTGGGAGGTTGTTAGATATTTTGAAAATGTCTGTGGAGGTTCTCAGTCATCCTGGTCAATTCTGGTCAGAATTGATAAAGTCTCTAAATGTCGTCACCTTGAAAACTGAGTCCAGATGCTTTTGCTTTAACCCTTTCTTCATATTTTGAAATTGTTACATTATCTGAGATCAATATAATCTTCTGTTTATTTATATATTAACAAAAATCCCAAAGATTATGTTGCTTCAACAGACTAAAAATCATCTATTAACTTCATATTATCATCATATTAACTGGGACAAAGGATTTCCCAAAGGAAATATTACAGACCATACACAGATTACTCAAATCTCTAGGCCTGGAAAACGTTCCACATTTATGACTATTCTTAAGAAATAAATATTAGTAGTAATTGTACAAATTAATATTTCTTAAAACCACATAGACTATCTACCTGAATAAACCCTGCATAAAACGGTGTTAAAATTTAGACTATGCATTCTATGTATATTCTGTGTGGTCAAACATTACTTCTGACATCACATTATGCAACTTCATGTAACCAGTTCAATTTCAAGTTCATTGTTCAATGATGCTTGTACTTTGTAATGCTCACCAGCAGAGGGCTCCAGCAGATGCAGGAGGTGACCATGATGCCCAGCAGCTGCACCACCATCTCAATGTCGTGGGAGTTTGCTGAGTGATGTGTGCTGGGCTTCCTCCTCAGTCGGGCCAGCACTAACGTTATTCCACTGATAGTGTTGCACACCAGCGCTACAGCCAGCGAGGTTAGACCGAGTCCAGAGAAGAGCACCACAAATGCTACATCCACCTCTTCAATTTCATTTAACACTTTAATGAAACACCAGGTCCCGGGGTCCTGATAGGTGTAGGAGCCCAGCTGGAAACATGGCAGTAAGGCCACGCACAGAGCAGCCAGCCAAATCACAGACAGACAGATCTTGGTGCGGGTGGTGGTGACCAAAGAGGAGTGTAGTAGTGGCTTAGTGACACCTAAACAACGTTCTGCGGCCATTGCACATCCAAGGAAGAGTGGGCATAGACCAAAAAACACCATGCTCCCACCCAGGAACTGACACATGCCATCAGAGGTGTAGTAGTCCTCGGGGCGAACCCCTCCAGAAAGATAAAGTCTGAGAACCAACGCTCCTGGAATTAAATGTCCAATAAAATCAGTCACCACAAGTGAAGTGGCAAAGAGGAGGAATGTTGCTTTTGAGCGGCGGCGCTGCAGTGTGTAGGCGTTGGCCAAGATAAAGAGAGCTACAATATTGGAGACAATACCCAGAGTCATGGACAACACAACAATGATCACACCGCTGGTTGTGGGTTGGACAAATGTAAAGTTTCCTTGGTGAGGAAGGCTTTCCACAGTCACCCTGGCCTCCACACTCCCCGCACTGTCATTGGAAAAACAAGGGAGGAGCAGGGAGCCAGAAGAGTTATAGTGGCTCAGAGCTAACATAACTTTACTCCCAACATCTTTGTGTTCATATTCAAAGGAAGTCTGGAAGAGAAAAAGTAGAAGAGGTGGATCAATTTGGCAACAATGTGGACAGGACAGAATAATACAATGGTAATATACTGAATACTGGAAAAAACTATAGATGAAAGCATATTGGCAACAACTGATAGAGACATCAAATTTAATGATTTAGGATTTGCCATAGCTTTTGTTCCACAACCTTCTTTATCTTATCTTGACAGATATTTACTTGATGCTAAGAGTCATGTCTGAACAATGCGATTAGCCGCCACAGAAATACAATCAACATGAAAACAACCAATTTCTGAGGAGACCGCAGGGTAACATAAGGAATGTGATTTGTAGTTTGCGCTCGATGTCAAACATGTGTCAGAACAACCACAGACCCCCAGCAACAGACTGCATTTTGTTTTTCCTCCATAAAGTTGCCACAAAGGATTCTTCAAAGGAATTTTTGTGAAAAATGAACACACACACAGCATTTAAAAGTGTGGGGCAGTTGTATAGCTATTATGATTATGATAAATGAAAATGTTTTGTTTATTTGCACAGTACAATACGCTGGCAAGCTCTACACTGTAACTATGACCAGTATCTTTCCCTAATAAAAGAGATTTCTTCTAAAGCCAAAAAATTACATGAACAAAGTGTTGACAACACTTCTGTAAAAGTATTGTATACTTAAGTTTGTCCATATGTTGTTCATATGTGTTTTCTGTTTTATTTTCCTCATATGTATACTACATACTATTTAATACTATATTATTATGAAATAATAAAGCTACTTACCTTCAAACTGACTAGATCCAATACAATTCCACTCAGAAAATGTCACATAACAAAAATGAGTCCAGAGACAGTTTTTATATGTTTCACGTCCCTTGCTGAAGCAGTAAGGTGTTCTCTTCTCGGAGCCTTCTCCATGTCTGCATTGCTCCTGCTGCTGCTTCTGCTCGGGGAGAGTGAAAGCTGTAAATGATCCTCACTGACACCAAATGCAGAGTCACGTTTTTTTAAAGCGCCTCTTTGACCTGTCTGTGTGTGCGTGGGTGTCTCTGTTGGCCATGTTCATGTCTTTCTGCTGCATCTTAGCAGTTACTCATCTTCTGTGTGTCATGTGACCTGAATATTGCAGAATGAGAATTAACCTTAACATTTGAGGCTTTAAATGTAAGTAAGTGTGCATTTTTTTTCCTGGATAATCTATTTCAACAGATCAGTTTCACACTGTTCTTGTTGTTTGTAGCTGAACATCACTTTGGAATATCAATTGTCCAGAAATACCCATAATTGAGACTAGCCTCTTCATCAGTCTGAAGTTAGATAGGCTCCACTTTCATGAATAAATGTAGGCAGTGAAAAGGAACAATGGTAGACATTTAGAGAAAGAAAAATGCCTGTAGCTATTATTTAAAGATGAATTGGTTGATTTATTGCAGATGTTTGCCTCCTAAACCTTTTTATAAGGTAGGAAACATTTTGGAAAAAATATGGAAAGTCTTGCATGCACCTTCATGAATGATCCAGATGTTCATCAAGGACTCTGATGTTTGTCTTGTTGGTTTTTACAGCTGCATTCAGAAAAACATGTCAGTTTTTCTGTTTGATTGACACTGATGCAGACTACAAGAAACAGTGGCCATGTTTGTTTTCATTTTACAAGGAGCTGGCAATGAAAGAGGCCACATACTTATTCAAATTGGGGTTTGGCTAAAAAAGTATAGGAGCAACTTCAGGCTGGCGGCAGGTTCACAGGAAACTGAGTGGCACAGGGCACTGACACCAAAATTGGTTTGAAAACACATAAAGAGAGGCAGCTGAAGGGAAGGCTCTCCCAGTTGGCAGCAGCACCATTTAGTTGGACCATAATGGGCTAAATGGCCCCAAAGATTACTGCCGTGTGGGGTTTTTGGCATGTCTCTACATGTTAAGTGTCTATTCCCAGAAGTAGTCTATGGAGCTAGCTTTCTTCAAAATACTATTTTACACTGAAAAAAGAATTGGCTTCTACAAATACCAAATATGACTTCATAAAGCCAAGTATGAATACATTATTTTAAAACCAGTGTAAATACAAGGAAGCTCCTCAGCATGCATTGAGGGGGTTTTCACCCCAAATCCAGCACCATGTACACTAAGCGCAATGAAGGAGGCAGAGTGTCCAAACCACTATCCAGGATGAATCCTTTAAGATCCTTGAATACATCAGGAAAATGGGCCCGAAGGACAAAGTACGAGGAAGGAAGAAGAAGAGGGGCAAGCCTTGAGCAACAGAGCCATAGAGACTCAGATCTACCACACCAGAACAAGAACAAGAACCCAGTGCAAAGAGGCAACTGAGACAATCCAGCACATAACTGCAGGGTGTAAGGTGCTGGGAGGAAAAGCATACATGGAGCGCCATAACCAAGTGGCTGGCATAGTGTACAGGAACATCTGTGAAGAGTATGGACTGGAAGCGCCAAGGGCAAAGGCAGAAACACCTCCCAAGGTGGTAGAGAACGACCGAACCATGATCTTGTGGGACTTCTAGATACAGACTGATTAAATGGTAATGGTAAACCAACCAGACACTATGGTGGCAGACTAACAGCAAAGGAGAGCTGGTTGATGTGGCAATACCAAGTGATGTCAACATCAGGAAAGAAGAACTTCAGATCTAGAGAAATACCAAGTTTTTAAAGAAGAACTTGAGGAGGCCTGGAAAGTGAAGGCAACTGTGTTACCCGTGGTCATTGGAGCACTCGGGACAATAACTCCCAAACTGGAGGAGTGGCTACAGCAGATTCCAGGAATAACACCAGACATCTCAGTCCAGAAGAGCGCAGTCCTAGGAACAGCCAAGATACTGTGCAGAACCCTCAAGCTCCCAGGCCTCTGGTAGAGGACCCAAGCTTAGATGGATGAGACCACCCGCCCAGAGATTTTTAATTAGTCTGTATTTACTTTTTTTACATTACACTTGACTCATTAATTCCAGTAAATTCATAGAATAAGATCCAAGACTTAAGTGACTATATTGTCAATGTAATGCAGTGGATAAATAACAAATTAACACATCGGCGTCCCTAAAACATACAACACAATGTGTAATGGCAACACTAAACCCTATAATACTAGTTGAGTGTGTGCGTTTTTTGTGTTTGTGTGTGCGTCTTTAGTGTTTGTGCGTGTGTGTGTTTTTTGTGTTTGTGTGTGTGCGCACGTACGTGTGTGTGTGTGTGTTTGTGTGTGTGCGCACGTACGTGTGTGTGTGTGTGTGTGTGCGTGTGTGTGCGCACGTACGTGTGTGTGTGCATTTTTTGTGTTTGTGTGTGTGTGCGTGCATTTTTTGTGTTTGTGTGTGTGTGTGTGCGTTTTTTGTGTTTGCTTGTGTGTGTGTGTGTGTGTGTGTGTGTGTGTGTGTGTGTTTGTGCGTGTGTTGGCGCACGTCATCGTGTGTGTGTGTGCATTTTTTGTGTTTGTGTTTGTGTGTGTGTGTGCGTTTTTGTGTTTGCTTGTGTGTGTGTGTGTGTGTGTGTGTGTGTGTGTGTGTGTGTGTGTGTGTGTGTGTGTGTGTGTGTGTGTGTGTGTGTGTGTGTGTGTGTGTGTGTGTGTGTGTGTGTGTGTGCGTCAGGGACATTTTAGTGGGTATGTCAAGTTCTCCAGCTGTAAGAGAAGCTTTTTTTTGCACTAAATAGTTGATAACTCTTACTAACGTAACAACTCATTTTACTTCTACTTGAGTCATTTCTGACTATTATTAAGTACAGATTTTGGCATGATGAGCGCCCTCTGGGTGTTGCTGATATTGTTGACTATTCCTTTTTAAAAGTATTGAAACTTCATTAAAAACATCCCGTCAAGTTGCGAGTGAGACAGGACCACCCAAAAACCCTCACTGTAGTATGTTTAAACGCTGTTTGGATCTGAGAGCAATAAAAATACTCATTATTATAACTTTATCGAAATCCATTGTACATTTTATTATCATAATGCCAAATTATAAAAAGTTCCCGAGTGTTGGGCTTGGACCAAGCAGTTAATCATTTCTGTCTGATTGTCTTCCTCTCAGTGCCGAGTTAGTGCAACAATCAAGAGTTTGGCCACCAACTGCAAATTTCCCCCCACTCTGAAAGGAGACCCCCGCTGCCCTATTATCCTCATCACTTGCTTTTGGAAATGGTGCCATTTGGTCTCTGCACCTCACTGACTCTTCCAATACTAAGTCTGGAGTTTATGAGGTTGTGGCTCCTTCTACACCCTTTCTCCCCTTTCCACTGACCACAGAGTGAAAATTGACATTCTTCAAATCTGACCCGTCCTGCAGCAGAAATCTCTGCTGTTTAAAGTTGAGAAATACAGATCCCTATCTTTTCTTAAAGTGCAGAATAATATTGATAAAAGCATCATGTTTTAATGCTGCAAGTGCTCAAAGTATTTCATTTTGGCTTCAAAACTGTCCCACCACAACTGTTCAGTGGTTTCAGTTTGACCTATAAAACCCAAGCCTTCTGCAGAACACATGTCTCTCATGTCAACGAGATAAAGCATTTCTCAATATTTTAGGAAATTTAAAGCTGACAGGTCTTTGGTTTGCCAGCATGTTCTCTTTTATATTGAGATATTTAATTTCATCTTATGATGCCATAAAATGAACTACTAAAATGTCCACATTTACAATGTGCCAGTTTCAATCAAACAATATACCATCACAGATATGAATTCAGTTTAGTAAAAGGTAATTTGACTGCATTCTTCACTGACATATTTAGGAGATGTTGGAAGGCCACTCTCACACACTAAGTGCCTCAGAAAAGAGTGGCCAAAAGAGAATCTGTGGAATGTTTGCATGTGAATATTCAGCTGTGAAGAATAGACAAACACACTGTCAAAAGCAGAAATAAGTTCAGCTATATTTCACTGAAAAACATGGTCATTGTCATGCTAATTGCTTTCTGTCTGGTTAGGCCCCCTAGCCTCATGTGAGCTGAAACCTTGAAAAGACCTGACAGATAATATTGTTTAATTTAAATTTTGTTTAAAACTGTTTACAATGTACTTCTCACCAGCTGCTGTAAAATCACAGACTCTTCTTTATGTCTGCCAGGTAGTTTGTCTACCTCAGCAGTGAGCACTTGGTCAAGGATGTGCTTTTTTGTGATCTCTTCCACTTGTTTAACTCCTACTCTGTGTTCTGCGGTTCAGACCCCCGTGACAGCCTGACTGCACCTCACCTGGTCCATTTTTTTAGTGTCTGTCTGCCAAATACTGTTTAATCCACCTGGTTTATCTAGTCCAAGCACCACTTGCACTTTGAGTCTGTTTTGGGCTTTTCATGGCATATTATGTCTGCAAATTTACATTGTCTTCTTGCATGCTTTATTTGAGTGGTTGCTTATTTGAGTGCTGCTTGTATAGTGCAGAGTTGTGCATTTTATTCTCATATGTCTATAGTCAATATACGCTCTAGTCAAATATCACTGATGTCAGCATCTAATATCGGTTTATATCGATCACCCCATCTTAAAATAGCACATAACAAATTATTAATAACAGGGCTGCACCCAGATAGCATTACTTTGTATCGTTTTACATTGTACAAATATATAGTATATTTGCAAATATCATACCTCTCCATGTTTGTGGAGTAGAGCTCCAGCTTTAGGTCAATAGGAGCAGGGGAATCAAGTAAATCAAGTAGATATAACTGTAAATACTCAATTCCATGTTTCAGAACTCTCTAATAAGCAGAAATAAATGACTGTTTCTTTGTAGAGTAGCCCTCACTCTTCACTGAGCACAGTAGCATTATGGGAAGGACCTACACATACATCCTAGCATGATTGTATTGAATTAAATTTTCATCCATAATTTAATACACTCAGCATACCAGAGTAATTAACTGTTACCTTATGTCACAATTTGCTTTAAGTCTTCCTTTGTGCCTAATATACTGTATATGTGTGTATTTTGCATTGCTAAGCTGTAGTTTAAAAGTGTGTGCTTCCTGAGTTTGAGATGATGATTAAGAAGCAACAAAGTATTCAGTTGCAGTTGTGCCTACAGCTATGTCATAAACATCTGCAGATAATTGTGGTCTGTATTCATCATAAATCCTCTATCACAATAATAAAAAAATTAAGGAAAACACTGTTTACCAGAGTTTAATGATCCGTATCAGATGAAATTCTTCCTATGTGGCTTAAAATAGACACATGTTCAGTCAATATCGTGGATACAGAGGGATCCTGAAGAGACTTTTCCGTTTGTGTTGGCGCAGAAAATCCACACCATGAGGATGAGAACATTATTTGTTCAGATGGAAAATGGCAATTTAAAGGATAGTTTATTTTATGTGTTATTCTGTACGATAGATGTTTTATAGCCATTTCCAGGAAGTGCAAAATTTTGAAATCATTTTAGCCACCTCAGCAGCAAAACTAAGGAATAGTTGACGTATGTAAACACCTTGCACAATACATCACATCCTGACACATGCCACACCGGCCGCGTGCTGCTGCACTTTGCCAATGTTTGCAGGACTAAAACTGAAGAGTTGGCCTCTGAGCAGTGATTAATGACAGGCTCTGTCAGAGTAAACGAGAGAGAGGACCTTAATGAAAGTAGAGTGGCCTCTAAGCAAGATTTAGAAGAAGAAGGGAAGCCTGCTCGCTCACTCAGCCGAAGCATTATTAGTAGATGTACACTTCTCTGCATATTCTTTATCAAGTTAGGTTATTTGTATCAAGACTGATCTGATGCTAAAAACTGGTATAAAATTTACTTTATAAGTAAAATACAAAATAATAAAAGGAACACAATCCATGCACATCCTGTATACCATAATGACGAAGGAACATCAGTCTGTGCTTTCCTTTGTCCTTTTTACCAGGCCTTTAACTCCTATCCTCCTTATGTCTCAAATAGAGCACAGATGTTTCCACATACATATGATAATTTTTTCAAAAGCAAAAGACAAAGAAAATATTTGCACCAGTCTGATTTAAGATTTAAACCATCTAACATCTGCTTTAATGATAAGCATGTCAAAGCACAAAGTGACCTTTAACTATTTGTTGTAGAAAAAAAAAACATTTAGAGACCAAACGCTTAATGACACTGGTCTTTTTTGTTCAAATTTTAATCTTAGTTGGAAAATTAGAGAGCTTTTCCAGCCTGTTATCAAGTCCCTGTGATGTTGGTCAGATTCGGGAAGACTCTGGCATCCATTCAATCAAAAATGGAAAAACTTTTACTGGCATCTTTGTCCATTTCTCTTAAGAGCCAGTGCGTTTGTCTTCTTTCTGGGTGCTCCCTGTGTAATACTGCAGCAGTATGCACTGAACTCACTTGCTCTCAAACGTGAATCCTTTTCTTCTCCGTACTCAGTGAACATGGTCCAAACCGTCCCCTGGTGACGCAGCGATAGCCCCGTGACAGGAGTACACTGCTGATGAGAGCGATCATGTTGTGTTTATGTCCTTGTCTGCCCTTCTTATGCCACAATGATGATTAGTCCTTTTTACTGAGTGGGTCATTGATCACAAGTAATGCAAAGTACACTGTAATAAAAGCTAGAATTGATCCACAAAAAACGACTCAAAAGTAAGTTGGGCCTCCTCAATAACACAAAATCATTCATGAGCTTAGTTTTACTTACACATGGATTATCTTGTCCTGGGATGAAAATGACCTGCTCAGATTCTATTTTGAGCCCCTTAGATGTCTTGGACTTGGATCTGAATATAAGACATAAAACAGACAGGACAAATCTGAGTTAATGGGAGGTTTCTCAAAGAGGTGAAAGAGAGTGAAAAGCCCTTGTGACACTTGGATAAGACAAGGGCTCTTTTACAGTGTCACAAAAGTATATATGTGTAAACATCCTGGGTTTGGTGTAAACTTATCAAATTAATTTGTCTAACACTGATTTACTAAAAAGAGTAAATCTGTAATGTAGGTTTAAGTCTTAAAGTCAATGAGCAGGTAAATCTTATCTACTTATAAAGAAGTCTTACCTTATTTGACCCTTTTCCTTCATTTGTCTGTGGCTACCTCTTGAATAAAATATAAAGGGCTCTGAACAATGCGGGCTGATGCTTCTATAAAAGGTTTAACTGCAAACACAGAGAACAAATACAGAGAATTAGGGACAAGGAGGTCCTACACTTTTAGACCTTTTAAAGTCGCTGCTTCTAAACAGCCAAATAGGTATACCTTTAACATTATCACATAATCCTGTTTGGGAAAGACTAAATGGCATTTGTTATAGGCCCTGCAATGTGAGGATTTGTCTAAAAGATGTTCCATCGCTTTGTACAGCTGGCAGTCATTTCCTTAGGTTAAGTTGGAAAGTTTAGATTTTTTTTATTGACAGTGACATCATTGTCAGTGTACGAGAACTATGAGGCTTGACAGCTCAAGCTAAGACTCTCTTATATAGGTTTGCTTTTTCTATGTTTTTATGTAGACAATGTTTTTTCCTCTTTCTGTTGTTTTAAATAAATAGTGCTATATTATTAATTGATTGATTATGTTGCTAGTAAAGTCCTATATATATTCCTTTCCAGTTATCCCAGTCTTTAAAGTAGCACTGTGTAAATTTTACCTGCCAAAACCAGAGGTGGGTGATCACTTTGTTGTCATTGCTCTGACAAACTGGAACAAAAGTCTACAGATAACCCTATTTGCACTATTGTACTGTAAAACAAGATTCTCTAGTATAATTTCATGGAAAATAGGAGACAACTTTTTCTCTCCCACACCCCCTGCTGTGGCCTGTGCCTTGTCCTGGAAACACAGGTGCATATCAAACTGCTGAAAGGGTCAAAGCTGACATAGTGTCCTGTCTGAACTATTTGTATCATGTGGACTGTGTGTTACCAAAAGGATGTCAGTTTGCCCTGGCTTCCTCAGTCTCTAAACCAAAACCACATGTTTGGCACAAGGCGCTGCTCGTCACCACAACCCGACCGTACCAAATCCTCTCCTTGGTTCAAGTACAGGAACTGCTCAAATGCTGGTTCACATCAGTGAGGCTGTAGTTAACTGTGAAAAATCCACAGTGCTGGATCTGTTTATGAGTTAACACCAGAATCTGTTTATCCACTGACATGCTGAAATGAACAAGACGTAGTTCTATTATTGAAAAACTGCACAGTGTATATTTTTATGGAAAATCCTCTTGATTAACTCCAGTATTTCTGAAAAGCAACTTAATGTATTTGTACTTATTCAGTTTTGCAAACAAAAGCAGATGGAGCTAATGTACCAGTCGGAGACAAACTTCAATCACAAAAGCATACGGAATGTCCTGGTATATTGTAGAATTAACATGTCCGATAAATCTTAGCCAATGTTAGTATTCCTACTGGGTGTCACCATGCAGGAGAGTCTGTCCTAAACTGAAGACACACACAGCATGATATAAGGATTTTCCATTGAAATCAAAGTATCTAAAAGCAATCAAAGTATATAAAGCAGATTTAACTCGTGTGATTTACAGTTCTCCTGACTCAGGTGAAATAAAGCAGCCTGAGAACAATGTGCTGGTAGTGGCAGTGAGAAAAAAATGTTAAATGATGAACATGCAGCAAGGGGTTGCATCCAAACTAGATCACTTACTTTTGAAATAGGAAAATGGTCATAAAAGTCATTAATGAGATATCTTAGACTTCACTAATACTTTATATATTTATTTGAATGATGGAGGGCATAGATTTAACAGGGCATATTTAATTCCAGAAATTTTTTTATTTAAATGAAGACTAATCAACTGTATGTGGGTGTGTCCAGGTCTTGTAACTAGTCTAATATTCTTGTTTTAGTGTGGGGGGACAGAGGACAGGTTACTGCAGAAGAGAAGATTGAGGATAGAGTCTGCTGGCTGCTTTTTGTAAAAGAAAGGCTCATTTGAGATTTCAAGGCTATTGGCTAAGTATGTGTAGGAAGGGCTGTGTGTCACTGTGTTGACTTCTTAGCAAAAGTCTATGGCTGTTGAATAATTGTTCTCTTTTCAGATTAGATCGGTCTGTATTTATACAAATACACTGAACTGTAAACCAGATTCACTGAGGAAAAGTCACTAAGTAAGTCTTAACTGGCTTGTATAGTAAACAAACCCAGTGGAAATAGTTCAGACGTGTGAGTTTACTTTAGACAAATCTAATTTAGTTTCAAAATGTCTTGGCCCTTCAAGAAAAAAGAGACTTCTGTAACGTTCTGTGACAGTTACCTCTGGAAAGTGAAATAATTGCCCTCTTTTACTGGCTTAATATCTATTTTTTAACATCTTATACTGCACATATTTAGAAGGGTATACAGCCAAACCCCTGTCAGAATAATCTTTGGACTTTTTTATTTCTCAATGCACCTTTAATTTGCAGAAGTATTTAACTCAGTATTAATGTTAAACGGACAGAGGAATTGGACAATTTACTCCTAAGCCGTTAAACAAACAAAAATAATCCTAACTTGAAAAATTAAGAGTGATATAATAGGTTCTTAGTGTTACAGGAACCAGATCAACTTTGAAACTGATGATCTGTCCCTCCCTAAGCCTTTAGAGCTCAAAATGACTACTTGGCTACTTTGGTTTGTGTTCCTGGATGGTTTTATTAATAAATCTGGAAACTAAATGAAGCAGAGGAAGATGAATGAACCGACTGTTGGACTCCAGAAACTGAAGTTGTGGTCTGTGGTTTTGTAGCTTTGCAGAATCCATTGAAAAGCCACTGAGCATTATTAGGGCATGTTTTTTATTTGGGTACTCTGGGACAGTTTTTGCAATTTTGAAAAAAAAAAAAAAACACCTTATTTTGATACCTGTCTAAAGTGCCATATAGACATTGTACCATTGTGTAATACTTAAGATGTTTTCTAACCATGTCAAAAACCACTTAGTCGATATCAAATATAACCTTCACTTGATTTTTCTTTCAAAAATTTGATCAATTGATTATCTGTGACACGTTTGTATAAGATTTTAACATTGAAATTGATACAGATTTTTTTAAAGTGAACAAAAACATGCCAACAGCAGCACTCTCTGTCTATTAAACTCAGCAAAAACCAATAATATTCATTCTGCATGAATAACCCATAATCCACCATCACACCATTATTTTCAATAGAACTAGTGCACACACATCAGCCTGCCCAGGAAAGACATCCTGTTTGTTTGGGGTTATTTCTGTCTCCATAAACATGTTCACACATGGTGCATGGCTTACGTGTCTTGGGTTGTTGCTTTTTATGTGCCTTTGTTTTTGCCTTTGTTTTTTGTTTTCTTTGGCCTTGCAGTGAGTGTAAGAACAATAATCAGTACTTTTGAAGTGCATTGTTGGTGGCTTAGCTTTCCTGTTTTTCAATTAATCTTTATTGGGCAAGGATCTGAACTTATTCCTTAAATGAGACACATGCTGTCCTTAACTCCTCTGGTTCAGCACAATGCAGGTAGTGACAATTTTTACCTGGTTTCCTTCTGGAGTTGCACATTAATGTTCCCCTGGTTCATTGGACCGATAACTGCAGACTAATGCTACACGCAAATTTATGAAAATTAAGGTCAATAAAATGCACTTTTACCCTTTTTAAAGATTTAAAAGACACATTACCCAACTCAAGCGACCCATATTATCAATCCCAGTTGATAAAGGGATTGCTTTGGGATGCTCAAAAAATTTTGAAAAAAATTAGTAACTAAATTAGTAAATAATTTTTGACCATACATCTTAAACATAATTTCATAACAAATCGAAGCATTAATCAATAAATTACAAAATTATACCCGTAAGATAATATTTTACCAAATTCCTATGTCACAGATCATGTTTTTCCTGCCACTGCTTGTGTTTGACATTTGCCCCACCTTTTTTGGTGACATCTCAAAAGGTCGCGTCACAAAAAACACAGAAGAAAGGGTTTTGTAATTTCAGATAGATGACAAGCATATCCAACATTTAGTTCAAGTTTGGAGTCCAGTCCAAAGTATGTATAAGTGTGATATACTGTATGGCCTAATAGACGATTTCTCCATAATACAGTATGTTTTAACAGTTTTATAATAATTTTGGACATGATAATATCAAGTCTAGCAGGTGCAGAAGGAATGCATGCTCTCTGTTCCATTCTTTTTTACTCAGAATATTTGGTACTTTGTAATCACAACAAAAATATTTTAAACTCCAGCCTTCAGTGCAGTCATGAATTTCCCAACCATCAAGCATCAACTCTCTGTGGGCTCCTGAAATCCTCATAACCATGAATCACCCGTCTCTATGGGACAAAATGAAGAAAGAAACAGAGAGGTGAAACGGGCGATGAAAACAGTTTGGTCTAATATTGTGAACCTAAAGAGTTAGGTGGGGTTTGTGGTGCATTTTAGGGGATTAGGTTTGTGCAATTCATTGGCAGTACTCTGTATTCTGTTCTTTATCCCTGTGAGTATTGTTAAGACATTCAATCATGCTCTCTCTTTTTGTCTGGGTCTGTTTCAAAAGGGGGTTGTAACTGTGCATTCTGTAAAACACAGTATACAGTTAAAACACTCTGAATTTGGCTGTCGGAAGAAAAACAAACATTGGAAGAGCCACAAAATCCAGTGGATATATTTAAAATACTTTCTGTTCCCTCCACTGAAGAAGCACTCATGTTTTTAGAGTGACATCACCATCAGACCTATCCTAAACAGGAGCTGTCCCTGCAGGGAGCCAGTAGACACATACATATTAATAGTTCCAGCAGCTTGGGAGATGCTGTGTTTCCCTAGTGGCTATTGGCTGGGAATGAACATTTAGGACAAAACAAACCTTACTGTGGGGTAACTCCGGGTATGAAACAGAAATCCCTCTTGTTGACTTAGCTCCTTAGTGTGGGTGGACAGATGACTGCATACGTGTCTAGCCGTCACAGTAGAGGTAGGGGTAATCCTTTGGCTTCCTTCCACGACCGTCTAAAAAGGGTTTATAAGATATTGGTGTATGAGGGCATGAATGTTTTTTTCATCGTGTCTAATTTGCCCTCCTTTTTACTTAATCACATTAACTGTTTCATTAGCGGTCACTGTTGCCCGTTGTAAGTAACACTTCACCAACAGGTCGTCGATATGAGGCTGACATTAGTTGGTAAACAGCATTCATCATGGAAAGGTCATTAGTGAGTCTGTGCCATTTCAGGAGGCTTTAAAACCCATTAAACTTAGAGGATATCTTTGAATGACATGGGCCTGTCACTTTGGGGTTGGATTATTTGTAGAAAAATGAGAAGAGGGTAAGAGAGGATGCACCAACGCAGAATGCACCAACCATCTCTCAACCAGTCATAACATTAAGACCGCCTAAATAAATAATAAATAATAAATGTCCAGTTCCAGACCGTTCCAGTTCCAGGTCGGGTCACAATAGATTTGTTGCCATCACAACATCAGCCACGTAAAAGTCATTCATGTAACTGGTTCTATCTATACCAATTATATAATTATGAAAATATTGTTCACAGTTAGCTTTTCTTCTTAGTTTAGTTTTCTGTGTTTGTCTTCTAGACCCTCCCCTTGTATTCTTTGTGGACTGTACTGTAACAAGATACGACTCTCTCATTTCCTTTTCCATTCTTTTGGAGACATATCCTAGCGTTAAAAGCTAAATTCAGTTAATCATTAATCATTAAATGAGTCCTGGTCTTTCCTTCACAATGAGTAAAATAAAAAGCACAGCGTCTGGCGTCATGGCAACAAGCTACTTAATGAGTTTACCTGTTCAGCGCTGAATTGATCATATTTTGACTGCAGCTTTTAAGTGTGTTATTAATGTTCGGTAAGTTATGCACATTCACATAGACACTGTACAACCAACAGGCTAGACCGGTGTAATCCTCTCTGGTCTTGCTACAGCTGGTACAAAATGCAGTGGCCCGAGTGCTGACTGGGACCAGGAGAGCACACATTACTCCCATTTTAAAGTCTCTACACTGGCTGGACTGTCGGTTATAGGGTTGATTTTAAGTTTATAATGCACTCCATGGAAAACTCAAAATGTATTTATTTTGTCTGATTTTATTAACGATGTTTTTTTCACTTGTTTTTATTTCTTTTTCTTTTTTTTTCTTTTTTTTATTCAGTGAAATACAATGAAACAAAGCCACCATTGTTTTTAAAATGTTGTGAATGTTGTGTTTAAGGATTTTATGTGAAGCACCTTGAGTTCCATTGACTTGGACTTGATCGATTGATGCGATCTAGTTTTTGTTGAACTTTTCTTGACCTGGACACACAGCAAATATCTACAGTGGGTCATATTTTCAAAATGTCCCACATTAATCTCATAAGGCACTCCTGTGTGGATTTGTTTAAGGAAACTTTTTTGTTTTTCAGGATACAGTGCAGAGATGGAGCTGAGACACACAAATCACTGTGAACAATATCTTCCGAGACATCATGAATCGGCTGCAGTTCAGGACACACGTAATTTAAAGAAGCACAGGATCAAAACAAGGTCCACAACAAGATTAGGCTTGTACACAGCATTTGTGTAAACATAGCACTGAATGAAATTGGTTAACTACTGGGGACTTTTAGGTATTTTGGTCTCTCACCAATATTTTCATGGTTCCATATTTGGAGCTGTGCTGCTGAGTATCACTGCACTGAGGTGGAGTGTTTACGTGACACAACAGAGAGTCACTGAACAGAGCTGTAACCACGCTTTTGATCAGTGAGGTCTACAATATTTGCTCTTTAAGAATATTAATGCATCAGAATCCAGGCCCAAATGACTTTACTTTACTGTAATAAAACCAATAGTAAAACTCATATTAAACATCCACACACATCCATACAGCTTTTATGCACATCCATGTTAATATATTAAACTCAATAAACTCCCACTTATAAACTTCCCTGCTTCAAGTGCAATATATCTTACTATTGTATTTTTTAAAAGAAAACACTGAGGTCCAGACTGATTATGACTGAGATTTACAACAAATATGTCACACAAGTGCTTACTTTTCTAACTCAATTCTCTCTGACTCATATGAATCACATTAAGGTGGTGGTAGAAGAAAGACAATTGGGATTTATACAATCACAGCCCCCAGATGTACTTTCCTGGAATTTACTTCTGTCTTCTTTGTCACTGTGTTGGGACTTAAGAAGCATAAAAACAGTATTTAGTATGACACGCAACCTGTTTAGGGCTGAGTTTAGCACATTATCAATATGCACTCTTGTACTTTTTGAAGTCCTTCTTGTAAACCTTGTACATTTTTAATAGTTATGTTTCAAAATGTTCACACACTAAACACTTTTTCAGAGAGTGTTGCAACAAAAAAAAGAGAATGGGAGAAACAAGGACAAAAGGTGTATCTTGGAGGTTTGTGTAGTTTAGATGTAGGCATCTGGGTGTGGTATTGTGCTTGAAGATGCTGCACTCATTATTTAAGCAGCTGCAGTTCTCCAGCGAATAAAGCAGAGAAAAAAGGTTTGCACTTGAGATATATTTGCACATCATTTTTAATACAAGAAGCGTATAGTGAGATATTTTAGGTTTAAATAGGAACACTGTCATTTGTGCAGCAGGATATTTATCATTTAATGTCATCAGACGGCATAATAAAAAGCATCTGACTATCCATCTTGAACAGCTTACACCTGATACTGTAATGTTCCCACATTACTGGAGCCACATTAAGGCTGTTTGGCTTTGTGCTCTTCAGAAATGAGCAGAACTACAGAGTCTGTCTGTCTTCATGTAATGTTATACAGTGTTGGGAGCAAAGTAAAGGATTTTTGTGGAGCTAGATGAGACAGAGGGATGAGGGACTTTGATGACTTGTTTTAGGTTTCAAAGACCTTTCCAATCATTCATTTCTGTACTCTCCTTGGGCTCGTTCACACTCTATGTTGCCAGAAAAAGGAAGGAAAGTCTGGGGTAAGTAATTAAATATTGGACATGGAACATCATGTGCCCTTTTTCTACAGTTTTGTACTATATTTAGTAATGTGTGGCTCAATTATTATTTTTTGTGCCAAAGGTAAAAGACAAATAGAGGTTTATTGATATATACTGTACTTTATACTATACTCTATGTGTATGTATAGATTTCTATTTCGTGTGAACAGGCTCATGTCAGAAAAAACAAACGTAGGGCAGCAACAACTAATTGGATTAATTGATTATAATCAATTATTAAAATAATCATCAACTAACTATTCATAAACTCTGAAACCTGCTTTAATTACAATGACAGAGCAGTAGATCCACAAAAACATTAAAAAAGATGTACATTTTGAGTTTTTGATGAAAACACATGGTTATGTCTATATACAGTCAGGTTCATAAATATTGGGACATCGACACATTACTAATCTTTTTGGATCAATACACCACCTTAATTGAAATGAAACAATAAAAAGATTTAACTGCAGACATTTAGCTTTAATTTGAGAATGTTTACATCCAAATCAGGTGAACGGTGTAGGAATTACAACAGTTTGTATATGGGCCTCCCATTTTTAAGGGACCAAAAGTAATGGGACAATTGGCTGCTCAGCTGTTCCATGGCCAGGTGTGTGTTATTCCCTCATTTTCCCATTTACAAGGAGCAGATAAAAGGTTCAGAGTTCAAAAGTGTGCTTTTTGCATTTGGAAACTGTTGCTGTCAACTCTCAATATGAGATCCAAAGAGCTGTCACTGTCAGTGAAGCAAGCCATCATTAGGCTGAAAAAAAAAAACAAATTTATCAGAGAGATAGCAAAACCTTTAGGTGTGGCCAAATCTGTAGGATTTATCAAGGCTTAATTTGTGAAGTGCATATAAAGAGCCTAGATGCTATAGGGCAACTGCACTAATTGGTTCTTGTGCTTTGTTGATGGATATAAACAGGAACTAAATGTACATCCTTTTTTTATAGATATTTATAGATATCTTTTTTTATCGATTCTGCAAGACAAAAACATTACCAGTAATCACTTTCATTCCCATGCACACTGTTATTATTAGTCTTACATATATTTTATCAGAACATAAACCAAATCCAAAATCAATTAGCTGTAACCAAGGGGACTCTTCTGAGTGGGTGTTCCAGACTAAATCTGATCCTATTAAAACCAGCCAACCTTTCCATAATTTATTAAACTTTTCAGTTTCTAGTCGACATGTGTAAGTCATTTTTTCCATTGTATATAATGTATCAACCCATATCTCTTTTGTAGGTAACTCTGATCTCAGCCATTTCCTTGTAATACCTATACTGTACATCCTTTTTTTAAGAGTTATTTTAAAGCTCTGTTATATTTTATTACAATGGCAGTTTTTAGGCCTTGCATTGTGCCATTAAGTAGTAAGTACTAGAGAGGATAGGTCACTAAACTCTAACCCATAATTAAATATATGTAGGTGTGACTGAAACCCTTTTTGATCAAAGATATTTTATAAATAAGAGGATCACAGAAGGCTGAAACTTTGTTATGTCACAGTAAACAGGACAATGCAGCTTTGAGGTGTCACTTTTCACTGCATTGTGTTTATGTTTTACTTGTTTTACTGTAAATATATGTTTAAAAACTTGGCCTATAGTAAGGGATCTTGAGACTGCCCAGTTTAGAGCCGACGTTATGTAAGGACATGTCTGATACTTTCGGAAGTGATTCTAACTCTTTTAGTTTCTTCTTTTTAGTCTCTTCATAACTCAAAAAACAGCCTACTCTCTCAGACTTAGAATGATCATTGTTAAGCCACATGTATGACAAAACTGTCTCCTGACAAACCTCACAGTAATATACTATAGCTCTATACTTTGAATAAAAAATCGTCACCATGTAGCAATGTTTAGTGTATACAGAGCACTTCTTCCAAATCCCTTTCTAAGCTTTCTGTTTACTACATGTCATGAGGACACATGCTTAATGAAGAGTCTTAAAATAGCTGAAACTTATCAGGTGTTTAGATATTTCTGAGTATATGTATCAAGCTTATCTTTAGAAACTATCTTCCACACTTTTGCTATCATTTCAGAAGGAACATTTAATCAAAGCAGACTAACTGTGACTCTCACAGCAGACATTTTCACATTCATGCTTTGTGTTATCTTCACCAGAATTGGACATGACCAGATTGGTTTTCATCCTTTTAAAGGTCATTGACTCATGCCCTGGATTATGACTCCAGATCTTTTCTCTGGAAGACAAATATAGACCTAATATGGGCTCTTCTTTCAAATCCGTCTTTTATCCACCAGTTGTTGAAAGCTTTGATAAACAGCCTGGACAGGTGGGTCCCTCTATTTCCTCTGCAAATGCCTTTAAGTAGTAACTTGAGGGGCTAGCATCAGATTTATTCATCACTTCACTGAAGGCAGGCTGGAAGTATTGCCCTGACCACTAGTGTGTTTCTAAAGTGAGTTTCAGGGGCCATTGCTGTGAAGTTAATATCAAGCAGACAGTGACATAGAGGCAGAGGAGAGCAGAGACCATCTATGGTTTAAAGGTGAAGAGAAGTGACATCAATCATATTCCCTGCTTCTGCACAGCCTCTCCTTTGAACTTTTCTTATTCATAACAGAAGGCTGTATTTTGGGGTTTGGTTACTTAATAATGCTCATGAAACAAATGTTCAAATTACAGTATTTTGAACCAGCTTGTCCTGTGTTCAGATCATAGCTGAAGCAGGTAGAGCCACCAGTCACTGCTTTTTGTGTTTATTCTCAAAGAGTGACCTCAAGGCAATGAAAAGTGAAGGACTAAAACGAATGACTCATTGCCAGCAGTGCGAAGGCTAAGCTGAATAACGCAGAGAAAATCTTTCTTTGAAAGAAATACAACTTCTGTAATTATAGACAACTGGTTTTATTTACGGACCTCAAGAAGAGAAAAAGCACAAGAAATATAATTTTCTTTAGTGAATACAGTAAAAAATAATGTATGAGAAGATTCACACTGATGCTGGTCGTTGTGTCAAAAGCTTGACATTAACAAGATACAACAATGTCCATAAAGAATGACCAGTAGTTCAATAGTTCAATGTCTAAATCTATCTATAAAAACATCTGGTAATTTTAGCTATTTCAATGTAAAAAGATAACAACACACGGAAGGTTAAGGCAAAGAGAAATTGTTAAGTTGTAGTAAAACACAGATCAGTAGTACAAACAATTTCATTCAAACATCTCCTTGACAAATGGATCATACAAATGACACACAGTAAACCTCACTGACATTTGACAAGTTCACACAGACACGGAATATTACTAAGAATAATTACATGTTCATGAAAATGTTTTGGTTTTTTACTATGGCTCAACTTTGCCCTCTGTGGGACACAACAGGAACTTGGTATATTTTTCATCAAAAGGCCTTTTATTCCTTCATCTTTGAGAAGTAGATTAGAACATATCTCTGGTGTTAGACAGATACTGGGTGAACGAGAGCTGGGGTTTTCACTGGCGCAGCAGGAGGAGACGCTTTGCCTTTGTAGCCCAGAGTCAGGATGTGTTTCTGTAAGTGAGTGATCCACTTTTCTTGAACCGAGAGTGGACCATGAAACACCTCCTCACAGAACCTAGAATTGAAATGACACCATAGCAATAAAACACTTTGAATAGTGATGTGTGATCAATCAATTTCAAATGTGGCCTTACCTGCACTTGAGAGAGTAGACTTTGCCCACCAGCTTGACCAGAGGAGTTAGTGGGGGTTTGGGTAGCATTGCAGGGATGCTCCCGGTTCGGACTGTTTGTTGAGAGCCGGTTTCCTGATTATCTTCCCCTGAGGATATTTTTTGATTTCGTGGATGAGCCCCTAAAAATTGCATAATTGATAGTTTCAACATTGTTAAACTGAAATAATACTCTGTCTTTGATTGCTCACACTACCTCTTGGAAAGTGCACACCAGTGTCCATTGTTTGTGAACGGCCCTGTGATTGTTTCAGTGAGCTGGTAACAGAGTTTTCCTTTCCTCCTCTTTCCTTCAGACTACTGCTCTGGACAGAGTCAGAGTCTGTTGACAAAGAGGGCGAGGATGGTCTCTGGGACTAAAAAAGAAAATGCAGAATTAGTCACAAAACAGCTCCAAACCAAAATCGAATACTCAATCATCTATGAGACTACCGACCTTCCTGATGTATAGGTCTCCCATACGATAGCGTTGGGTTATTTCGGTCACTTTAGACGGATCCCTCCGAATTATCTCACTGAGGAGTTCAATGGGTGATGTCGATCCATCTGGCCTCCATTCAATACCCAACTGTCGGAGGTGGGCTCGAGCGTGGCTGGCCAGGGCCTTACGGTTGTCAAAGTCAAACCCACAAAGCTCACATGAAGTGTCTAGAAAAGAAAAAGAGACATTATTCAGTGCTTACTATAATCTATTTATATTGTAATCCAAAAGTGTTTTAGTGGGACTACATTATTTTATCCACACACAGTGGGTAGTTACAAGGAAGAAGTCAGCAGTCTGGCAGTTCTTTGTCCCATTAGAAGTGTGGTTGTATCTGTGCTGTATATATTACAAATTATCCTTGATAGATAAATTAAATGACTTGCAGTGTATTCAGAACACCAAAGATTTAACTGTGTATTTTAGTAACTACAGTAAATATTTACCAATACCACTTTTTAAGGAATTTTCTGCATTGAAACAGCAAAATAATTGTTCAAATATAGTTGTTGATAGCAATAATTATTTACCATTCTTTAATCCAGCCAGCTTGCCCGATGGGGATTTGTCCTTAATGGAAAAGTCTAAGGGTAAATTATTCGGTTTAGAGGACACAAGGCTATCCAGGGACCTTCTGGAGGCCTTTCCTGCGACTTTGCTGAATCCCAAGACACCACTGGACAGTTTCTTGCCATCTTCATTGCGTATCATGACTTCTCTGAGGAGCTCAATTGGAGATGTATTGATGGCTGGTGTAACTCCAAGCTCTCTCAGATGACAACGGACATGACAGGACAGAGCTTTACGAGTCTCAAATAGCTGCCCGCAATATTCACAAGGGACAGTGGGTGGTTTTTCTGCATTAAAAGAAGGCAAAGACAAAAAAAGTTATTTCCATATGTACACAGATAAAAGAATAAAAGTACACAACCGCCTGGTATACCGTCATTGAGGAGTTTTGAAGGAGGAGGACTAGGTAACTTCAACATGGGGGGCCTGCTGTCAGAGCTGCATCCCATCAGTGGATTTGAAACATCAATTTCCATGAGCTCAGGCTTTGGCTTCCTGAATAGAGGGTCCACTGCTAGTCGAAAGCCTTTCTTTGCTTTTGGGGCGCGGTTTGGAGTTAGAGGAGACTGTGTTGGCCCTGGGGACAGAGGCTGAGCTGAAGGAGAAGATGGCGCTGCAGATGAGTTATTGATGTGAAGCGATTTTAACACCCCACTGTCGACCAACTCCTGGACAGCTTCGATTGAGGAGTTTTTCCCGAGCAAGTCATTTACGCCAAAGTGTCGCAGATGATAGCGTGCATGTATAGCCAGGCCTTTATGGTTCTCGAACCTCTCCCCACACAGAATACAGGAAAATCCTGCTGACCTTTTGGGCTTCTTGCTTGATGTAGACGTCAATGGCTTGGACTGATCAGCCAGCCGTTTGGTGGGTTTTTGCGAACTGCTGGATTGGAGCACCTCCTTGCTGTTGATAGGCTTGAGTTCTTCTTCTTCCATGAGCTGGTAAAGGACATCAATGGGGCTGCCTTTGAGCTCGGTGTCTGGGATCCCTAACTGGCGAAGGTGGGCCCGAGCATGACTGGAAAGGCCTTTGCGTGTCTCGTACCAGCTGCCACAAAGATGGCACACATGGACCTCATTGGTTGTGTCTAAAGTGGACAAATTAGTAAAGAAGGAAGAAGTAAAAAAGACAAGAATTAAAAACCTGACACCAAAATATGCCTGTTTAAACCTGCATCTACAGCTTTGTAACAGTATATTGTTCTGCAGCTTTATCCTGTAAAGCTTTAAACATTTGTTTTAAACAGCTCCACAGAGTTCAGACTAACCTAAAGTGATGGGAGCGTCTGTTTCCAGTGGAGCCCATAGTGGCTTGGTTAGGGTTTCTAAGGAGGAAGTGCTGCCAGCTTCACTTAATCTAGACTCAACCAGCCTAAGTGCAGGTGCAGATAATGACAGAAGAGAAGTGCTTTGAGGGGTTGTCATGACTCTATGCTCTGCTTTGAGGGGGGTACTCTCCTCAGATACTGAACTGTCCCCTTGGTGTGATCTTTGGTGGTTAGAGCTGAACTCAGAAACACTGGAGTCTGCTTTGAAACTGGGGAGCGCTCCATCTCTCTCTTTTATGAGTTGGTATAGAAGGTCTATAGGAGCAGCTCCCATTTCTGATACACCGAGCTGGCGGAGATGCAGGCGGGCATGGTTGGAGAGCCCCCGTCGCGTCTCAAAGTATGCCCCACACACTTCACACACGGACAGCTGAGCAGGTGCTGTGGGCCAGTTGACATGAAACAGTCATCACAAAACTTAACAAAAGGTGTACTCAGTCAGGTAGCATGAAAGCAGCACAGGAACACTTAGTATTGCCTTTAAGTGGCTTTTCTGATCACGACATATATGTCTAATAAAAGCAAATAAAGTTAAGTGACGTAGATGTAAATGTTGAAATAAAAAATGGTGTAATTGTGAACTTACATCTGCCCATGATGTCAATTAAAAGGTAAAAAGATGAGTCTCAAAACGCATCTCTCAGTGGACAATCTTACCTTGCGAGTCCATGGCTGGAGCTTATGTTGAGATTTGAACAGAGGCTGACAGTTTCTGTTTTAACCCAGTGGAGGGCGTTTTAGTTAAAATACGACTATCATCAGCATGCACCTGCACTGTCAGGAAAATACTATAAGGATATCAGTATCTGTAGATGCATCTTTTTCCTGTAAACACGAGCTGTAAACTTAAAGCTAGCGTGTGCTCTTTCCTACCGCCCTTTGTTTTGCTCTAGCCGTTAGCATTAGCATCTTGTTGGCCTCAAATGTGCTTTGTTTTTCACCTAAATGTCACAATAAGTGGTATCGAGATTCGGCAAACTATTGTTGTTATAGTTTAGGATTATATTAGCCGATATTCTGCCCTACAAATACATTTAACACAGAAGCCTTGGCAGATTGCCTGCGCGAAAGCTACGCTCCCTTTTTTTTCTTTTACGGATGTGTGGTATGGCAATATTTCAAAGTAAAGTTTGGATATGTTTGTTTTCAAATTGCGCCCTCTAGCGACATTAGTCTTTGTTTTTTCTTCCAGTGAGGCCCCAACAAGTTCAATGCAGTGCCCTAAACTGGTTCAAACAATACTTAACGGTCCCTTTTAGTTTCTCATTTAACACTGACAAATTATTCTGCACGAGTGGACTGTACACATACTATATTAGCCTATAGGTCCTATAAGGACATAGGCTTTTTGACCCAAGTGTTTATAGGTGGAAATTATTTCAATATCAGTTTAACCATCAGTCAATGACCATTTCTTTTGTTTTGGAGGTGTGTAGAATTTGACAGTATTTATGTATACTATATATACTGCCCCCAAAAACACCCCAAGACGTTTTTTCACTAAGAATATCCAGTCTGATGGTGTTGAATGCACTTAAAAAAAACAAAGAACATTACCCTAACATAACCACCTGGTTCATCCAGGTGAGAGTAGAACAGATATAGTATAGCATCCTACAAAGTCTACACCAACAGGCTATGTTTGTTGTAGGCAATCTGTAGGGGATCTAGAGCATGTTGAGTCTGTGATCTTAGGATTCTAATATATTACCTTTTAAATGTTTTCATCATATGAGAGGTGAGAGCTACTTGCCCATAATGATTTGGTTCAACTGCTTTAGGTACTGGTCCTATACAGGATTATTTTCACAGAGTCAGGACCCTACCTAAAGACTCAGACTACATAAATGAATTATACATTTGGAAAGGCACATGATAAAGCTATAATTTACTTAAAAACAGATTAATATCACCTGGAAATAAAAAGGGGTTGTAAACAAATTGAATGTTTCAACTTTTAGTGTGGAGAGCGTTAACATGACTTCCTGTACACGCTCCAGACCACGCCCACTACGTCACGTCAACGTCCCTCCTTTAAAACTCTCCTGGCACCAGTAGACCTCCTCTCATTACACTGCTTTTCCCGCGGCATTACCTTCACACAGGTGAGTTTTCACTTGTGCGTTTAAATTTGTTTTGAAACGAATATAAATGTGCACATTTGACCTTCTTGTTCACTCATAACGATTTTCAAAACAGAAAGATAAAGGGACATGTGCACTAAACAAAGATAGCATGAAGCTAGCCTAGCAGCAATGCACTTGTTCTCAAGTAGCCTGGGCCCGTATCTGCTCATTGTTTGTTCATAGAGGCGGAGCTTTATTACACTTCAGTTCAAAATTTAGTTTAGCCGCTTCTACTTAAAGTTCAAACTTTTTTGAGGCTTAACTTAGGTCTGTCGGGGTCTGACTTTCCCCGACAGACATATTTCTCGACAATAACATGCAAGCATATTTTACTAAAGTCAATTAATATTATATTTAGGACTGTAGCAAACATTTCTCCAAAATATATAGCAATATTTAACTGTTTTGTTTTTAGTTACTTCCTTTTTTAAGAATGCTGTAGGTGCTTACATAAGTTTATAATAGGCTATTGTCTGGCGAGTGAACATGACTTGCATGTGACTTGAAGTAGTTTACTCAACTGAATACACCATTGAGCTGCAAACCCCGGACGCTTTGATAATCCTGCCTTTGTAGATTTAAATACCTTACGTTTGTGCAAGATGGTTTAGCCGTTGTCATAGTCACAGGTTAAGTTTCAAGCCCCACCCAGCTCTTCTTATCTCTTACGTCTCATATAACAAGAGCCACCTTTTTTTCTCAGTTATCTTCCACCGTTGACACCATGTCCTCTGGAAACGCTAAGATTGGCCAGCCTGCCCCTGACTTCAAAGCCACAGCTGTAGTGGATGGACAGTTTAAGGACATCAAGTTGTCGGATTACATTGGTAAATTTTATATTCTATTCAATACACTTGTAATAGTTTCCTCAACTCTATTTATTTATATATTTTTTTAAATGATGAATGCAATTTTTTCTTTTGATAATGGTTTAACATTCATTCATTGTTTTAAAATTTTCTGTGTTTCTAGGGAAGTATGTGGTCTTTTTCTTCTACCCTCTGGACTTTACATTTGTTTGTCCCACTGAGATTGTGGCCTACAGCGACAGAGCTGATGAGTTCCGCAAGATCAACTGTGAAGTTATCGGTGCCTCCGTAGACTCTCACTTCAGCCACCTTGCCTGGTAAACATTATTCCTCCTACAAGAGCACAGCTTGTATTATTATTTGTTACACATATTTTACACATGATAGCTGGAGATATGTGAAAACTACCCATTATGGGCTAATTTATGACAAGTACTAATAAAAATATAGACTGGAATATTTTCACATTCGGTAATTGCCCATTTAACTGTTAAAAGCAACGCCCACTTCCATTTATCAGTGTATATCCTGCTCCTCTGTATAGTTTTGATAAGGTATGATGTTGGCTCTTTAGTACTACTCGTTAAAGTAACTTACCAACAGTAAGAATACCAGCAAAATCTTTTCAGATCTATAATCACACATTTGTACAGTTTTCTTTGTTGCATTATTTTATATACACATCTTTGTTTTGTTCCAGGATCAACACACCAAGAAAGCAAGGAGGCCTGGGCAACATGAAAATCTCACTTGTTGCAGACCTCACCAAATCCATCTCCAGAGACTATGGTGTGCTGAAGGAGGATGATGGCATTGCATACAGGTCTGACTGATAATGTATATTTTTTTTTTTTTGTTTACTAAAAAATGTGCCACTAACAAAAAAACAAATGTCCCTATAATCACCATAGCGCATAATTATGGGATTGTTCAAACCTGTTTATGCACGTGCCTTTTTAGGGGTCTGTTTGTGATTGACGACAAGGGTATTTTGAGACAAATCACCATCAATGACCTGCCTGTGGGACGCTCTGTGGATGAGACTTTGCGTCTGGTCCAAGCCTTCCAACACACTGACAAGTTTGGAGAAGGTGAGTGAAGGAAACATTGCCTGGGCTCTTGACAGTTGCTGCAACGCATGCGCAACACACTGGCCTTGCACAATTAGTTTAGCCTCCTGGCTATTAACCTGTGTACTTTGTCCCCTCTGGCTTGAATTGTGTTAAAGGTTCTCTCACTGATGGACCTGGATTTTAAAGAGTTGTTTCTTTCCTTTGCTCCACAGTTTGCCCTGCTGGCTGGAAACCTGGCAGTGACACCATCGTCCCAGATGTTGAGAAGAGCAAAGCTTTCTTCTCCAAACAGTAAATGTGAACCTCTGCAGCTGGCTTCCTAACATAACACTTGCCTTCAGAAAAATGCTAATTTGATGAAGCAGTAACATGACGTCCATTTATATTCACAAGTTTTTCAATTTGAAAATCTTTTGTTGCAGTTATCTTTATGTCCTGTGTAGACTTGGTAGGACAACCTCATAATCTAAAGCACTGAAGTCTAGTTGTTTGTTCTTTTTACCCATAGTTTTCCTTCCTGTCGTTTAATGTAACCATCTTTTATTAAAGCACTGAAAGTATTAAGAGGTGTTGGGCATTTACTTTTCTGACTGTGACCATTGATTTGTACAGACTGACTCAAGAAACAATGCAAGGTAGTTCCTATTTTGGCCTCTAGGTGGTATCAGCCGTCTTTCTAAAATGTTATAGCTTTCGTAATTTTTGTGTATTTATTTCACAACACCAGAGTGTATTTGCCAACAAACCTATTTGGTAGACTCCTTCACTTATCCTGCTGTCAGTGACACGCTGTTTGTCATGAGTTTGTAAACTCTTGGCTAATGCTGGGGTTATTGTGGCCTTTGACTCAGAACAACCTCGTCATAAAGTAATATGGATTATTGGGAAAGCTGGGGCTTTTGAATATGACCTAAGAAAGTCACTGTGGTTGTATTAACCGAGGTTTTAAGTGAGACCAGTCTCATTTTGGTTTTGTAAGACGTCTACTGTCAACACCTAAAGCTCATTAAGCGGCAGCAGTAACAGTTTTACTCTTAAGGTGTCATTTTCCGTTTCAGTTTATTTTAATCTCGGGCATTGTGTAATTATTTTAAACCTCTCTTCTGGCCTAACGCGCTTGACTTGTTTTGGGAAAATGAAAGCAACTGGGGAAACTCCCTAAAAACTTTGAACAATCTACTCATTGACAAACATCTACTTTTACACACACACTGATACGTGAAGGGGAGAAGTGCAGCCTCACTGACTGGCAATGTAGGAGGGAGTTCCCGGAAATCTGTTCGTGAGTGACGTTTGCCGGCAAAATTGACCAAATATGGAGCGCTGCACGTACGTCAGCGGGGAAACTGTCCTACGCTGGGACGAGCCCGACGTCAAGCAACTGCCTGATTCTGCTGTACATTTGACGAGAAACATTTGATGGGACTGTGGCTATTACGACAAAGAGCTTTGTTAGGCTATAGGCTAAATAATAGCCTACGTGACCTAAAAAAGAAACGACACGTGGTTTCATAAATTCATTTACTTAAATATATACTGTACAAGTAAAAAAGCTTACCAGGTTCAACCCAATAAACACAAATAACTTACAACAAAAAACATCACAAATAGCATTTAAAGTAAAAATGTAAACAGACAATGACACGACACTTTTAAAAACGTTCAAAAATGCCCGAAGTGTTGTAGTCTTTATTTTTTGGCTTGGGCTGTTCTGGCCCAAAAGCCATGGTCCAGTTCACAGTGTGTCTGCTGTGTGCTGTCAGTGCAGTGATTGTCCAGTGTTTCTAAAAGTGCTTTTCTTTTCTTAATAGGACTTCACTTTGGGCGCCAACATGAGCTGGCAGCCGCTGCTCACATGCGTCATGACTTTCTGTTTGAGTTGGGCCACCTGTTCACGCAGCAGAGAGGCTGTGTTTGAAAGTCCAGCGTTGTCCGTTTTCAGGCCTTTAACCTTTTCCTCCAAACGGGCGATGCGCTCCAGTTTGCGCCGCCGACACTTGGATGCTGCCAGTCGATTCCTGAGACGCTTGCGCTCGGCTTTGATGCGTTCCTGGTTTTCCAGATCGATGGGGGACATTGGCGGAGAGCTGTTGTCACTGCTGTGCATGTCGGGCACGGTCTGGGGCTCCTCCTTTAAGCCACAGAAGCGCTGTGAGTGGATGGGTTGCTGGTAGTGGTGCGAGCCGTGCGCCACTGCCTGGGGTAGCTGTGGGTACTGGTGATGCGGCAGGTAGCTGATGGTGGTGGAAGGGTAACTGGGCGCAGAAGACATGGTGTGGTTGGTGCAGCTGTTCAAAGTGGTGTATTCTAGCTGCTCTGGCTGCATGGAGGGACAGGACACACCAGTGCCGATAGACACATTTGGAGGTGCCATCTGGTTCATCTTGTGCAGGTCGTCCAGCGCCTTTACAAAGCCGTCAGCGAAACCCTCCTGCTCCTCGGTGATGCCGCGGTTGTAGAGGTATTGCGCGGGCGTCGGCGTAGTAGTGATGACCCCGTTGCTGTTCTGGATGATCAGTCGCTCTAGTTCAGGAGATGCAAGTTTCAGAGAGCCTACGTCCCCCGACGAATAGAAATCTCCGTGTTGTGCCTTGAAGTTTGAATTTCGGTATGACTCGGAGAAGTTCAAGTTCATATTCTGCTTTAGCAGTTTGTAGTCTGGCAGCGCTGCGCCTGGATGGCCATAAGCAGAGAGAAACGAGTCGTCATAAAATGGTTGTTCCATTATTGTGGACATATTTCAAAAACAGACAGTCAAATACAAGAGAGCGCTTCAAAGACGCTGTTGGACACCGAGGCTTCAGTGTCCCAAATGATTCAATTTCCAAAGTCCCTCAGTATTAACACACTGAAGAAAACTATCAAAAGCAGAGAAAAAAAACTTCCAAATAGTGGAACAGTACAGTACCAAGCGTCGATATATACCTTTAGACGGAGGTAAAGCGGAGTCCAGTGATAAATTCAGGTGTTTTCAATCCACTCGTGAAGCTGACACTTCTCGCTTTAGTTTCCTACTTGCTAATGAGCTGCTCATGTACTCCTCCTCTGTATTTACACGGTGCGGCTCTGACAGCGCACGACCCCCAGGCTACAGCGCTGTGATTGGCTGTCTGCTCCACGTTGGCCCGCCTACATGGATGTCAGAGACTGAATGACGTTGTTGCCAGTAACAGGAGCGTAAACAAGACGAGGCCCATTCGTTGTGGAAGAAACTCACTCAGGTAAATTAACGCTGCCCCTGTTTCATCACGTTTTCATATCACAGCGATCACGTGTGTCCCAAACCCTCGAATTCCAAAAGTAAAACGTCTACACACCCTGGGAGCCCGTAAACTCCCAATCTTTCCTGAATAATCTCAAGGGTAAGGATATATAGCGTGGTGTTGAGTCACACGATTCAAACTGATATCGGTCAGTCCATATTTGGATATCCTGACGCACCGGTTCCTCCCAGAGAAGAACGGGAAGCCAATCCTCCCTTGGCAATTTCCCAGCTCGGAAAGTGGGAGGCTGAGGAGCGCAGCAGGTTCCCTCCTCCTTTACCTCGTGAGCACACAGGTAAACTTCTGGGCGTGTGGCGTAAAACATGCATGAAGTGTCTGGTGTCTTAAAGGTATTAGCCTGACGAAACATTTTCAAACGATGGTGATGAAAATTATTGTGTATATAGTAAATATATAAACAATATATAGTAAATATTAGTCAGTAGACGCAGCATCATATCTTTCATCATTTACAAATACATTTATTTATTTTTTTGTCATGGGCAAGCAACATTTTAATAGGCCATATTCAAACTAACAAGTAAACAGTGTTGGAATCCCATGTGTTTTTAAAAGTTGCAATTTATTCTTAAAGATACATGTTTTTATTAATTGTTCTAGAGTAGTATGTTGTAATAAATCAGATGTACTGGTTGTATGTGTCTGTGCAATTAGAGGCACAAAATACCTTTTACTGGCTATAAATGAAAGTATTATTTGAAAGTTTATGTTTATACGTTTGGTATTGCATAAGATATATTACCTCCTCCTGTTTGTGGGGGTTTCTGTGGTCAGGTCAGCTGCCACGTACCGGTGACTTTGGGCCGAGCCTGTGTTTCTCCTCAAAGTGAAGCGCTTTTCAAGTCTCCCATTAAGAAGAAATGAAACCGGAGCAGATTCAGGGAAACAAAGTGAAGTATCATTGGTCAGTTCCAGTTTCAGTGACCTCATCCACTCAGTAAATGTCAGTGTTTTTTTATTTAAAATATGCAGATAGTGTGGTTTAAAACAGGGGTGTTTTAGACATACAAGCAACAGTTAGCAAGAAATATTCATTGCAGGGTTCTCACATCTCTTTGAAATCAGTTTATATTGTAAAAAAAATGTGTATACAGTTTGACATGACACAATTTATTTAAAAAAAAAAAAAAATTCTTAGATGTGATTTACCACTGCTATAACAATTTTTTTAATTTAAGGCCTAATTTCATAAAAATCACAATAATGATGTTTTTATCTTGTAGTTTGTGGTTTTAAAATTTGCATAAACAATATTCATGTTCCATTCAAATTTAGTGGTTTTATTTAGAACTTCCATCAAAGGACTCATCAAAGGAGGGCTATTATGACATAAAGCAACCACCTCATACATGTGACACTTTGTTTGACCGTTGGTGATTCAGAGTGACAGGCTGAACAAAGGAGGATGAGGAAGGTACAAAAACTACAATGGCGGAAATACGAAGAAACATTGCACATATTGATGAGCAAAACACTCATCTCCAGGTATTAAAACAATAGGGCTGCTAGCTGTGGTTACTGAGCAGAGCAATTAACCCGAAAAGCCAGATATACTGCTCCACACAGTCGGTTCAGAAACTCACAAAGCTTGCGAGAATCTAGCTGCAGCGCAAAGTTAGTAAACTGCCATTAAGTCTTTATTTTTGCTTGAATGTTTGTAGTTGCCAGGTTTCCCCTACCACCAAAACATGCATAATATAGAACTACAGATGGAAATGAGCTGATAAGATATAATCTGGTACAAGTGTCTCTGCTTCGGCTTAATGTATATTGTACGCTGTCCTCAAGAAATAAACTAATCTAAACTTTCACAAAGTCATAGTGCCTAAAGAAACTTGCACTGCGGTAATCGTAGGAGTAATCTATGTTCGTGAGATGCACATTATTATTAGAATGATTGTACTTATTATATCAGATAGATGATAATATCTAACGCCTTATTTCTGTTATGAATCATATTTCCCAAAAATGGGACTGAGAACTCAGTTCCACAGAAGCAGCCAGGAGATGTTTAATCTATTATTTAGTGTCATGTAAAACACAACAAACTGACACGAAGCAGACTAGCTTTGCTTATGGCAGATAAGATGGTAGTTATTTTTCTAGTATAAATATGAAAACAAATATGAGAATATATTCTGTAATGCTTTCACTGACTTCAACTTTGAAAGTAAACTTTGAAACAAAAAAAAAAGGGCATCTGCAATAACCACCTTAAAGCTGCAGATGTCCATTTGGCCTTCACCATGACTTAACCCCTTCCTCGACCCTCAGTAGAACCTCTGCTGCTTATGTGGGCACTAAACACTGGTCGGCTTTACTAAGTGAACCAGAAGTAACTTCTCTCCTGCATCTTTGGCAAGGTCTTTGTGCTGGAAGCTCGGTGACCTGGAAGCGGCCTGTAGGTGTGGTGAGTCAGGTAGAGCTGTTCGTCTGGGCAAAAAACAGGCTGTCCCCGCAAGCAGAGAACAACTCACTCCCCCTCCTAACACGGTCTGCTTAAGTGTGCGTGGGTCACTTAAATTAACGCTAACAAGCAGCCTTTTTTGAGTTCTCCTTCAACCCCTTCTCTCTAAACCGAACCCCTCCTTCACCCTACCCATGTTTCTTTCGTCTTCCCCCTCATCGTTATTTGGCTGCCTGTGGGAAATTGAGCCGCCTTGTGCGTGTAATCGCTTTAATGAAGGCATGTTTAATCAGCATATTCTTCATCTGTAGCTCCCAGATAGTGCCAAGGAGCCTTATAGCGACAAGAGACCTTTAGCACAAGACAGGATGATTGCTGGGGCCAAATGAGTGTGGCAGGAAAAGACTGTCGGACACGGCAGTCCCCTCGGGCTGACGTAACGCATATGGAGATGTTCTTCCCACTTCTACTCCATCAAAATAGATGCTTAAACTCCCTGTCACTATGCCAGTCTGTTATGTATGAAAAAAAGATCTGCAAACAGCAGGAAGAAGTGCTTGATTTAATTAGTTCTAATCTGATTTAACATGCCCATTTGGTTTATTAATTGAGCTGGCTCATTGTGGTCTTTTTTTGTTTGAACTAGATACAAATGTGATCACAAGTGAGAAACAAATCCTGGAAAAGGCTTATGTTGATAATTTAATTAACTATGAAAAAAATAGTTTTTCTGATCATCATTAAGTGAACATGGGTGTGTGAGTTTTGATTTTGAGAACACACTTTAAAGGTCTTGGTTTCCTCTGTAATTTTTTTATGTTTTTATGCCAATTCCTCTGCAATCTATCCATCCGTTTATCATTGAGTTTGGTTGGGTAGTATTTGAAATTCACAATTGCCCCCTGGTATCCACGGTCTTTGAATTGAATCAACCCACCTCCCTCGCTACGAGCCTGGAGAAAGAGCCGGAGCAAAATACAAGGACAAAATAAAAGGACATGCTGTTTTTTTTTAATAAACCCAGTTGAATGATAAATTCACTAGCAGATTTAATTAATAAATATCCTAAACCTGTACTTATCTTCAAGAAAACTTCATCTTGTTTAGTCTGGGCTCAGGTTGTCCTCTGTGTAGTCAAAGACGTAATGGCTTCCTCAAATATTTCCATGACCATTTGTTCAACTCTATACCACAGAATGACTAACTTGAAATGTCGGGGATCTTAGTGAATCATTGTCATAGCATCATCTTGTAATTTTTTTTCCTCAAGGTTTTGACACCATCAGAATCTCATACTTAAGCTTTAAAAGTGTGTTTTTAAGATAGCAACACGCACATGAGATGCTGTTTTAAAGACCAATAAAAAAAGTTCAATTCTGTTCAAATTAAGATAATGAGACATAATTTATGCCTCCAAAAACACTGACTTGGCATTTATTGGACATTTTTTAAATGGTAGTCAATGGGAGCCCGAATTCTTGGAGCCAGCCCTCTCTTTTGCATAAGCGCCATTCGTCCACAATCCATTTTATTTTCTCCGTTTCAGCAAAACGTTACAACTATTTAGTGTTTTTTTTCCACAGCCACTGTAACATGTAGGATTAAAAAGGCTACTGAATTTTACAGCTATATGGGATATTATATTTCGAGATGGTCAGAACTGAATGTTAGGGAGTTAAAGGTGCATGGCTGAAGCATGACTCTTCTCTTGCAGTAGATTTCCTCTTTGTGTGAAAATTGGGGAAGTGAACCTGGCGTGGCAGAAGACCAGGCTGTGGAGCATTTGGGTACACCACATTTTCATTTCCTCAATACTTCGCTGTAATGGGCAGTTGCGGTTGTGTTGCTGGTGGTGTGTGGCAACAGAGGTTTTGGAAAACTTCGAGACAGTAGTTAGTATACAGAAGAGCTGCAGAAATTGCGATACAGTGGCAAGACAAAGTTTGGGAACCTTTTGGAATTTCATGGTTTTCTGAATCAATTTGTCTTAAAATGTGATCTGATCTTCATCTAAGTCAAGGGTATTGACAAACATAATGTGCCTGAAAATTATTACAAAAATACATTTTTATCGTTCATGTTTTTATGGAACACACTCATTCGACATTTAAAATGGCAGTCGAAAAAGTAAGTGAACTCTTAGAATTAATAACTGGTTGACCTCCCCTTGGCAGCAATAACCTCAACCAGGCGCTTCCTGTAGCTGTGGATCTGACCTGCACATCGTTGAGAGGAATTTAAGCCCATTCTTTCTGGCAGAATGGCTTTAGCTCTGTCATATTCTTTGAATGACTCATGTGTATGGCCCCCTTCAAGTCAATCCATTGCATCTCTATTGTGTTGAGGTCTGGCTCTGACTTGGCCACTCCAAAAGGCTTGTTTTTGTTTTTCTGAAGCTATTCTGTTGTGGGACTTACTCCAGTGTTTTGGGTCGTTGTCCTCTTGCTTCACCCACCTTCTACACAGTTTCAGCTGACGTACAGACATCCTCACATTATCCTGAAAAATTGTCTGATATATTTGGGAATTCATCTTTCCCTCAATGTTTGCAAGCTGGCCAGGCCCTGATGCAGCAAAGCAGGCCCAAATCATACATATTTTACATACTTCACAGTTGGGATGATGTTTTCATGATGATATGTTGTGCCTTTTTAACGCCAGATGTAGCGCTGTGTGTTTTTTCCAAATAGTTCAAGCTTAGTTTCATCAGTCCACAAAACATTTTGCCAGTACTGCTGTGGAGTGTCAATGTGCTCTTTTGCAAACGTTTCTCGCAAACCTTTTTTCGCAAACTTCCTTCGTGGTGTCCTGCTGTGGATACGCTGCTTGTTCAGTGTTTGACGTATTGTAGACTCATGAACAGAGATGTTAGCAAGTTCCAATGATGCCTTCAAATCTTTGGGTGTCAGTCGGGGTTGTTTCTTTACCTCACTTCTCCGTTTGTAGATTGTTTGCCTAACTGTAGACTGGTTAATTTTTTAAGTCTATGAAATAATTTTGTAACCCTTTCCAGCTTTATGTTACAGCTGAAACTCTTCTGAAAGCTCTTTATGTTGTAGTAGTAAGTAGCTGTAGTCCACACCTCCAAACGTATTATCTTAACAAGACTCCAGGTGGACTGAAACCTGACTCCAATTAGCTTTTTTGAGGTCATTAACTCAAGGCCACTGCCATTTTGAATGTTGAATGAATGTGTTCAATAAAGACATGAAAGATCAGCATTTTCTTGTGAAATTATATTTAGACATGTTTTTCAATACCTTTTATTAGATGAATCAGATCACATTTTAAGACAAATTTATTCAGAAAACCATGAAATTCCAAAAGGTTCACATACTTTTTCTTGCCACTGTATAATTGTGTGTTGTCTTTTATGGTTTTTGTTTTGAGGTTGGGTTGAGTTTTAATGTGACAGGAAAAAGAGCCAATAGTGACCAATGACAGTATATACTATGGACAACTTCCGCCCTTTGGTTATTCACCAATATTGTCATTATGACAGGGCAATAAAATGGCGGTTACATCCGGGCCTTTACTCCATAGTAAAACAATAGTTTTCAGATAGCATAAACGATGTATTAATCAATCTAGAGACCGGTGCCATCTTTTGTACCAGGCTGTAAACCTGATTTTTACACTTGTAAAGTCCCCATTGGATTTCTCCTTATATTTCCACTTTTGGAGCCTGCCCTCTGGTGGATGGAGGTATATCTCTGTATATTGCTGTATATCGCTGTATAGCGCCCTTACTTGAGGACCTTTTTAGGGGTTCCATGTGAGAGGCTTGATAGTTACTTATGCTGATGCTTTGTTTTGTTGTATAATGTGTTTACAATACTCCTGCTCCTGTGAAAACTGAAAATATACATATTTGCCAATGAGAGAGTGAGCGCATGCACATGACAGATTTTCACATTAACCAACGTAGCTGGTAAATGACTTGGCTTATTTAGTCTCGAAGTCTACAATGACAAACTGTGGTCTTGGTTTGAGTTTATACTGCTACCTACACAGTTTCCCAGCAGGTCATTTAAATAAAAGATTGTAGTTGTGTTTATCTTTTTTCTTAGATTCTCCATTGACAAATTATGCTGTACATTATAAAAACATGGGCAGTTTGCTGGTTTGTGAGAGTTTGAAACTAGAACACTGCCTCTATTTCTAATAATAATAATGTCTTACTTCTACGTTGTTCTCTATACCAAGGTGGAGAAAATGCTTGTTGTCTAAATTTGTCTGCCGGCTGGTTGTGTTTGCATCTGTGCATCTGAAGACATCTGCCTTATGAGAAATGTTTACCAAAAGAGATAGAGCGTAGATACAGAAAAAAGGACAGTGTGTCTAATCGTGTGGTTTCTGGCGAGATCAATGGGCTGAAACTATGTAGGCGCTGAGATGCCTTCTGCTGTGCTCATTGTTACTGATGATTATTGACACTCAGCACTTCCAGCTTCCATCGTTCCTGGAAATAAAAGCGTGTGAATGCGTAAATGCTAAATGCTGTATGTGTCAATATTGTCTTATAAAAGTTAATAGCTACCACCTATTTGTTGAGTTTTGGCTGTGGTGGGTTTGAGCATAATGAGCATTTCATTGCTACTTGCTGCTAATTTCATTATCAACACAATACTTTTTCCATATAAACATTTGCCGACACTGATATTGATTGTTGGTCTGGATTTAGAAGCTTTTAGTGTAGCATCCAGCCTTCTTACAGTCTCCTTCACAGCAGTGTTGAAATGAAACCACAACAAGTAAAGCCCACTTCTATTTAAATTTACCAGAAGTGGTTCACCAGCTTGGGTTTTCACAGCCTCCTACTTGTACATTGTCCACACAAGCACACTTAGACTTTCCGTTCAAAGGCTAGTTTTTCTTCTGAAGCCAACAGTTAAAGAGGTCAAAGGCAATATGTTTGTAGTTTGTTTGAAGCTCTGAGCTGAAAGAGCTGCCCCTCTCGTTTTTAATGTCTATCTAATGCTTTGAACTTTTTCTGCTAATGCTTGATAATTTTATCTGAGCATTTTGTACCAAGTTTACGCGCTATCTGTCAGCTTTGTGATACGTAATATTTTCCTGATAAGGACTGAAGTGGTTGCAGGAGACCTACATTTAGGTCTACTGTATTCTGGTCTACAGTAGGCTTGTGTTGATTACAGTGTAAAAATATATACTTGATGCATTATCCTGCAGGTAGCTAGGGGGTAATTAGTGAACAATTTGTCATTAGCATAGCTGCTACATCAGGGTTTGTTGTTGTAGTACTCTAGCTGTTCTCACCAGGCCTGTTTTGAGAAATGGCTCAAATATAGGTTCAGACAGTCACAGTGAGGTGCTTGTACTGGGGAGTGCTATGTTGTGGTATATATGCAGAGCGCAAAGCAGTCATATGATGAAAATAAGCAAATTCTGATGCTTTATCTAAAAACAGTATTTAAATAAGTATCCCTCCCTTTTAAGAGGTTGACTTTTTGCTCAGCTGCTTTCAAGATGAATAGGCCATAACTACAAAACTACACAAACATTTTTCTCAACCTCTTTACATTCAGGCAGATGCAGGCTCTTATGCCACAATATTAGTGGTTTTATTTTAAGTTTGCATATTTTATCTACTGTAGCCTAATTTCTCTCTAACTTTTAATGAAATGCTAACATTGCTAGCATCTTCCTTTTCATCAATGACACACTTAAGCAAATTAAAGCCACTCTGCTGTAGCTTGAAACGCAACTGTTCAACTGTCCTAGCTATTTCCCCCTTATTCTCCCCGTGTTCCCATGAGACTCAAAGAGAAACAAAAACACTGCAAGGGGGAGAGCGAAGAGTCATAAAGGAATCACAACATCTCTCTATGCATCAGTACTCATCATTAGCCATAAGCTCTAATTTTAAATGAGATATTAGTACCTCGGTTTTAGAGTTTACAGAATTGCAAGGCTGTTATCAGCGCACTTTCATAGTGATGCACGGTGTCTGTCAGGTAGTGGTAGAGACAGGCGTGACTGGGAGCGGCCTAAAGCAACACTTTCATCAACACTGACTGGAGTGAAACTACTAATATGTAGAGACAGAAAAAGAGAGATTTTACTCAGTTCAACCACAGCCAACTCAATTCTCCCTGGCAGTGAAACGGTTAAACTGCACTTTTGCTTTTTTTGCCTCCCAGCTGTCTGGTATTACTGGTGGAGCTGGTGCCCAGAAATGAGGTGGGGAGTATTATTACTCAGAATTACTTACTATTACTTAATCAGATGGGAACGAATGTAACCATCTGACAGTACATCTCTTGGTTTTCACATTTGTAGTTTGACCAGTCTTATTATGGCTCTGTCTGTCCGTTCTTCCTTCTTCCTCAGTGTGCATGTGCATTACGCTTTGCTAAGCTTCTTGTTTGCCTTTGGCTTGTTTTTAGACATTCTTGGTACAAGCAGTGTATTTGCATTTCTGCCTCGAGGCAACACTTGACCCTTGTTTACTGCAGAAACACTAAGGTGCATTGCATTAATAAGCACATAATGTACGACTATCTTGTCAAAGCAAACAAATGTGTCCACGTGAGGAGTCCATCACACTTCACACTGCACTAGTCAACTTTGACAGCTTCACACTTGGAGTAAAAACAGCAGCTCGTTGCAAACTGAAATATGCATCTAAAGGTCTAGGTGCTTCATTATACACAAAAGACAGTCAGAGGCCAAGCACTAATGTAATTTGAAGGGTATCCTGAAATCTTTAGCATAGCATCAAAACTGATATGCTTAAAGACTGTGGATTTATTTTTAGATATTTCAGAATAAAAGCACAAATTACTCATATGGAAGTAACTTAACAAAAATAAAACTGGTGATTGAAATCGTGAAGATGAACATAATAATGTTTATTCTCAGTTCCTTTTTGTTTTTGAAAAATGTAAAAAAATAATTAAAAAGGCACTCGGTTGGTCATGCTCACTGACAAATCCATCAGTCAGAGTGCTAACGAGGCTATAATAAGCACTTGTGTAATTGACCCATTATAATCAGTCTAATGACTTGGCCGGGGGAAATGGAGGGGCATAAGTACCTGTGTCTAACCCAACCCTCAACTCTACACAAGAAACACACTGCTGAAATAACTATATTTAATCAATTTGTCTCTGTTCAGTTTTTGATTTATCATTTCATCTTGTCGGTTATGTTGCTTTATACATTTAATGAGTCACTATAGTTCTTCAAATGTGCTGCGTGAGACTGTGGTCCGCAGTGAGAGTGGCTTCATTCATAAGACGTTCAAAGACACAAGTTACTAACCTCATCCTGTGCAGGAAATGCTTGATTTCCGCCAGTAAAGTAGGTGGGGGATACATAGTAAATTTGTGTGTCTTAAAAAGTTCACACATGAGCAGTAAGTCTGTGTTATCATCTGCTTACAGAGAAAATAGTTTTATTTCTTTAAAGTATTGATGTTAAAATCAACTTGAACTTGTGTTTGTGAGCTAATCATGTACAAATAGAGGTGTGTTTGTGTGTGTGTGGGCCTGACATTGTTCAACTCAGCCATATTTGTCAATTATTTCTTTTTGCAGCCCCACAATGACGTAGATGAGTTTCCAAGCAATTAGATGAGGTGCGAATAGATTAAACACACTGATATCGTCTGTTCTTCATAACACATTCAAACCTGCTGTGTTGCAACTGACAAAACCTCCTCTGACCATCGCACATCTTTGGTAGATTTGGAACCATAATTAATTCACATAATTGTTAATTTTCATAAAGGTTAGGACTGTTGTGTAAGTGTAAGTGACGCATGGCAGAATTCACTAGAATCAAAAATAGTCCTGTTTTGCAATATTGGCCACATCCTTCTTCGCTAATAAGCCTTTAACAGCTGCGCCAATTGTCAAATCACTCTCTCACACTTACACACACACACACACACACACACACACACACACACATACAGCTTGAACACACACTGCCACCCCTGATCCCCGAAAATACTATACTGTTGTCAAGGAAACGGCTCAAGCCTATCAAAATGCTTACAGTTTATGAGAGCGATTACAACATATATAAAGAGGCTTGTGGTGTTAATGGTATTGTTGGGTTACACTAATGTTTGAAAGTCAATGTAAAGCTTGAGAGACAAAGGGAGAGTTTTCAAGCATCTTGGAATAACTGAAGTGACGCATTTGTTCACAAAAACCCATGCCAGTTCACCGCCCTCTTTCACCTCCCCATTCTGTGTTACAACATACATCCATCTGTCCTTGCGTCTTCAGTTTTTTTTCGTCTCATCTCCGAGCATGATTTTCAGTAATTATGAGGCTCATTACAGCCCCTTTGCTGGAAAATATGAGCCTCTCCAAGGATTTTCCTCTAATTCAATGACTGATTCCTTTAATTTTCAAGAATTACATTTAATGGCATCTACTTCTCCAACAGCAAACACACACCAGTGTTTTATTCTACCTGGAACAGTGTAATGCCTTAAAAGCTGCCAATGTTTGTTTGTTTCGTGATATCAGTGTTAGCAACGCTACTTATGAGCCATGTACTGTGTATTTTTACAGGCAGTAAAATCCCATGAGGGAGTGATGACTTCATATTGTGTCTGATTAATGGTTCTTCATGAGTGTGGGGGTAGGAGAGAAAACTCAGCCAAAATCCCTATGCCTTGCGCCGAGGGGCACGCGCAACCTACATTTATACCCACTAGAAGCTCAGAGTTTTACATCTGAATGTTTTGGCTACCAGCCATCACGACTGGTGTTTTTACCTTGACAAATAACAAGCAAGGGAAATGACATTATGATCTTCATAAATTACCATTGAAGAAAGATAAATTAACCCTTCATTTATATCTTAGCCTAGCGCTTTATGTCAGGAGCTGCTAATAGATTAATGGTTGTATGTGATAAACGTACACATGGCAGCAATTATCAAATGTGTTTTAGTTTTAAGTAAAGAAAACCCATTTAAAACCTTTTTAATACACACCGCACGCGTTACAATCAGTGCTGGAGCAGTAATAAAGTTTGCCGCAGTGTTTGCATGTGTGTAAACTTGTGAAGGGTGTGTGTGTGTGTGTGTGTGTGTGTGTGTGTGTGTGTGTGTGTGTGTGTGTGTGTGTGTGTGTGTGTGTGTGTGTGTGTGTGTGTGTGTGTGTGTGTGTGTGTGTGTGTGTGTGTGTGTGTGTGTGTGTGCGTGTGCGTGTGTGTGTGACTCAATCTGAGTCACTGCTGTCCCCTCGAGTGCATTGTCAGGGCAATGAAGAAGGACTGTGTGCTATGAGAGAGAGGCACATGTGCATACATTTGGTTATATATGTTTGTTTAGTCAACGGAGCTGTATTTATGAGATTAACATTGGGGGAGTCTTAGTTATGTGCTACATACATATAGTATTGTCTCATCAGTTAAACACTTACTATGAGGAGTCTGTTTTAATTAATATTTCTCATAAAATCCAATAACCACAGATAATTTCAATTGTCAATGCGGCAATCTTTATTAATTTGCTCTCCTGTTTATTACTTACAGTATATTGATGTGTACGTGCATTTTATATTGCCTTTTAACAGAGGGCTGCTAAACTGTCTTTTCTTTGTCTGTTCTAATTAACTTTTCTTATGGTAATTGAAACAGTCCAGGTGTGACCCCTTATGTTTTTTTTTTAAACAAGGCTTTCATCAAATGCTTTATAACAATTGCCCTAAATCCAAAGCCACCACGTTTTTTCTTCTCAGACGTATGTTATCATGAACGTGAGCCTGTATGCCTTGAGTCATAAGACCATAAAGCCTAATAGGGCATTAAATGTGTATTAATCCTTTGCTAAAAATAGGACCAGAAAATCTAGTGTTATTCTTGGAAAACGTTTCACAGCTGCAGAAATCCCAAGTTCTTTGCACTAAAATCTGTAATTGTTGTAATATCTTTTCTGTAGACATGTATTATAGTGATTTTTGATTATTGGTTCTATGATGGTCCAATATCATCATACATCATATCAGCATCATCAGATGCTGACATGACTCATCCTGTTCAGTTCAATTAAAGTGTCACCCTGTGTGACTGGAGCACAACCCTGTGACTCAGGATGGTACAGCCCCATGAAAAGTCTTTGGTTTCAGGGGTCTGAGAGGGAATATTTGGGGGGCTCTGTCTGGACGAAAGGAAAAGGAAAAGAAAAAGAGAGGAGTGGGAGTTTATTCCCACAATCAGTGTTTTCAGTTTTGCTTTACAGTAAATCTTTTTTTTCTGGCTATGTTAGAGGAAAACCATTATGGACATCTGATACATAAGCAGTATTAGATGTGCTGTACACTCCAAACTGCATTGCTATCGTTCTTATCATAAGCCCTGACTCCTCCACGGTTGGCCAAAGTAAAAGAAAAAAAAAACAACCATTCCTTATTGAAAACATTTTCCTTCTTCCTCCAGCTGAACTGAGAGTGATGATCAATTTCCAGTGAATCGCCACGTGTTACACAGAACGACTTGTTTTAGTAGCTGTTGAACAAACACAGGAGCAGACCATCAGCCCGACTAAACTGTCGGTGACACGCTGTGTCTGAGAATAAAAAGGGCTTGTTTGAAACTGGTCCAGTGACTCACTGCTCCTTTAACCAGGCTTTACGGGAATTGGAATTTGTTTTTGATTCTTGAGTGTGTTGTTATTTTTTCCTTCTTCTTCCTTTTTACTTGAAGGGAGGGAGGGAGGCGTGTCGGGCCTTGTGTTAATGTTTGTCTGTGTGAACACTGCGGTATGTCTCGGTCTGGACTTTAGGACAGACCACTTGATGAGCTCACTGATCTGTCTCGGAGAGTGAAAGCAGCTTATACTACAGTCTCTCATAATTATTATTGGTCTGTGAACTTGTGTGTCCTCATCAGCCTCCACCTCAAAGGCTGGGCAATATTTAAAATATTATTATGTGTATATGAGCAAAAATAACCTAAATACACCCATACAACACCTGTACAACTCTACATGTTTAGCTGACTTATTAATACTGATTATAAATGTCCACTGCCCAAAGAAGGGGTCCTATACCTGTCTGGTGGAGAACCACAAATGTTGTTGCTGATTATTGGTTTTATTTGTCGACGTATGCACTGCTGCAATTGTCTTCACTGTAACTGCTCATTATGCTGTCATACATACACTTGTTACAGTAGTGTATTATAGGTTTTGCCGCACAGGATTGGGCTCATCATGTCTACAGTATGTCAAATAACGCAGGTAGAAACGCAAAATAAAGGCTATTTATTCGGGCAATAAAGTATTACAAAGGTATGTATCGGTTTAACTGCTTAACCATTCTCATTAGAGTTATTTTATTACTTGCTGTGTCTATCTAATATGTTAATGAGAGACAGCAGAGACTATTTACTGGATATTAGTGTCATTCTCTTCAGACCTTTAGTTGAAAGTTGAACCTTCAAATCCTGCTTTGAGATGTTGCATGCAAACACTTTGCAGTGACTCAAACTGTAAAACATCTGAGACATTTTCATGAATCAAATTGACTTGACTCAACCTGTGCACTTAATGTGGGCTTAATGTGAAAATACAAGGTGTCATTCAGATGATTTGTTTGTGTCACACATTTCCTAAAAGCACAACATTACAGGTAATTGATGTGAAACGGGATACGTTCCTATCAATCAGGTTAAATACTACCTGTGCAAAGCTTAAATTGTTCTGTTTTTGTCTGTTGTATTACAGCTGTACATGTGTTTGAGTTAATATCCCATCCCCCAGAGCTTATGGTGTTTTAAGAACAGTCAGCTGATTATTATCGACCTCTAACCACCATTTTGCAGCAGTATCTCGTTCTGTCTCCCCCCAAAAGCCCACATCAGTCAAAGCCTTCAACTGTGGCCCAGACTGGGTTCCTTGGAAACTCTTGGCCTATTTCTGTTTGTCTTGACTAGGGTTTTTCCAGCCTGAGGTGGCTATTTTGGTCAGATAAATACAATGTTGTGTTGGGAGAGTGGGGGCTGAGGAGCGTCAGGCACAGATGAGATCACCTCTCGAGTCAAGGTTCCTGAGCGGCAAAACAACAGGGAGCAAGACAAGACAAGAACAGCCGCGGACTGAGGAGGAAAATAAAGGCTCGGAAATTATCGACATCTCTTTTCTCGTTCAGGTTGAGCCTTGGGGCGAGGAAAACTATGAGAGAGAACATGTTCTACTGCTTTTAAGAAAAACGTTGGATAGACAAAATAACACTTGTATAAAGGTTGGAAAACTTAAAAAAAAAAAAAGTGATACGAGTGTAGGCCTATGTGTTAATGACAAGTGTTCTTTAGGTATTTTTCCCTCCCTAATTCATAATTTACAAAGCATTACTCCTACATTATTAATCACTATTAAGCCATAAAGATGGTTATCAATGTTTTATTCTTGAATAATATGTTGATGTAAAATGAGACATACAATAGCCTATAGTTCAGCATCTATACATTGTTCATTACGTATTCATTAATGCTGTACTACTTCATAGTAAGTATCATTCATTCATTCATTTTCTTATGCTTAGTCCTGTTAGGGGTCGCGGGTGTTTGGAGCCTTTTGGAGGACATGGAGACTCCTCACAAAAAGACTGGAGTCGGCCCCAATATGTTTGAGTCAGCCGGGTTTTGAACTCACGACCTTCTTGCTGTGAGGCAGACGTGCACCCCATATCTGTGATTTGATACAAAGGTGTTTACAGTATTTAGTAATTCAGTAAGCCTCTTGTTGTAGAGGAGCAGCAGATGCAGGAATGGCTTTCATGACAAGTGCATTAATGTCTTGAAGAAAAGATGAAAGGTTTGATATATTAGACTTTAAAGTGCACAAACTGCTATATTTTTTTTGTTTGAGATTGTATAAAATTGTTTCTCCTTGGATGGATGGAACTATTTTTTCTCCACTGTCTTGTATCTTACTGCTTGCTCTTGAGCAGGTTGTTATTGTGAATAAAAACTGTCACGACTGCTTAAATAAAGGTCAAATTAATAATGATAAATTAATGTAGTAATTTCCAATCGTTTTACATTGCATATTTTAATAATAATTGCACATGGATTTGACCTCTGACCTTTCAGACAATACTCATTTTGGAGTTACCATTTTATTCCATTTCAACTTTCTGCAGAAGGTTAAACCAATATCTTCTATAATGGGCATTTTAAATTAAATAGAGTTTTGTCTGTATTCAGTTTAAGTTTACTTTTGAGATTATCCCTCAGTGTCTGTCTGTACGGCCTGTTGTTTACACGCCTGTGTTTTGACAATGGCAATGAGTGGTTATCTTTTGATTGTCAGGTGACTGTGAGGGTTGTGTGAGAGAGAGTTTATTACTGTGTGGTTGTCTGCGGTCGCAGCCAGGTGTGGTGGTAAAGTCGTATGGCTGCCAGGTACAACACCTGCACAAGACTCACACAACAACAGCTGTGTGCGGAAAAACTCTGACCAAAATTCCTGTGGTGTAATTTGGAGGTGAAAAAGTGGGAAAAAGGACCACTCCCTAATGGAAGCAGGTCATTATTATTATTGTTCTTGTTTATTCTGATCATGTGCTGGAAAATAAGCAGAACACGTGTCCTCCTTAAAGGACCTCCTTAAACAGTGTGTAGGCGGCCTGTAGTTATGCGCTGAAATGAGGTCATCATTTCTGCTGATTTATGTGACACACGGCATTACTTACACTCCTGTGACTTCACCAACGTTCTCCCTGACAACGTGAATAATTCATGTCCGCACAGAAAGATGACATCCTCCACTTTCACCTCTCTCTTTTGTGCTGTTTTGTAAAGTTTACTTCGTCATTACTGACCCGCGTCAAAATACAAAGCAAGGTTATTTGTGTGAGCATGCCCTGTTTCTTTCCACTGAAAACAGCTTTACCTGACGTCTTCAATCCAGTTCAACAAGTTATGCCTTCACTTTGGTAGACTCAGAATATTTCATAACGGGAAGTGGGAAAGAGAGGATGTGTGTAGTTTGATTGGCACATGGTGCTTTTATTGTGTAACTTCAGTATTATCGCAGGTGTCAAAACAACTCTGAGTCACACTATTGTTCAAAATAATAGCAGTACAATGTGACTAACCAGAATAATCCAGGTTTTTAGTATATTTTTATTGCTAAGTGGCAAACCAGTTACCAGTAGGTGCAGTAGATTCTCAGAAAACAAACGAGGCCCAGCATTCATGATATGCACGCTCTTAAGGCTGTTAGGCAATTAGTTGAAAGGGGTGTGTTAAAAAAAAAATAGCAGAGTGGCATTCAGTCACAGAGGTCATCAATTTTGTGAAAAAAACATGGTGAATCAGGTGGCCCCTATTTAAGGATGAAGCCAGCACTTGTTGAGCATGCATTTGAAAGCCTGAGGAAAATGGGTCGTTCAAGACATTTTTCAGAAGAACAGCGTACTTTGATTAAAAAGTTGATTGGAGAGGGGAAAACCTATAAAGAGGTGCAAAAAATATAGGCTGTTCAGCTAAAATGATCTTCAATGCCTTAAAATGGAGAGCAAAACCAGAGAGATGTGGAAGAAAATGGAAGACAACCATCAAAATGGATCGAAGAATAACCAGAATGACAAAGGCTCAGCCAATGATCAGCTCCAGGATGATCAAAGATAGTCTGGAGTTACCTGTAAGTACGTGACAGTTAAAGGGACGTCTGTGTGAAGATAATGTATTTTCAAGAATACCCCGCAAAGTCCCTCTGTTTAAAAAAAGGCATATGCAGAAGAGGTTACAATTTGCCAAAGAACACATCAATGGCAGACACTGCTATTTTTTTTAACACACTTTTTTCAACTAATTGCCCAATTGCACAGCCTTAAGAGCGTGCAAATCATGAATGCTGGGTCTTGTTTGTTTTCTCAGAATCTACTGCACCTACTGGTAACTGGTTTGCCATTTAGCAATAAAAATAAAAAATATACTTAAAACCTGGATTATTCTGGTTAGTCACATTGTACTGCTATTATTTAGAACAATACTGTATAAAATTATGAGACAAGTATCGGGACGGGTTTGTTTCAACCTATTGTTCATCCTCTGCAAAAATGAGTTAGATAGCTCTCATTATCCACATTTTAGACAATAAACTAGATTGATATATAGTGTTATATAGATTTTTTTAAGATACTGCACTTTAAAGCAACTCTATGTAACTTTGTGCGTCAAAATATTGAGCATAAAAATTATTAAAACATGATAAAAGGAAATCTAATCTTAAAGACAAAATGTGCCTCATTTGACAGATACTATGCAACTTATGGTTATGAATCCAAATCTTGCCAGAAACCATAAGACATAAATGTACATTCCTATGTGATTTTGCAGCAGTATTTTTCTCCCATAGTCTTTGGTTGTACCGTATACATCCTGAAAAATGACAGTGTTGCTTTAAATCAGGGTAAAAGTGGTCTGGTTTAATATGAACCCTTTAAGTCAATCATTAAATTTTCAACAGCCAATTGCCAAGTCAACACGATTTTATATTTCATCATGTCTGTCAAGGATGGCTTTGTGTTTATGTTTATTTTCACAATGCAAACCATTCTCTTCACAACACGCATCTCCCTTTACACAAACTCACCACTGTCAGCCAAACATTAATACTCACTGAGAGGCGACAGATCACATCCCGGTTGTGCTTTTGACAGTCGTTCCACTCCAACATTTTTGTGCCCCTCGCTGCCTGATGCTCAGAGCTGAGCCTGAGTACCGCGTTCACAAAGTGAGATCACTGTGGTCAGGACTGTAGGCCGGAGCGAGGGGTTGCAGCGTGAAGGAGAGGGTGGGGTGTGGACGGGACCGAGGGGGACAGGGGACAGCCGTTACTGTCAGCAACCATCAGGCGGCCCAGGGGTGACATGGGAGCGGGCGAGACACGGGGGATAAAGAAAAGGGGGAGGTCAGAGTGTGGAGTCAGCCCTTAACTAGTCAGCCCTCAAGTGCACGTCTGAAAACGTCCCCAAACATCTGTCTGAGTGCAGATGTGGTGCCTCGGGGCTGACAGTTTCCTTAACACGCTCTCATGTGCAGCTTGTTCTAAATCATAAACATTAAGCAGATAGTAGTTTGTTTGTTGTTTGTTTCACTTTATCTGAGTAGACTTTATGGTCTTTTGTTGGCCACAGTATTTTTTATAGTCACATTAATAAGTTTACTATTGCACTAAGATACAGTGGCCTCAGTTTAGATCAACAATAGACCTGTAGGTATCCGTGCTTCACTCTCAGTGTGTTAGAACCTTAAAAGTTGCTGCTCCACCTTCAGAAATAATAACATCTTTCAGTACACGCTGATAATAACATGCAGTCTCGTCTGGTTCTAGAGCCACTGTCCGTCTAGTTTTCACGTCCTCGGAGGGAAAAACATGTTTTGCTGCTGTCCTCCGTTGCAGCCCAGACATAAACAGTGGCAGGGCGGCCTCCGTGGCAGGTGGACAGTGCTGTCGGTCAAGACGTCTCTGTTACCAGCCAATTCAAATACAACCATTTTTATGACTGATCCAAGTCCAAACACACAATGATGAGAGGTTTCCAAATGTTTTTTTTTTAAATCAAAGATTCTGGGCTGAGACACTTGCCAGGAATCAGCATTAAACCGTGCAACACATTTAATTAGATTTTCTTTTGGAAAAGCATCTGAGAGAAATGATATGTTAAATATAACTCGGTGCTAAATTATATAACTACATGTTTATGCCAATTGAGGGTGTAGAGAAGTAGTTTAGACATGGTTCAAATGTGCCTTGGGGTTAAGAATACACCTCTTGAATTGGGAGCTCATTTACTAATACTCGGAGCTAAACACTGTATTTAGTGGAAAATATGTGACAAGGATTAATGCAGCAAATAGATGTTTAAATATAAATTATACAAAGTAGAGATTGGATATTTTCGAAACACATAGAGTGTAAAAAGACGTTTTATAATGCTTATTACAATTTGGAAAACAATGAAAGTGCCACCAAACCAGCATGTGATATCTATAAATGACTGTTAATCATTTATTTTGAAATGTTATATTCAATATGTCTAACAAAATGGCTGGACAACTGATTTATCATTTGTCTTTGATGGAGCAGAGTCAACAATCACTGTCCTTTTATCCAGTATGAGATAGATTTATTTTATTTATTTTACAGTAAATGTAGACTTTAAAATCATCTTGATATCATTGTCTCCCAGACCATTAACAAACCGTTTCACACTGATAACGTGGCCTTGTTCAAACAAAGTGGCACACAGCAATCAAGCACATACTGACAGTGAGTGTACTAGACAGACTGATATATCACCCAGACTGAGGAGAACCAGACAGACAGGTCCTTATGCACGGAGAGTATGTCTTCGTGAAGCAGAGGGTGTGTGTGAAAACAGGGAGTGCCCTGAAACGCAGACACGAGCAAATGTTAAAGTACAGGTTGAGAAAAAGTACATAAAACACTGGCTGAAGAAGTCACGTGACTATTTATTCAGAAAAAAAAAAATACATATAAAGCCCATTGTCCACACAAAGTAAGCTAAAGTAAATACGTTCAGTTTTTCACAAGGGAAAGCTGTCTGTTCTCAGTCTATTAAAGATTTCCTAATAGACTCTTAGTGTGATTACAACTGCAGTAGCTCGCCACTCCCTCTAGTGGCACAAATGAATATAACAAGCAGTCCTTTTCTGAGACTGTGATGATCATTAATTTTCTTCCGCTGTTAGGGGTTGCGGGTGACTGGAGCAACTTTGGACCTTAGGGTACACCCTGGTGAGTTGTCAATTGACCTATACCTGCATGTGTTTGGGCAGTGAGAGGAAGACGAGTACCCAGGCAAACAGTGCCTCTTTTTACAGATCATCATTGTTGGTTGCAGTGTTTCCATGACCGAGTTGTACATTGCATCTTTCAAAAGACTGATTAATGTCATGCGCTGAGGAAAGTACTGAGGCCGTGATGATGCAGAGAGCTTTGGAAACCTCGCTTGGTGACACTTGCAGCGAATCAAGGCCGTAGGAGTAGGTTTTCACAATAGATGTTCTGGCACAGCTTGTTAACAGGAACTGGTAATGTTGTGGCCTCGAGATGTGCGTGTTTCTATAGAGTGAAAACTCAGATTCCAAGAAACCTGCTTCCAACATTTTTTTTCTATATTGTTATTTAGATTTCAAATTCTGTTAAAGTAATTTGATGATTCATTGAAATAGGTAGGATTGTAGTCAGGTAAACACAACAGAGCACAAGTTAAGACCAAGTGTTTCAGAAGTGATACCAGGAACATTCACCACCAACGACAAACTTGTGTGCACCAACTAGCTAGCTCTCGTGTGAAGAAGGGCAGAAAGGGGAAGATATGTGTTTTCTATTCAGTAACACAACAGTGTGTACAGTGTGGTTTTGGCCTGTGGTCTTGATTTAAAATACATGTCTTACACTAAAACAAGCTCACTAGAAGACATTCAGAGATAGCTGGGAACAGTAAGTCAATCTAAGTCCAGTTTTAGACCAGGTTCTGACTCATGGAGGATAAGTGTTAGTGAGGAGGCAGAGTGAGAATTTTTATTTAAGAAAAAAAGAAGTTTACAGTCAATAAATGAATGGTATAAACAACCAGTTGTGCTCTTGAACAAGACAAGACTGAGTTCAAATCAGTCCAAGACAAGACCAAGGCCTTTAAGGAGTGTCAAGACCAGATTGGCCTTAAGCAGCACAACACATATAATCAAATACATTTGTCACAATTTTTTTAAATCTGTGCTATTAATACCAGTGGTGGTAACCATTGTGGCAAAGCTACCAGTGTGACTTGTGACTAAAGATTGCAGTTAGTTTCAGTAGGTTTTGGCTGACCTCAGTCCTCATAGTTCCAGAGAAACACACATTTACACACATAGTTCTTCGAAATCCTCCCCCACACTTATGTTTTCACACCTAATGATAAAAACATAAACCACACTTCCCCTAAAGCCAACCTAAAGACTGGAATTGTTTAACCTTTGTCAATAAGAGTTTGGGAGAAAAGAAAACAGAGAACTTCCAGAGAATATCTAGAGTCTTGAGCGACCAGGCCTTTCACCCAGTTGGGTGATCATGCTTGATATTTGTTAATGTGGAGCCCTTTGATGTCAGTCATCTGATAATTAGGGGAAATACAAAGTTTCTCGGTCAGTGACACTAGTAATTACTGAGCAAAACAAACAAGCAGCTAAATAACTATTCATGTGTGAAATGACCAGCAAATAACTAAAAACTCTTTTTCTCTGCATTGAAAGGAAATTAACTTTCTGTTGCAGCTTGTCACCTTGGGGGCATTTTTTTTGTCTAATTGTACTAATTGTGTGGTGGTGCTTACCTACTAATCCTCGACCCCATTACTGACCGTCCAACAATGAATGTGCCACAGTCAGCAGGATGTCATCTTTCACTAAAGCGAGGAGCCAAGAACGTAAGCCGGCATCACCTCTCTTTAGTGTCCTATCCGCTAAACAACAAAACCAGGGCCTCTGCTCCAAACCAGAGCCAGGACCCACACTGACTGCACACAACCCAATCACTGAAACGGTCCATACTGACGCATTTGTAAAACTATGAACGTCAGACCATTTGATTCAATGGCAAGTGTAGCTTCAAAGGTGAGTAAGTGACTTCACACTGTCCTTGTGTCGTGTGATAAAATGTCCGGGACAATGGGTGACTTTTTGAATGTGACAGATACAGGACACTCCAGGTGCAAGATCCACTCAAGAACAAGAGGAGGAACTGATACTCACAGCATGGCACCACATGGTAAGTTGACCCATCTGAAAGACAAGGACTCAGGTATTGGTTGTTACTTGTAAAATGTAATTTAAAACCTTTAAGCAATATTGTCTTGTAAATAAGATACACACAGCCGTACCTGACCTTGTGTATTGCCCTTTACACACTTTTTGTCTCCTATGTTAAAGCTACAGCAGATGTTGACTGTCCTTGTAGTCCACAGCTCTGCCAAAGCATGGTCTTTCTGAAGAGTCCCGAGCCCCAGGTCCTGCCCAGTCTTTTTTGGCCAAACAGAGGCTGTCCACTCAGACTCGGAGAGCACTGTGCCCTCGGCTGCAGCCCAGGAACAAGCCCTGATCATGGTCCAGACTCTGAGCAGGACGGTTAGTTAAGTTAGAGTTTTTAAACTATGAACACAGCTTGGCTCTGACTTTGGTATGTGACTGCCACCCCCTGCTGGGATTAGTTGGTACTGTAATATTTCCCTGGTTTCTGTTCCTTTTAAGTCTGGACTGTTTCAGAAAACACTCACTCTACTTGTACCTGTAAATAAATAAATGAGTAGATGCTGTTTTAATTGATTGTCTTTTTATTTAACGTAAATGTAATCATTGTTTTATGCGAGATTTACTGTAAAACACAGATCAGGTTTAATTTAAACTAAATGAAAGTAAATACATTTCAGAATAATATGTGAAAACCATGTAGAATAGGTTTTATTATGAAGAAATTCAAAAAGTATCAAATTAGCTTAGCATTAAGTATTACACACTAAACATACATAAGTGTGTATTTAATATACATTCTTTGCCAGGCTTTTAAACCAGAGGTTTGACTCTGACTTGTTATTAGAGCGCTAAAACACTTTTGGAACTTTTTTTGGTGTTAAGCCTATATTTGTGTTAGGTGAGGTTTATGCTGTGTATATTGATATGCTGAGCCAACGACCATGAGACCAGATCAGCCTGGTTCATCAGGTTTGGTTTCTGAGGAAACTCCTCCCTCTAGAGATATAAGCTCAGCTCTCTAACCAGTTGATCTCAGAATTGATAAAGTCTCTTGGAATTAGAGACGAAACGTCTTCACCTTGAAAACCGAGTCCAGATGCTTTTACTTCAACCTTTTTTCAACAAGATCAGAAAACTGATCAAAAGTTCTTTAGTAGTTATTATCAAGGCCACAGCATTGTGCCATATCTATGCAGGGTACTTTCAGCAAGTCAAAAGTCCATGTGAATGTCACATCCCGTTGTTGAGTTGTGGTCCAGTGAGCCTGATGCTGACACTGTGAATACGCTGCGGCTCAGTGTAAGGCACTGTCAGACAGGACGTCTGCTGGGCTCCAAAGGGAGATTTGGTAAGGTCATGAGGTTGCAGCTCAGCAGTGGTTGATAACTGGCTGGGAACTGCAGTGCTCCAGATTTGACTGGTCGTTGGACTGGGACAGGTAGGCTGCGTGATGTGAGGTGATAGCGGAGACCGGGCGAGTCTTTTTGGATAGCTGAAGGGGAGTGGGAAACCGTAACAGTGGTGCGTGGGTCTCCTCGTCTTGCTTTAGCAAATCCTCATCTTCTTCTATTCTCAGCTCCTGGTTGTCAGGAGAATGCTCAGATCCAAACTGAATGTCCAGCAGAGGTGTCCTGAGGCTCTTCTCTTCCTTTAAACTGCACACAGTGCTTTGGTTGTCCTGCCCCAGTCCGGAGGGCAGAGAGCCTCCTTTACCTATTTTAGAGCTGTCATTGTCCTCCTCATCCGTGGTGCATTGTTCAATGCTGGGTGAGTGGTGCAGTCTCTGCAGCTGAGCTGAGGTGCGCCGCAGGTCCCTCCCATCAAACCAGTGGATGTGGGGCCCACATTTAGGAGGTGGTGAAAGAGGGCCATGTTGGGGTGACGACCTCCCGACTCCTCAAGATTCTCAGAAATCTCCTCTAAAGGCTGGAAGTGCATTTCTTCCTTAGGTATCCTGTCACCAGAGATAGTGTTAATTTAATGCAGGTCAAAAAGCATTATGTTGTTTGGGTCCTGATAAACCTTTCCTTTAAAAAGTGTCACAACAGGAACAAATCAAATGCAAAACTCACGCCATGTCAAAGGTTGAGCCCTGGAAGGAGGGTTTGCGGAGGTCGAAGAGAGTGGCAGCAGTGTACGGTGGTCGAGGGTTAGAGTCGTTCCAGTAGCGGTCTCTCTGCATCATTGGCAGGTCTCCGTACATCTCATCCACAGCCATCATGGAAACCTGGACAGTTTAACACAAGACATTCACAGTTAGTGGATAGTTTACAGTAGATGCAAATCTCAAATGTAATTCATATGTCAGACAATTTAACATGTGTTTTTTAAGTCTGTGTAATAGTGATGGATTTTTTTGGAAAGACATCAACATGTTCTTACTATGATGACTAAAATGCAAGTGCTGGAAGGCCTGTTATATTACTATGAGCAGCTGCAGCACTCAAGTCACCCTCAGTTTAACACAAAATGGGAGGTTAACTTGCTATAAGACCTTTCAGAAAGTATTAACATTGGTGTCACATAACAAATATTTTGTAAGACTATCTCAACTGTACACTTGGCATGGGTTTTAATGAGTATTTCAGAGCAGGTACAATACTTGCCCTATAGCAGCTAAATGCAGTGGTTAAACCTTAGCCTTTAAAATAGAGAAATGGCTGGACCTGAAAGTTCCTGTCTATCAGCCAGTTAGTCTCAAAGTCATCATCGTCTTCTCCAAACGGGTTTATGAGCTGCTCTGCTACCTTTAAGACAAATAATTAAAATACATAAACAAACTCAAACACTTTGTATGTGATATTGAACTTTCAGTATAACCTTGAGCCATCCAGCGTAAAAGAAGAACTGCAGCAAGGTGAAGATGGGCACATAGAGGTCTAGGTCGTGACCTGGATAGCCCTGACTTGGGTCCAGAAACTGACGACCAATCAAACAAACCAGAAAAAAAGTGTATACTGCCAAAGTAACCACCTGGAAAAACAATATTACAATTTCCAGTTTTATTTTCCAATAAGACATTAATAAATACTGGCTACTAAATATGCCCTATATCAGTCTTAAATCTGGCTCTTGGTCATTTAGAGTCTACAATATAATGCTTGCGGTACACTGTAGGAGAATAAACATAAAGGACACCTTGATCAGTAGCAGTTGGTAGCTTGATTTCTAATTAGTGGAGAGCTTACCTGAGTATAGACCAGAGGCACACTAATCATATCGTAATGAAACAGCATGCTGCACTTCCCTCGAAACGCATTCAGCTCCTGTTTTGGAGAAAACAGAGGGCCTTAATGAGTTACATCATCTCTGGCATCCACCGTCAGAGTTTAGAAGAGTAGCCAAAAACTGTGAAAGTACTGTTACTTTAAAATACAAATGACTAAGAGTAACAAACACTTTAGGATAAGGGTGTCCAAACTTTTTTTATGGAAGGGCCAAACTGTAATGTATTTGTGGGCCACGGGCCAAATGCAAGTCTTTTGCTTTTTGTCTGCGTGCCACGGCCTATGCCGCTCCATTTTGTTCTGATGAGGTAACGACCCTTTCATATTGAAGTTAATGTGAGCACCAAATGAGGGCAGTAGGCTGTTTCTGGGTTCCTCTTCAATGGAATAGACCATTACCTTATTAAAGGCATGCTCGACTTTTGCAGATTAAAGCAGTCCGTATTCAATTTCAGTCACAAAACATGATGACCTTTGGTGGGCCAAATCAAACCCATTGGTAGGCCATTTGTGGTCCCTGGGCCCCACTTTGGGAACTCCTGCTTTAGTATTTTAAGTAGTAAAGCAGTAACAAAACCAGACTGAGTGTGAACAATTTTCTTTTTACATTCAGCCAAGTCAAATAGGGGACCATGAGCCCCAGTTTTTTTTTACGCCAGCAATGCAAAGACCAATAAGCATCTGTCTGATATAACTCAGACTATAACTGGATTAAACAAAAAGAGCTGTTTTTTAATGTTGTAAACTAGGTTTTTCCCATTTTTCTCCCCTTTGTGTGCAAGAATAAAACTGCACCTGCAGCAATAGTTTGAGAGTGTGGTCGTCTTTGATCCGGCCTTCACAGCGAGCCACAGGCTGCCAGGTTTGTGAACCAAACACACGGGATCCAGTATTTGTTATATGGAGAGTGGAGCCCTTCAAATTTCTTCCGCTCTTCCCTCGTCATGAATCCTGCACAGAAGAAGGTGAAATGTGAGACAGACACTACCTCAAAATGACGATACTGTCTTATTTAAAACCTCAACTAATATTGTGTTTGATAATTTACTCAGTGTCCTGTACCCACCGGCCTCCACAACATGGTCGATGGTGGGGAATCGTTTGAAGACGGCCGTGCTGACAGAGCGTAGGATGAGAAGGGATGACAGGCTTGCGTAACGCATCATGGTTCGTCTCAACAGGCGTCCACGTTCATCGCTGCCCTGAAGGCCACCTGACAGGACGCACATGAGCCTGTCAGGAAGTGGGATACTGGTGTACTGGTTCCACCACCGGTTTACCACCAACGTGACATAGAAACCTGTCCAGAGATTGTTTAAAAAGAGGCTGCAGTCAAACTTGAAAAGAAATAGGCCTCTTGGCAAGTTCACATAAATAAAATATGTACAATAACCTATAATAATGTTTCAACGTGGACCATAAGTCTATTCCTTTTTTCACCTTTTCATGGTCACTCATCTCTCTAACCCTAACCTTCGCCACGTTAAGAGAGCAGGTGAAAAGAACTGCACTTTTAAAGAACACAGAGTAAATCCTACTGAGGAAATGATCCAATGAAAATAAAAGCCAGGTCTAAATCTTTACACTTCACAGTCTTACCTAATACAAAGGACATAGGGATGAGACTGGCGTAGTGGTTACAATAAATTGCAAGCTTTTCAAAATACCTCTTCTGGTCATCATACAGGAAAAATCTGGAAGAGGACAGATGCACTTGAATTTGTAGCAGATGCATTAAGCGTTTAAATTTTTGGAGACATTTTTGGACTCACCTGTAAGTGATGCTGATGGCCGCATACATGGCAAAGAAAGCCACAAACTCCTTGTATAAAACTTTGTAAATGCTGCCTTTCCAGGCCAAGAGCAGCTTGAAAAAACCACAAAAGCGGGCATTTGCAACTCTGGCTGTGTATGTGACAGTCATTGGTGACAAACTACAGGTGCACTTAAAAAAATAAAACCGCCTGAGGAACTGCTAAAGAAAAAAACTTAAAAAGATATAAAAATTAGGAGAGTACATTGGTAATCTTCGTTTAAAGTAAACGTGTTACCTTTAGTTGAATTGAGTCTTGATGCCAACTGGTCAACACATCTCTATGTGTTGGTGCCACAGGAAAAATAAATTGATATTTTCTCTGAACATCTCGTGTGTTATGCCTCTCTCTCTGTTTACTAATAATGCCGTATTAAAACATAACTCTGATAGGTCCTGGCGTCAGCTCAGTCAACTCTTAATGCTTGGAGCTTCCTTGCTCTATCCATTGACCAGAGCGCCCCAGGGTAAATCTCCAAAATGAGGAGGAGGAGCTCATTAGTGCAGCCCCCGACCGGGACTATTGGATCTGGTGATGAACTACAAGTGACAGCATTGGGGCACAAAGACTTTAGAGGCACAAAGACTTAAATTATGAAACACCTTCCACTGGACAATCATAAACTTTTATGTTAAGTGTTGTAAACACATGTCAAAGCTATACTTGTTACAGAAAAAGGGTTTTGCAAATTTGGTAATCGTAATATTAGAAAAGTTAACTGGGACCTAAAGCTTTGTCTAAGACCAGCTGCAGTCTGGTCAGGAAAAGAGTATAAAAAGAAAGAATAACAACACAAGACAATCAGATGAAACAAGATTGTTTTAATTTTCACTTGCAACTTAATTTAAAAGATAATTTCTAGAAAACAGACTCAAAAAGCATTCAGTCACAGAAAAGGGGACGCATGTGTATGCTTGAGGATGTATTTATACCATTCTTTCTGGAAATACTAGTATTTCAAGCAAGCATAACAAGAGCCAATATAGTTATTAGAAACGTGCTATCTCTTTGTTGCACCCTTCCTTTGACCTAACAACATTCAGACATTCAACATCAAATAAGGAGACAATGTCCATTTTTAATATGAATTTTTTTTTTTTTAATTGGGCAGACTAGTCACTCAATGCTTCAGGTTCAAGCTATTTTTTTTAGCTTGCCTCACTTCTAATCTTTTACTCTGAACGTCTCCAAACATAAGTATATAGCGACTAGTAGAGGTCTGCCCGTGATACAACACAAGGCTCCCAATTAATATTGTGCATTTTCAAGACAAATAGGAAAATCCATTATATTCTATCTATATTCTACTGTTTTTAATTTCCTAAAATTCCAGATTATTAAAAATAATAAGTAATAAGTTATTTAGTAATAATTCAACCTAAAGAACACAGTGATCAAACCACAAATCATAATCACTATTTAAGAGCTGTTATATCCACACCACCATAACTGACAACCTGAAGCTGGACATGGCAGAGTCTGTCGTAAGGAAAGTCTTCAGATAGGAAAAGATTGAGAATGACAACCACAATAATTTTAAGACAAATAAACAAAAATCATGTACTGATGTACCTTCATAACAAAAAACTGGATATGAATTATTTAAGTCCCAGCAACCTTTCCTTAAAGTGAGGTTTTTGAGTGACAGCTGAGGGTCCTTTGTTCAAGCTGATGAAGGCTGAGGCTGGTTGGGGGAACAGAAGTGAATTTAAACTGTAAAGGTGAGGTCTGTGGCAGTGGAGGAAGGAGGTCCTGCATGGAGGGAAATTACTTATTGGGCGGCTTGTACGGTTCCAGAAGTTGTTTAGAGAAAGTGTTGACCTTGTCAGCACCCCGTACCTCATGGGGCAGCAGCGGTAACTTGATTATGTGAAAGTCTTCATACAGATCTTCCATCTGCAGAGAAAATATGTTTATATAACAGTTTTTATAAACAAGTTTTGTAAAGCAATACCTTTTTTTTTTTATTGTTATATTAACTTTACCATCCTCTACAGTTCACTCTATTATAGTTTTCTGGTTAAAAGAACACACTTAAAATGTAAATTTAAACCAACCTGATCTAAGTACTTGGACTGAATTTTGTGCCGGGCTTCACACATTTTACACGGTCTCTCTGAGTCAGGGAAAACGAGCTGGTTGACAATTATATTGTGTGTGTCAATACGACACTTGGCCAGCTCCTGGATCAGACGCTCCGTCTCATAAAGGGACAAAAACTCAGCAATACACACACAGATGAATGTGGTCTGCTCCTAATGGACAAAAGGAAAAAACTTTTTAAACAATTTTAAATGTGAAATAATTATAATGTAATGTTGATTCAAAGAGAACAAGGGATTATGCAGTAACTTTTCATTTTCTAAAGACATTTCACTGCTAGAGTCACATCAAAAGCATCAAAGTTCCAAGCATACATTGGAAATAAACAACAGCTGGACAATTTATTTGCTCAAGAGACTTCAGGCGTGACTTTAAATTACTCTTTCCTTTGCTCTCAAGTCTATATGTGCACATCTATTACTTACAGGATCCTTGAACTGCTCACTAACTGAGCGAATGACTGGGAGGGTTTCCTCTAGCTTTGAGGCCAGCTGGTCTGCATTCATGTCACCCAGACCAAGCATGTTGCACATCTAAAATAAAGATCAAAAATATACATAAAATATTCTGTACAGAAGAAAGAAAGAAAAACCCCACTTACTGAATAACAGAAGCTGTAAGTGCACCATTACCTGAGAGATAAAAGGGCTAATCTGATTCTTGATCTGCATGAGACGACCCAAACCTCGTTCAACAATAGTGGGAAAGTTAAGAAGCCGGAGTGTGTGGCCAGTTGGGGCAGTGTCAAAGACCACCACTGAAAAGTTCATTCCTTTCACTAACCTGAGGCACAAAGAGGTGACATAAAAACCTTACACTTGAAAGATCAACTTAAATATAATGCTATAGAATACTGCATTAGTGGTTTGGTTATACATTGACTACATACCTCATGACCTCTGCATAACTCATGGCTTCGTCAATACCAGGAAAAGCACTCATTGCCTCCTGCATCATCTTCTTGCCCATGCTGAGCATGTTATCCTCCTCAAAGAACTCATCAGGCAGCTCTGCCACTCCCAGGCTCGGGTCAATCTCCTGCATTTACATGCACCCGCGTAAAATAAAAGTATAAATATTTTTTGTATGACAGTGCAGTCTAAAATGAGATTAATAAAAATGCAGTATAGCAGTACCGACCATTGCAAAAAGGTTGTCATAGCCCTTGACTTTGGTGGGCACCTTGGAGAACTTCTGGTCAAAAGCATCAGAGATATTGTGAGCAGGATCTGTCGAGATGATGAGGACACTTTCCCTGACTGCAGCCAGCTGGACCGCCAAACTACAACTAGAAAATAAAATAAAAAGGCTGGGTCACAAGCATTTGGGGAGAAAATTAACATAACATTTAAGTGCTTTTGTTTACATGAACAAATATGTAGCGTTGGAAAGAGATTGGGGATTTCAATAGTATGTCAATTACTACACTCATTGATAAACTGTTACGAAGGAATATTCAAATGTAATTAAATTTAAACTTTTGACAAACTTAAGCGGTCTCTTCGCAAAAAAAGAGCCTCACTACTAACAGTAAAGTATAAATAAGGCTGAAAATGCATAAATGTATGTAAATGCATAAAAAGAGCAAGTTGTGTCAGCTAAGACGGTCAGTTCAAGCTAGACGCTGGGTCTCTGTAAGTAACCTGCAGGTAATCACTGTAGCTGATTGTTTCTTAAATGTGTAAAGACCGTTAACCACATTACATGTCACTTACCAAACCAATGACTTTTTCTGTAAATACACAATTTGTTAGCTAGCTAACGCTGCTTGAAAAAAAACTATTCATTTAACTAGTCAACAAGGCTTAAAAAAAGGATATGGGTTTTATGTTAAGTTAGAGTTAACTTGTAAGATATGATGCTATAGATTTTCTAATTCGAGCTAATTAAAAAAAAATACGACACGTCAACTTTTAGAAACGGCTACAGGCAAGCGTAGGCTAGCGTGAGTCACTACTGGAGGATGTTTATGGATATTTATATATTTTTAACTTACCTACACGTGGTTTTACCAACACCCCCCTTACCCCCTACAAATATCCATTTCAGAGATTTCTGTTCAATAATGTTTTTTAGTGTTGGTTCCAACGGCTCTACATCAGGCGCATCTTCAAACTCGTCTTCCATAGATGCCGCCATCTTGTCTGTGTACTGTACGCGAAACTGCGGGTTGCCAGATCAGAAGCTAATTTCCCAGCCTGTCATTAACAAGGCAAACCTGAACATCTCAATAGAAAACAACCCTAATCATGAAATTACCCCACAGCTCATGTTAATCCTCAAAATTATGTATGCTATTGCCACACCTATGGTATTAGCACTAACCAAAAATACTTGTCGTCTAATTGCTCATTGTCCAGTTGGAATTTAACCACCGTGCCCCCTCCCCTTCCATTACAAAGGCCAGGTCTTTGTAAATAGGATTAGACAGCAAGAAAAAGTGCTCTGGCGTCCAGTTGCTAAAATTTTAATTTATTATGTAGGCTATACACATAAAATGCCCAAACACAATTTTCCAAATGGAACACAAATTGTTGTGTTTGTGTTGTCAATAGCTCATTTAATCACTTTTATTGCATTTTAAAACCATTTACAGTAATCTTAGACTATATCAAACAGTATCTGTAAAATGTAAACCACATAACATTGGAGTGATGCCTAACTGAATGTACTGATAGCACATATTTTAATAAAAAAATATAAAATTAAACAATCATACCAACATTTTGTCAAATGTATGATTTTTATACTGAGAAAATACCAGTATTTATTTACAAGAGCATTCACAAGTTGTGACCACAGGGTAAGGCAACGGCCTCCACATGCACTTGCCCTCTGACCCATCATCTTTTATGCTCATGGATGCATCAGATTTCTCTGTGAATTCCTGGCAATGCCAAGCCAGAATCTTGATTTGTGCAGTCTGAGCTTGCTTACACACCAGGCCACTGGGAAAGGAGCATTTCTGTGTAAGATCTGTCCTCTCACAATCAGTATGCCTCAGCCAACGTGGCCAGAAAGCTAGGCCCATATCCACCCACTGGTAGCGTAGTCCACAGGTGGCAGAGTCCACCAGCCAGTCTCGGATTGCATTTGCAACGTCTACGGGGAAAGAGCTCATATCCAGATCTGCAACTTCTTTTAAAAGCTTCAGGCGATGGTTTTCTGCTGCCACTCTCAGCTGTGGAGAAGCTCTTAAGTTGAACTTCTCCCTTCCTTTAAGTGTGTCTCCACGTAGAACAGCACCTCGATCTCTCTCTGATATCCAGACCCCAGTGGATTCAGATGGCTGAGCTACTGACATCCAGAAAGGGTCAAAATAAGACCCCAGTAGACGCAGCAGACGAGAAGGGCGGCGTTGTTTAGGTTTTGGCAGGTAATGGTAGTCTTCTCTGTTTGTCAAGAGGGAGTATGGACGAATGGGCTGCGAGTAAGTTGGCAGACTGGCTCTCAGCTGAAGAAATGGTGAATGCTGGTCCATGCTGTCTTTGTCTTCAACCACAAACACATTTGAAGTTGAGAAATTGTAAGCAAATACTATATTTCCATGTAAAAAACAGCACAGAAACACTCCAAAGATGAATGGTCTTGACATATTCTTGTCTGGACAGTGAAACAGAAGAATGGAAAATGCTCCTCTGGACTGTCTGATCGTGCTTTTTCATCTGTTTAGTTGTAGGATTTTGTCTGAAGGACTCTGTGTACCCAGCACCAGACATCCTTGAGCTCTTGAACAATAACATACAACACAAACAGCAAGCCTGCTACTAAGTCAGGTCATTGCCCAAAAGAAAACACATAATTTCTAATGTTGTGGGAAACTTAACAATGCATAAATAAACTCTCATTCTTAGCTTTGTATACTTTTACTTGTATGCTTTTTGCTACCTTGTGTTGTTAAAATGCTTCCATTGTTTTCCTCACTTGTAAGTCGCTTTGGATAAAAGCTAAATGACTAAATGTAAAATAAATGAAGATTTTATTTTGTTTTTCAACTGAATAATGCGTTTGTCTAATTAAAGTGAGTACATTGCAAGCCTTGACAGAGCTGTGATAGCAAACAGAAAGGTCACATTCATGTCAAGTCATTCAAATCAGCACTAATTACAAATTTTGTAATGCTGTCTAATAACTGCAACTAAAATGTAAAATAGACGACATATGAGCAAGAGTTCAACACAAAATCTCATTTATTCTCTTCTAAACAAACTGCTGATAGCCACACAGTAGCGTGAAGTATATTTTGTGTATACTTAATGTAAACAATTTTAATTTGTAATATTAACAACATAGTAATATTTTCCATAAATACATTTACATAAAGTCATAAAAAGAAAAAAAAAAACAGCAGAACTGAATTTACAAAAACAAGTCACACATCTTGATTTGGCATCTTTTGTGTAGTGAGTAGTAAGTTTGGATAATTAGAAAACCAGATTTATGATGATGACACTATAATGTTGACGTGGACTTTTCTTCTCGTTTTATTCAAAGTGAAAAAAGCTGGTCATGGGAACTGTCTTGTTGCTGGGTAGATTGTCGTTGTGGTCTGGAAGTGGACTGACTCATGGTCCGAGGCACCTGGCTGCTTTGATTAGTCCGAGGCACCTGGCTGCTTTGATTGGCTGCCTTTGCTCGGTCTTCAAGAAACTTATCAAACTCTGAGGAGGGATGTTTGATTTAGAAAAGCATGAACAGATACGAGGTTAACAACAATTAGTAACATTAACCAGCTGAAGCCCATACCTTCACTGGACACACCTTCACTCACTGCTGACTGGTCCTCCTGCTTTCTCAAACACAAACACAAGTCATACAATACTGATATTACAACAGAAAAGTTACAAAGATTTAATAAAAAAAAAAAATGAGAACTACCGAGACATACCATATCACAAGATAACCAACGATCAATGTCATTTTGCACAGAGGTCTTTGCTAGAGGCATCTAAGAAGAACAATTACAAGATGTGTTGATCATTAACTCACTGATTATTCACAGAAACATTTGTTTAAAAAAATTGTGTAAAAAAAAAAAAAAAATATTCGAACGTCAAGTTTGTTGTTTTAATATACTCACCCCTCCTGTGACTTGCAACCGTGTGTCCAGAGCTCCGGCTAGGCCCTCCATAGCCCCTGGATCCTCATACTTCACACTGGATAACAAAAATAAACATGCAATATAATCTGTGTCAAAATGTACATCTAGTGTCATATTGAATATATTGAAATTATTCAATGTAAATAGAAAATATAGATAACAGGTTTTGTGGGCTGCAAAACAGTGCACACGTGCCATAACAAATAATAATATCACTACTGCTTTTGGTTTGTCCCTCACCTTTTTCTCTGATCAGCCAAGGAACTGCCTCTAGTCTGGGCAAACATGTCAAACTCCTCCTCTTCTGCTTCTGACAGACAAAAGACAAAACTTCCAAATTAATGCAAAACAAGTTTATGCAACAGAAATAATAATAATAATGCATTCACAACTGTGTCAAGTGTGTGTCCTGAAGATGACCCACTGTGGTTGGTTGTTTGTCTTGGGTTAGCCCATGTGCTGACAGTTGGTTGACTTGTTGCTGTAATGACTGCAGGTTGGCTGGGATTTGAAGGTTCAAGACTAAAGTTGATAAGGCCCGGACTGCTGACAGAGCTCTAATGACAAAGAGAACACTACAATTATCTTGTCAATGAAATAAACATGTACAGTCATGTTGAACTATAGTGTATAATGTCTTACCTGTTGATTGTTGGTAGCCTCACTAGCCTGTGCTTTGTTAAGTCTCTCAAATCTAAAACATAAATGAATATGAATATAAAAAAATAAAACATTTGCATGTTTGTTTGATACTGACACACCACACACCTTTCATAACGAATGAAAGCATTGTTAAGGTCATCGTTGACCACTAACAGCTCTTCAACAAATCCTTCATCCACCAGCTGAGGGATGAGCTCCACCACCCGACTCTGGATTTTCTTACACACTGAATACAGCTGCTGCTCAGAGACAGAACAAAAAGCTCGACATGGGCTATAAATATGTTTATATACTTTGTAATATAATGATAACTATATGTTACACACCTGTAGTAGTTCTGTATCATCTGACTGGCTCTGACCAGGTATCAGCTCATTCAGCATTTCAGACATTACAGTGAGGTTCCCCTTCACAAGCGCCAACTCATGCCGAAGCTTCTGCTCCTTGGTCAAAAGGAAAATGAACTTGAGACAACAATAGTTTAGATTTTACATCATAACTCTTTCCTTACACTCATATGATGCCTAAACTTGTCAGATGTTAATATTTATATATAAAAATAAGACGAGTCTGAGGCTGTACCTGTTCTGCAGAGAGGGAGACTGGTCCCTCACTGGACGGAACCGGAGGGAAAGACGTTTGACTGGAGGAAGTTTGCTGTTGCTGTTGTGTCTCTGTTGGATGTGTTAAAGCTTCAGTCATCTGGTGGGTGCCATTTTCTGGGATACTCTGAAGATAAAAGACATAGACAGAGGAAAAAACAATTGGAACAATTGTAAAAGGACAACTCTAACTTAATTTTAGTGAAGACTCACCCTGTTTGGAGTGTGAATGGGTGACAGAGCATCTAGGTCTGTCATGGGAAACTCTAGGCCCCGCCTCCTCAGGTCATCATAAACGTGCACCACCCCTGCTAGAGTGGGATTACTTCGAAACGCATCCGCCCAAGACTGCACATATATAAAAATGCAGACATAACTAACAAGATTATGCTCAACATTAAGACAACAGCATGCAACCATTCTGCAGACAAATGCAGTCAAATATCTCTTTCACAGTGAGATTCCCTTACTTGGATAAGGCTGAGAACTCTGTCCTGGAGTGTTGTTGGGGGGTTATATTTTGGTAAAATGGAATTGACTAAAACTCCTTCAACAAATTCTTGTGAAGCAACCAAAACATGGAAACGGTTTCCACAGTTTTTAACACAGGCCTCAAGAACCTATAGAAGACAATAAACAAGTCACATATGTAGAATAAATGTACAATGTGCAACTTAAGACAAGCAAACTAAACTTTTACACTATCCAGAGCTGCATCGAGCTGAGGGAACTCAGCTGTGAACTCAGCCAAACTAACCATACACTATGATGGCTGTGTAATATAGTTTGCATGTTCTCTGTGTCTTGTTAACTATTCTCCAGGTACTCGGTTTCCCCTACAACTAAAAACATGTACAATATAGGACTACAGATAAAAATTAGCTGTTAAGCTATAATCTGGTACAAGCATCTCTGCTCCGGCTTAATGTACATTGCACGCTGTCCTAAAGAAATAAACTAATGTATATGACCACAAGGCTAACACTAGACAACATTCACACACCTATTCTCTCTTATGGGTTTTCGGACACCATTTGGACTGTACAAGCATGGGAAAAACATACAAGCTCCATAAATAAACAATGTAATCATTTAATGATCAAAAATAAAAAGACCACTGCACTCACCCCTCTTCTGTTTCATTGATAATGTCACAGACCTCCAAGATGAGACCCCAGTCCTCTGACTGTAACGAGGTTGCCCTCTCTGCAACACAGAAAAGGTCATCTTTAAGTTTTAGTTTACTTTGCCTTATGCAAAATATGATTATGATAAATATATGATACCCCTTTGCCTTTTTTTCTGATGCTTACAATAATGATTGTTAAATGTACAAAAACAGGAAGTGTGACCTGATACGACCTCAAACCAATATCACACATCATGGATCTATTTTATTGTTCTCAGCCCTGTAAATATGCAACATTTGAAGCATATATATATAAATTTCCAAAGTAATAATTAGAAATTTGATATGATGACAACAGTTTATCATATTATCTTATGCTAAATTATTGTAATTTTCAAAAACCTTTACAGTAACATGGCAGGGAAGTGCTGATTTATTTGCTGTAGCGTTTCTACACAAACTATTTAGCAATCAAAGTAAGCTTTTCTTTGGCACTCCACCCTCATAGGCTCCTCATAAGTCTCTAAATCTCCTCTATTTCGCTCCAACACCCCCACACTTTTCTCAACCCCTGAATTCAGCCTTTACAATGTTTTTCAGTCCCTCCCTTTCTCTTCCTCCGGCTCCCTGCACTTCATGTGACTGTCAGCTGCTCTTGTGCTGGTCGCCTCAGAAAGAGCAGGAGCCTCTCTTTGACATGTGTGTGTGATATGAGTGGATGAGATAAGAGGAAGGCTTGAGATGGATGTGTAGCAATTTGTCACTGACAACGACTTGATTACAACATTTCAAGAAGATTTCCTTAAAGCAATTATTCTTGAAGTTCAGTTTTTCTTGCGACTACACACAGTCTATGCGTGGTTCATCGGAAACTAAATCTACATCTTTAATCAGGGAAGTGAGAGAAAACGTTGAGTATCTGCTTTGCTATTACCGGTTGTCTAATGTCAAAAAAGTTACTGCGACCAATCAAGCGTGAGATCAAAGATTTTGTGCCCGCCTTCCTTGCGTCATTAGGGAGGCTACAGACTTCTTATAACTTCTGTAATATACACACAGTCAATTAATGTTTTTTGTCATAAGCAAATAAACACATGTAGAGCTACAGTCGACCTTAGTGACAAAACTATTTCAAACTGGATGTGAGTATACATTAAGTAAATGATTAACAAAACAGGGAGGCTACATACAAAAAACAACAACTTCTGTAAAATTTCAAAGACGACATACCGATCCTTTGTCCCACGGGCGTGGAGAAAGGATTGGCTATAAGAAACTCCACTTTCTCTCCGATTGAAAACATCTTTTACTGCTGTAGGCGTCCACTTGATATGAATGTTCCAAACGCAGTACTCGGACGAACGGTATTTCCCTTTGCTCTCAGTAAACTCTCTGCTGACTCGCTCACAGCCGCGCGCACGGTCATGTGACAACACACGGAGGCAGGAAACAGCAGACATTTCTGCTCAGCATGAGTCAGGCTCAGCTCAACGAGCAAGTGCGATGATCACCGACAGTTTGTGCGCAGCAAACGGGCAGGGGCGTGTTTACCATTTTGGGGGCCCTAAGCAAAGTTGAGACCAGAGCCCTTTTTTCTGCTACATCTTGAATAAGATCTTCACTCTCCAGCATCTTTAGCACACCTGGCTAGTAGCCATGAGCATAAAAGCATACAGGTGAATTTGTGAAAGAGAGCACCTAAGCCTGTTTTTGATTCATTTTAGGAAAAGCTTCTTTCACAAGCTCCCTGTTATAGACAGGGTGAGCACAAACTTGTGTGTGAGCCCTAGGATGCTGTATGCATCTGTAATTGCAGCTGGTGTTCATATGTGTGAAAGGCTGCCTGGCTGGAGCCTGCACACAAAATCAGATGTGAGCAAATTCCCATGGATCTGATGCTGCAAACCACTTCTTTTCTTTTGGTCCAGAGAATATAGGCTAATTTATTAAACTCTGCATAAAACGAAGTAGGCCTAGAAGACATCAGTTACACTTAAATTAAATTTAAATTTTATTTTCTGCCACAACATTTTTGCATTAAGGTCACATCTAAGTTTTATTACAAAATGTGTAAATTGTTTGTGATTCATCATTTTCATATTTTTGAGTAATTTTCAATTTTTTTCTATCTTTTTTTTTTTTCTTACATTTTTTAATATCAAAACAATTTAAACTTAGTGTGAAACATCCCAAAATATGTTGAGGCCATAAGTTTTTAAGTCCATCATCAGAGTGGGCCAATTACAATTGCTGTCTTAAAACTTATACAATCATGTTTTCCTCCTGTTTTTGGCTGTGACCATGTTGCGTCCTGTCTCAGTAGAAATAGCCCCGCCCCCTTTCCTCCATGTTGATTGCTATTGGCTGTTCACTGCACAGACACACCCAGTAATACGGGACTTCAGACTGTATATGACCGGTTATGAGCATGTTATGACAAAAACTTTAACCGAAGGCAATGTCGATCTACACTGCCATCTGGTGTTGATAAGATGCAACTATGTGAAAACTTCATGCGATACCTACCAAGCAGATATTCCAGGAGCTGAGTGCTTGACAACAGACGAAAGACAATTCTAGGTTTACTCTGCCTCTTGAGTAAAACGTGTGCATGTATTGTTGTAATTTGCTCTGTTTCCTTGTCCAGGGGTGTTGTAATGGAGTAAGCACACATGGCTATTGCCTTTGGCCTGAAGCAGTAATGGGCCTCAGCTGATTGCATATCTTTTTTAGAATAAATGGAGATTCATGTGACCACAAATAGTTGCCTTTAAACAATAACATACTATTGACAACATTGTTTGTATAATGATAATTTTCCTCTAATATGGGGGGCAGTGGCTCAGGTGGTAGAACAGTTGTCGGTAGCTTTGGGTGCCCAAAGAAGGGTACAAAAAAGAACTATTTACACAGGTCTGGAAAAAAAGGAGTTTCTGCTGTGTGAGGATTCTTTTTTTTTTTTAAATATAGATTTTATAATGTTTTTCAAACCATTAAAAGAAAACAGAGGTAGTGGGCCTCTTTTAAATTCAGTTTTTCATAATTGATTTCATTGCAAAGGAAACATCATCACTACACTTGCTGTTGTCTGTGAAGGTTCTCAGTCATCCAGGTCATCTTGAAGAAAAAGTTTAAGGCTTTTTTTACACTTGCTATTTTATTTTTTGCAATATAACTTATGTCACTGTTTTCCCACAGTTTCAAATAGCATTGTGTAATTAATTATATTAAAATGTGAACATTCAGAGCCCTAAATTGTATTTTACAGGAACACGTTCTGTTTCTGTATGAGCTAAATTTTTAGTCAGTAACGTCCTTTTGTATTTTTATATAGTCGCCAAAAGGTGGTAGCATTGAGTCTGTGTCTGACATGTAAAACATTGGACGGGCTTGTTGATTTCTGCTCCTAAAAAGCTTAAGTAAACATGTGACGTGATGATGGTCAAGATATTTAAGATATTTCAGTGCCTACTGACTAAATGGCCATAGGTCTGCACCAACACAGCCTACTTAAAATCTTACACAAGCAAAAAAATAAATAAAAACAGTCTATAAGCGGACACCTGGACAACGTTTGAAGAAGCTTTGTAGAACATTTGATTAAAAAAAGTGATGCCTACTTTAGACTGATTGACAGATTTACAGCATTGACTAATGTGGATATTTGTTTTTGATGGTTTGATGTAGGACCGCAGCACTGTGATAAGACCTCATGACCTTTAACCTTTCACTTTCTAAACATTGTGCCTTTGTTTCATGCAGGACTTCTTACGTTTATTTTAAATAAAAACTCATGTTCACATAGTTTATATGGACTCACATTTTACAATTTACAATCTCAGTTTCTGCTGTATTTGTAGACTGGGTTTTACATAAAGTCCTGCAATTGATCAAAAGTGGAATTAGAAATCCATGGAGATTTGGGGCTACAGCCTGCCACCAAAAAAAAACTGGTGTCTCATCCGCCGTCACCAGCCCAACATAATTAACAACTTCAAACCCTACACGATGGTCACATAATAGGTTGGTATCCTTTTGGGGGAAAAAAAAAACAATTGTTTACGAACAATGCATTACAGAGCAGCATACACACAACTGCTGTTTACTGGCAGAAATGGAAATGGAAAGACACAATAGGTAGGATTTCTAACAACATTTGTGGCACAGGAGAACAGGAGTTTGTGATCTAAACAAGGCACAAGACATCAGCGAGAAAAAAATATGATTTTTGTCTTTTATTACAGAGAAGGAGATTGTAAGGAACAAAACCCTATGACTGTGCCAACTAAGAGATCAAACCACTAAACATCCTTACAGCAGTTCATTATAGCTAATTACAAAATTAAGGGTGGAGTTGGTGAAAGAAGAACAAGCACTTAATATTGTAAACTATGAGATCTGTTTGTCTTTAAATACAAAACATATGAATCCAAACCTGCCCCACAAAAGGCTACATTTAATAACCACCAACTCTTCCTCTAATCTATTGAAAGCGTTCATGCAAGTGTGAGGGCACTGCTGTGTATGTGGTGTGAATGTGTGTGTGGCTGCTGCTGGTTGTAAATTGATCCCTCCCACTCTCGCTGGTCCGTTGTGCAGAGAGGAGGGGTGAGGAGGAGGGAACCGAAGCAGGAAGGAAGGCAGCAGGCTGTGAATGCTAACAAGCCCTTGGTAATACTGCTCCGTAGGCAGGCTTTGACAAAACATCTTGCAATGGAGAGGAACGACGACCACTATTAAAGACCTACTATGCGCCAGCGCCGTGTTCACTCCGTGCGCGTGCAGCAGCCTCACAGTGGTCGGCGCGTTTGATCTGAAAACCGTCTTTTCCGCTGAGTGAAATGTATCGCGACTGCTCGGGATTCACATTCTGACAATGGAGATTGAAAATATTGTGGCCAACACGGTTCTCCTGAAGGCAAGAGAAGGTAAGTTCAATACAACGGCATATTGAAGCCAATATGAACGCATTTCCTCCTACCTTAACGCCATGGACGAGCCGAGCTCTCTGTCCTTCGGATTTATGTTCCCTCTCTGTCTCCCATCCTTGCGCAGCGCATTGTCTCCAGGCAAACCCCACACATATTCCGTAGAAATCAGCTGTTTGGACACTTGCAACACACGTATTGACCGGACAGGTTAGCACAAGGCCCAGCGGGCTGATCCGAGGATGAACAACGCAGGGAGTGTTTGCAGCATCGCGCTTTGATTGCAGCGTTGTATTAAAAGCTGTCGAGCGATTTTTTTTTCACACACTAGCAACAGTGGGTTTGTGAATATGTTCAATTAACGGTGACATGACGGGAATTTGTGGCATTCATGTTACATGTTTTTTGGAAATTAAAGCTACGTAGTTAGGGCACATTACCTCAGCAGATTCAGTCGCCTCGTACCTGTCATTTTTGTTGGCTGTGTTTCGAGCCTAATTAGGAGACATGAGTGAACGTGTGTATTATGTGACGCAGAAATATGGCACTGCATTGCCAGTTGGGTGCTTAGTTTGACTCAAACTTTTATTGCGAGAGGTCTGGGTACAGGTACACAGGAAAGAGGCCCACTAGCTTGTGTTCCCCAGCGGCCCAGGCGGTGCACCCCGAAGCACAGGCCGGCCATCCCGGCACTGGCTCACCTGGAGGTGGAAAGAGGCAAGTGTTCACCGGTTTCCAGGAGATGGCAGAACAGAGAGTTTACTTTGTATCCAGTGAGTGGGCGCAGAATAGGCGTAAAGCATTGTGTCAGCAGCCAGGACAGAGAAAGGTGGGATTATAAACTGATCAAGCATCTCTATTAAGATAGAAGATACGGAAGATTTTTTTTTTCCAACACCATTTGCTGATATTGCATGGTTAAGAGTGTGCTAAGGCCTCTTCTGCCTGTGGTTTGCATTATAGTCGGCTGTGTTTCTGTTCAAGATGAAACGCCAACGCTGCTGTGAAATGGATTATTCACAGCAGCAGTGAATGCATTTTATGTGAGCTGTTGACCTGCCTTTAAATTCTACCAGACTAGTCCAATGTTACCGAGTTAAGATTAATGGGATAACACCTATCATTCATCCTATATCAACATGAATGGTCCTTACTCCCGATGAATAAGTGGTGAAATGTATGATGGGCATCTTTTAATCTGTCTACAAACAACATTTAAAAAGGCTGTAGTTGTTTAAACATTCAAACTGATCTCCAAACATTTAAAGCTAGGGGGTCTGTGTATAGAAAATCATCTAATGCATAAACTTGGATCTTTCTGTAATATTAATGGTTGTGTCCATTTGTGCCATTCAAATGCAGTGCTGCTCCTATAGTTTACATCCCTCTGAATGTATTTGAAGAGAACTGCTACATTAAAAAGAGAGATGACTTTTTTTTCCTTCAATTTTTCAGCAGAGGAGGCAGATTATAGCAATGGTTCAAGACCCGTTGGCATTCAAGAATGTTATTTTTCTAAAAACTAGTTTTCATTTAAATTAACTTTGATGTCTCAGAAGTGAATATAATTCTATTTGGTGCCTTTTTTAATGTTAAATGACAGGTTTGAATTTGGTAAATTAATTATTAATAGTCTTGTTAATCAAGTTAAACCAGTTAATTTACACAAACACATTTCGTATCACTGACAAAGGCAAAATAAGTAAATTACAGTGCGAACATGGAAACAACAATGAGAACGTAATTGGCCAATGCAAATCCTGTTTTGTGTCATGGCTCTACACAGACAGGTTATAGCTTCAAAATGTATACTTCAAGGTGCACAGGAGAATAGTTTGATATAGTTGAAAAAAGGTAGGTGTTTGCAGCTGCCAATTGTGGTGCTCTTTAGCAAGACGTAAAATCAGTTCTGTAGCACTGCAACCAGGAGACGACATATTCCCAGGAATGTCTAATGTGACAGCAAAGGCGACAAAACTCAGAATCTGTTCTTTAAGCTTTTCTGCACCTTTTCTGCTAAAAGTGTCTGGTTAAAGTGGCAAGTGTTATGACAGGGTGTGCCTGGCCTGCCTGAGTCAAAATGACACGCTGAGGGAAGTGGTTTGGTGCTTGAGAGATGACACTGCTCACACCACCTCCCTTCCCGTGGATTTCTCACATTACGTTGGGCCCAAATATGAGGAAAACTTAAAACTGACAACTATTGTTTTTCTTTAGTTTGAAAGGCAGGTTTACATTGAGGACACTGCTGTTAAATAGAGTTTTAAGTAACTAGAAAACTATTTGTGTCCCAATAGATTCAAAGGATTTTAAATTGATATACTCTACTTACCACTCAATCCCTGTAGTTTGCTGCACCTGAACCTGCCTGGGAACAAGATGGAGTGAAGTCTTTTCAGGAAAAAAAACATTATTGTCTATTATTAGTTATAGTCCTTTTTAAATACGTCCCATAGCTTTTAAATAATTATCTTGCAAATTTTTTTGAAATAAAAGTAACCTAATAATGTACTTTTTCCCCACCATAAAATATAAATTTATTTAAAATGTGTACCAAATATACATTTTAGAGTTGGCATTTATGTTGAAGTTGTTTAGAATTCCCTGCTGTTCTTTTGCCTTTTAATTATCTCTAACTTGCAGAAAAACGTGTCTTTATCTGACCAAACACTATTAATAACACTTGCACTTCATTGCACTATAATGCGTTTCCTCTTCTATATTTAATTTTGTATTACCACAAAACTGTTTTGTTTCCTTCTTATCTCTCTATCTTTTAATTAAAAAAATGCATGAATAAAAAGATTTCTCTGACAAACAGAAGATAGATGTTAATCATGCTTATATAATGTAAATGTTATACCTTACAAACAGTACATATTAAAACTCAAAATGACTGGGCTGTGCCTCTAATGTTACAAACCTGCATACTGCCGACTTGTAGGCCTCTTGCACCACTTTTGATGGTGTTCCTTTGACGTTAGGCAGCGAAGCTTTATTAGTTCTGTGGTTGTCGCTGGGCTTACACTTGTTGTCATCACTCTGGGGTGTTTCCTCCAGCTGAGGCTCATAAAACACTGCTTTGTGACGGTCCCTTGATGTGGTGTTTTTTTTACAGTTATAATACCCACAAATGAGACATGCACTGAATGAGATGCAGCGTGCTCATGTGTACGCACTTCTGCTGCTGATGCTTGCACAAATGCTTTGCTGGCTGGCTAAAGGGTGTTCATTAAAACAATTTCTTGGCACGCTTGCATAAAGAGGCACTTTTGATTCACTTTGTCAACATCACAGGGATGTTATTCCAGCTGTTGTATCTAATGTGAAAAAGGAGTGCATTAAATCTTTATTATACTAAAAACATTCCTGAAGTCATTTCTTGTTGCATGTAAGCTCCTCATCATTCAGTGGAGATGTTGTCCTCTCAAAAATTATCTTCAAGGTGCAGTATGTGCAATGTGTTCCACAGTCAAGGACTCAACATCGGAGATAGTCACCTTACAATCTTCCTGTTTTTTCAACACGGCCATGAAATTAACTCGCCCTTTATCTGAGATGATGCATGTATAACTGACCATTGAGATTGTACAGACTCACCATGCTCCCTGGCCATTACACTTTCCTCATAATTCTCCCTAAAGATACTGTGAAAACAAGCTTGTCTTGTTTTTTGATTTAATTGCGTATCTTGGACAAAGACATGGGCAGAGGAATGAAAGGTCTTGCAAAAGATCACAGCATGCTGTTGGAATCAACTAGAGTGCATCTTTGTGTGTTAGCTTAATGTGAAAACTTGTATGTCCTGCTTCAAGTGCAGCTGTCCTCCTGCCTACCACTGACACTCATTTATTCTGATCTTGTAATTTTTTTTATGCACTTAACAAATTGTCAATTAAAGCTTTCAGTCAATTAAGGTCAAATAAAGAAAGAAAAAGCAAGAAATGTATTTAGCTTAAATGGGGGAGGTGGAACAAAAAGCTGAAGTTAGTCAAAGAGGGGAAGGGGAATGTAAAAGGTGAGGACTACAGAGTGCTGTTGCTGGGTGTTTTTTTTTTTTTTTTTTTCTCTCAGCTGATGTGTGAATTTCACACGGTATATGCACGGATTACCTTGTGCAAACACTGGGCCTTTGCTTTGAATGGGCAACACAGATACTCGCAGCTAATGTTTTTCTCATCAGGGGCTACTCTGGCCAATCACACACTGTATGAGAGAGAGCAACGGCAAAAAGCAACGGGCCATTCATTTATCATGGCCATACTCCATTGTGCCTATGTTCTCATATTACAATGGGCCTAAACTATGCATGACCCTTTGTCATTTCCTACCATTTAAGTCATGTTTTTGGGAGAGCACTGCTGTTGTCCAGTTCAAACGTGCACTGGCGCTGCTGCTGCAGGGTGTGGGTCACGTCAAGTGAGGCATGGACTGGTACCAAATATTTAAGCCGCAATTCCCCAAGCCAAAAATATCTTGGTAAACAATGTTATCAGTGTTTAAACAGAAATATTCTTTTTTTTTTCTTTGGCTTTTAACCGCATTAGAAAAATACTGGCAGAATAAACTGTGATGTGATTTTTTTTGGAGCCAGTGATTATTATTTACTGTTCAAATCAGTGATGCACACGACCTACTGAACTTCAGCCATAGTGGAAACCATTATAGGGGTTCTGGGTAATCAATTCCACTTGAGCTTCAAGAAAAGTCCTTCAAGCATTGTAGTTAATGAACGGAAAATGAGCTGTCAATTATACAGGACAAATGTCCCATGCAAAAGGTGACAGAATCTTGTAAAACAAATCAACAGATGCAAGCATAAAAATCTTTAAAATTTTTTATTTTTTTCTCTCATCTGTAAGCAAACCTGTGCATGCCTCTTCATTAGCACTGGTCCTTTAGTCACTTTTTACTGTTTTTGAATTTTTCTTTTGTTAAATTTTATTCCTTAAGACACACAGCATCTCTGATCTTTGACTGTGTGCTTCTGAAACGTGTGTTCTGGTGTAATGGTGCACTGTAGAATGCGAAGGCTCAAGAACTGGCCACATGCTGTTGTGGTCAGACTGTCGCTGTCGCAGACGAGCTGGATTTTCTGGCCATGGGGCTGTTATTGCGAGTGTCACTGTGTGACATATTTTCATCAGATGGCAGAGTGGTTTCTTCCATATGGCAGTGCAAAATAAAGGCGAGTTGTGAAGACTGCAACACTGCACTTCTCTGTGTACAGTAACATCTGAAAAAGCTGGGAAAAGCAACAGAAGTTGTCTGTTTTGTTCTTATGTTTGTTTTTGGTGTTTTCTATGATGATCTTTAGCTTTGTTATTTTGAGGGCCATATTTACCATCTTAGGGTGTATTCACACCTTTTATTTGGGTCGGTTAAAACGGACCAGAGTTAGTTTCCCACGTTGGTCCAGACCAAGTGTGCAGGTGTGAATACACTCATGCAAACTTGGGTCCGGACCAAACAAGCGGCCCGAGATCCATCTGAAGAGGTGGTCTTGGTCCGCTTTCAAACGGACTCTGGTATGGTTCGCTTACAGTGAGACTATAAACTGGCCCCGATCCGGCCTAACTCCAGACATCATCAGCCTTTTTGGAGTTAAGAAGCTACCGTAGCCCAACCTATCATCCATCCTTTCTGCTCAGCACACACAGCATGTCTTCTCACTAGCAACTGTCCTCCAGCACACCATTGCTCTTTAAAAATACCATACAAAAAATAGCGTATGGTGAAACTGACAAAAATTAGCTGCTTTTGACATTCAAAATGATTTTCACAGAGTTGTAGCTATAACAAAATATCTCTGTAACAAGTGCAGTATGCAAGACCTCCATGATTCTTTTCCTCAGCATCCGCGTCTTTGCTTTTCCCTGTCCCTGCCATTTCTGGCCAATGGGATCAGCAATTTTCATACACATGCATGTTTACAAGTTTTAGTCCACTTGCAAAAAGTAAGAATATGATCCAAACCAAACAGAAACAATAAAGTATTCCATCTGAACCAAAGAAGCATACCAGGGGACATTATTACACAATAACTCGAAACCCAAGTACTGTATGTAACAGTCCTAGTAAAATAGCATTGCCTGTCTTTCCTGACTGATTTTATGCCTGCTCTCCTAAATCAGTTCTGCAGATGTTTGTTCACATAAAACTTCACTCAGGAATTTGTTCTCTAAAGTCTACTTTTTTCCCCCCATTTTACATTGCGGAAATATTCCATTTGAACCGCTGTTAAGTAGGCCTATGTTTATGGAAGGTACAAATATTGTTGGTTGGGTGAGGTGGCCTGCCGTAATAAAGGCCCAGTCTATCGAGTGACCTGCAGCCCGCCTCCAGCTCCCTCAAGATAAAAGCCAGAGGAAGGGAGAGGGGCATATTTGGGATTGCGCTGTGCTGCGTTTGGCTGCCTTGGGAGGAACATGAGAAAACTATAGCTGACTGCATAGAGTCTGTCATTTAACAAAATCTGCATGAAAATACTCTGCACACCCCCCTCTCTTTAAACACACTGAACCTGTCTGACTAGAAAATGGAGTAAACGCCAAAATACACCAGACAGTATGTAAATGTTGTTGATGTTTGAGTATCAATGCCTATTGTAAACAGTAGAAGTGAAACCTCAAGACATGGTAATGAGATGTGAATGCTCCATTGAGTGGTTTGTTCAAGATTTCAAAGAGGAATAAACTGCCTCTTTGTGAAAGAAGGATGCCCCACCAATGCCAGGATAAATATGTTGGTATTACAAGGTCTTTAAAAATTAAGCTACTGTATTAAAGTACACTGTACTGCGACTATAGTTCTAATGGAGGTATTCAGTGGGCTAGAGAAACTAAAATTTAACTGAAGGCTGAACCAGAAATCTTATAATCTGAATAAAGTCTATTGCCAAGTAAGTTAATTTCCCCAGTACTTTCAAAGTATTAAGCATTTGTCTTAATTGGTGAATGCACAAAAGAAAAACTGAAGTAGTAACACACCAGAAGAAGTACTATAAAGATAAGCTATTAAGGGAATGAAATTATTGAATAATTACAAAAATATACCAAGTCAGTAAAGATGTATACAATATGTTTGTGACACGTAAACTTCACAGCTTATGTTGATAGACTACATCTATCTACAAATAGCCTAAACCCACTTCAATGGAACCGTAACAAATTTTAAGATGAGAGCTCTTTCGACTTGTGAAATTAATTGGATTTAGGTTGTATTTTGTCACATAGTGTTTCCAGAGAAGAGAGATGGGGAAATGTGTAAAGCAGCAGAAACCCTGTTGCAAGTAATTTGGCAGTGAGTGTAAATTCTCGAAAAACTAACTGTGCAGCCTCACAGTGTCGCAGCATTTCTCTCATGAGTGCGTTCCAACTTGTGAGGCTCAAGTGCGACCTGCGCATGTGCGGACCCATCCTGAGATCCTGGGCGATGATCTCAGCACTGGCTTCATGTCTGCTATGAATGAGCGAAACTGCTCTGAAGTCGGTGTTTACGGAGGGCCCCGTTCTCTCAGAGGGGAGAACCAAAGTTAAATAAATACTTGCTCCATCCTGTCTGCATTAAGGGCCTGCACACATGGCTTTGACGTCAGAGTGACATTAAACAGGGTGGGGTGGCCTAGCAGCACTGACAGGAGCATACACACTCGGGTTCTTCCATAGCTTCCCCTTAGAATCCCTGTCTTCCTTTTCTTGTATTGTACCTTTTTGTCCATTTTTAACTCTTTCCACTGCCCTCCAAATTTGTGGACAACCTCTTTTATATATTTGACTGTAAGTTAAACCTTTTCAAGTTTTGACTGGGATAGAGCCCTGACTACATTTCTTAGTGCAGCTCTGCCTATGTATCATGCTAATTTTGGCTCGAACCTGTTCTCCTGGTAAACTGCTTGTACGATTGGACTGATTGTTATCAACTCAATGTACTTCACTGAGCTTTACTGTTTGTCCATTGAGTGTATTTCCTCGCTTTTACATCTACAGCTACTTGTTTTTGTGTGTGTGCCCTGCAGCCCCCAAACCAGTCTGTCGACATTCCTGTTAACATCGACAGCATTAGACCAGTGTGATCATAGAAGCTGACAAAACCGACAAGTAGCTGCTCATACCACCATGAGTTCTTGGAGTATGGTTTCAATGTGTGGCACAATAACTCATCTGCACGCCGTATCTTATGCAAGTGTTATACTCTGTAGTTAGTCGGTTCGTTATCCCTTTTAGGTAGCAATGTTTTATGACCTACGATTTAACGATGTTAATTGAATCACGTTTCATGTTTTGAACAACAGGGGCCGTTCTGTTTACAGCAAACATTCTTTCAACAATTTTTTGCAAACAGTTTCTAGCATTGCCACGTGAGTGTGGATGTTGATATTGAGGAAGCGTCATCCTCGTTCAAATCAGAGGTGTGGCAGCATAAATAAATCCACTTTAGCAAAAGGCATTCACTCACTCACCATCTGTGTATCTCCATTGCTGCTGTACAGACCAGTCCTGGGCCGTGTCAGCTCCATGTGGACCTAACGAGGATAATGTTCTGGTGGTTCATGTGTCCATGTGACCAAAGGTCTACAACTTAAGGTCCGGTCCTTTTGTGAAGTACTTCTGGGCCGCACATTTATTATTACTCTTAATACATTCTTTTAATGGGTGAAAATGCATATAAAGGTAACAGTTTTAAAAAAAAAAAAAAAAGTTGGTCAGAGAACTGTTTTTTATGGAAACACATGAGAACAGTGTTTATTATTGGGTTTGCTCTAAAGAGGTTTTAGGTCTCAGCTAAAGTTAATTAGAACTATTTAATAAACACAAAGTAATAAACAAGGTCAGAGGCAGATTCTTTGGGGGTTTTAAGTTACATTGTTAATATCCACTTATTCAAAGTTCCCAGCAAACTTATTCAAAGTTCCCAGCAAATTAAATTGTATTTAAACTGAATTTTTGTTTTATTTTATAAACTTGCAAATGGACCAACATTAGCCTATATTTAAGGGGTCAGTTGACATTTACTTGTTTGAACTGGCTTTTGGGGCAATTAGTCTGGAGCCCTGATTTGTGAAATAATAAAAGGGCACTTGTTCACTTCTAATTTGTCTCAACTCATCATCAAAATGAAATTGACAAAATCAACTCATGAGATCGGAATCGTGAAAAAATTGTGAGTTGAGTAAATCGTTACATTCCTACTTAATGGTATTGTTGTAGATGAATCAGGATAAGGGCGTTTCATGATGCAGCGTGAGCATGTTGTACATACACTGTGCTTCTGAGTTGCAGGTGGCCGTTATATCTCCTCTATGCACTTGTGTTCAAGATGTCGCATGTCATTGTGAGGCTAGTTGATGTTCCAAAAATTTGTGATCCTCAAACTAAAATGATCTGCTTTGTTCAAGGCATTTTAATGTAGCTCTGTTGGTTTTATAAATATTTTAATTTCATTAATTAATAATTTCATCTAGCCTGCAGAACTCTGAATTACAGTTTTTTCTCTACCATTATATTAGGGGGCACCCCGCCCCTCCAGCGGCACCCACCTAGATGGTCAAAGTCAATTTAATTTAATTTTCTATATAGCGCCAGATATTAACAACAACGAGTCATTTAGGTTACCTTTCCTATAGAACAGGTCTATACCTTGTTCTTTTATGAAATTAACTAAATAGCCTTATGTTATTTATCCTATTTACACAATAGCATGTAATTTCTGTCTCTGCATGGTTGCTCCTTTAAAATTTTCCTATGCTCTCTGTATCGCGCATGGGCAAACCCCAATGCGCCCACATACACGCATAAATCCCGAGGTCTCTTTCAGTGCCCTGTTGCATGGATCAGAAACCTCTGCACATTAAAATAAAGTGTTAATTAAGCATCTCGTTTAAGTCCAACAGCGCATCATAACTATACACACAAGTTCCTCTGTAGCAATGTAAAGGTACTGTTTATGGCATGTGATGCTGTCAAAATAAAAGCTGTCATTTGACAACAGCTGATACCACTTTATTTTGGCGGAGGAATCTGAGATCATTAAAGACACTGCTTCATATTATTAGATATTTGTATTTTAAAATAATTAGATTTATTTTATGAAGAGTAATCAATTATCCAAAACAAGAGAGTTGTGCTTGATTGTATTCTATTAAACATTCTAGGGGAAGACCCACTGTAACCCCTGACTGCACAGACCCACAAACTTTCTGACGTGAGATCTTTACAAGAACTTAAGGACTTAGTCTGGCAAAGCTCCGTAAGCCAGTCAGTTCCTCAGATATGTTCCGTACAGACCAATCGCATTTGAATGTTTGCTGGACCAAGTCTCTTGTTCAAAACAGTTTGCCTCTACTCTTCAATCAGTTTTAAATAATCCTCAGATTTTTACAGCATAAACGACAGATGTCATTTACAGCCAATCCGCCGCACGCCATGTTCGCTTGTTTACGTCTTTGTAGATTGTCGCCTAGCTAATGTCATGTCTGTTGCAATTCCGATTGGTTGGCCCCCGAGTCACCAAGCCCCGGTTTGAGGAAAAAGGAGCTGGCATTGAACTTTTCCAGACTCCTTGCTTATACAGCGAGGGGTCTGGCTTGCCAGGCTACGGGTAACTGGGGTGAAACTTGTGTCTTTTGTTTAATATTTCTGTTATACACACACTGGTAATGCTATTGGGACAATTTGACATATATTTCAATGATGTTTAAAATAGATACATTTCTAAAGCATAACCTTTTTATAAATGAAGGGAATGCATGACTTTGAAACACAAGTTTCCATTCAGTCATGGCAGTTTCTGATCAGTTTCAAGTATTTCTTGGCTGCTGATGACTGCAAATAATTCAGTGCATGGTCCAAAGACATCTGGATATGTTTTTGTGTTACAGAATACTTCTGAAACTAAATGTTGAGGCAATTTCACCAGACTCTTGGTCAAACTAATACCTATGTCCTACCATTGTCACTTGAGACACTGTAGAGCTGACACATGTATTTCTGCATTAAGCATTAGCTAACCTTGGAAAACATAGATGTAGCAGGATTTGATTCAAGTAGTGATAATGTTAAGTTAATCAGGTGTAAACTGTTGTAAGTGAAAGTTTGCATTAGTACTACTGCTCAGTTGATGTGAGGCATCAAACCAAAACCTTCACTCGCAACTCATTAATCATTGTCAAAACTTTAGGTATACACAGATCATTGCTTTGTGTGTGTCCTGGTCCTCCTGTTTCAAAACGAAAGCAGCGTATAATCAACACATTCTACATAAGCACTCTCTGCCACAAGGACCAAATACCTTAGCTCAACCCCTGTTGTGACTTTTTCTATACAGACACTCCCTGCTGGCATTGGTATGAGCCCTTCAGTCTAATGTATGAAATGACACCGCTGCTCTAAAGAGGGGCTGTTGTGCCTAGAGGTTGTTCACCTCTCGCATTAAGGTCACGGATGAACGCGCAGCACCAATCTGTGAGTGTGTGTGTTTGCTGGGAAACCCTTGAACGTAATGTTAAAGTTATGTTTGGCTAATGTTTGACCAAACCTCAGAGACCACATCATGAATGTGTGCAAGTGTTTAAAGCTATGTGTGTAGCCCATGATCTTTGAAGCTGTCAACATTCTTCACCACATGCTCTGTCATGATGCATAGAGGCGAATGGTGAGGCAAACCAGCTGTCCCTGCCTCTGGTCACAGCTAGGTCAACATGCACGCAGATGCACACTCAAACTATTGGCTAAATGTCTCTACGCTTTTTGGAGAGTATTTCAGAAGACGCATCTATTAAAAACACTAACAAACTCAAAATGTGGGGCATACCACTGATTTTTTTTTTCTTGGATGTGTCTAGAGGCCTACATGACAAAAAAATTAATAAAAATCATTATGGATTCGATGGAAAATTTCAAATGCTACCAAAAACATGACTTATTTGTCAGCAATAGCACACTGGCAAATTTATTTATTAATAGCAGTGAGATTGGACTTGGGTTATTCCTATATATTATGCATTGGTCCAGCTTTGGTCTCGGCCTTGAACGTTTACACTGGCTCTCATTGTAAATTACTTATGCCACTGCTCCAAATAAAAATGTAAATGCTGGCAAATGATTGATGTGTTAATCTACGTGTGTGTTTTTTCAGGTGGAGGAGGGAAGAGGAATGGTCGCAGTAAGAAATGGAAGGAGATGCTTAAACTGCCCCACATCAGCCAGTGTGAGGAGCTACGCCGCACTATCGGTAAGACGCTGTAGAAGTGTCGGGGGTGAGCGCCCAGAGATAACGTGCCATGCTGTTTTTGGGGTGGGTCTGTCTACAGGAGGAAGTTGAGATTGGACTTCCTTCCTTTTTCTACCCGTCTCCACCCGCAGTTTCAGGCAGCGGACAGGAAACTGTGTATCAGAGTTTGTATATGTCTAAGGGAGTCCGCTCACTGCAGGAATTTATAGTTATATTAGTCACAATACAAGCCTTGACAGAGAAATGTACTAAAGACTAAATATTCATTCTTGTGAAGTAAATTGTTCAATTAATTGTAACATTAATTTGAGGTTATATTGCCCAACCATATTTCCATCATGTAATGCATTTACAGTCACTTTCCACATTTATAGAATTAGCTGAGCACAACTTACTATTGTCGTTGTTCCCTGAAAAGCACAGCGTGTGTGATAGATGCAGTACACATTGTAACCATCCCTTGATATAATCTGATATTAACTTCTGTGTAGCTATATCTTAATGTAGGTTAGAGGTCTATCTACCCATTTGGACTGAATCATAGCATTGTAATTCCTGCTTCCTTCCTGATGCTGACTTCAGAGCAGAGGCCCTGGCAGAGAACTACTTCTGGGCCACTTTATGGTCCCTCCTCAGGCAACCCTGGTGTTTTCTGAATGCCACAGTGCTGTGTGTGTGGCTGGTTATGTGTGTAACAGTGCGTCACAGCTATCTCTGCCAGAGATTGCAGCGCTTACCCTCCCCCACACACACTCCCCCTTCCACTATCCATATCTCTTATTCCCTCCCTCTTTCCAGCACTTCAGAGCTACATTAGAGTGTCAGAACAGGAGAGCGAAAACCAAAGACTAAGGCTTTCTACAGTGCAAGGAAGGATCTGTTAAAGGCAAGAGAAAGTGAGAGAAAAACGCCACGTGCAAGGAGGAGGATACACGGTGTACCTATAGCTAATTGTGTTCATTGTCAACACCTTGAATGTATTTGTCATCAGCAAAGAAATGCTCTCTAATGGTGAATTTATGTCCAAATGTTTACTTGTCATGTCTTCTTTAAGACATTTGGACTGCATTGGGTTACATGTTTATGCAAGTATATGTGCGAACACGCAGCAGCTGTTGAGGATAACATACGTCAGTATTACATAGACGGTATTGCATAATTTCCCTATCACACTGAAGGCTGGATCAAAATAATCCCCTTTGCGTACTTAAACACTCAGACGTGTTGGTGTGTGCATGTCCGTATGCGTTCACAGCTGAAACGCATGCGCCCGCACTGCAGAATACAGTAAAGCTGATAGCAGTGTCTTTGTTGTGTCTTGATAATGTCAAGCATTTGACCTTAGCCTTGACAAGTGCAGTATACTGCTAAGAAGCCAAGATTACATTATGTTTGGAGCAGCCAATGTGTCTGCAGGGTCAGACTCCTCGTAAAACATTTAAAGCCTCTAATAATTAGAGGCTCTAAATGTTTATGTTGATTTGAGTCTAACTGATATAATTCTGCCCATGACATGTATTTCAATTAAAAGTTGAAAGTCTTATAACTACAGTCTTAGATTATATGAATGAGTGAATGAATGAATGAGATTTATATGAATATAATTGTTTATTAACGATTAAGATACCAAAGGTTATGATACCAATTGAAGATAACCTAGGCTTAGTCAGTTAAGAATTTTGCCAAAATGCCATTTTAGAGCAATTGAAAATATTGTTTCTATGGTAACAGTTGGTATCACCTGCTAACCAACAACAGAAAGAGGAAGACAGCATTGATCATTTGATGTGTTATTCTTTTAATACTTAAGCCACATGTTTCTTGTCCTATGTGGGATTTTTTTTATTTATTTTTGCGCATTCTGTGTCATTTCTTTATATTCATAAGTTGGTATAAGGTTGTCAACCCTTACCAAATGGCAGTTTTGTTAAGGTAAAAATGCACCTGAATCAAGGGCACATGTAGAGGACATTTTCATATTTAGAGACTAGACATCCTGTGCAATGTAAAATGTATACACAAAGTTTCTAATATGATAAATACCCCTATACATGTATAATGACAGCACTTTCCCATAAAATTGTAACACTGTAATAACATCTGTGCATAGTTTGTTGCCTAGACTTGTTGCTCAGTGATCCAATAACTTTCTGGAAGATTGCACAACAGTTTCTGTAACTTTTTATTATGCAAGTTAAAGTCTGTCACCTCAAAAACTGCAGCTCAATAGCCACTTGGCTAAAAAGAAAACTTCCATCTGAAGACTAAAAGCATATTCATAACCATGACTTAAATCCAGGACAAGAGTATGGCCTAATAAACCTCACTTTCTGTGTGCAATTGTACAACAGTAAACCACAGGTGTCAAACACCAGGGGTCAGGGGGCCAAAACCGCCCCGACAGAGGGTACAATGTGGCCTTTCAAGTAACTGCTATTTGTGATTTGTCCACTTGGGGTTGCGCTGTTTTAGTATCAGTACCGTAGTGGGTTCAGAGACCCAGAACTAAAGATTGCAGCAATGCAATTAATCTTTTGCTGTTAAATTCAGATGAAAATCTGTGTTTACCTGTTGCTGAGAGGTCAGTGATGCACCAATAAGAGTTAGCTACATTATTGCTAATAAATTAGCATTATAATCAAAGACATATTGTGGGGTTGAGTTTGTGGAAACATACAAGCTGAAGGCTTTTGCCAACATAATCTATTTTTGGTTATTTTGCAAAGTAGAAAAATTGGAGTTGTCGTTAGTTATAGGTTATTCTATTATTTTACTGGTCCGGCCCACTTCAGATCAATTTGGGCTGTATGTGGCCCCTAAACTATATTTAAAAGCCCTGCTGTATACCATATTTCAAACTCGTATTATAGAGGTTTACCTTTTTGATGCATCATTCATTTGAAAGACATGTAATGTTTCAGTTCACAAAACACAAACAGTTCATAAACAAATTGACATGTACACACTTGTGGCTTCTTTTATTGGACAGTGTTAGTAACTTATTGAGTCACTGTTAGAAATGGATTTTGTAGAAAGTATAAACATGTTTTTGTGTTTAAGTCAGGGGTCCAGGCACACTCCCTTGGTTCAGTACTGTACCCAACTGACCCATTGTTGTGACATCTCAATCAAGCTGTTGTTCAGTCGACCTTGTATTGCCTTTATCTGCGTTGTGTGGATAAGGGGGGTTCCCAGCTTTTGCTCACAGCAAGCCTAAAACAAAATCAAAGATGAAAGTCAGTGTCTGATCTCAAGTTCTGTTTATTATATTTAAAGATTTTCTGGGAGATTTTTCTGAATGAGATTTTGTTCTTCAATTCAAACACAATGGTCCCACACAGGGGGAAGGGAAGCAGTAAAAATATATATGAAGATTTGTGTTTTGTGGTTGTATAAGTTTGAATGGGAAGCACCGAGCTGCAGAGCTGGCCCAGTGCTGTGTAATAAACAGTGCAGCTGGGAGGGCTGTTGTGAAGATTTGATTTACTGTTGGAGGCTGTCCTGTAGCTGTCACCACTCGGAAATCTTCATCCCATGCATCCCACTGCCTCCTCCTCCTCTTCCCGCTGTGTACAAATGAACGTGTGTGGCCTATTTTTGTTTGCATGTTTGTCTTGTGTGTATGCTTGTCTTTGCTGTCAGCTTGTGATGGAAAACGTCCTGGGTCTTCTTCCTCATTTGGTACCAGAGGAAATATGACTCAAATGGACACCATTAGTCCTAATAGACTGGGGCCAGCTGCAGCAAACATGCACGTAAGAACTGCTTATGCATGTACAGAAAACACAGATATGCTTTGTCTTTAGAGTAAACAAACAACTGCTTTCAATGGACTGCTTGTTGGTTTTTGCTAATTTATGCTCCTTTTCCCGAACCCAAACCGTTCTTAAAAATCTGTTAAAATAGCATATTTTGTTAGCTTAACAAGTGCATGTGGTATCTTCCCTTTATAAGCAATGCAGGGAATTGTTTTGTATATCGGTGGTTTTGTTGAAATTAGGGGTGTGCACAAATAGTCAAACATTTGATCTGCAATATTTATTGGAAAAATAAAAACACTATTTGAATTTTGCTGGACATAAATGAAATGAAGCCTTAACACAAACTAAACCTAGTTACACCTATGCACTGAGTGGAGCTGTGGAGCATGCAACGGAAAACGTTAAGTGTTGTATTTGATGACAAAATGGCATCCTCTGCCTCTAAGCGTAGCAAAGTTTGGAATGACTGAAAATAATCGGTTAATTGTTAATAGACTAAGAAGCAGACTTTCACCTGATCACGTCATGCTTGTTTTCCTTAACAAGAATGTGTAAAACAATATATATAATAGTATTTGTTTGCGCTGCCGTTTTTTTTCCCTTTTACTTTTGGGTTTGCAAACATTGTTTATTTTTCAGCTACAAAACAAAAGATGTAACTTATTAATTTGTTTGTATATAGATGTAGATATAGATAGATGGATATAGAGAAAGATATATCTCATACATACGCTTGTTCAGAAATGACGTTCTGAATGTTATTTCTGGACAAGCGTGACCTAACATTAAACTCAGAATATCATTAGAGAGTTGCAGAGGGGACAATAGAATATAGTTGTATAGATACATATTTATCATTCAAATTTTACTCTGGGTTGAAGTATTTATGAATGCCCAATTGTATGACCATTAACCTCATCGCCTACACCATCATCAGAGACTCCATCCTCAACTCCCGTCATCGATCAGTACTCCTTCTCCATCAACTCCACCTCTTCCTCCTCCTCTGTCCACATCGCCGTCTCCAGGTTCCTCCACTAACACTCCTGCTCCAGAGATGTCTGAGCAGCCCACTCTGTCAGTGACTGAACCAGCTGTACTGATGGAGCTGAGTAATCTGCGCCCGGGAAAAGCTGCAGGTCCAGACGGTGTCTGTCCACGACTTCTAAAAGAATGTGCTGATCAACTCTGTGTGCCATTGCAGAAGCTCTTTAACCTGAGTCTTCAATTAGGTAGGGTCCCTACTCTGTGGAGAAATCCTGTATAGTAGTAGGTCCCTAAAGTAGAGCATCCAGTTGAACCATTATAGACCAGTAGTTCTAACCTCTCTTATATTATAAAAAAAACATTTAAAAGGTTTTCTAATTAGAATCTTAAGATCACAGACTCGACATGCTCTAGATCCCCCACAGTTTGAGGATGCTATACTGTATCTGTTACATAGGCTCACCTGGATGAACCAGGTGGTTATGTTAGAGTTATGTTCTTCTGAATTTTTATGTGCATTCAACACCAGCAAAACGGGCTATTCTTAGTGAAAAACTTGGGAGTCTGGGGTGGACTTATCCTTAATTATGTGGATCACCAATTACCTTTACAGGTAGACCACAGTATGTCAAGCTGGAGAACTGTCTCTCAAAGACTGTCATTAGAAGCACAGGGGCTCCTCAAGGTACTGTTCCTGCTCCATTCCTCTTCACGTTATACATACTACAGAGTTGTAATTGTAACGCTGAGTCCTGCCACATTCACAAATACAGGAATACAGGAGCCTTATAGAGAACTTTTATAGAAAACTAATATATTTTATTCTGTATATTATATCAATCTAATTCTGAACACCTCCAAAACAAGTCGTTCGGAGACTCTAGTTGAGGAAGTGGAGCAACGGACACACAACAGGACGGATGCTATACTGAACAACTTGGACCATCCCCTGCATTCAGCTTTTCGTCCGAGATCAGTGAGCCACAGGACAGAACGCAACAAGAACTCCTTTTTCCCGACTGCCATAAGACTGTACAATAAATACATATATGGCAGATGAAGACATTTGACTCAACTTAATCGACTCATTTGAAGAGACCCAACAACTCGATGGGGATTAATAGTTGTTTTCAATTTTTGGGCCATTACTTTGTCGCTCCCTGTTTCCAATCCACCTTTTACTGTCACTATTAAATAAAAGCTTTGATAAATGCCAAAAATAAATATAGGTTTAACAATTTTGAAGTGCTTTTATATTCAACTTAAAAATATATGGTAAATGGTTTATTTGCCATATACTGTATATTTTCATGCTAAGTGTGAATGCCTGGCACATGAAATAACATAACTTGTGGATATACTGTAACATTTTTGCTTCTCTGCCTTTATGTCTTTTCCTTTCAGAGAGGGACTACACCAGTTTATGTGAGAAGCAGCCCATCGGCCGGCTGTTATTCCGTCAGTACTGTGACACCAGGCCAGAGCTGAAACGCTGCATTGAGTTCATGGACACTGTGGTAAGACTATATGAGTATATTTCTCATTTCCTGTAACTTCTTTCTGATACATCTGTCTGTCTTGGCTTGTCTCTCATTTCCATCTTTCTCATGAGACTGTCCTGAACACAGTCCTCCAGTGTGTGTGGAATAGGAGAATATAGTTGTGATTTAGTTCTTTGCCTAGTCTTGGCAGTCAGGACTGTTGGGGGTGATTAGAAACTTAGACAGGCTGTCAGAGTGGACCCCTCCCCTGCTTCTCCATGAGGTCAAGCCCACGTCAGAGGTAGGTCTCCTGGGTGAGAAGGCAAACACAGGCCCAAGCTTGTGTCTAGGCCCCTGGAGGTATGCAAGAAAGGAAAACGGGGATCATGCTTATTTAATGAGAACATAGCAACATTAGTCTTTCTCGAGGTAAGCAGACAAGTCAGGAGGGGGTACATGGGGAAACTGAGTGACAAGCACCTTTTACTGAGGCTGGCTTCACAAAACGTAATATATCCTAAAGAAAGTAAGCCAGTTGTTTTTTCACACAAAGAATTAATTTTAGGACACAAATATTGTCTCCCCTTAATGAAATAAAATTTACCTAGAAAAGATAAATCCTTTTGGCCTGACACTTTACCCTTTTCTTGGGAAATTAGAAGTCATGCTGGTCTTTTCCATCTTGATCTTCCTCCCTCTTTGTGCTCTCTGTGCTTATTTTTGGAGATCGTAGTGATGGTTAAATGGGTATCTGGCATCTTATCTTTTTATGTGTCTTATAATGGCTCTTACCTATGCTTTGTTTCCAACAGGCCTTGTACCAACTAGCCCCTGATGAGAAGAGGAGGGACTGTGGACTGAATGTTTTAGACACATACTTTAATAATGGGGTAAGGCATATATTTAGGGGAAAAGCATAAACGTAGGTTAGAACCATGCAATCCTTTGTCAATTTCTTGTAAAGGATGTTTAGCAGTGTTGGTGTGAGGTCACACCCCTGTTACTGTTTCCTTTATTAACAGTAAAGGTTGTTTTTGACTTTCAAGAGTGTCAATTGCAGATAACACATTTGTTTCTTTTATTGGTGCATTTACGTCCACAAACTTGTACCTTCAGAGTAAGGCTGGACAAAATCTAGTTTTGATCTGTTGTTTAAACTGTAACACCTTCTGCAGGCTTTATACTAACATGTATTTGTTTCTTTGCCTATTTTGTTTATTTCACTGGATGACCTGGAAGTCGGCGGCCCATTTGCCTGACATATCACAGGATGTGGTCGCTGAATGCCGGGAGAGGTTGGAGCAGAGTCCTTGTAAGGAGCTCTTCAATGACTGCACCAAGTAAGTCTACCTTCTTCCCAGCACCTACATGGTCTATTCAGTCTCTATACTGGTGGCAGTGATCTTGCCAGCGTTTTAGTTACGATCACCCCTACACTGATCCTGTTAATTAAATGTTGGTTGCATAAAGTTTGTTTGTTTGTCTTAAGGATTGAGTCTGGCCGTCAAAGCGGTAAAGGCGGAGTCCTGTTCCTCCATAGACAGTATGTGATTGTAAACCTTGTCACTGGTGATGATGAGGCAGCTGGCACCTGGAGTGCAGCGCTACACGCACACACGATTTAGGCCAATGAAAAAGTGCACTGGGCAGAGAGAGCATCCGGATGGCTGGCATGAAAACAACAGCCACCTCAGTGGTCGTCGCACACTCACAGACACACACAGATATACAAATTCACTCACACTTTTGCAGGTGTTTCTACTTCCTGCTTGGAGAGCCAGGAGAAGCAAACAAACTAGGGATTATTGCTCTAAATGTTCTTCTCATTGCACAGGCGCACATGCATACAAAAGAATACTCAACTTTGGAAAATTATTTAATTCTGGGCAGAACTATATTGTAAAAATAATCCTAAATAAATTCAGTGTATTACTTTTTTGTCACTGAAGCTATAATTATAAGTTATAGAACAAGTTAAAAATGATTCATAAATAGTCTAAGAAACAATGTTTTTCTTTAATAACTGTAACATGTATAACATCTTAAACATATTGAAATGCATAAAAAGCAAACACACACACCACAGTTTTGGTATAATCTTGACTAGTTCTCACACGTTTGGGGGGTTTTGATGCAAATGCTGCGTCCAACTTTTGAGTCATCAGAGCTTTCCTTGGAGAGAAGTGGAATCTGTTAGGAATTCAAGAGAAGTGGAAAAGCTGGTTGGGAAAACACTGTTATGTGCTCAGACTGCCCTCTTGTTTTTGGAAAATGGAGAGCTGATCCACAGTGAGACTTTTCAAGTCTGTCATGATGCTGATCAGCTTTTAGAATCCCTCTTGTTGCTGTTATTGTCTGGATAATAATCAGTTATTATGTGGCCACACTGTTGCATCATTGCCACACCTATTCATAAATTAATAACAAAATGAGGAGCACTCTAAATTTACTTTAACTCAAAACAATTTTTACAGCCTATGTGATGTGGGAGACATTTTTGTAGGACACCGTGTTTTCTTTTTGGCCATCACTTGTTCCACTATCGTGATTATTTAAATACATCATAAAGTTTACTTTTTCTGAAATTGTTCTATTCCAATACGTAATTGTGACCCGAGGATAATTTCTTCCTTTTCTTAGGGAAAGCCTTTAGGAAAGCATTATGCTGCACGTGGAAGCCTGACGTTTGGCAGAGACACACTTCCACTCACAGAAATGTATTAGCTCACTCATGGGTTTTTTTCTGCTGATGTGGAGCATCCATTTATATCATAGTCAAAAGTGTGGCCGTTGACTATGTTTTGTGAATCCCAGATCTGAACAAAGATCTCTGCAGAGTATCCTTTGTATTTTCTGTTGCTGCTCTCATCATCTCAAACGTTATACAGTAGCTGTGTTTAAGGTTCAATTAGGCACTGCAAGACTTTCTAAAGAGCCTTGATGTCTGGAGAAAGCCTAGTGATAAAATTAAGGAAGATAACAGTTATATTATTATATTATTAAGAAAGTTTTACAAAATAAGATGAGTTTGAGCAGAGTTAAGCAGTCATACTTGTTAATGGGCTATCCAATACATGTAAAAGGGTATTAGGCATGTGCCCTTTTATTGAAGCACTGCTTTTATTTTTACTATACTTTCCTTGATTCAGGAAGTAGTCTATTTTTATTGGTATCAGTTTTTAATGTCTGGTCATGGTTATAGCTTCATTGTTTTTGCAAAAGTATATAAAAAACACAGATTATTATGGTTGTTCAAAGTCGGTGTGGCACATGGCATCGTTTGGGTCTATATTATACACACCAGTAAGGTGCCCCAATGGTGGAAACTCGACTTCCAAATGTTTTGCCAAGAACAGCTGCTCCAGTGCTCTTGTTAACCACAGGCAGCTATCCTCATCCTCGCGAGTGATGAAGTCATTTTATAAATGGTTAAGGGAAAACTCTTCACCAAATATGAACATCTCCGGCGCCTTTGGGTGGCAGAGGAAGGATATTCACTGGAGGATGGTTTTCAGTTATGTGTTGAGGCTTGGCAGTTTACAGTTTGATCTCACTCGCTGGTACGAGAGAATAGTATCAATCTGCTGCAGGAAGTTGGTCTGTGTGAATATTATATCTGATTTTAGGCTATCAATACTATATTCTGTTCTGTAGGTTACTGGTGTTGTATATTCTTTCTTTTATGGTCAGACTGAAAATCATACTGTGTTGGTTATCTGTTTTAAATAAATGTTTTTATTTGCTTTTTGAGAAATAGACACATTATTTCACTGTTACTTGCTTTGGTAGTTAGTTCATAGAAGCTTGTTACCTCTGTGTTAAAGAGGACATGATGTTTAAGTCAAACAACATATGGTCAGAGCAGTTAGAGAGGTTATTGCTCGTGAAGACATCGGAGAGTTAAGTTTTAACAACTCCTGGTGGAATGTCAGATAGATCACAAGATGAGCTTACTGTGACCTGGTTTAGCACTTCTTTCCTCAGTGAACTTTTACATTTTCAGTCCACATTTTAAAGTGGATAATGCTTTATCTCAGGACTAGACAATGGAGATGAATCTAGTATTGTTTTTGTTGACAAGATGTTTCTTCTTGAGGGAAGTGTTCAAAGGCATTTTTGATTTTTCACAGTGAATTTGTGAAAGCTTTGAATCAATGCCAGTCGTACCTGACCGCATACACAGATATTTATCTAGAACCCTTGGTGGGCCAAAACGGAAATGTATTAGTGGGCCACGGGCCATACAAAAAATCTTTTGCATGTAATTGAAAGAAATGCTCCGCTCCATTTTGTTCTGACGAAGTAGCGCCTTGTTGGAGCCCTGCAAACTTAACCTGTTTGACCCAACTTATGTTGTTTGACTCAGCCCTTTCAAAAATCAGACTAGTTGTGGACTTAGAACGTGTGGAAATGTCCACACATGCATAAAACTACCTGAATTGTCTTATTTTTTTAAGACCCTTTTAATCTTAATGTGAGCCCCTTGAGTGAGTAGCCTGGCCAGCCTCGACTAACTCTTTTTCTATTCTATACAAAGATCTTAGTGTGGTACCCTGTTGCTTGCATTCAATTTCATGGGCGGGGTTTACGGGCGTAATGTTAATGGCTTGTGATTGGTCTGCCGAGGAAGGGATTCGCTGTGAGAAAGGGAACAGACTGTTTGGCGGTCTGCTCCCTTCTATACCAGGCTAATGAGTGAGGGAACCAGGCTGTTTCTGGGATATGTATAAACCCAAATGCTCCCTTTTAATGCAATAGGCTATTACCAATGGTTAAGTATGCTCAACAATTATTGCAGATATAATCAATCAGGCAATTATAGTTGCAAAACATGACAACCACTGGTGGGCCAAATCAAACCCCTTTGTGGGCCAATTTTGGGGCCCCGGGCCCCACTTTGGGCACCCCGATCTAGAAAATTTAATACAAAATCAGATATAATAGGCCTTATTCTGATGAGTCTTGTACCTATAGCTGTAGACTGTTTTAAAAACATTCACCACTACTCTTTTTACCTCCAGAATAGTTCGTGATTACCTGAGTGGAACTCCATTTTCCTCCTACCAGGAGTCCATATACTTCTCTCGTTTCCTGCAGTGGAAATGGTTGGAAAGGTAAGTAATCTGCAAAGATTATACACATAATACAGCAAACATACAAGCTACTGATTTTAGTTTCTGTAAAAAATGCTGTCTACATAAATTCTCTTGCCTATCCTTTTCCCCATAGATTCTTACTGAACTTACTTTATACTCTTCTCTGGGCCGCTCCTTAAATGCATGCCCACACTTAACCTTCGAATGAAAATTCTGTTGAAAGACATGCATTAGTGATGTCTATTTTTTTAAGAGGATCAGTCTATGTTCAAAAAGCCAAAAAGGACACAGTACAATGGCGTTACTGTCATTCAGTGATTTTGTTATGTTCAATAATTAATGATGCTTTGGCTGGTAACTGAAGCAGGGTGAAAACTGAAGTCATCAGGGTGAATTAATAATAAACAAGGGCATTAGTCTGTCTGATACAATCTAATCAGTTATTTTGTCTAATTTTTAATGTCTCTCTTTTCCTCTGTTTTATTCCTGCAGGCAACCAGTAACCAAAAATACCTTCAGACACTATAGAGTACTAGGAAAAGGTGGTTTTGGCGAGGTGAGTGGCTTTCACCTAAAGCATAACATTGAAATAACCGCGATGATTAACCATGGTCTTTTTAAGTTTTTATGACCAGCACTGAGCACCAGTTTTTATGACCAGCACTGAACGTTATGTTTGGAAATGAGATGTTGGAGTTAATGATTTAAGTTCATACCAGTGACCTTTATCAGTTAGTTAACAGCCAGTTAGTTGACAGTCGAAGAAATCTGTGGTGTGACATAGTCCCTTCCATTAGTTTGACTGGGTTTTATAGTGTATTTCAAGTGAATGTCTGTGTTTGATCGTGTTTCCTCGCTGCTTGTTTTCCAGGTTTGTGCCTGCCAAGTACGTGCCACCGGTAAGATGTACGCCTGTAAAAAGCTGGAAAAGAAACGAGTGAAGAAAAGAAAAGGTGAAGCAATGGCACTAAACGAAAAACGCATTTTAGAAAAAGTTAACAGTAGTTTTGTAGTAAGTACCTTTTTTCTTATTCATTATTTCAGTAGATGTGTTTTGACTGCATTTTGTGTGCCTGCTGGATGTGTAAGCTACTGGCCGTAGGGTACTGCAAATCAAATTGAACGTGCGTTTGCGGAGGCTGTCGATCAGCTGTTAAAGACATTGCACCCACTTGTGTTTGTTCAGTGACATCTGAACCAAATGGATGAGGATGGGTGTCCCTGTGGAAAGTGTCCTCACAATAATAAGTCATGTGGCACAATTAACCAGCTGCCTCTGACAGCCTTGTTAGTTGAAATGACAAATATGTTGTTTATCTTTTACAAACGTGCCTCATTTGATTTGAAGAATTGTTTTTTTTCTTTATTTTGTTTTACTTTTTTTTTTACTGTAAAATTTACATTTGAATGTGTCATTTTTAAAGCAAGAAAGCAAAATATATTGCCTCAATTATCATTTTATGCTTCTGCAGGTTTATAGTGAGAATACAGCATTTTTATATGGGCCATACATAAATAATTACCAAAAATTAAGAGTTTAGTTACTACGTAGGCATTTATTGTTTTAAATCAAGTATTATCCAATTCTGTGTCATTAGAAAAAAGATTTAACAAAAACATTTTAGGAAAATTATTTTCATGCTACTCAGTCATTCAAGCTCTTCTGTGGGGAAATTTGTTTGCTTTAGACATTTGAGTAAACTGTGTTTATTGGGTTGATTTTTGAAGTGAAACTTTTTTTTATATTTTAAAGAATTATCCATTTTCTTCCGCGAACATGCCTCATCTTCTATTATTGCACCAGGGGCCTTCAGTATTATTGTCACAATTACATAGAAAATGTGTACTGTATATTATTACAGTTTAAGATGCCTTAACCTGAGACACACAGAAGAAGTGTCTGTTAACCAAGAGTTAGATACTTGGCTGTCTGCTTAAGATATAATTTACAATTTTTAAATTTTAGGAATGATCAAATGCCATTAATCTAAAATCAGAATCCTGGCCTTTGATCTAATTTACTCTTCAGTTTGTGTGAGAACATGTGTAGACGCCACTGTGGTCGTTTGTATGTTTCCATGAAGTCCAACTGTCTCAGGTGCACACAGGAAAAGAGAACTTGGTTTTGGCCGAGTGTTTTTCTTATTGCTCCCAGACCAGAACATTACAACAAGTGCTAATTCACTGGTGTTGGACAAGCTAGTTAAAGAAGGACAAGAAGGAAGGACAAGCTAGTTAATTTCGGCTTTGTTTGTTGTGAGTATTTTGTATACAGTAGTTCTGTGTACATGGAAGGTTATCTAAATCCGCAGTGGTTTTCTGTTCTGTAAAAGAAAAAACGAAGGGCTAGTATGAGTCTGTGTTGAAGCTTGTGTTTGGATTTGGTGTTTTCTGATGCTGCACGACCTGTACTGTGCGTCTTTTTTTTGTGTCATTCGAAAGTTATTTGACTCATTGCAAAAGCATGTGTATAGGCATGTATGCATTTGACACACACTCAGATGCAGAGTGGGCTTTTTTCCAAATCCCAGTCTTGCTGCTCTTGTCACCTGGGATTGGCACATGATTTGTGTGTGTGTGTGTGTGTGTGTGTTCATGCTCTGTGCTGCAGGCAGAACTGATGACTCTTCATGTGCCTCTCTACCTACGAGAGCAGCTCTGTTGCCTAGCAACACTGACCAAACATCAGCAGCGAGGAGAAGAGTCAAGTGCTCTCTCAAACCCCTCATCTCTCTCACTATTCTGCTTCACATTTTTGTTCATGCATAGTGTTAGTGGGGGCCCACTGTTAGCTAATGTTTTTACTGATATTACAGTTTGTGTTGCTTAGATGTGTGTTGGTGTTGCTCTGGGCAAGGTGACCTTGGTCTCACGTGCCAGGTGAGATTGAGACAGGTGTCTCCTCAGTTTGTTGGCCTACAAATGAAGAAACAAAAATAATCCCCTTATATTGTCTTTCTTATGTTTGCCTGTTTTATGGATGCTGGCCTACATTTTCAGTGTTTTATATATATATATATATATATATATATATATATATATCTCATGAGCACGTTTTTTTTCTTGGGCCATAAGCCTTTTCCCATCTCCTCTTGTGGTCTGTCATGACTTCATAACGGAAAACAGATGGGATTCCTCCTGATGGCAGCCACATCCTGCTTATTCACAACAACACTGTACCCTACAAGTCACTGACCCACAAGGGAACAGGGGCAGGGGACTAGTGGGAATGAAGAAGGGAAAGATAAATGGTGGGATCAGGGGTACTAACAGTGGAAAATCTGTATTTTGTTTTTGCATGGACATTCCTGATGTTCCTATTGAATATAATGGAATATTTTAACAGACCAAATGAAATGGCCATGTTCTGGTTACTGTCTCTCACCGCTGATTTTCTTCCCCCTTTTTCTCCTTATGCCCATCTCCACTTTACCGTTCCCCTCTCCCTTGATGCCACTTCCCTGTACTGCCTCTTTCCTAGGTTAGTCTAGCTTATGCCTATGAGACCAAGGATGCGCTGTGCCTGGTGTTAACCATTATGAATGGTGGCGACTTAAAATTCCACATTTATAATATGGGCAACTCAGGCTTTGATGAGCAGAGGGCCATCTTCTACGCTGCTGAGATCTGCTGTGGCCTTGAGGACCTGCACCGTGAACGGATAGTCTACAGGTTAGGTCACGGGACATCCTTTTTTTTACTGTTTTTAAAGTGGATCAAAGTTGTTTCTCGCAGATCTGCATTATGTAATATGTTATGTAATATAAACTCACCTTTTAAATATTGCAGAATTTAAGGTCTATTCATTTAAAAGATGATGCTTAATGTTATTTTTACTAAGCACTTTCTAGTTAGACATACAGTATGTATTCAAGATAATTAAAGCATGAGTGTAGCTCAGTTCAGTGCATGATAGCAAATGAAGCAAATAAAGATCTGTGTGCAGATAAGCTAACTATTTTAACGCATGCAGGGAATAAAGGATGGAATGAAATGTCAACAGAATGACAAGTTAAACGAGTTCCAATATGTATCTAGGATTTTATTAATTATAGTCTTGATCTATTTTTGTATCAGTGTATTATCAGTAGTGTAACTTACTAATCTGTGTGTTTTTTATTTTTTATCACAGGGATTTGAAACCTGAAAATATTCTTCTTGATGACCGTGGTAAGTCAATGTTTGTAAATGAATTGACATTTTGTATTCGGCTCTTCCTTTGGTATAGCCCTTATACGTATGAGACAAATGAACACTGTTTACAGTGTCTAAGCACAGCAGTGTCTCTGTGCCTCCTACCTCCTGCCTAAAAGTCACCTCGTGTTGTGCATCTGTTGAGTCATTCTCATACTATAGTCAGTCGCTGTAGCATTGCCTGATCTCAAATAGATCTCTTTTACAGGGTTACCACAGGTGCTTGAAATCCTTCACAATACTTGCTTTTAATGCTTCAATGTGTGCTTGAATTTGAGAAAAGAAATGTTTGGAAATAAGTGTTAAGTAACAGATGTTTTATTTCTTTTTAGGCCATATCCGTATTTCAGATTTAGGCCTCGCAGTTCAAATCCCCGAGGCTGAGACGATACGAGGGAGAGTCGGCACTGTCGGATACATGGGTGAGTTTTGGCTTCCGCCCCCATCTGCATATGCTACAGTGATTACTATATGTTAACCCCCCACTGTCCATCACATCTTTAGCTCCAGAAGTAATTCAGAATGAGAGCTACACCTTCAGCCCAGACTGGTGGGGAATGGGATGTTTAATCTTTGAGATGATACAAGGCCAGTCGCCTTTCCGCAAACGCAAGGAACGTGTCAAGCGGGAAGAAGTGGACAGACGAGTGCGTGAGGACCAAGAGGAGTACTCTGATAAGTTCTCTGAGGAAGCAAAGGACATCTGCAGGCAGGTGAGCGAACGAATAGCTATTGGGTTAATTGAGATTTAAGTTGGTTATAACCAATATTAGACCAGGGTAAGTGTGATTATACTTATGTTTATATGTACAGATTGAATTACTGTAGCAGGCAACGGGCGGCAAGTTATAGTCATTCCTACCTAAAAATATGTTGCCCAATAATAACTGTGAACACTGACCTGTGAACACTGACCTTAAACGGTACAGAACTGTAGGTTTATAAAAGTGGTAAAAGGGCCAAGATACACATTAGGATCAGATTGATCTATTTATCTATGCCTTTTTAATATGGTGTACCTCAGTCCTTATTTAACATATGATTTGAAATCTTTTGTCTCTTTTGACTCTTGTCATGTTCAATCCCACCGCTCTGTGTCTTGAAGCTGAGTGGGAGGGGACGGGACGTTTATTTGTGTGACGCGGTGGAACATTCTGACCCGAGGTTCGGCAGAATCAAAGACTCCCCAGGGAGAGGAAGAGTGGGGCAGGGGGTGTAGCAGGGAGAAAGATAAGGAAAGAGAGTGCATGTTGAGGGTGGATTGTGTCACACAAAAGACAAGGCTATTATAACGGCCCAAAATAGACAAGTGATCTGAGCTGTCAAAGGCAAAAAGTGAGAGTAGTAAATTGGGTAGATGTTGTGTAAGATGGAGAAAAATGGGAGGGAGGGTGGTGAAAAAGTGAACATCTATTCTAGTTTGTTTTAGGCAACTGATCAGCAGAGCTAAAAGGTACAGTAGTAGCCATAAGCACTCATCCACTTTGAGTCTGGTTGTCTGTAGGTGTTGCAGCTAATGTTATAATAGAGACAGCAGCTCTCTAATGTTGCCCATAATTGTGTATCTTTGCTGCATCAGACCTGAGTGAAGGGATTTGTGTTTATTACATTATGCAGAGTCAGATACATGTGTGCATTTTACATCCAAAGTTTTAGTTTGTAGTTTACTTTACTGAACTGGCATTCCCTTTCCTCTTGTGTGTGTCTGTAATATACTGGAGTTATACAAAGACTGTTTGTCTACATTATGTTAAGTAATAACTAATTTAGCAAAGCCTCCGGGCTACAACACACTCATTGCAAAATTATTTTAACCTCTTCTCTCTTTGCCTCTTCCTCCTGTTGTGTGTTAGCTCATGGCTAAAGACCCCAAGGAGCGGCTCGGTTGTCAGGGTCGTGGGGCCATAGAGGTTAAGCAGCACCCCATCTTCAGAAACATCAACTTCAAACGGCTAGAGGCCAACATGCTGGATCCTCCCTTCATTCCTGATGTAAGAGCTCTACACACAAACTCAGACACTGAGTGCAATGCACTATACGCAGCTTGTAGCATGAAACCAATGGGAGCGGCAAATTAGTATACAGGAAATACCATTGTCAGATGTAAACAAGCATTTCCAGTATAAGTGCTTGGTGGCAAACAGAGCAGTAGTAGAAAAAGGTTACATTACATTCAAGCATATGTTGTATGTAACAGAAAAAAACAATCTTCCCCATAAACAGGCATTATATGATTATATCAGAACACAAGTTAACCATTGCCTGTTTTGTGCCATAAATAGACTGAGAGGGAGAATGACCTACCTGAGAAGTTAACTCACTTGTTGAATGTAGATAGTGTTATCTTCATTTCTATTTTAGTTTATACAGGTCAGTAGGACCGAGCTAAAGAAAGGAGCCTAAGGAGTTCCAATACAATATTTAAATAATACATTTTACTAACAATGTTGTTGATTTACAATGGCTGTTGTCTCAGCCCAGGGCTGTTTACTGTAAAGACGTCCTGGACATCGAGCAGTTCTCTACTGTCAAAGGTGTGAACCTTGACCCCACTGATGATGACTTTTATCACAAGTTTGTCACAGGCAGTGTCTCCATCCCTTGGCAGAATGAGGTACTACATTCTGAGATGACATCATTCAGTACCACTTCATAAAACACACCAGTATTATGCAGTATAACATATGTCATTTTAAAACGATAAATGTGGATGATGTCTCTTTAGATGATTGAAATGGAGTGCTTCAAAGAAATCAATGTCTATGAAACTGATGGGGTGCTGTGCTCGGATTTGGACGTGAATCGACCTAACCCTCCACCAAAGAGAGGCTTCTTCTATCGCCTGTTCAGAAGAGAGGCAAGTGCTAGTGCTCCGGCTACTGTGCGTGGGGGTGGGGGCTAAGGTACCTTTCTCACTTCTTTCTTTGCTTTTCCATTTTCCAGGCCTTTTTCAAAGTCAACATAAAAAAACACTATCACATTTAAAATGAACCTCAATTTAATGAACTAAAAACAAAATTATGATCTTGCTTAACATACAAATTAAAGAACATGATAAGAATAGATGTCGATCTAGACATGATTTTGAAAAAAGGCCTCCATTCTTCTGGCGTTGCTTTCAGGGGCAAACGTGCACAGCTGGTTAGTGGTCTGCTCAGATCTACTTGCATCATAACTCTACATGCTCAGATAATATCTCTCTTGGTCTTATAGTTAGCTATGTGACCTTTCCAACTGTCATCTGTACTTCTCTTCAAATCACGCGGTGAAATGTGAAACTTTAAATTGGCAGTTTTTGCTGAGAAACAACTATTCTCCAGTGTCGATACTAAACACAGCTGTCAACACCTAGGAGAGAGATAATGATGGGTGCTAGTATAAGTGATAAATTTTGACCTTTGATTCCTCCAGGTCTGTTTTAAAAGTGGTTATAGTGATGATGAGATTGAAGAGCCCTCACGACTTTAAGCCACTCCTTCCACCTGCCTCATCCTTCCCTTCCGCCGCTGAACTTCACCACAAACTCCCACCGAGCGCAAATTTTAGGAACTCAGTGAATGTTGATCTGTATTTATGAGCTGTATTAAAAGTGTATTATAATTAAAGAAAAAAGTATGAGTTTAAAGATTTTGTACATTTGTACTTGAATTTATGTCTAGATGTATATTTTCACTAAAGGTTGTATTGTACAAAAAGCCATAAAAGTACCACTTGAATGCATACATTTTTATTTTGTTTCCTTTTTATTTTTTATTGGAATGAGTATTTGTATTGGGATTTTTTTTAAGCACAGTACCTGTAGTCATTTTATTTTTACAATGTAGCATCAGACCTTCTGTTTTGTATGTGCTGTATTTGTTTCATTGATTTGGCAAATGTGATTTCTTATTGGATGCACCCAGTCCCAAACACTTCTGTACTCCTTTAGGCTCAAAGTTTAAGGAAGCATGTATATCCAGGTGATGAGGGGAAAAATATTCTTCTAACATAGCTGTGTTAGTGCTGTGATGTTTTCAACTCAGTCTGCCCTTATTTAAAACCCAATTTGAAAATGCTTAATGCAGCTTGCATATAATATAATAGGTGCATATATCACTGTTGCAAGCCCAAAGAGAGCCTGGATTTTGATTGGACAATCTTTTGGCCAGCATTATACACGCAAATGGCTGCATGCTAAGACCACCTAGAATTCTGTCCTTAAGTTCCCAAAATATTAGTTTTTTTCTATTTATATGCTTTGAGGAGTAGTCGGTTTCCTGGATGTTTTCCACCTTAGTTAATTGGATCACTGTAGAACGATTTAGATAATTGAGACAGGTGATAGTGGCATTGCATTTCTTATGTGATCTGTAGCCTTTAAAGGTTTTCTAATTTGCTGTATTTTCACAAACACAGCCTGCTTTGGCCACTGTCTGTGATCATAATGGCATGATGCCTGACTGCCAAGTCCTGCTATTAATCCTCCAGTTATAACCTGTGGCTTTCGCTTTGTATGTACTAAATCATTTATTTTATAGTAATAGCACCAACCCTTTCATTAAGGCCCTGAATGTTCTCTTATAGGATTGACTTGAGGCTTAGCCTTGTGTGCAGACAGGGAGGAGTAGAGTTAACATCATCTGTGTACAGGAACACTCAACCACTTACAAATCCCTAATTGCTGTGCACTTTTGTTTTTTAATATAGAGAACCTTTTTTTGATTCATGTTTTTCCCCTAATTTAAACATTTAGTTAAGATTTGATGTCACAGACCTTTTTACATTTTGATTTCTGCTTGCAAGGCTGTCGCCGTTTACACCTCACCAATACTGTGAATACCCAATTTGGATACATTTGCTTTGTGTGTATAGATGAATTGTATAAAATTGCAGCTTTTGTTAAGTCCAGTGCATTGAAGTAATTTAATGTGCTATCTGAATGAAAATTCTGCCAGACAAAGAATCTTTGATTGTACAGATGCGCGGTGTCTGCATTTTGTTGTTAATACAAAGGAATTTAACTGAGCAAAACTTACACAAGCTATTTATAACATTGCATTTATTAAGGTACGGAGTTAGTTGCCCATTTAGTCAAAAATTTGGGTCTAAATTTCAGTCCCTTATAACACATTCCATGGCCAGAGTGGGGACTCTTCAATGTGCATTTAGCAATCACCATCATGTCGTCTCTTAAGTTTGGGTTTTTGGTTTTGTTGCGTTCAGGCACATTTTTATGCTTTTTTTTTGTTTTCTTGCCAATGTAGATTTTAGCCTAGTAGCTCTTAGCCTCAAAAACCTTGTAAATTGTGTATTTCTAACATAGCTCTAACACTCTGTACTTTCACTGGGAAAGTAAACTGTTTACCACCCATGCCTCTGTCATTGTTCAAAAAACATTCATCATTCAAGTAAAGAAATTGTGTTCAGTTTCATTGCACTATGGTGTGTATGGACAATGATTATAGGAAGTGTCTTTTACCTATTTTTTTTTTCAATGATACCAAATGCAACATTAAGTTAATTAAACTTGTTTTAACTAAAGAAAGACTGACAGCCTTCATTGTATGTGCCAATTACCATGTTCTGATATCTCGCATTTTCTAATTTATTTTATTTCCATCCACTCAGAGTAAATTCATTCTTATAAAGGATCTTTAAACAGCTCAACAGTTTTGAATGTCCGCACTAAGTGCATTGTAATGCCCGTTTTAAAATACATATGTTTTATTACTCAAGCATGTATTGGTTTGTAATACTTCAGGTTCCTTGTATATGTTAATGATGACCTTATAGTGCCAACATATCTCACTGGTATCTGAGGACAACTTTATAAATGGCAAGCTGACCAGCTGAGTTAACCTTGTTTGAATACATGCCAAGCATTCTTTGTCTGTGCTCTTTCTTCAAGGAAGTGATTTGAGAAAACTGGGATGGCCCTTTTACAAAGACACGTTCTCAGTTTATTGATGTCACTTGATAAGGATTGCACTAACAAATGCAAGTATATAAATGGGGCCTGGGATTTCTTTAATTTAATTTAATTTTTTTGTATCTGTACAGTCATGTCGTTTAACCACTGCAGTCATTGTTAATTCTTGTACAAGTTGTATCACTGGTTGTTGTACCATATCTGACATTTGTAATTATAAAACAATACACTGCCATTTGTATAAAAATGCTTGTGACTCATTACTACTTTTGTTTTAGAATGTTGAAAGGTGCTGTATACTACAAATACCTTAAACTTAAAAAAATGGATGTAATATCCATTAGGAGAAGCAGCATCAGTAAGGTTACATTAAGAGTTGGCTACAGCACAGTTAAAAAAAACCCATCTCAATAAAGAGCTATTTAATACAGAAAAATACAAACAAATCCCCTTTTAAACAATCCGGATTTTAGTGGTCCCGTGACTCTTAAGAACAACAATGGGACAAAAACAGTCTGCTATTGGTCCGTTTAGCTGTCAGTCATAATAAGCTCAGGTGCTGATTGGTCGAGAACGCTGCACCCCCTCACATCCTCGATAGCTGTCACACTGTCTACTTCCTGGTGTGATTTCTTGGGGAAACGCAACACCGCATCAAAGATGGCTATTATCATCCAAGACCTTGTTCATATAGCAGTAATATTGTGAAACAACATATTATAATTTGCACGAAGAGTCGCTGTAAAGCCAGTGGTAGTTGTCGCGAGCAGTGTTAGCACTCTCAGCGCAATACGCACCGTTTACTCTATATGCTAACTAGCTCACATTGTAAATATTAGCCACACGAGCTAGCTTTCTTACTGTTGATTGATAAAATGGCTACCATGGAGAAACTGATGAAGGCCTTTGAGTCTCTGAAGTCGTTCCAACAACAACAAGGACCACTGACCGCAGAGGAGCTCGTCCAGAGGCAGTAAGTGCGCTTTAGTTAGACGCAGTTTATGCTTCTCGGGCCAAAGGGTTTTTATACACCTCAAAGCTAGTTGCGCTAATACAAAAGCTAGCACGTAGAGGTTCTCATATTTACAATAATATACATTGCTTCAGTGCCATTATACAGATAGGACAAAAATAATTAGTTCCACATCTGACCAGTGCAAATCTGAAAACAAACTGCCATGATACAAACGGAAAGTTGGTGAGAGATTGTTGTAACGTTACAACATCATATGCTTTATAAAATGATAAAATAGCCGTTTGTTTAAAGCTCTGTTAGCACTATTATTCTGCAGTATTTAGTCGAATTGGCCTTTTAGATCTGCCAACTGGCCATGCACCTGACAAAAGGGGGCAGAGACTACGCCGTCAGGGGATGGTTGGATAAACACAGTTTGTGGACGCTGTAGTGTATACTATGAACAGCGTTCCGTCCTGGTTTCGATGCTATAACTAACATTGTGACGTTGGTTAACAAATGCAGTGCAGACATTTTTCCTTATGTGAATGTCATGGTGTTTGTTATGTTAACGATTCGTCTGCTTACAGTGTTGTGGCTGGCATAATCTCTCTTAACTGGATAATATTGTTAAGTGCACTGAATTAACACAGTTTTTTTATATGCTGGATAATACTTTTGGTGTATTGGGGTATATTTAATTATGATTGGGGTTTATTAGATTATTATTAAGATCCAATTTAAAGAAAGTGAGTCATGTTTTTTTATTCTTCATAGTGCATTCTTTATTGTGTTTTTCTTGTTTTATAGGAAAAAGGAACAAGCTACCACAAAGAAGGATAGGGTGACTCACTGCTTGACAATATGTGAAAACATTGTGGCTCAATCTTTGAGGTAGGTTTTGCTAATTTTGCTATGACATTTGTTTGACATATGTAGAAGAAGGTACATTAAAGATTCATCTTATTTAGATTACATTTTATTTAGTGTTTTATATGCACATAACGCATATCTTCTAGAGACTACTTAATGCCAAAATGTTAGTTTACATTCATTTATCTTTTTCACATATTTAAAATCACTTTTAAATTATTGAAAGGAGATCAATGCAATGTTTAGTTATGCAATAACAAACCTGAAAATTATGAAGACATTAATACACACTATTGATACACAGTAGATCTTAAATGCCAAATACCTTTTAATATTAGGTTTTACTGAATGCTGTTGCATTTAATTTGTGAACATATGTATGAATAATAACATTCTGTTTTGAAAGCAGAACATCTCCAGAGTTTCAGAAACTTTTGGGGATCGCTATGGAGATGTTTCTACTCTGCAGTGATGACAGTGAATCAGATGTAAGAATGGTTGCTGACGAGTGCCTAAACAAAATCATTAAAGTAAGCAAGAGTATTATTTTTTCTTATAGTTCCTCTTCAAATTATGTTAAGTTAAAGGCTTGTGTTAATGAATTATTTTATATATCATCTGATCTATTTTTTTTAACCCTAGGCACTGATGGACTCTAATCTGCCTCGATTGCAGCTGGAGCTTTATAAAGAAATTAAAAAGGTATTGATATAGTATGTTGTTGACCCTAAAAGCCTATGATCATAGTGCTTATTTTAGTGATGTTTTTGTCTTTATCATTAGAATGGTGCCTCTCGGAGTCTGAGAGCAGCATTGTGGAGGTTTGCTGAGTTGGCCCACCTTATTAGACCACAAAAATGCAGGTATAAACAAATCTCTTTGCAACCGTGTTAAGCCAATTTTATATCACAGTCTGTTTGTTTTAAAGTGTGGGATTTTTGTCCAAAATATTTACTTTTCACAAGATATATCTTGGGTAAGATATAATTCTGCTACTCATTACTTCCTCTGTGTCTCTTCTTTCATTCCAGACCCTACGAGGTCAACCTGCTGCCATGCCTCACCAAAATTACAAAGCGACAAGAGGAGACCGTCCAAGAGACACTGGCCTCTGCAATGCCCAAGATCATGTTGGCCTTGGGACATTTTTCTAATGATAGTGAATCAAAGGTAAATAGATTAATACATAATTATTATTTATTTTATTATCCTTTTATTTAACCAGGTGAAAAACTTATTGAGATTAAAAATCTGGCTAAGACGACAGCATATACAGTTTAAAGAAATAAATACAAGACATCAACAAAACAAAATAATATTTACAGTCAATGTGTGCAAGTTTAGAAACATTTACATTTTCCAATCTCATTGAGTTCACGCCTCTCTAGAATAGATTTAAATTCTCCCAAAGTTCAGATAGATGTAGGTCCTTTTGCAGTTCATTCCATGCATAGGAGGCAGCGTACTGAAATGCTGCCTTACCCAACTCTGTTCTGACTCTGGGAACCACCATCAGTATGTTCTTCTGAGAACGCAACGCCGCCTACTGTTGTTGTATTTGCAGAGGTAAGATGGGAGGAGCCCAAGAATACATTTATAGATGAAAGTCAACAGATGAGACCACCTGCGAACATACAGGGATGGAAACTCAGATGTAGCATACAATGTATAATGTCATAAAAAGTAAATGAATGTAGAATCAAGCTCATTCTTCTCTGATCTCAAATTATAAGTCAGAATATCTAACAAAACTAATGCACACGCTCAGACATTTGTATAAAGAAAGTTCTGCTTTTAAGTTATGGGGGCTCAGTGGTAGAGCAGTCGTCCTTCAACCGGAAGGTAGGTGGTTCGATTTCCGATCTCCCCACAGTTCATACTGTTGTTGTGTCCTTGGGCAAGACAATTAACCCACCTTGCCTCCAGTGGTGTTCCACCTGTAACACTGGTGAATGGAAGTCGCTTTGGATAAAAGCGTCAGCTAAAATTACTAAATGTAAAATGTAACACTGGTGAATGGAAGCTTCATGTAAGTCGCTTTGGATAAAAGTGTCTGCTAAATGACTAAATGTAAATGTAAAGTTATGTTTTTATTGTGTTCAAACAGGTTTTGCTCAGGTCATTTTTGGCAAACCTAAAATCTAGCTCTCCTACAATTAGACGGACAGCGGCAAGCTCTGCTGTCACAATCTGCCAACACGCCAGACGCACTAGCTACTTTTACACCTGGCTACTAAATGTGCTGCTTGGTAGGTCAAACGGCCACAAATTAACTTAAATGCATTCGCACAGAAAATGACAGAACCTGACATGAACAAATTACTGTTTTTAGGTCTATTGGTTCCAGTGGATGAAGAACACCCCACTCATCTCATTCTGGGGGTTCTGTTGACCCTCCGCTACCTGATACCTCTTCTGCAGCAACAAGTCAATACAATGAGCTTGAAGGGTAGCTTTGGAGTCATGAAGAAGGAGGCAGATCTGCAGCCAACACCTGAGCAACTGCTACAGGTAGAGAGAGAATAACCGAGTCCGAAAATACAATGTTGTTTTGCTGTTTATTTAATGTACTTGACATGTCATTTGATATATTTTTTCTTTGTCTGAAGGTGTATGAGCTTACCCTACACTACACACAACACTGGGACCACAACGTGGTCACTGCTGCTTTAGAGCTCCTGCAGCAAGTATTCAGGACTCCACCTCCAAAGCTTTTGCACATGCTTATAACTGCGGGCACCATACCACATGCCACCGTGTTTCGCCAAGACGCAGAGAGTCGCGCGCGATCTGGCAGTATTCTTGAACTCATTGGTAAACACTCATTGGTAACTCATTGGTAACTTTCATTATCTGCCAGTGTCATTGTTAATTTTACAGTATATTTAAAAAAATAAAAACCTTTTAGTTATTTAACCACTCTTCAATTCCTGTTTCTCTTCAGTTTCAAGTTCTATTTGTGCCTTTATCTTTGCTTGCTAACTAAGTTTCCAGTTTGTCTGTAATCAAGTGGTTTTGATCCCTCTCAATGTTTTGGAGCTGTAGCTTTTCTCTTCCTTACTTTCTGTTTCTGCCTCCCATTTCCTGACATTTTCAGCAGGGGGAGGGTCTTCCTGCAGTCCACTCCTTCTCAGGAAACAGAGAGGTGACACTTCTATTTATCTCCTTAGCTCACCTCTTCCTGAGTAGTGATGTTTTGTCAGGTTTGGCAACTTTACCTTTGACTGAGTTGATCAAGAGAGATAAAAATCTCTTCTTGTTGTTGTAACTGTTAAAATAACAATTTAACTGTGCTCAGTTAAAAGTAAAATTTCACCACCCACTGTCTTTGACCACTGTTGCATTATGTTGAGCTTGAATGTGTTGCTTCTAGGAAAATTGCTTTCTGGCGAGGAGGATGGGTTGGAGGATGAAGCTGAGAAGAATGAAGTTGCCACTGGCTCCTTTTCTAGTAAGACACACCAACAATACAGGATCTTCATTTACATTTTCCAAAAAGTTATTCTAGTTGTAGGAGGCCCAAATCTAAACAAATATCTCTCGCTTTCTCCAGCTTCAGGTACAGATGGATCCTCTTCAAGCCAGGTTGACATCATCACAGAGCAGCCCCGTTCCTCCCAGCACACCCTTCAGCCGGGTGACTCTGTGGACCTGAGTGCCTCCTCTGAACAGGGCGGTAGTGGTGGGACATGTGCTTCACAATCCCCTGAATCTTCTAATGAAAATGAGGAGGAAATGCTTAGTCGAAGCTCCAGCGGTGGGGCTAACATTACTCCGGAGACTGCAGACTATACCACACCTGAGAATGCAACGCCAGAGGGGCCACTAGTAGATGGAGGGACACTTCTGGGCACTAACGATCACTCTCTTCCACATAGTGATTCATCCCAGACCACCACTGAGGGCCCAGACTCTGCGGTCACCCCCTCAGATGTAGCAGAACTGGTCAGTCTTACTGTCAAGACACGTCACATTGCTGTTTGGCTCCTTGATTTGCACTATTTACTTAATATGCCATGTAACACTATCTTTACCCACATATGATCAACCCATGGTCCGAATTATAAATGTTTTCTACACTTACTAGAATTAGAATTTGTAGAATGGACATGATTTCAATGTTGCTTTTCTACAAATTATTTTGTTTATAGATTTTATAAACACAGGTGAATTATACCTAATTTAAAATGTGACAACAAACCACTGATATGTTTTAGTGGCGCAAGTTCTGCTTTAAAACACAATTTTAGTTCACCGTTCAGTAATTTCCAGAGACATTTCTTTTCTGATTTGATAATGTCCATTCTAACAATTCTACTTCTATGGTCTTGCCCACTCTCCTCAATCCCTGTCCTCACTTCGCCACAGTCACGCACTCCATTGCCTCGGGTGATGGAGCCATCTCCAGCCTCCACTGAGGGTCCAGATGCTGCAGACAGCGACTCGTCTGCCTACAACACATCCTCTTCGTCGTCTTCTTTCTCTATTGCGTCCTCTTCTTCCTTCTATGCCACCTCTTCTTCCTCTAGCACTAGCGACAAGGTCAGCTGCAGTTGGACATTATAATCAGAGTGGAGGGGCTTGCTTGGCTGTAAACCTTTTTCCATTCTTTGCCCTTAGCTTTTTCATTATTCATTCCCTAAATTTACCTTGCTCACAGTCCGCCTAAACATTTGCAAGTCCTCTCTTGTTGCCCCTCTCAGTTTTGTGTTCATGTAATTCTCTTGCAGAAAAGATGCTTTTGAATAGGTCAACCTGGTGATCTTTTGATGTGCTCGCAGTCAATAATTTTAAAAGCATGAAGGTTACCTATTTGGTTCAGATATGTTTTTGTTTTTTTTACACTTTCAATAGGCTTTGTCCGGCTTTTGCTTCAGTTGAAACCAGACAAAGAAGAACAAAAAGACTTTAGAATTTCAGATTTACAAGCCTTTTTATATTATACAAATTGAAAGACTCCTGATCAAAAGCTTGATCTTGCCCTGGTTTTAAAAGATTTTGATTTTGATTGTGTCATGTCAAACCAATGCTGCTGTGTTGACTTGATACGTATTAATTCATTTATCTCAAGCATGATTCGGTTGAGTTCTAAAAATAAGCCAATTACCTGTTGTGTGTGTGCTGTGTTTTTGTCCCAAAGTCATAAAATGTAACTTGTTGACAAATTTGTCAAATGTATAAAGTTTGCATGCCCTTCTAAAAGGTTAAGTGTGTAATGTTGGTTTATATGTGCATGTACAGTGTTCATTTCTTTAAGGATACTCTCTTTGCTTGTGTGTGTGTGTGCACATAAGGTCCTGGATGGCAGTGAGAGCCAGTACTCTGGGATGCAGATTGGTACTCTACAGGATGAAGAGGAGGAAGGAACAGTATCTGCCACCCAAGAAGAGCATCCCGAACCATTCGGACAGTCGGCACTAGGTCAGTTTTGATAAATACAGACACACTACAAACATATTAGAAAATTGAACAATCAATCCATTGGAACTAAAATATGGATGATGCTTTGTGTTCAGCTCTAAGTAAGCCTCACCTTTTTGAAGGACGGGGTCACAACCGTCAGGGTTCAGACAGCAGTGTGGACCGATTCATACCAAAGGAAGACCCTACTGAACCCGAGCCTGACAACAAGGTAAAGTCACAATATCTGCCAACATTTTTTTTTACGTTGAACAAAAGTGAGTTATAATTATCTCAGAATAATATATCAATATATTTTTTAGCCATCACGAATAAAGGGTCCAATTGGACATTATACAAACCAAGACGTAGAGCCTTTAGTGCACTGTGTGCGACTTCTAGCCGCTTCCTTCTTGCTGAATGGACGAAAGAATGGTAAGCTTTGAAAAAGTTATAAAGTTTAGGATCAGCATACTGATCAGATATATTTCATTTAGCTATGAATTAAGAGATCTTTTTTAATGACAGCAAGTTTAATCAAGCAATATGGATCATTTTTACAGGTCTTATACCTGACAAGGAGGTGCGAGTCAGTGTGAAGGCCTTGGCAATCAGTTGTATTGGCACAGCTGCAGCCCTTCACCCTGAAGCCTTCTTTAATTCCCTCTACTTGGAACCGCTGGACGGCATCCCAGTGGAAGGTAAGAGATAGGGATGCACCGATACCGATACTGGTATCTGGTGTCGGCCTCGATACCACATTTTCATAAGTACTCGTACTCGTTAAAAGTCCTCCGATACCAGGGGCCGATACCACAGTCTGAGAAATGTCTATGTTTGAGCGGCGTGTAAGGGGTTAATCATAGGCGCCGAGTGCCCGCCCCCAGACCCCGGCTGCAGCTCAGAGCGGGGAGAACGAAGGAAAGACGAGACATGTCAGCCGTGTGGAACTATTTCAAAGTGAATGAAGACAAAACAAAACAAAGGCGGACTGCAAATTGTGCTCAGCTAAATTGTCCAGAGGAGGCTCAAAAGGTAGCGCATTTAACACAAGTAATTTAATCAAGCACCTAAAATCCCAACACGACAACGAGTATAAAGAGTTTACCCACGCTTCTAAACCAACACAACCCACACAGCAAACTCTTGCAAGACGAGAGAAAATGTCCAGAGACAATCCACGTGCTGTGAAAATAACACAGGCAATCATCGAGTACATTGCATTGAGTGACCAGCCACTTTCGGAGGTAGAAAATGTGGGATTCATGCGTCTCCTCCATGTTATGATGTCCCAAGCCGCCGCTACATGACTGACACGGAGCTGCCTAAACTACACGACTCCGTGAAAAAACACATCCACAGCCTACTGCAAGCCTCCTCTTCGTTTAGTTTCACCACGGATATTTGGCAGTGTTTGCCCCGTGCCTTGTTTTTTTGTTAAATGATATGATTAAAGCTGTTACCTGTAAATTTAAATCATGTTTTTTTATTAAGTATCGGTATCGGCGAGTACTGAAATGCAAGTACTCGTACTCGTACTCGTTTTCCAAAAAAGTGGTATCGGTGCATCCCTAGTAAGAGACCAGCATAGTCTTAAGAGTAAATAGTAAATAATAAAAAGTAAATAATACAGCATTGCTTTGATTAAAACATGCTCTGTCGAAGCAAGTCGGGTTATTAAGGGATAGCATGCGACTCTTGAATTGTTTAGTTTATAGATGAAGCATCACGGTCTACATTGTGTAAACATTAGTAAAGCAAAACAAAAGAAAGGGTTGGATATGTGGGTGCCTTTTGCACATATGCAGGGCAATTGTTAGCTTAGTAAGTAACATTATTCATGATTAATATTAATGTATTTCATTTTCATCCCTTACAGAGCAGCAGTATATCAGTGATGTGCTTTGCCTCGTCAATCATGGGGACCCCCAAATCCGAGGGGCAACTGCCATTCTTTGTGGAGCCATTATACATGCAGCACTCATCAAAACTCGGTACAGCATACAACCCTGGATGGCCAGTGTGCAGAGTGCAACAGGTCAGTATGTGTTTGGCACTGGTTTTATTTTTATTAATCCATTGAAGGTATGTTTGTGTTTTTGATAGTGCTCACCTGTGTTCCCTGTTTTTTAGGTAACCCTCTGTCTCTGTTGGACTTGGTGCCTTTGATGCAAAAAACTCTGAAAGATGAATCCTCAGTCACCTGCAAGATGGCTTGTTCTGCAGTGAGAGTAAGCATGATTTATGCTTTTATATTGTGCTAAACATGCATGTGAAGCTAACCTGTTTGTATCAATGTTTCAGCACTGCATAATGACTGTGTGTAACAGTACAATAAGTGAGCTTGGACTGCAGCTAGTAGTCGACCTGCTAGCTCTCAGGGACTCCTCCTATTGGCTTGTACGGACTGAACTATTGGAGACTTTGGCGGAGATTGACTTTCGGTAAACAATTTTTTTGTAATAAATATAAGAGGGCATGCCTTTTTGTATCAAAGCACCTGCATGTAGTCTATTGACTAACTTATAATCTCTTAATTTTTAGAATGATTAATTTCCTTGAGAGGAAAACTGAAGCTTTGCACAAAGGAGATCATCACTACACTGGGGTAATTTCTCCTATAACCTTACTGTTAATTTAATATTTCTTTATTTCTTTACTAAGTCTTACCCCTTTTTCAATGCAGAGATTGGAGCTGCAGGAGAGGGTTCTGCATAATGTAGTCATCTGCCTTTTGGGAGATGATGACCCTAGAGTCAGACACGTAGCAGCCTCCGTGGTCAGCAGGTACAGTAACCCTTTTGTTTAATGGAGTGTCTTTCTTTTACACAGTACATCTACAGCAGCCCAAACTGCTATCTGATATTGTTTTCCTTTACTATATAAATGAAGTCATTATGTGTTCACCTGCTCACTTTTAGGCTGGTTGCTCGATTATTCTATGACTGTGACCAGGGCCAGGGGGATCCAGTGGTTGCTGTTGCTCGAGACCAGAGTTCGGTCTACCTACAGCTACTTATGCATGAAACACAGCCCCCCTCCCAATTTACTGTCAGCACAATCACAAGGTATCTATATTCCCTCTACAAACTGGTTCTTTATGGACAAGCCCTTATTTGAAGCGTTTGTTTGCCTTTGTCAGTTTTTATTTCATCATTATTAGGGATGATAATAAAATAAGGCAAGACCATTTTATTTATATAGCACAATTCAAGGAAGCATTTAAAGATTTAATAATAGGGGTCCCAAGACAGACCCCTGTGGAACCCCACATATCAGGGCCATTTGGTCGGAGTTACCAACCGAAACAAAGTACTTCCTGTCTTCAAGATAGGAATGAAACCATTTAAGGGCAGTTCCAGAGATGCCTATCCATTCCTCTATTCTTTGTGACAGGCTTCCATGTTCCACTGTATCAAACGCAGTACTAAAGTCCAATAGAACTAATAACTGCAGTCTCAGTGCTGTGATGAGGCCTGAATCCTGACTGAAAAGGATCAAAGCAGTTGTTAAGCAATAGAAAGTCATCAAGTTGCTGATATATGACTTTTTCAATGACTTTCCCTGAAAATGGCAGGTTTGATACTTGTTGAGCACTGTAGCATCAAGACTGCTCTTCTTTAGGAGAAGCTTGATGACAGCAGTTTTTAAGGCCCTTGGAAATGTTCCAGACTGTAAGGAATTATTGACTATATCAGTGAGTTGTGGTAACAAACTGCTTAGTACTGATTTTAGAAATCATCGGTAAAACATTGAGGCAGCAGGTGGATGAACTCAGGCTGGAGACAGTTTTTTCAATTGTTCTGTCATTATTGGGTGTAAAATGTGTTAACCCAACCAAGTGTCTCCTAGATGGCTACATTGTTGTTTTATTTTCTGTGGACTGTAGCATGTTTAATGCCTTGAACCTTGTCGTTGAAAAACAATGCAAACTCATTACATCTAGTGGTGGAAACTAATTCTGGAGGAATTGGAGTTGGGTGGGGTTTGTTAATCTGTTCACTGTGACACGCAAGTCAGAGAAAAATATTTCCTGTGCTTGCAAAGTTTGATTGAAAACATGCAAATTTTCTATGCATACCTCATAATGAATTAAGAGCTTAAATTTACGCCATTTTCTTTCGGCTTTTTGGAATTCCCTTTTCTGTGCCCTGACAGAGTGAGCAGTGCTCCACAATGCCTTTTGCCTCTTCCTGATTATGTTAATCTTAACGGGAGCAATGGCGTCCATAATAATAAATTGTTTTTATTTTTAGGACATACAGAGGCTATAATCTGTCAAATACTGTGCCTGATGTCACACTGGAGAACAACTTGTCCAGAGTCATAACTGCCGTCTCACATGCTTTTACCACCTCTACATCTAGAGCTCTTACGGTGAGCTTTGTTAACCTGACCTCGCCCCCTAAGCTTGGCTTAATGTAACTTAAAATCTTTATTATTTATTTTATGAATAATATATCTTTTTTGTAGTTTGGTTGCTGTGAGGCATTGTGCCTCCTGGCTTCAAACTATCCAGTGTGCAACTGGAGCACAGGCTGGCACTGTGGTTATGTTAGCTCTGGGAGAAGTCTTGCTTCTCGATCAAGTCTGAATCGCAGCAGGGACAGGACCCTCAGGTTTGTCCACTTCTTTACCTAAACATTAACTGTCGCTGTCTTTTATTTTACTTTTTTTTTTTGCAAAGCACATAATCTTGCGGACTTTCTTTTGTGCAGTCTGTCACAGTCCAGTAATACACCAGCCTCTTCATCCACCACATCTGCACCAAACACAGAAAAGAAAACTCTCACAGTAGGAATGGCAAATATGGTGCTCTCTTTACTCTCCTCTGCCTGGTTCCCTTTGGATCTCTCCGCTCACCAAGATGCACTGTTACTTGCTGGCAATTTGCTTGCTGGTGTGTAGTGGAAACCATGTGACATTAACAAATTTTAGATGGCCTTAAATGTTAACTTTTCTTAATTTTTAACTAATCTTTTTTTTTTTTTTTTCTAATCACACCACCAGCTGTAGCTCCTAAATGCATGCATAACCCCTGGAATGGGGAGGAGGACGGCACTAACTCAAACACTGGTGCAGGCCCTAGTAAGATTGAGGAACCCTGGGCTGCATTGTCAGAGCGCTCCCTTGTGTCTATTTTGGATCAGCTTTTCTCTCACGTACTGAAAATACTCAACATTTGCGCACATGTGTTAGATGATATACCACCTGGACCAGCTGTAAAGGTAATTAATGGTATTTTCAAAATAGTAAATGTATTGTATCTTTTTTCAAGCAGAAATTTAAAACAACCACCAGGTACTGATAATTTTACACCGTTTACTTTTTTTAGGCCACCCTTCCCTCCCTAAGCAACACCCCTTCCCTCAGTCCTATCCGCAGGAAGGGTAAGGAGAAAGAGGTTGCCGATCCCAGTGCTGTGCCTATGAGTCCAAAGAAAAGTAATGAAGTCAACACAGGTACATTGTTGACCTTACACTAACACAGGCAAACATAAGCCTAAATGTACATTAGTTAGTATTTATTTTTATTGACCAGGTCGACCTGCAGAGAACACAGGGTCAACAGCCATCAACAAATCAACCACTCTTGGTAACTTCTACCACCTGCCACCTTATCTCAAGCTCTATGATGTCCTGAAAGCCACATACACAAACTACAAGGTTACATGTTTATTTGATTATGTTTTCACTTTAAGACATCATTCAAGGTAACTACATATTTACCATTAGTAGTTTTATTGATTATTTGTTTAGGTTACACTTGATCTGCACAATAACCAAGAGAAGTTTGGATGCTTTCTGCGTGCGTCATTGGATCTTCTATCACAGCTGCTGGAACTGGCAACTTTGTACGATATTGGCAAGGTAACCTAGAGAAAATGTTGGTCAAACCTTAAAAACAAATTAAAATGGTCACATGCTTTAATACATTTTGCTTTCCCCCCTTTTTTAAAAAAAATCAGTGTGTTGAGGAAATTTTGAGCTATCTGAAGTCGTGCTTCTCCAGAGAGCCAACCATGTCAACTGTTTGCGTACAACAGGTTGGTAAACTTTTTTATGTATATGTTTGTCTTTTTGATCATTTGTGTGGCAGTCCTTTTGTGGTTTCAGCACTGAGCAGTGTGTTGTAACTGTCATGACTCCACACAGAGTGAGGCTGGTTCCTGCCGACAGGGCCTGTAAAGACATTGGCTTCCCTGTGCGATGGTCCCATACATCTATTTTAATTATTAATGCAAGAGTTTGGTTGTAAAGAGTGTGAATGCAATTTTTAGCTGCTGAAAACTCTTTTTGGCACCAACCTGGCCTCCCAATATGACGGTGTTTTGAGTGGACCCAGCCGTTCCCAAGGCAAGGCTCTACGTCTGGGCTCTTCCAGCCTTAGACCTGGTCTCTACCATTACTGCTTCATGGCTCCGTACACACACTTCACCCAGGCACTGGCTGATGCAAGTCTGCGCAACATGGTGCAGGCTGAGAATGAGCAGGACACCTCTGGGTGGGTATTTTCACAGTTAAGCACAATCATTAATTTTTTTACTGCACTTTTGAACATGCATACAGAAACTGTAAGTAATGCCTGTTTCTCCTACATGGTAGATGGTTTGATGTAATGCAGAAAGCGTCAAATCAATTAAAGTCCAACATTGCTAATGCAACACGTCACAGAGACAAGGTGTGTGTGATGCTTCTTAAATTGAAGGTTGTATAAATGAAAATTTTTACAACTAGGTGGTTTTTAAACTTGGTTTTACCCTTTTCTTCAAGAGTGCAATACACAGTCACATTAGGCTATTTGAGCCACTGGTGATAAAAGCTTTGAAGCAGTACACCACCACCACATCTGTGTTGCTGCAGAGACAAGTTTTGGACCTGCTAGCCCAACTTGTACAACTCCGAGTTAACTACTGTCTCTTGGATTCAGATCAGGTAAGACACACAAACATGCAGAGCTTGCATTTAGATTAAAGCAACCCTGCGTAATTTAAAGCGCAGATCTCATAGTTCACATAGTTAGCGGGTTTGCTACTAAGCAATAAAGTTCACTTGTGAACACATTTTATTTCAGGTGTTCATAGCCTTTGTCTTAAAGCAGATTGAATACATAGAAGTTGGCCAGTTTAGGTAAGTTGTTTTTTTTCTGTGTAAAACATTAATTTCAGAACCAAACGTATCTTGCAGGCATTTTCTGTAGCGCTTGAGCTTTTGTATACATTGATTACAGTGACACTGAACATATGTATTTTTCTTTGTAGGGATTCAGATGCCATTATTCCAAAAATTTTCTTCTTCCTTGTGCTGCTGTCTTATGAACGTTACCACTCCAAGCAAATAATCAGCATCCCTAAGATCATTCAGTTATGTGATGGTATAATGGCCAGTGGCATAAAAGCTGTGACCCATGGTGAGATAAATATCACTCCAATAAACATAAATGAAATGTTGCAAATTTTACTCAAATTTAATATTTATTTTGAATATTTCCATAGCAATCCCTGCATTACAACCTGTCGTCCATGACCTTTTTGTTTTGAGGGGCTCCAACAAAGCAGATGCGGGCAAAGAGCTGGATACCCAGAAAGAAGTAGTGGTTTCCATGTTGCTCAGGCTCATACAATACCATCAGGTACAAACGATGCACTCATCTGTTTCCTTGCCATGTGGTTTTCTTTGTCTCACACAAGTCTATATTTATACTGTAGGTCTTGGAGATGTTTATACTTGTGCTGCAACAATGTCACAAGGAAAATGAGGACAAGTGGAAGCGATTGTCCCGACAGATTGCAGACGTCATTCTTCCAATGATTGCAAAGCAGCAGGTGTTTGTGATTTACATTTATTGCCAAAATATTTGTAATATGTGGCCTAACAACATGTTTGATTTATGGCCCTACAGATGCATTTAGACTCTCCCGAGGCATTGGGAGTACTGAATACACTCTTTGAGACAGTTGCACCCTCCTCTCTGAGACCTGTAGACATGCTACTCAAGAGTATGTTCATCACTCCTGTTACTATGGTGAGACATTGACTTAACTCTGCTGACCACCTAATCTGCCAGACAAGTCAGACTGATATTTACTACTTCTGCTCCTCTAGATGTCGGTAGCCACAATGCAGTTGTGGGTGTCGGGTATCCTGGCAGTCCTGAGGGTACTTGTGTCTCAGTCAACGGAAGATATTGTTCTGTCACGCATACATGAGCTCTCCCTGTCCCCCAATCTCCTCTCATGCCAAACCATTCAACAGCTACATCAGCAAAGTCTCTCGCCAAATGACCCACCTTCTGAAACACTTGATTGCCAGGAACATAATGGAGATGCCCCAAAAGCTCTTCCAGAGGAAACCTTTGCCAGGTTAGTGGATGCATTTACTCTATGGATCTAGGGGAAACACTCATGCCTTGTTACGCTTTGTTGTTACACTCCTGCTCCCATCGAATATTGCCTTTTAATCCACCTTATATTTCTGTTTGTGCAGGTTCCTGCTGCAGCTGGTAGGAGTGTTGCTCGATGATATTTCAACCCGCCAAGTTAAAGTGGACATCACTGAACAACAACATACCTTTTATTGCCAGCAGCTTGGCACTTTGCTAATGTGTCTCATACATGTTTTTAAAAGTGGTAAGCATTAATCATGATAAAAAGATTAACATTGTATTTAAAACATTTTCACATGTTGATCTTATCTCATCTCAATCATTTCCAGGCATGTTTCGCAGGATCACAGCTGCTGCCACCCGGCTCCTGAAGGGTGAAAGTGGAGGTTCACAGCCTGCCTGTGATGACAGTCAGTTCTACCATTTGGAGGTATTGAACAGCATGGTGCAAAGCCTCATCACTACCCACCCCTCCCTAGTGCTGCTTTGGTGCCAGGTTCTGCTCATTATCAACTACACCAACTACTCATGGTGGACAGAGGTGCACCAGACCCCTAGGTAAGAGATGATACAAGAGGATATCATAAAACCTGTGCAGCATTTATGCATATAATAGTCCAACATACATGAGTGCTACTTTGGGATGCAGTTTTCTAATAAATAGATATGGATTTAAGGACTCTGTATTTCTATTATTTTGTTCTCTCTTGCTCTATTTCTTAGAAGACAAAGTCTCTCCTGCACAAAGCTGTTGAGTCCTCACTCGTCAGGTGAAGGTGAAGAGGACAAGCCCGAGTCACGTTTAGCTTTGGTCAATAGAGAGATTGTACGAAGGGGAGCCCTCATACTTTTCTGTGACTATGTGGTGAGAACCAGTAATGTTTAATCTCTTTGAGAGTTCTTTTTGCCCAGGTACTTTACATTTTAAAGGTTTATACTTTCCACCCCTTACCTTCTCAGTGTCAAAACCTCCATGACTCGGAGCATCTAACTTGGCTGATTGTTAATCATGTCCAAGACCTCATCAGTCTTTCCCATGAGCCTCCAGTGCAGGATTTTATTAGTGCTGTGCATCGCAACTCAGCCGCCAGTGGTCTCTTTATTCAGGCTATCCAGTCACGCTGTGACAATCTCTCTACGGTAAAAATGCAAACCATCTAACTTTCTTGAGTTTAACTTTGTACTTTCTTTGTAACTACTCTATCCTTGTCTCTTTGGAACATCATTATTGTAGCCTACCATGTTAAAGAAAACACTACAATGTCTGGAAGGGATCCATTTGAGTCAGTCAGGGTCCCTGCTGATGCTCTATGTAGACAAGCTACTCGGTACCCCCTTCCGGGTTTTGGCTCGCATGGTAGATACCCTGGCCTGCCGCAGGGTAGAGATGCTGCTCGCAGAAACACTACAGGTACAGTGTTGGCTTATGAGATGTCTCACCTGCAATCTTTACTCCAGGGGCTATATACTGTAAATATTTTTATATACTTTTTTTTCTCCAGAACAGTATAGCTCAGCTTCCTGTGGAAGAGCTAGACAGGATCCAGGAGTATCTCCAGACCAGTGGGTTGGCTCAGAGGTAACTGATACACACTGCCTTAGGTTGTCTACTCTCTGATTATCTGGGATACTGTATAATTCTAGCATAAATTTCACCTGTTCTCACCTTTTTTTCTGCCCCAGGCACCAGAGGTTCTACTCCCTGCTGGACAGGTTTCGAGCCACTGTTGCTGACACCAGCAGCCCATCTGCACCTGTGACATCACACCCCTTAGATGGTAACCCCCCTCCCGCTCCAGAGCTGGTCATTCCCGATAAGGTAAAGGCAAATTCTCACCAGATCCACCTGTTTCTGATTAGTATTAGTATGTATATCTTTGTATCTGACAAAATGATGGTCCCGTCTCCTCATACATAACTTTGTAGTTCTGTTCTGTTGGCAACATACATTAAGGTGATGCCGTAAATTACAACAGTGGTCTCTAGTGATGAGGTTGTGCTGTGCTGCGCGCAATAATAGTTGCTCATTTTTAATGTGTCCAGTGTGAATTGGCCACCATCATTACTACACTAGTATACCACTTTGTTTATTAGATTAAGAAAAATAGACACACTGTCTCAAAATGTAGGAAAACTGTTTTTTTCCAGTTATATTATGCAAGTACATTGAACAGGTAATTTCTTATTAATTACCTGTTACCTCTTAAAATAATTTTTTGGTAGGAATGGTATGTTGCCCTAGTGAAGTCACAGTGCTGTCTTCGTGGAGATGTTTCTCTGTTGGAGACAACTGAACTTCTCACCAAACTACCTCCAGCTGACCTTTTGAACATCATGAGTTGCAAGGTGACACTCAAGTATAGACAATTAATGTTGTTGACCATTGATTTAATGTTATGCATGTTCAAGATGTGGGATTATTAACAACTCATGTCAAAATGGTCTGCGCTTTTCTTTTCTCAGGAGTTCAATCTAAGCCTGCTGTGTACATGTTTAAGTTTGGGAATGCAGCGGTTAACACGGAGTCAGGGATCACTCTTGTTGGAGACAGCCTTGCAGGTCACCATAGATCAACTTGCAGAGGTCACCCAGTCGCTTCCTGTCCCACACCAGTCTTTCCTGCCTCCTTCCCAGCCACAGCCCTACTGGGAAAGTCTAGCCAGTGTCTATGGTAATGTTTAAGAATGTTTTGGCAATTGGCCACTTCAAATTGTGCTCCAGTTTCAGTATTTTTTAGTATTATTTTATTAAAGTGCATTAGAAAGTTGAGATTACTGTACTGTAACTGCCATATGTGTTTTTCAGATGAGCCAGGTTTCTTTCCCAGAGTTTTGGCACTTTGTAGAGCTCTGTCCCAGTATTTGTTGAATGTGAGTCAGCTGCCTTCCTCACTTCATATCCCCCCTGAAAAGGAGCATCTTATCACTGCTTTTACCTGTACTGCCACTGAGGTAATTTTTTTTAGCTTCTTACAGAATTATAAAATACTGAATATGTGAAATACATTAGTAGCCTTTTCATTTTAAGTTAGTCCTCACATTGTGTTGACACACTATATTTTGAAAATTCTCTGGTGTATATGATTCTTTGCCCAGGTGATTGTTTGGCGTCTGCGGCAGGACCAGTTGCCTCTTAGTGTGGACCTCCAATGGGCTTTGTCCTGTTTGTGTCTCGCCCTACAACAGCCCTGCGTCTGGAACAAGCTCTCTACTCCAGAGTACACCACACATACCTGCTCACTTATCCATTGTTTGCGCCTAATCATTGTTGCAGGTATGGAATGTTTTAGGTCTCATCTTACAAGTATTTAGGCTTTGTAATTGATAAAACTTTGTCCTTCAAGCAACATCTTGTATGTAAACGGAAGTTAAAGCTCAGTTTTCTTTTCAGAAACAAGTTCTCTGTTTATATTGAAATGTTTAATTTCTGCGACTTTTTTATCTTTATTGGATTACAATGATCTACTTTTTTATAAATGCATCTGATTATCTTTTTTAAAAGTTGGACGCTGTTTATCATTGGGCTTTACGACTGTTTGTGAAAATTGTGTTCACCATTGTACACTGTATGCTGCAGCTGAGTTTCCAACCTTGTATGTTCGCAGATGGTCTCATCTGCTGATTTTTTTTTTTATAAATATATACTTGGGCTCCTCCCATCTTACCCCTGCACATACATGCGTAAAAACCAACAACAGTATGCTCTGCGTTCTCAGAACAACATACTGATGGTGGTTCCTAGAGTCAGAAGGGAGTAAGGGAAGGCAGCATTTCAGTACGCTGCCCCCTGTCCATGGAATGACCTGCAAAAGGACTTTAAATCTATCTTAACTTGTTATTTTAGGAGAATTTAAATATTTTCTAAAGAAGCGTGAAATCAATGAGCTTGGTAAATGTAACTGTTTTTAAACTTGCACAAACTAAAATATTTTGTAACTATTGAGTCTAAATGTAATGCTGTCATCTTGGCCAGGTCACTCTTGGAAAAGAGATTTTTTTTCTCAATGAGAATATTACCTGGTTAAATAAAGGAAATTATATATAATTATATTTATATATATTTATATTAGTCATCTTAAAGACTTAAACATTACTGATTTCTTTTTTTCCTCTGTTTGCTTTTAGTGGCCGTGAGGCCTGGTGATCAGCTACTGTATTCAGAGAAAAAGACAAAGGCAGGGAGAGAGGCTGATGAGGACCAAGTGGATTCACCTTATGCTGACCGTAAGCATCCAATTTGGGAAAGAATGTGGTGCTCTTACATTTGGTATTCTTTTAGCTCAGATATTCTGGAGGTTTTATACTGTTGTTGTTTGCAGGCCTTTGTGAATGGAAATCATGCGAGATAATGGCAGAGCTGGTAGAAGGTCTACGAAACATCCTTGCCTTGGGTCACCCTAGAAACAGTGCAATCCCAGCTTTTCTTACTCCAACTTTGCGAAATATTGTGATCAGTCTGTCCCGACTGCCTCTGGTTAACAGCTACACCCGAATACCTCCATTGGTCTGTATCTGGACAAATGGCTATGCAGGTGTAAGTTCCAAACAACAAAATAGTCTGTGTGTTCATGGTTTTAATTGTTTTTTAGGTTTGGAAGTTGGGCTGGTCCCCTCAGCCAGGAGGAGAGTTTGGCACAACCTTGCCTGAGCTTCCTGTTGACTTCCTGCAGGAAAAGGATGTCTTCAGAGAGTTTCTCTACCGCATCAACACATTGGGTATGGAAATAAGTGCATGCTATAGAGATGTGACCCACCAGTCTTTAAAGTGTTCACTTATACAATGCTCTGTTTAGGCTGGAGCAGTAGGACTCAGTTTGAAGAGACATGGGCCACTCTTCTGGGGGTGCTGGTCACCCAACCTATCCCTATGGATCAGGAAGAGGAGACGCAGCAGGAGGTGAAGACATGAAAATGTTGAAAATATAACCCTTGCCTTTTAGAATAGCTGTAATATGCTTTTGCAACGGTTACTCCTTTCTCCACCATAGATAAGGATTGTTTGCTAAGAATGGGATGGGCAAGATTATTCCTATTTGAAATTTGACATTGGGCTGCTTAATGTTTAATACTATTACTATTTTCTCCACTGTACCCTATGACACATCTTGTTATTAGGCGAATGTTGAAAAATTTTGCTCCTTTTATTTAGGAGGACCTGGAGCGGACACAGTTAAATGTGCTGGCAGTTCAAGCCATTACGAGCCTGGTGCTGAGTGCTATGACACTGCCTACTGCTGGAAACCCTGCTGTCAGCTGTCTGGAACAGCAGCCCCGCAACAAGAGCCTTAAGGCACTCGAGACACGGTAAATATGCATTTATGTTTAGCCACTTGGGGTGCAGTGGCTCATTGGTAGGGCAGTCAGCCTATAACCTGAAGGTTGGCGGTATGATTCCCGCTCTCCCCACAGTTACTACTGTTGTGTCCTTGGGCAAGACACTTAACCCTCCTTGTGTATGAATGTGGAATAATGTTTTGGCTGCCACACCTCTATCAGTCTGCCCCAGGGCAGCTGTGGCTACAGATGTAGCTGACCACCACCAGTGTGTAACTGTGGAGTGAATAATGGATATGTAAAGTGTCTTTGGGTATCTTGAAAAGCGCTATACAAGTACTATGCATTATTATTATTATATTTACATGCCATCCATGTTAGACAATTGTTCTATTGCTAAATCTTTGCTTACAAAGGTTTGGAAGAAAGCTTGCGGTGATCAGGGGTGAAGTGGAGCGGGAGATCCAAGCTCTTGTGTCAAAAAGGGACAATGTTCACACACACCATCCCTACCACGCATGGGACCCTGTGCCCTCGCTCTCTGCAGCCTCTGCTGGTAATAAAATATTTACAGGGGCCTAATTTGTGTATGTGCATAGACCACTTTAATTTTTTTTCTTATTGGTGTTTCAGCAGGCACACTGATCAGCCATGAAAAACTGTTGCTGCAGATTAACACAGAGCGGGAAATGGGTAACATGGACTACAAATTGGGACAGGTAAACATGCATATTAGTATGGTAATTGTTTGCTTTTGTAAAACACTTTGTCCTTTCAGGTATCAATCCATTCAGTGTGGCTGGGCAACAACATCACTCCGCTCAGAGAGGAAGAATGGGGTGAAGATGAAGAAGATGAAGCGGACACTCCAGCTCCCACATCTCCACCATTATCTCCTATAAATTCAAGGTAAACAAGAATAATGCATTTGGATGGTGCTTTGTCGTTTTGCAGAACTTAACACAAAAACAAGCATACACATTACGATGTATTTTTCTGTGCTCTCAGGAAGCACCGTGCAGGAGTGGACATTCATTCATGTTCCCAGTTCCTTCTCGACCTCTACAGTCAGTGGCTCATCCCAGGCTCACCAAACAACAGAAGGACCCCTACTATACTAATCAGTGAAGTTGTCCGATCAGTAAGTGTTCAAAACAGCTTTTCAGTCCCTTAGGACAGTACAGATGTTGCAGTACAACAAGTATTTATTCAAAAAGTAAAGCACATTATTCTCTTGTGCTCCTGGCCCTTCATGCTTTCTCATTTCATCAAAACCAAATTCAAAGATGTAAAAGGCCTAGCAGATCTGGTTTGAACAATTGGCATGTCTTTGGTCCACCAAAAAGAGATATTGGTCTAGATTAAACTGAGCTAATGCAACCCCCATAAAATAATACATATAGGAGGGAAATGGCCAAATGGGTAAATTCTACTCCAACAGAGACGATGTTCACACGCCTTTGTATTCTATTTTGTAGCTGCTGGCAGTGTCAGATCTCTTCACTGAGAGGAATCAGTTTGACAATATGTTCTCCACCTTGATGGAACTGCAAAAGCTCCACCCACCAGAAGATGAAATCCTAAATCAGTACCTGGTACCTGCAATCTGCAAGGCTGCTGCTGTGCTGGGCATGGTAAGCCAACTGTGACAGTGTCAATCGGTACTCCTTAAATATTTATATAATATGTTTATGTACTATACTATGTACATCTCCAGGATAAAGCAATAGCAGAGCCGGTGTATCGCCTGTTGGAGGCAACTCTTCGCAGCACCCATCTGCCCAGCCGAATGGGAGCTCTTCATGGAGTTTTGTATGTGTTGGAGTGTGACTTGCTTGATGATACCGCCAAACAGCTCATTCCTACAGTCTCTGAGTACCTGCTGTCCAATCTCAGGGCTATTGCACAGTAAGTACTGATGCCATTGTGTGGGCAAAAAATAATCCACTTTGGATACCACTGACCTCATTTGATCATTTAATGTGCTTAAATAATGATGAAAGAGCCAATGTGTTCAGTGTCACTGTGCACTATAAGATGCTGTTAAATTAATTTGTTTTTATCCTACTAATCCTACTACTTCCCAAGTGGCGTTAGTTGTTATAAAGCCAGTAGTTATATTGTTGTTTCATTCCCAATATATTTGTGTGTCCCGCAGCTGTGTGCACTTGCACAACCAGCAGCATGTGTTGGTAATGTGTGCAGTAGCCTTCTACATGATGGAGAACTACCCTCTAGATGTGGGAGCAGAGTTTATGGCTGGAATTATACAGGTAAATAACATTTTTCATGTTGCTTTGTGTAGATAAACCCGCCTGTAATGTTTCCACTTCTGTGCTCATGGCTACCCTGTTTTCCAGGTGTGTGGCGTTATGGTATCAGCCTGTGAAGATTCCACACCTTCTGTGATCTATCATTGTGTGCTGCGTGGCCTTGAACGCCTGTTGCTGTCAGAGCAGTTGTCTCGGGTTGATGCTGAAGCACTAGTTAAACTAAGTGTGGACAGAGTGAATATGCCTTCACCACACCGAGCCATGGCTGCCCTAGGACTCATGCTCACCTGCATGTACACCGGTAAGAAAGACGCCACCTTCATAAAACAACCATCAAAAATGCATCCGGAGACTGGATACTTGCTCACTAGCACACTACATTTGGATTGCTGCTACCAATGTCTTATGAATATGATGCAATTAAGTGCAAACTTGCCATCAGATTTTTATTTACAGATGCTCATTTCTGCATGTAAACTTGCAAGCTAAACAAATAACTATTGGATTACTTGTCTAACCATCCTGCTAGAACCTAACTGCATGTAAAAAGGAACCACCTATCACTCCTTTAAAGGGAAAAATCTGTCCCTTAGTCATCAAACATAAAACATTACATTCTTAAAGTCTTCTGGTATTTTCTTGTCCAAAGATGCTTTTCTTTCCACGGTACAACCTTTTGAAGCCAGATGCAAACATACAGCCTTTAACTAGAAAAACTGGGACAAGCTTTAAATCTTTAAGTGGACTTTGTTACTTCTGTTGATCTAGACCAAAGAATGCCTTCTATGTAGAAGGCATTTCTGTACAACATCTACAAGTCCATTCTGTACAACATCTACAAGGCCAAGTCAACCCTGCCTGAAACTTAGACCGCAATGCACTGTACATGCATATGAGTATTGCATATTATTAAACTGCCTGTTTGCATCCTGCATGTGATCCACATTAGAAGTAAAGAGATTCATGGTAGACCTACCTCTAACCCCTGTAATAGTCCCTTTTAACTTTATAAGCTTAAGCATCTTGTTTTTTGCTGCGGCGTAAATTATACCTTCTTGAGGTACATAGTGGAGTTGTGTAAACAACTTGCTGACAAGGTCTTGAAATACAGGACATAACCCATAACATACTGTTTCTATACTTTAGCAATCACATAGTAATGAGGATATGGAAGGTCTTTTCTCATATTGATTCTTTCCAAGAAACACTATACACACTAGTTTCTAAACTTACACCAGTCTTACAAATACTTGCAGCATTAGTCATTATCAGAAAACTCTTGTTAAAGTCACATACTAATTTGACCAAATTATGCAGTCATTAGATTAGCTTTTTGTTTTGCACAACTCTAGTCAAAATCTAATCTGTGTTCCACTGGTCGTCCTCTCAGCGGTGCTTGCTTCGGGTTCAGAGGTGACAGGGGTTAGAGGTCAGGTTGACTCTGGCTCTGCTGTAGTGAAGCCGGCGGGCGTCACGGCGGGTCATGTTGGTTTCTCCTCAGGCAAGGAGAAGGCCAGTCCTGCCAGCCGGCCCGCTCACTCTGACCCTCAGGCCCCGGACAGCGAGTCTATCATTGTTGCCATGGAGAGAGTTTCTGTTCTTTTTGACAGGTACAAACACACCATTCTTAATTTACTGGACTCAGAATTTCTGAATTAACTTATTTTTAGTGATATTGTTTGGTCACTTTTGACCAGTGAGTTTGTTGTGTCCCTGAATATGATGACAAAACAATACACTTGGCATATTCTTACATTTTTTAAATTTTCCTGTTTGCAGAATCCGGAAGGGACTACCCAGTGAGACGCGGGTCGTGTCGAGGATTTTGCCCCAATTTCTAGATGACTTTTTTCCACCTCAGGATGTCATGAACAAGGTCATTGGGGAGTTCCTGTCTAATCAGCAGCCCTACCCACAATTCATGGCCACTGTAGTCTACAAGGTCAGTTACAAGATTTTGTATCAACTGAAGCCTTTTTCTCCACGTGAAAAAATGTTACTGGGATCAATCTATCAACTATGGATTAAAAATTAATGGTCTACAGAAAGACATCACAGACTTTAAGCTCAGTGCAGATTTTGTTCAAATTAAAGCTGCATAATTCCCGTTTTTTTATCCCCCAGGTTTTCCAGACACTCCATGCAACAGGGCAGTCATCCATGGTGCGAGACTGGGTGCTGCTGTCCTTGTCCAACTTCACCCAGAGGACACCTGTGGCCATGGCAATGTGGAGTCTCTCATGTTTCTTTGTCTCTGCTTCCACCTCACAGTGGATCTCGGCTCTGTATCCTTAAAACTTAAAAATGTATTTTTAAAATATTACATTACATGCGACTAATTTGAAATGGTTTCCCTTAACTACTTTTTCTTTACCAGACTGCCCCATGTAATCAGTCGAATGGGCTCAAGTGAGGTAGTTGATGTCAACCTGTTCTGTCTGGTAGCAATGGACTTCTACCGGCACCAGATTGATGAGGAGTTGGACCGCAGGGCTTTCCAATCTGTGTTTGAGACTGTGGCCTCACCAGGTAGCCCCTATCACCAGCTGCTGAGATGTCTGCAGTCAATTCACCAAGACACATCCCTCTGAGGGCAGCGAAGAAGTTCTACTAGCACAACTAGAAATGTGGCTTGGCGAGAAATGACATCTCACCTGCACTTTAACTGTTGTGCTTAACTTAATAATGGTGAAGAAGCAGAATGTGTACTTAAAGTACTTTAGCCTTGTCTATTTCACTTGTTTCACTGATCTAGTGTCAAACAGGTTGATATAAAGCAAAACAAGCAACAGAAGGCAACATCTTTTAGATTCTAAATGTAAAAGGAGTGTCTCAAAATCAAGTATGTCCCTCCTGAAGACGTCTACACCCCTCAACAGGCCATTCCACAAGCAACAGCACCTTGTATGTTTATCTAACCCAGCACCTTGACAAAACCTCTTAATGCAAAGTGTGTCATTTCACTGGGTCAAAAATGCTTGCTTAATGTCAGTTGTATTTTGAATCCATTTTAAAGTTATGTTGTGAGTATATTGACAAAAAAGATATTATGTTCCACAAATGTTCAGTGAAGCAGTGGGCAATAGTGTCACCCTGCAGTGTCACTTAAATGGGATAATGAACTAGAAAGTTATGTACAGAAGTGTGTTTTAAAGAAAGGTCTATTCTCTATATTTAGACATATTTTAACATTTAAACCCATCCATAATGGAATATTACCACAAATGACTCATCATAAAACTGGATTGTTTCTCACTTTATACATGACTTTCTGTTCTCTTTACTCAGGATGTATGTAACATATTAAAGGTTATTTGCAGTCATCTATATGAAGTGGTAAATATATATATAAACTATGAAAGCCATTGTGCATGATAAAGTTGTGTTAAAGATCTAAAACTTTAAGAGGATGCAATGCCATGTTTCTGTCTTAAGACACACAACTTAATCAGAAGATCACAGAATGCAAAAAGTAATGTTTTTATTAGCGTCCTGGTTAAGATCTTGTCACTCTGTACATACACTTGCCTTAGAAAAAGACTGAATAATTTATGTCTTGTACATTGAAAGCTTGATGCATGCTTAGCATTACTGCTATTCTCCTGCATAAACCTTAACTCTATATTTCCATGGGTACGGTTGCTATGACTGTGATGCAACACAATCCAAAAGGAGCCTTGAAACCTTAGCGACCAACAGCAGCTTTGACAAATCAAAGGGAAGTGTATTGTAGGGGTGCCACGTAACAGGACTCTTCCGTTGTTGAGCTTTAAATATTTTGTCTGTTTAGTATTGGTTAATATTCCATTAATAATTGTTTATGTGCAAAGTATTATATATATATCTGAGTGCTATTTAACTTCAGGTTATATAGCACTCACAACCTGAAGTTCTTTATGGTGGTGTTACAAACTTTATATGCAATGTCTGACTTAAAACAAAATCATGGTTTGTACAGTGAGATGACTGACCATGAGGCTGGTTTAAGTTAGGACTTCAAATTAATTAGTCCTCTAAATTTGGGAACCTACAGATTGAAAAGGACCCTCTAAGTAGATTAATGGAACCCAGTGAAGAACAATGTCCAGTTCAAGAATGCAATGTGTTTTAACTTGTCTGGGCGGTTTCTAGACCTAATGAAGACCCCTGTGGAGTATAATACGATTACTGGAACGTCTTTGGTTTTGGATGGTGGCTCAGAGGTCACTACAAATTTCTTGAACTAAATTTCACACTGTCTTAAGGGTGTTTTTCCTCTCACTCCGTAACTTTATGTTAATCACCCTTTTGGGATCAAATTAAAAACTTTGAATGTTTCACTTGATCCATAACATTGTCTTTGCTATTAGCATGACGGCTCTAAAACAGGCCTCTTCACTGAAAGTTGGTTTGCACTTGACATAATGACCAATCTAGGGGCTGTAAATAAAAAGCACAGACTGCAGATGGGGATTTTCTGATTTTGATCTTAACCTTAGACAAACTTCTGACACCTTTACTTTTACTGTTGCCTGTTAAAAAATATGAACAAGAGATTGTGTATTTCACTTTAATGTAAGACTTTGCAGAGATTAAACACTGCATATGGTCTGTTGTAGAGATTAATAAATTATTTAAAGATGTTTAAGATGTGTTGTTAAACCTTTGTGTGAACATTGTTGCCTATTTGGCTCAAGCGCTTGATTCTACATACCTATATATCGTTTTAGATTTTCAGCATGTCCAGTATGTGAATTCAATTTTTCCGGTTTCTTTTCCTGCAAGTAGTCATAAAGCTCCCATTAAGTGATTAAATGTATTAATAGGATTACTGTAAATGCCATATGGCCCATGTGCTAAATCAGGATGGCATTGGGATTAAACTACCAGATATCAAAATCAATTTGAAACCAAGAGTTTAGCAGGTTAGTAGAAAATAGACAAGACAACACCTTCTGCATTTATTTGGGTTAAAAAAAATAAAATAAGCAACTCGGAGTGAGTCTAGATCTTAATACAACCTTTGAAAAAAATACTCTTGGTTTGTGCTGAAATTTTCAAGTTGTACATGAGTGCTTGTAAAACCACTCTCCAAATACATTTTTTTCCCCTTTAGCCAGAGTATGCATGTATTTGACACAACTATTAGATACAATGCAGGGTATTGAACTTCCTAACTTATTTAACCTAGCATTGAAACATTTCCTCCTCCCTCCCTCTCCTCCTCTCCAGTAGTCCTCCTCTTAAGGCTACTTCGCCAGATGGTGCAGCCTTTTCTTTTGTTTACCCATCGCCTCTGAGTTTACCTTACTAACCCTAGCTACAAAAGTATGGACACAGCACGGCCGACATCATCACCGGATACAGACAAGTAAGTCGCTTTAAAATGTCGCTAAATGGCCCTTGCTTGACTCAACATCTTAAGCGAAACATGAAAAAGACCACAATCTGTCTCTAACCTACAATCCCTGCCTTTACAGCCTAGTCTTACTCCTGCCAGCTGTCCCCCTCCGTTTCTGTCTCCAATTCCAACTTTGTGCTGCTAAATGTTATCAATGCATTAAAAATGCGTTTACGTTAACACTATTTCTTGTTAACAAAACGACATATACGTTTTGGCACCTGTTGAACTTACGACAGGAGAAACTTTTATTTGTGATAAGTCAAGCTAACTTTTTGTAAATTTATCCACATTACCGTTTGTTGTCTGATTGACATTCATATAAACCAATGGCAACGTCAAACGGTCTGTATACAATTTCGTTACCATAGTTACAGACCGACATTCCTGAGAGCTGGATATTAGGGGGCGGGACTAAACTATAAGCAAGGACGGTTGCACTTAGAGCAGTAAGTTAAACTAAGAAAAAAAACTTTAAAGTGTACCGTTAACGAAAATAAATTTCGCAGCTTTTCATTTAGGGCTAAGGTAAGCTCCGCGTTATTTTGTTGTTTACATTTAACAGCCAAGTTGTGCACACATTTTAGCTGTTTGGAGTTAATCTGCTAACTGCTAATCTTAGCTAACCTAACACACATTTACTGGCTGCAAAGTATTCAACAAGCCATTCGTTAACAAAAACGAATGAAAAAAACAAGGCGAATTGAAAACGAGTTGACAAAGGAGAAAAATAACATTGTCCAGCTGTTTGGTCAGAAAGTTACCCGTGAATCTGCCAGGTGTGATGAACGCTTCCAGTATCACAGAGCTGCCCAGGTGTGTGTGTGTGTACCTTTAGACTCCTCCCATTAAACATCTTGCACTCTACCTCCCATTCCGGAAGCCTATTTAAAAAAAAAAAAGGCTGGCTTGTATTTAGTGGTAAGCGTCAGTAATACACTTAAATAAATTGCCAATTAAGTAGTGGTTCCTTGAAGACAGAAAAAAATATTTATAGAAAACATAATTTTAATCCAAATAACAGTTTAGCAGAGTCTGAACTTTTGACACACTCAACAATCATTCTACTCTGTGCATAGCTCAGTAGCAAAATAATAATAATAATAATCAATAAGATAAGATAATCAATAGCAAGGGATTGTGACACAAATACTCTAATAATTTTGCCTTGCATTTTATTGGCAGATAGCCTGTTGTCTTGGAGTAAATGACACCAGGATGGGACTGCTAGCATGGCTACGCAAGAATCAAGGCTGAGCTTTCATCCTTCTGCTACGATTTTGTCACAGAAGTATGACAGATTATTTTTGTTAAGCTTTGACATGGCTATGATGTGAGGATATGGAATAACTGAAGTATAATAAAACAAGAAGTAAACACATGTCAGAATGTTTGGCCAAATGGATTCATCATCTAAAAGACGTCCTTGTGTTGGAAGTGGGTTCAACCTGCCCCATTCTTCCACCTCTCAGCAAAGCCGTATCCGTGCTGTGGAGGTGGGAAGAGGTAGATCAGGGTATGGCTTTACACTGTCGGTCAAAGCCCCTGTGTCCTCAGCTGCATCTTAAAGGGGAGCCCCGCAGATTATGTAGGGTTACGGTCAGGAGACCATATTCTGTCTGTCAATGATATCAATGTCAGCAAAGCATCCCACGAAGATGTTGTCAAGCTAATTGGCCGTTGTTCTGGTGTTTTGAAGTTGGTCATTTCTGAAGGAGAGCGTCACAGAAGACACCATCACCATCAACGCAGTGCCGGCAGTCGACACCACAGCAGCACTAACATGGCAGCCTCTTTCCTGGACTCATGCTCCAGTGATGACGAGTTGGACTATTTCTATGATAACAGTATTAACAACAATAATAATAGCAGGTCAGGGGCTCGAGGGGGGTGGTACAAACCCAAAGTGGATCCTAAGCAACTGGGTATAAACAGAGCGGAGAAAGTTGTGGCAGAGCTGCAGTCCGGTGGCATCTTTAACATGATTTTTGAAAACTCTAGCCACTCCTCCAGCAGCTCTGACAAAGAAAGGGTCACATCTACATCGAAACCACGTCCGCTCTCTAACCCAGAGTTTCCCCCTTATCGCGACCGTTCCCATAGCAACCCAAACTTACTCTCTGAGGAGGAGATGGCCCAAGTTATAAATGACGACTCAGTTTTTGTCGACACAGACTTCAGACATCTCCACCTTCATCACCACGATGAGCATGAAGGGGATGTTGGAGACGGGGGTGACCTCGGCCTAGAGCCGACAGAAGGCATCCTCAATGTTGGGATGATTGTTGGTTATCTTGGATCCATTGAGCTTGCATCCACAGGGGCAAGCCTAGAGAATGACAGTTTACAAGCCATCAGGGGCAGCATGAGACGGCTCCGAGCTGAGCAAAAGATACACTCTTTGGTCCTGATGAAGGTATGACTAATTCACTATTTATTTCTACACAGCATAATAATTCTAAGCAACAAACAAAAAGCAGCACACAGAAGCTGAATCTAAAAATTTAAAAAGGCAAACATACCAGTGTCTCCAACTAAAACAAAAAAATAATTATTTTATTTACATTTATTAAACATGCAGCTGAATTTTTACAGATTCTAAAATTCTTATATGTGTATTTTTCTTTTCCGTCTTTGAGGTATTGTCTTTTGCCTTCACAGGTCATGCATGACAGTGTTCGTTTGTGCAGCGATAGAGGTCATGTCTTGGCCACTTATCCTGCTGAAAAACTAGCCTTCAGTGCTTGTTGTCCAGACGATCGAAGATTCTTTGGACTGGTCACAATGCAGGCCACAGAGGACCACGACGACCGCCACTTTAGCAATGGCCGAGATGAAGAGAGTGGTTTGAGGACGTCCTGCCATGTTTTTATTGTGGACCCGGACCTTTGTCACCATCAGGTATCTTTCCTTTTTCTGTCTGTTGGAATATGTTTTAGTTTAGATTAGATGAGGTGAGGGGATTTTTTAATTTTATTTATATATATATATATTTTATACTCAACAAAATATTATTATTTTAGCTATTTCTATTCAAAGTCCAGCTATTTCTGGCCTTTGATGTGATTCTCATCAACGGTTTTTCTACAGGTCCACATGAGTGTTTCCAGGAGGTTTGGTTTTGAGTGTACCCCAGACCCGGATACCGGAGGATGTCTGGAGTTTCCACCCAGCTCTCAGCCTCTTCTTCAGTTTGTCTCTGTCCTGTATCGAGACATGGGGGACAATATTGAAGGGGTCAGGGCACGGGCCTTCCACGATCCGGACAACGACGCCCAACAAAACCACAGCACCAGCAGCAACAGTGACAGTGGTATTGGCAACTTTCTACCTGAAGAGAAGAGCAACAGGGTGCTCTTAGTTGACCTTGGGGGTCCTCCTGCCAACAACTATGTTCCTGGGCCACGTCATTGGGACAGCCCACCATCCTCCCAACAAGCCTGGAGCCCCACCCTTGGAGTGGCAGCCTCACACCCGCCGCCTCCTCCTGTTGCTTTGAGAAATGGTCACTATCGCCATGAATCACACCTGGCTGACCTCCCTCACCCTCTGCCCCTGCCTCACCATGAAGTGTCCAGCAGGCGAGGGGTCCACCCACACCACTTCTCACAAGGAGTACGGGGAGGAGCAGTAGGAGGGGCTGTTGGAGGAGGGGCGGAGCCTCAGCGCTGGTTACCAGTCCATGTGCTGAGAGACTGGCGGCAGCAGCAGCACCACCTCGGCCTGAGCAGCGACCAGGAGTCCTATGCTGAGTCCACCGACGGATGGTCATCAGCCAACTGCAGCACCCTACCCCCACCCATGAGTAAGATTCCAGCCGACCGTTACCGGGCCCCGTTAGCCCCTGGGGACCACCTGCCACCACAGCTTCCTCCTCCTCCTCCTCCTCTCCCTCCTCAAACACATCCCCACTCCCACACCCACCGGCTGGCTGTTCAGAAAGATGAGTGGGCTAAAAAGTTGTTTGGTGACCGGGACAGACCTGTGGCCGAGAGAGGGGATAGAGAGAAGAAAAGAGGGAACACCAAGGAGGGAGAGAAAAAGGTAAGTTAGTACTTAAGTAGTTCTAAATACTAAAATATTTACAGTATATTTGAGGCATTTATTTGGTGTTTTCTTTGCCTTTCCCATGTCTTTGTCATCTCTGGTTTAGAACTGTCAGTATTCTATAAATGGTAAATTCAATGATAGTGTGCCAGTTTGTGGACTGTGGGTTTTTGGTAGAGTTGTGTTAAAAGTGACTATGAGATGAGAAGACTGGGCAGAAGATAGCATCCCCCATCACACACCCTTGCTGTGGAAATTTACTCTGGCCACTGTGTGTCCGAGACTACGGTTTATTGAAGCTATAAATCCATCTGTGTGTTGTCCCAGTGCTTCTCACTCTCTCTCACTCTCACCATCTTCCATTTGCCTCCTTCAGCTCTAGAAAGCTGATAATATTAAATAACCACAGACCCCAGTTGGCTCTCCCAGACTTGGTAGAATAACTTATTTATCCACACTGCTCCAGTATCAGATCATGCATTATGCACAAGCCAGCATCTGCCACTACCTGAAAACCACCTGTTTCTCACTTCTCTGTCAGTGATAAGAACAAGGCAGCTTTGAGCTACTTATTGAATTGCATGCTCATTCGTCTGAATTAAACCATATTTCCATTTGTTAATTTCATATAAATGTATCCATGAGGTCTGCACAATATAATGGAAATGTATCTTTATCACATTAATACTTTATACAATATATGTATCGCAAGACTGCTTTAACTTTTTTACAATTAGAACAAATAACTTCTTAATCTACCCTTGGGCAATATTACAAGTCATATTGTCATCACAAATTTGATAACCGTATCTTTTCTTAATATTGCGCTGACCTAGTTTCTATAATTAATAACAACAGTCAGTGTAAATTTGCTATAGCTGCTTTATACTGTTAGTTATCTCTTGGCCACACAGTCTGCCTTTATATAATAAGGAGGAGGCGAAGCAAAGTGGTCCAGCTTTGAATCTCAGCTCGGGCTAGTTTGCTCCATGTCATTGCCCTATGTCTCTTCTGATTTATCTACTCTTTTCCTCTGTTAAATAGAGGCTAGTGACAAAATAAGTATTTGACACTGTTGTGGATTGATATTGACCCGAGGAAAGCTGCTGACACAGAAATTGTGAATAGGTCATAGAGAAGTTATAAGCTGCACAGAGGTCGTTTTTAGAGTAGTAAGATAAATTGTATTCTATTGTTTTTTATTTGCTGTAATGTCTATAACCATATGGTGGCACTGTTTCACCATCTAAACCTTTATTGCTTCCTGTGGTTTTGTAAAGATTTTCTACATTTATGCATGGTATTCTGAATTCATAAGAGTGCCTTGGCGTATGTATTTCAATAGTAGTTGTTTAGGAGTCAATACTTGATATATAAATTTGGTTATTTTCATGACATGACTTTGTTGTTCAGTGTTGTTTGTTGTTGGTGCTGATTATTTAAAACTTTGTCATAATCAAGAAACATAATTCTTTTTTGTGACATTGATGGTGTGTGTAAAAGACAAGTAAGATGTTAAAAAAGTGTTTTAGGTTTTCCACTAAAATTGAGTATTAGATTTTCACATTGCTATTGCTTGTAGCCACATTTTATAAATTTACCTTCACTTCTCTTAAATATTTAATCTTAAGGTCAAAGGAAGGTTGTGTGAATTAAGCATTTATTTGGCAAAGCCTCTCTCTGGCGTCGCCACACATGCCAAGTGACACGCTGGAACACATCCACACATGCAGAGTAGAGTCAGTATCCAGGCAACACCACCGGTCATCTCTTCACAAGACCTGCTTCTAATCAGCCAGTCACATTCAACATGTGTCATAGTTCAGCCTCTGGAGCCTGTTAGCACTGATTAATTGCTCACGAGTCAGCAGGACTCTACTCATGCTCGCTGTTAAAATAGATCCAGTCCATGCCTTTTGAGTGCAATTATGAAGTTGCATTTGTTCATTAAACACAAAAATGTCCGGATATAAGAAGGGTATTTGTGATAGTAACAGCACTAGCTTTCTATTGTGGGTGTACAGCATCATTCACTGTGGTTGCATCATAGTCAGATGGCATTAGGCAATAAATCCTGATGAGCCAGTGACTAATGATCACATGCGCTCATTTTAGACACAGTTTTATGGCGTCATGTAACAGCTGGTGAGCTTTACCATCTACACTCGGTATCAATTATGACAAGTTTAACACAATATTTAATCCATTATTACTGTATTATCAAATGGAGAGTTAGATAGCAAACATATCTGAACAATCTATGAATCTATTATCTCATGTGTGTTGTAATCCCATCCAGTGTCTTTTTTGGAGGTACGGGTTTAAAAGTACAACATTGCGCTGCAGGACTATACATGCCTGCTTCTAACATGTGGAATTTAACATTCACGTGGTGAAAAAAAGCCCATCTGGAAGAGGCATGTGTGTGAGCAAAGTTTCTGGCTAGATTCAGCGCTTAGGATTTCATGTCAGCAAACATATGTGAAATTCTTCTTGGGTGTAAATACGTATAACCTTTTGAAACAGCAGCTTTGAATGCCTAAAATATTTCTTATTAAAAATAGTTCTGGCTCAGTTTTTGCAATTAGCATTACAGTTTAAAGCTTACCAAATCATTATTGTAGAGACCGACAACAAACCTAAGTCCAATACAGTTTGTTTCTGCTAGTTTTCACCAATGTCAGGATTGTCTGAAACCCTGTCAACAGTCTATTCGCTGAGATCTTACTGCTGATTGGGAATGGACATTATTTTATCCAAAATATATTATGTTCTTCTCTTTTCTTTAGCTGTTATTCTTAATCACAGCATGTTTGTGTTTTCTTTTAGGCAGGTCGGTTTCGTGGCCTAACCAGGGGTTTCCCTCCTCTGCCCCAGCGGTCCTCAGCAAGGCGCTCATTCGGACGTTCCAAGCGTCTAAGCCTGGCCCGCTCTCTTGACGACCTGACGGTAAGAGTGAGTAGAGTGAGCATACTGTATATTTCCCAACAACACAGTGGTTATGGCATTGCTCAGTGTCGTGATATTGTCACATTTGAGTCACCCATGCACTGTCTACCTCTAAAAATAGAGGTAGACGGTGAGTATCATACATCCACATGACACGTAAAGCCCTCCTCTGGCATCACCGTGGTAACATGCAGACTGACTTGTTTAATAGAAAGCTTCTTAGCTTCTTCTTTGAACAGTAAAGATTTGCTATTTGTCTGTGTCATTTGCTTTGCTTTACAAGCCCTACATTTTCTGCTGACTGTGTTTATGGTCCATCCTGACAAAAACGACCTGGTATCAAGTCATTTGAGAGCCATGAGTTTTCCTAACAATGTGCCTATTCTGTTCTGCTTTACAACAATTTATAAATAGGATGCCTGTGGTTGCTGTAGTACTCAGGCAGGAAGGGGACAAAGGTTTGCTATCATGGCTTTGCGCTTGACAAAAACCTTGAGGCAAGCCAAGGTTTACACAATTTCATATTCATCTTAATTTTTTTATTTTGGGACTTAATTGTATCTGTCTTCAGTATCTAATAATTTTTTAAATTTATTTATCAACTGCCTTTTCACAACACAAGCGTGAAGCGTCAGGATTATTAGCTACAGCTCAATACATTAAACAGTGAAACCGAGCTGGAACATACTGTGTGTTGTTCCATTTTGGGAACAAATGTGCAAAGTACAGTGATTCAAAACAGTTGCTTCTCTCTTTTTCTAAGATAGAGATCGGAGGAAAGGCAAACATTTCCGCCGTTTTGTGGGTACAGCCACACACTGGCAACAGATAAGCAGATCCTAAGATGTGATTATAGCAGTCAATGTTGTTTTTTTTCCTATACATTGCTGGCATTTTTTCTTAATTGCAAGAGAAAGTGAAAGAGATAGCAGCACAATACAAATATGTTCGATCATAAATAGTGTATGCTCAATTTACCTAAATAATAAACATCAGAAAATTGTGTGGGAATTGTTCCTATCAAGTAACCCATCCATAAATAAATAAATAAAAACTCAGTTTATCCTATTTTATGACTGTGTTAGATCATAGTGTGTCGCCACAGTCTTTTTAACTGGTGACAATCACTGTTCTTGAGACATGAGACTGTGCAATGAAGAAAAATATATGGCTTTTAATGTTTTTTGTCTAATCTGGCCTGGTAGGATTATATTTATCTACTGTCAAAAGCATCGACATAAGCCAAAAGCTACATAGCTGTCTGAACACTTAATCTTACATTGAACATGCAACATATACCAAGCCAATTTGACCTCATCATCAATCCCCATCATTAATTCATTATGCAAGCTCCCAATTGGGGAGCTTCTCATTGCTGGAGTTTTGTTCCAGCCCCTGCACTCTTCCCCTTGTAGCCCACTTTCTTTTCTTCCGGTCGTTAGGCCTTTTCCCTTTTGCTTCACATGCAGTTATGTCCACAAACAGAGAGAGCTTTGTATTAGGAGAGGGGGATGAAGGAGAGAGGTGTGTGTGCGGGTGTGAATTCATGTGGTGACAGTGGTGGTGGGGGGTCATGGGGTTTGAAGTGTCTGCACTTCTAATGAGCTCTGATGAGCAACAAGCTGACATTCCCCTCGTTAGGGAAGTCTCCATACAAAGAGTATATACAGTAGATACACACAAGCACAAAATGCACACACACAAAGACATTAGTGTGCACTGTGCATTAAACATATTTTAATTTGATCATAATTAAAGTCTGCGCAAAGACACATAGAGCCTTTTTATGATGATGATGACATCATGATAACTTTACAAGCAGGTAGGCACCCAAAATTATCCATTCTGGTTTGCAATTCACTTGCAAATTGTGTTTTTTTATTCTATTCAACAATACCATTTATCTCACAGACAAACCGAATGAGTCAATAAAGCAAACAAATGGTACAAATTCTTTATTTTTTATTTTTTTTAAATGACATGCACAAGTAATCATGTAGATGGCGAATGCACAAACACAAGTGCCACAGAATGGACACAACAAGCTGATTGCGGCTCTGATTGCTGCCGTTCTTTCCTGGAACATAACGATAAGTAGAGAAAGATATCATTTCTTTTTACTTAGTGTTTGGTGCGGTGTATGTTTTGGTTAAAAGTTCTTTTTAAAGGCCATTTTAAGCGAATGCCGAAAGAACAGGCTGCAATTCACCGCTTTCAATTCACTGAAGGTTTTATTTTATTTATTTATTTTTTTACTGAATCCCGAAGACTACCCTGTATCATGGCCAAATGTATCTGCTTTGATCTGTTTGTCACACTGTGTTGGACTGGACACTTTGAAGAGGAAGTATACCCCTTTTCCTACAATTGAGCTTCTTTTTTATCCTTTTTAAAATCTCTTAATCATATGCAGTGGCAATACCATTATAATCAAGTCAAATCATAAATTATGGCCTCAGTCTAAAGACCTGACAGTTTCCGCTTTTCACCTCTAAGCAGCTTTCTTATTTGTTGACTGCACTTGAGAGCATGTTATATTGTGAATAATTATGTTTTTTGTGGTTTTTAGTTAGTCTGTCTGTGGAGGTAATTTTAGAGCGAGTGCAGCTGCTGTGTGTCAAGGCATGTTGAGGAATTCGCCATTTCTCATTATCAGGGAAGATATTATTCCTTGTCAACTGAAAGATCTTTCAGTTGCTCTCTCTGTCTGTGTTTTCTTCCCCGGTCCTCACTCTTGCTTAATCCTCAGTGTGTTCCTGTTTTACCCCGTTTACCCCCCTTCTCCACCCGTCATGAATGTCAGTTGACTCTACTGATATGCGTGGTGCATGTTAAGCAGATGACACAAGCACACAGAGGGCATGGCACTTCTCCTAGCGCTGCCTTCACATGTGGGTGTGCGTGCTCCTTAATGGCAGGGGTCTCCCTCCGCTGCTGTGCCTCTGCATTTGCGTCTCTCAGACCACGGCAGTGTGGGTGGAATAGAAATTATACAAGGGTGGGTGGAAAGAGACGGGAGAAGGAGGAGGTGGAGGGGGAGGTGAGATCAAAAAAGGGAGAGAGAGGGAAGGGGAATCCGAACGACAGCAACATTCTGGAGCGTTTTGACAATTGAAAGCTATCAAGCTTTTGCCGCTAAGTCGTGTGTCTTCATCACTTGGACACTGACATCCATCAAAAAGCTGCTGATAATGCGCACCGAGGGAAGCCGTCACATGCAGTGTTGAGGATTACTTGTGTCTTTTTGTTCATGGAGCAGCAAACTTTGAGTGTGGATTCTGAAACAGCCACTCAACCAGTGAGTACGTGTGTGTCTGCAAGAGTATGCATGTTTTCTTTGATGCAGCTGCCACGTATTTAGCTCCTGTCACATATAGCATTGGGACTGCATAACACAACAGTGTTCTTTAGACAAGCACAAGCTGTTGGTCAGATTTTCCAATTAGATTATTTTTGATTATCGCTGACGGCAAACTGTTGCTGCAGATTGAGGTGTCCTTATTTGAACACTGAGTCTGTGAATACCCACACATCTGTTGTCGGATCTGAAAAATAATTTCTTTCATTTACACACAGCTCTGTGGAGGGATGTCAATGTCAATACAATGAATGCCTTAAACTATTTGCAGGGGCCTATTGCTGGAATGACGGATCATGTGACCCACAAAGAAACAATCACCTGGCTTCTTTGACTCTACTGAGTTAAAGGGGAAACTTGTTGACATACTTTGTTTGGTTTTACTTGGTTAAATCATCACTTTGTTTTTGACCATTGTTTTTAGATCATTAGACCACTTTGTTTTTGAATTATTAACATTAACATGTGTCAAGGTTAAGACATCACTATTTTCTTGTGCATTTTTAACCAAGCGGTTTTGACACTCAAGTGAAAAGAAGCTTGAGACATGATTTGTGTGAGAGCAGTGAGAGAAGAACAGCCTACAAGCCTGTTCCTCTGACCTAAAACACACTCAGAGACACATAAAATTTCATTCATATCCTCAAATAACTGAATAGACACACAATCAAATGCCCAAAGATACCAAGCAGCACATACTTGTTCACTGTGCATTTTCTCAGTGTGTGTGTTCCTCGTGACATCCCCTAGGAGCAGATTGTGTTGAGGGAAGGAAAATCAGATGATGAGACAGGATCAACGCCACCGCCGTGCACTAAACACCTCAGAAGGCTGGCTTCCTTTGTGTTTTCTTTTTGTACTTTCCTTCTCTAAAATATACTCTTGGTGGTGCATTTACCACATCAGTACAACAAAAAGTGATCATGATCACAAAAATACTCACTCAGTACAAAGTTAACATAAATTGCATTACCCCTTTTTTTTCCAAGACATTTTTGGGGCCTTTTTGCCTTTTATTTATAATACGTTGACAGGGAACAGGGTGAGAAACAGGAGGATGACACTGGGCAAATGATCCGTTGAGATTCGAACCAGGTTACAAGTGTCTGTGCGTGGTTTTGCACATTTGTAAGTGCTCTACCAACTGAGCAAATGTGTTGTCAAGTCTGTCAGGGGTTGACTTTGAGGTGGTAGCTGTCAACTTGTGAGAGCAGATTCTGCATTGTAAAGGTAATGGTGCATTGTAGAAAAATGTATTTCGGTTTTAATGTATAGTTTAGGGGGAAATGAGCATAATAGAGTCTAATAGCAGCCGGTATAAATTATTTCTGACAAGCTCTTCTGTACACCAAGATGGGAATAGTCTGTGGCTAAAAGTGGAATGGTGTATATATGCAGTAGTTTTTGTTCCAAGTTGTTCAGTGAAGGAAGAAAATAACCCATTGACAAGACAAGACAAGACATTTATTTTTGTATAGCCCAATATCACAACAACAGTCGCCTCAAGGGGCTTAACAGACTGCACTAGACAACATCCCCTGTCCTTAGACCCTCCATCAGGGTAAGGAAAAACTCCAAAAAAACCCAGCAGGGAAAAAAGAGAAACCTCAGGGAGAACCACAGAAGGAGGGATCCACTCCCAGGACGGACAGGCCGTGCAGGAATGTGTCCGGGACAGTTGAAAAATACATAGAAATACACAAACATTTTCACAAATAAAAACATTTATATTGGTTGTGTCCAGTGTCCACTCTGGGTGTGCAATAGTGGATGGGGCTGCAGCCAACATCAAGGTAGATGACAGATGGGTGGGGGCCCTCACACTGGAGCACAGGCGCGGGGCACACATCACCCAGCAGGTAAGAGGTTTGTGTCCACCCTAGGAGGAGGGAGAAAAGAGGAAAAAAACAAACTGTAATAGGTAGATGTGATAATATGAGCGGATTTAGTGTGTACCTACAGCTACAACCAGTGTAAACGTGTACCTACAGCTACAACCAGTGTAAACGTGTACCTACAGCTACAACCAGTGTAAACGTGTACCTACAGCTACAACCAGTGTAAACGTATACCTATGATCAATCAGTCTCCATACGTTTGGTGAAATAAGTATGTTTTGAGTTTGCTTTTGAAACACTGTTCTCTGTTACAAATAGTGCTTTACATAAAGAGCTGATGCCACACAGGGGTGCTTTAATGCTTGTTCATCAGCAGAGGGCAATGTTTAGTTTTTTAGAGATGACAAGAAAGTCTGTGGTCTGTGTACATTCTGTGACAGCTTTTTCCACTGAAACATTTTAGGATTTCATTTTGAATAAAATCATTTACAAAGTTTATTCATTTGAATAGGCTTTAGACATTTTTATTAAAGCCAATGAAAGTTGGGTTTGAAATAAATAAACCACTATCCAAAGAGCTTGTTCAAAATACTTCCAGAAGTTGTGTGTTACTCGCACAGAAATGTATGCTCTGCATGCAGCCATATAGTGTTACAGACATCTGATATCTTCTGAGGAGAATGTTTTCCTTTTGATGTTGTACTGCCCCAGAATGGCCGTGATCTACACGTACACGCTTAACAAAAATGTACACACACAAAGGAGCTTGGAGTTGGCCAGACCACAGGACTTGGGTTATAGAGGATTGAGACACAAGATATCGCTTAGCTCTGTCCTCTTCTCATCCATTTCTTATCAGGAAGTGAGTTTCGCAAAGGTAAACATTGTTCAAATCCCACTTGTCCTGTATGGAGTATGTGCCTCTCTCTACTAAGACTGGTATGTTTTGGGGCTGAATATAAACTCAGATATTAATAACTTATGTAAGAACTGTGAGATGTTGATGTGTCTTTCATATAAAAATTTATTCATATTTTAAAAAATGCCAGGCTCCTTTTACCTAAAAGAGCCTCTGTTTGTGTGGGGCACTGGTGGTGTTCAGAGACTAAGTGCTGGAGCCATCCCTGATGTTGCTATGTTACCTGTATGTGAATGCGTAACTTTAACACAACATGGCACCGTTCTTTGAGCTCCATGGCTTGAGTTTTTGATTGTAAAGCTAAAAATAGCCTCATAGTGTTCAAAGCGAAACTTGAACTCTACAGTAACCTCTTCACCTGCTTGCTCTCTTTGTCAGGTGTAGCTTACCTCTTTGATGTTTTACTGCCTTGTTTATTCTTACAGACACAATGCAGACAAGACAGATTGCTGAAACACCACGTAATGGAGTATATACCAGATGTGTACAGTTAATTTAGGTAAAGTAGTGAGATGTTCCACTGAAATCTTACTACAGTATAGTCATGCACAGTCAGCCCCAACCTACTTCACACATATATTTAACTCTTTTCTGCCCCTACCACCTAATTACTGAGTCATCACAGTCTAAGACAGTGGCATCAAAAGTACCACATGAGAAAAGGTGGAGGAGAAACTTAAAAAAACAAAAACATTTTTCCGTCAAAGAAGGAAGTTAGTGGAACTAGGTGTAGGCTTAAGGCCATGTGCACAAACTAAAATGCTCTCTTTGTGAGCTGAAGTAGGCTGAGGTGTTCTGTAACTGTTTACTTAATTTAACCTTTCAGCACAAATAGAAGCTTAAAATATAAAGTCGATGCAAAATACTCAACTTTTTGTTTCTTTTTTTTACTCGTAGTCGGGCAAGAATAGATTGATTTGACAAATCGCGTTAAATCGAGTTTATGTTAAACAGGATTAGAGCTGGACCTGCCTCTCTGTGATTTGAACAGCACAACACTCAAGGAGGGCTGAGAGGTAAAACGCTGTGCCTTGATTGGCACACTAAACATTTGTCCCGCCCCTACTCAGTAGCTGCTGCCTAAAGGGGGCGTGTCACTATGGAAATTGAACCGTGTGTGAGAGTGTGCGTCCTCCAGAGAATGGAACTTCACCGTCAGCCTGTCAACCCCTAGTGTGTGTGTGTGTGTCTGTGTGTGTGTGAGAAAGAGGCGGGAGACAAAAGAAGTAGAGGTACGGCATGTAGTAGGAGACACAGCATGTTTGCAGAAGTATGTTACAGCTTGTGCATTTTGACAGATGAGGTATCGATCCATCCCAGTCAGCTTACTAGTCAGGACTAGATCATTTTTCTGAGGCTCAGCTGGGGTCGGCATGTTGCAGGAGTGTGTGTGTGTGTGTGTTTTGTAGATATGTAGATTGAGCAGTCTGGATTACTCCTCTATTCGGGGAGAGCAGGATGAGCTTGAGGAAGAGGCTCTCCTTCAAGCGTGTATGGAACTTCAATACTGTGAGTATGATATGCTAGACATGTTTCGTCAAAAGAACAAGAACAGATGGTAAAAATACATTATACTGTGAGACAGAGTACTTTATTAAACCTATATAGAAATAGGTAGACACAACAATGGGAGATGGTGAAGACAAAGATAAAATCACAGAAAGCCCTTTGGAAAGCTAAAAGTTGATAAAGGAGGAATTAGGTGTTGGTGGGAGTGTGTCAGTGAAGTTATAGTGAGAGCAGAACAGAGGTTTGAGACATATCTAAACTGTTTGTCGTCATATAAAAATCATATGTGTTTTAGAGGAATAGAATATAAGGAAGAGAGAGGCTCAGGCACAGAGCCTGAGCGTCGGTTAGTTCACAGAAAGTGAAGTGGAAACTAATGTTTGTCGTCTGAGGTGAGTCGACTGGGCTGTCTCACTTCTCGTGAAATTTACTTAATTTTTCATTTCCACTGTCTGGGGCTTGGCTAAAGCTGTTTGATCAGATTGTGTTGTGCTTATGTCTGTTCACTCGTAAGGCTGTGATGCATTTAGGCAGCGAGCCAAGTAAAACAGACATTTATCAGCGTCCCGGTCTCTGAGTCACATCCCTGTGTGGCTCTATTGTTGGAAAACAAACGTTATCTGGATTCTTTCCTTTCTTAGAACGTGGATATTGATTTCTTAATACATAGCAGAGATTTAGTCATTATCCATGAGTTCCAGGGACGGTCTCACAGGATTATACTCAGGAATGAGAAGTCTAGTTTATGATATTTTTTGTGGTTGCTGCTGAACACATTTTGATAATTGTTGCATAAATTTTTTTAAATTATGAATCATGTCTTCCAGTCCAATAGTTTTGGTTCAATTGGCCGATCCCAGATCTCTCACAGAAATCATAAATCAGTTTTGTGGTGACACCAGCATAGCCTCATATGACTCATTTTAAGTTCATTAGAAGCTCGTGAGCTTACCGGCCTCCTCCTGCCCTCTCATAAGCTGAGCTGAAGCTGAGAGGCTGCCAGTCCTGCCAGAGGAGCTCCACTCCTCAATGGCATCCACTATTCACTTCATATTCAAAAGTAAACACATAGGCACGCACACATGGAGCCTGTGGCACACCAGTTTCCTCCTCTGGGTGAAGTGTGTGCTCCTTTTAGGTGTGGGTGATTTTCTCAGTCACCTTTTTAAGGACAGCATGTGTGTGCTTATTGTTGGCTTTGAGGTGTGGTCTCCTTGTAATAATGCATGCCTCACTCAACTTTTGCTCACACAAAAATAAACAAAATAAAAAAACAAGACATTTCCTCCCAAAGTGGAAAAGCTCTATTAGTCTTTAGTGTTAACTTTAAACTTATATTAATCTAACGCAAAAAATTGTCATTTTTGACATGATGCTTTCATCGCAACTTCATTTAAGTGCTGTCAAATTATAAAACTAGGAAAACACTTAGTTAATAAATAGTATTTGTTAATGGTGTAGCTGGCAATTAAAAATGTTGCCGTGGTAGCAGAGGATTACTTAAAGCAACAATTTTATAGGGTGTATTACCACTAAAGGACTAAAACAAACAAATGCTGCTACAGTCTCACATGGGACAGTTATGTCTTTGCAATTTATATCTAAAGTTACACTGTAAATTTGTGTTGAGATGACAATTCAGCGAATTTTGTCCGTTCGAGTTACATAGTGGAGTATCAGTCAAACCAAGCACACTTTTGCTTTTTAAAGAGGATTTTTCTGATTCAAGTCAAGGAACCGTTGAAATGAAATTGAGGCTGTTATTTTAACAATGACGGTAAAAGTGGTGCTTTAACATAGTATTAGAGTTGCTATTTATGGACCTTTTTAATGTAATTATTAAGAACCTTTTTCTATAGTTTTTCTTTTTAAAAAAATTCAAAATACACAAACTATTGTTGTGTAATGTGATATTTTCTAATCGCTTTACACACAAGGGCTAACCTTTTATGCAGCAACATGAGAGCCTCTCTAGCAGCACGGAGCAGATAATACTGGACAAAGACTAACCAGACCTATCCCTGAGCAGTATTCCAAACATAAAATTATAGAGAAAAGAGCTGCCATGGTACATTTTGTATTTGCCCATTTGATTGTTTCACTGCTCTGTTTCACATCCTATAAAACATTTAGTTGTTTTCTAGGAACCAGCGTTGCCTTAGATGTACATTAGCACCAACAGCAGAACTTCTACGGTCGTTAGAATTTTCAATATTATGATAACTGCGAGAACAAATGGTTGTAAGTTGTACCATGTGTTTAGCCATATTTTGAACCTTCATAACAGATGATGTAAGCCACCCCCGTTCCCACTAGTCACAACTAATAAAGCGCTCGGGACCGGCACAGAGTGTGACCACCCCTCCCTGCGAGTCCACAGACACGAGCCTCTCATAAACAGGTCATGTTACAAGTGATATTTCACATTCAGAGAGAGCCAAACATGTTGTGACCAGTTGACTGTGCACTACATGTTGTGAGGTGTGCCAAAAACCTTGTTCAAACCTAAACTAAAGCTTGTACTGTCTATAGTATGACTTGTTATACATTGGTTTGAATGCGTGTTAATCGTGGATGGTGTAATTGATAATGAAGTCATCAGTGGGAGCTCACATGATCCACAATGAGTCATTTTTTAACTTCTCTTTGAGAACAAAACCAATAATCAACCATGAGTCATGTGCTGTTTTGAATTTTTCTTCCTTCTTAATTTGTGGAACTTGTTGACATCAATTCATCATTAACATCTGTAGAAATTACCATGAAAAGGCCACAGCATCTTCAGACTGTATCACGTAAGGGGTAATTAACCAGGAAGTTACAGTTGCTATGGCAATTCTAAATGTAATGCCTTTGAATGCATACCTATCAGTCCATCAGGAATGAGTTTTTATTTAGAGCATGGTTTATTTAATTTGTTTTTATTATCCCTTTATTATCTCATTGGGGGAAATTCCTTGTCAACAGCCACCACCAGGTGGCGCCCAGCATGTTTTTGATGAGAATTACAAAAATTAATCGCAGCAATACAATGATACTTTAAGTTTAAGAAGCGCACATTGATCCTAGAGGCCTTTTGTCCACATTTTCCAGCAGCATGGATCCTTGTGGATATGGGTTTAGGTAAAGAATCTTGAGTAGGAAAATCAGGAAAACCCCCCTTTATACCCAGTGGGCTGACAGGAATGATGAGGATGTGCCAGGAGAGGAGGGGGAACACCGCTGGAATCAGTGGAGTGATAGGAACGAAGGACACGAACAAACAAGGATGAATATAGGTTATAGAAGAGTCAAGAAAGAAAGAGGAGAGGGGACTTGGCGGGGGGACCAGGACAAGGGGCCAAACCACAACACCACATACGTCTGGAAACAATAATTTTGGAGCTTAATGGGATGAGGGTTAACTTGCACACACGCTTTTACAAAAACACAAGAATGCAGCCACCATATACTAGTCTAACAGATGTGGGCCATATGCACATGTCAACTTCAGTCTGACCCACATCAGAGACAGAGCACATTGTGGAAATGTGTGAAAGTTATAGCATTCTAATCAGCCCGAGGATCGGATAACCAGTTTCCACGGCTGAGGTTTGAGCCGCTGTCATTTTCCCTTTTCTCTCTGGAGTTAGACCGCAACCAGCCGCTATAAAGTGCCTGCAGTCTCTTTTCACACTGCGCTGCCAACTTCTTGTCTTCCAGGGATGATCTGAAATGGATAATCCCAGTGATTATAGCTCTGGTGCCATGGTCAGGGCAGCCTGGACACTGACCAAGATGAACCCAAAGACTAGATTGTGCAGGGTTCAGATTTTTTTAGCGTTTACATGAGAACACTGTTTAGTTAGCAATAAAAATGAAGACCCTTATTATAAGATATGCTCCAGTTTTTATAATGTCATTATACAAAAGTCCTGGAATTTGTCAGCAGTTAACACGGAAGAAAGAGCAGCTTTGTTTAGATCAATTTCAGAAAACAGGTTGCAGGAAAATGAGGTTATGGTGAGAAATCTTCACCGAAAAACCATGAAAGCAGCATTATGTTGAACTTCAAATACATTTATTTGGTTTTTCAGGAATTTTCTATTTTTTAGAAAGCATGTAGTCAGTGACATAATTTTAGTTGTTGGAATTATTAAGTAATTGACGCTTGTGTTTCAGTTTTTTTCTTTACTGTTTGTTGAAATCTGAACATAAATATTGCAACTGTACTTTTCATGTCACATGGTTAGGCAATATTAAGTATCAGATATGCTCAACAGTGTTAACTGGCTGTGGCTAACGGTTACTTAATTGTTATTTATTAACACAATATAAATATGATGTACTTAATAAAGCTTTGACCTTCATATAGACTCATCTTCTGACAATCCCATTTGTCTTTTATTTTTTTCCTTCTCACACTTCCTTGCACTTTGTTGTTCTTTGTGTGCATTTCTTGTCAAAGTGAAAAACAACAGACATAAAGAAAACACTCTGAGTGATGCAAATACACTAGATAAATGTTGTCAGTGCTTTGTTTATTCTCATGTAAATGCATAAAATTGCTTATTGTGGTGCAATATGCAGGGGCTCCTTACTTAAAAGTTCCCCTCTTCACACCAACACACCCCACACCCCAGGGAGGAGGCTTTCTTGTAGAGCAAGCACATCCAGTTCACAATTGATTCCTCCCACACACCAGAAAATAGTGTGGGTGCTAACTTGACTGTGGCTTGATGTGAGAGTGTGAGATAATTGTCAGGTTCTGATTAGGCTTATTTAAACATGCAAGTCCGGGCAGCTGCCTCTTAGTGCCAACAGAGAGTGATGAGGGAAGACGCTAACCCATGTCTCTCTGTGCTTTTTTACAGTCTGCTGCAGTCTCTGATGGAGGTAAGTTAACTTTATCAATTACCACATCTTTGACACACTTGTTTATATTATTTACTCTTTATTGTATTCGTAACAAAACAGAACTGAATCCTGTGCAATATATCTTATACACAGTTGATGAGGAAATCCTATTAACATACTTGACTTTAGTTTTTCTGGTTTGACCTGCTTAGTCTCTGCCCCACCTTTGGTTGTGCTGCTGTAAGAGAGAGAGGCAGATTTGTGCAGCATTAAAAAACAAACTATGCATCTGTCAGACAGTAAGTAATTCTTTTAGATGTGGTTCATTTTGCTGCACTTATGGTGAAAACAATCTTGTCACCTTTGTACTGTAAATGTGTTTTGAATTATTGTATTCTTTTCTTTCTTTTTTCCTATTTTCTTGCTTAAACGAATACATTAAACTAAACTAAAACTAAATAGCAGTGTATCACATATTACATTATAAACAACATCTATATGAGATACATGCACCTAGGAAATGTTTATAACACACATGTACATTTAACAGCAGACAGGAGGTAAAAGGTGGAAGAGAAGGTGAGAGACAGCACAAAAAGAAGTGTAAAAGTAATCGCAGACGTGATTTTCAGCTCTGAAGCGCCTTCTTCACACCTTGTGCCTCTGCGTTGGACTGAATCGCAGTGGAAAGTTTGCAATTTCTGCACCTTTATTTACAACCTGCATCTAAAAATGTTTATTGGTTGTCATGGAGCACTGTTGGTTTGAAATAATATCTTTATATTGGGGTGATTTTGGTTGAAAGAGATCTACTCTGTTTTCCTTATCGTTTAGATAACACACATTGTTAATGTAATTTTGTAATGTGTGCTTGTTATAGGTTAAAGGGACAGTTTTCACATGACTTCTGAATTGGTTCAGACTCTGCTCAGTATTTTTAGATCTTCCTCCCCTTGCATTATTTCAGATGTCAGGCTTTATGAATCACATTTTTTCCTTAGAAGACATATTACATTTTTGTAACTAAATAGATTTTTGAAAGTGACACAGATAAGTGACTCTCAGGTCTCAATCTCATGATGAGACAAAACCAATAGTTATCAGTAACAGTAAAATAAATATGTAAAATATGTGGGATTGATAAAGTCTAATCTAATCCTAGCATGTAGGAGTAGATTGCTTATCAGAACATATTAATGCAGGCATAGCTTTAAAGGGATACTTCAGTGTTTTGTCTAAAAGTGGTTTAATAGATACTTTGAATAGGTTATTTGTTTTCATTACACTCCTATTATTTAGAAAAGCAGAAAGGAGCAACCCCACAGAAAATGTGCTGCTCTATATTTAATGTCAACACTGAACTTCTTTATACCAGTTTTAATGTGTGCTCCATTCATAGAAGATATTTCCACAAAATACTGAGTTGTACTGAGAAGTGCTATGTTCTGGGGTAGTATTAATGAGGAACAGAATGAAAAGGCTCTCAGGGCCTCTTGGGGTTTATGGCAGTCAATGATCAGAAAACCTTTTGCAGCGGTGACATCAACTCTCAAAGATTAGCATATTAGCCCATCATTGGGTTTAAGCTTAGGTTCCTGGCCATTTGCTTCATGTTTTTCTCTTTTCATGTCTACCCAAAAGAGAGGTTGATTAAAATGCATTTGTCCTTTTTATAGTAAAAATCTATTTACATCTTTAAATGCGGTCTGTGCTGTCTGGTAATACCATTTCTAGTGTGTGATTAAAAACTGCCTGGAAATAGCATGAAGCACAATCTTTGTTCTTTTTCTGTGTTGCTGTAGCTGTACGGGGGGTCTGCCATTCTCATTAGTCTCAGTTGTGGCCTTCCTTTAACATGCTTCTCATCAGTACTGCAGAGTGTGTGTGTTTGTGTGCACGCTCTGATGTTTCTAGTTCCCTCCTCTTTCTACTCTGAATAATTTATCATCCTGTGGCCCGTGTGCTTATATCACTTACCTTCCTGGACTTTCTTAGTGTGTGAGTGTGTGTGTGTGTGTGTGTGTTGTGACCTGACTCTTTGTGCTTTCTCAGGTTGTCAACAAGCTTTCCACCAATAGTCCATCTTTCTCTCTGTCAGTCCATCCTTTTCCTTCCCCTCCTTTTGCTCTCTCTATCTCTCTGATGCTGTCACTTGTGTGTGTGTGTGTGTGTGTGTGTGTGTGTGTGTGTGTGTGTGTGTGAGTCTGTGCGGTCCTGTGTGGGGTAGTGTTTGAGTTGCTAAGGGGGCGTTGATAGATAGAGTATGGAGGGGCTCGGGGCCCTCAGGATGCGCTATCTGCCTCGTTGGCATCACACAGGCTCCTACCAGCTTTACCCAGGTAAGAATAGAAACAAATATACCCCACTGAGAAAAGAAGAGGCGAGAGAATGGTTTGGTAACTATGAGTGCTGGAATGACTCTGGATACAACAAGTCTGTGTGTATACTGGGATAGGACAGCTTTTACTGTATGTTTAAAAAGGTTGTCACCGCTCTCATTCTAATTCATAGTTTTACATTGAGAGCTGCCTCTATCTGTGCTCTGCAGTTTGTCGTTTCTCATGGCCAAATAGTCAAATCTGTTTCTGATGTTGTGGTCTATTTTTGTTTGTAAAGCTGTCTTTAAATAGACTCCTCTTGCATAGATGTACTTTAAACATCTTCAGCTTTACTATGAATTTTAGGAATAAATTTGTGATGGACAAATAGCAATTCTCTCCCATTACTGTGTAAGCAGTGGCTTGTTTTGGACGTTTGAGCAGGTAAAGTCAGGATTATTTTATAAATGATTTTAACAGAGGTAAATGTGGAAATTAGAGACACAAACTCTCAGCTCTGAATGTTTTCAACTGTCAACAGTAACTCCTGCATTATAACTGAATGAAGCTAATATTAAGCATATCTGTTATATGATTAGGATTTTGCCTTTTTTAAAGTTTATTTACTGGATTTGTGTCATCTTTCGGGCACCTGATCAGTGATGCACTCCCTCTGGCTGTCCTTGTGTCTTGTTTTATCTCCACAGAGCAGTACATGAGGCCTGGCGAAACATAATTTGTGTTATTTTCATATTTGTTTCTGGGCCTGTTCCTTAGCAAATCTGCAAGTTTAAACATTGGAATCACTTGTACGCCACGGCCTGTAGTTAGGGTTTTAATGATACATACTTCTTATGGTAATATACTTTAAGTTACCAACCATATGTAACATTTTTCATACTAGTGATACCATGTGCAAGTGGTGTTGTAGTGAATTTGTTAGGTTAGGCCAATTCTGAAGGAAATTACTGTTTATGCTGAGATGGTCCATTGTTGTATTGTTTGTATCAGTTTATGGTTTAAGGCTGTGGTTCTATGATAAATGTTGTTTCTCAGCTGGTCCTTCTGTCCATTACTGTCAGTAAAGGGGTACAGTTAGGCCCCTCCTGCACACTGCACTGTTCTTACATAAACAACTCAAACAGAGGCAGACTGCAGGCCAGAGGTGTCATTATAAATAATCTGAAGAAGAATGGAGTGATATATTTGATTTATTTTCATATAGGTTGATTTATATGGTCACTTAGACCATATAACCTACCAGATCAATAATAAATGGATTACAACTCAAGTTTTGATGTGTGTTTTGTGCATGCAGAGCTGAACAGTGTGGAGCTGCAGGGCTGCAGCAGTGACAACAGTCTGAACAGTAATGCCAGTCTGCCCAGTGTCCAGAGCCACCGGCGCCACACGGAGAGGAGAGTGGCCAGCTGGGCCGTCTGCTTCGAGAGGCTGCTGCAAGACCCTGTGGGAGTCCGCTACTTCTCGGTACTATAACAGCACATGACTTGTGTTACACTGAACATTGCACATCGTCTGTGTTTACAACAATGCCAAGACTTTATATGAAATCTTTTTATGGCAACTGTGTGACTGGTCCAGAAACATGGCAAGTGGAGTTCAGTAGTTTTATATGAACTTAGTTATTAGAAATATGGGTTATTGCATGTGATTTTGTGTGTCTCTGTATATTGTCTAAAATGTATTCTCTGTGACTGCAGGAGTTCCTAAAGAAGGAATTTAGTGAGGAGAATATTTTGTTCTGGCAAGCTTGTGAGTTCTTCAGCCATGTCCCTGAAAATGACAAAAAGCAGGTAATACACAGACGCACAAACTATCACACGCGTGTCCATTAGCTTTTGTTTAGTCAAGTGTAATGAAGTAAGGAATCTGTTTCTCTCTAGCTGTCTCAGCGTGCCAGAGAGATCTACAACAGTTTCCTGTCCAGTAAAGCCACAACTCCTGTGAACATAGACAGTCAAGCACAACTCGCTGATGACATCCTCAATGCCCCTCGGCCGGACATGTTCAAGGAGCAGCAACTGCAGGTAGCATGCATGCTAGGCTGTAATTTGTACATTTATTATAGGCAGCCTTTGTGAAACAAGGAATATATACAAAAACTGTCCAGGACCAACAGAGACTTGTGTCTTCACTTGTGAGGAAAAGCATTTTTAAATCACCTCTGGGCTCATAGATAGATATTGTGGCACCAGTAATTCATGATTATTAGGTCATACTGTACCTTAAACATACAGTTGTGGCAGAATTTGTTAATTTTTTTTTGGGAAGGGGCATTTTTCAGAGAAAATGAATGATTAAAAAAACAAATATCCAAATGACCCTGATCAAAAGTTGATTTTGGCCTGATAACATGCGCACAAGGTGGCACAAACAGGCTATGGGGCGCAGTGGCTCAGTGGTAGAGCGGTTGTCCTTTAACCGGAAGGTTGGCGGTTCGATTCCTGCTCTCTCCACAGTTAATACTGTCGTTGTGTCCTTGGGCAAGACACTTAACCCACCTTGCCTCCAGTGGTGTTCCAGCTGTAACACTGGTAGGTGAATGGAAGCTTAATGTAAAAGCCCTTTGAGTGCCTACTAGGTGGAAAAGCGCTATATAAAACCAATGCCATTTCCCATACTTAAGGTAAACATTCTCACCTGTGATCTGTTTGCTTGTAATCAGTGTGTGTTTATAAAAGATCAGGGAGTTTCTGGGCTCCTGAGAGACCCTTGCATCTTTCATCAAGTGCTGCACTGACGTTTCTATATTCTGAGTCATGGGAAAAGGAATTGAGAATGCCAATCAGCAGTGTTCAAACACTAATTAAGTGGAAAATGAGAGATTCTGTTGAAACCAAACCACGGTCTGGTCGAAAAACAAAAATTTCAGCCACTACTGCCAGGAAAATTGTTCAGGATACAAAGGAAAACCCACAAATAACTTCAGCTAAAAAACAGGGCTCTCTGAAAAAAAAGTGGTGTGACTGTTTAAAGGTGCACTGGAAGAAAAATGGGTTGCATGCTCATTTACTACGCAAATGCCACACAATACGCCAAACTGCACAGACAAGCCTCAAAACGTCTGGAACAATGTCATTTACGGTATATTTACATTTATTCATTTAGCTGACGCTTTTATCCAAAGTGACTTACATTGTTCTAATGTAATTACCAGTGTTACAGTCACTGGAGGCAGGTGGGTTAAGTGTCTTGCCCAAGGACACAACGACAGTATGTGGAGACAGCGGGAATCGAACCACCTACCTTCCGGTTGAAGGACAACCGCTCTACCCACTGAGCTACTGCCGCCCCATTTGGAGTGATGAGTCCAAAATTTAAATTTTTGGCCACAACCATAAGCATTACATTTGGAGAGGCGTCAACAAGGCCTATGATGAAAATTACACCATTCCTACTGAGAAACACGGAGGTGGATTGCTGATGTTTAGGGGATGTGTGAGCTACAAAGGCACAGGAAACTTGTTTAAAATTGATGGCAAGATGAATGATGTCATCAGAAAATACTGGAGGAAAATTTGCACTGATGAGCCCGGAAGCTGCACATGGAACGTAGTTTTTGTTGTCATTATGATTTAAAAAGAGTAAACACAGTTGTTTGATAATAAATGGCTTTACCTAACCACTAACTATGGGTAAAAACAAAAAAAATGTGTTATTATTCATATTCTTTGAAAAATGGGCCAAAGAAAATTATCAATTCTGCCAGGGTATGTAAACTTATGATAACAACTGTATGTGCTTTTGTTTTAGACTTTGTGGTATTTAAGAAAATGTGTTATCCCCTCTTTTTGACTTTAAAAATAAAATTAAAATACATTTCTTTCCTCATTTTAGATATTCAATTTGATGAAGTTTGACAGCTACACTCGGTTCCTTAAGTCTTTGCTGTACCAGGAATGTATGCTGGCAGAGGTGGAGGGCAGGCCCTTACCAGATCCTTATCACATCCCCAGCAGCCCCACGTCTAAGAACAGCACCACAGGCTCTGACCGCTCCAACCGTTCTACACCGAAGAAGGTACACTAATGGAAAAACTACCCCTCCATCTCAGTTTTTTGTTTGCAGGTTTGAGGAATGACATATTATTGTCATTAATTGAATGAATGTCCATCTGTTTGGTCTCTAACTGTGTTACAACATGATATACACACGTGGACAAAAATGTTGGTACCCTTCGGTCAATGAAAGAAAAACTCACAATGGTCACAGAAAAAACTTTATTCTGACAAAGGTAATAATAAATAAAAATTCTATGAATGTTAACCAATAAAAGTCAGACATTGCTTTTCAACCATGCTTCAACAGAATTATTTAAAAAAAATATACTCATGGAACAGGCCTAGACAAAATTGATGGTACCCCTAGAAAAGACTGTAAATAATGTGACCAAATGGACATTTTAATTCAAGGTGTGTGCACTAATTAGCATCACAGGTGTGTACAATCTTGTAATCAGTCAGTGGGCCTATTTATAGGGCTTCATGTAGTCACTGTGTTGTCTGGTGACATGGTGTGTACCACACTCAACATGGACCAGAGGAAGTGAAGGAAAGAGGTGGCGCAGGAGAATAGAAAGAAAATTATAGACAAGCATGATAAAGGTAAAGGCTATAAGACCATCTCCAAGCAGCTAGATGTTCCTGTGACTACAGTTGCACATATTATTCAGAAATTTAAGATCCATGGGACTGTAGCCAACCTTCCTGGACGTGGCCGCAGGAGGAAAATTGATGACAAATCAAAGAGACGGATAATCCCAATGGTAACAAAAGAGCCCAGAAAGACTTCTAAAGAGATCCAAGGTGAACTCCATGCTCAAGGAACATCAGTGTCAGATCGCACCATCCGTCGTTGTTTGAGCCAAAGTGGACTACATGGGAGATGACCAAGGAGGACACCATTGTTGAAAACAAATCATAAAAAAGCTAGACTGGAATATGCCAAACTACATGTTGACAAGCCACAAAGCTTCTGGGAGAATGTCCTATGGACAGATGAGACAAAAATGGAACTTTTTGCCAAGGCACATCAGCTCTATGTTCACAGACGGAAAAATGAAGCATATCAAGAAAAGAACACTGTCCCTACTGTCAAACATGGAGGAGGCTCTGTTATGTTTTGGGGCTGCTTTGCTGCATCTGGCACAGGGTGTCTTGAATCTGCGCAGGGTACAATGAAATCTGAAGACTATCAAGGGATTCTAGAGAGAAATGTGCTGGCCAGTGTCAGACAGCTTGGTCTCAGTCACAGGTCATGGGTCTTGCAACAGGACAATGACCCAAAACACAGCTAAAAACACCCAAGAATGGTTAAGAGGAAAACATTGGACTATTCTAAAGTGGCCTTCTATGAGCCCTGACCTCAATCCTATTGATCAACTTTAGAAGGAGCTGAAACATGCCATCTGGAAAAGACACCCTTCAAACGGAAACAACTGGAGCAGTTTGCTCATGAGGAGTGGGCCAAAATACCTGCTGAGAGGTGCAGAAGTCTCATTGACAGTTACAGGAATCGTCTGATTCCAGTGATAGCCTCAAAAGGTTGTGCAACAAAATATTAAGTTAGGGGTACCAATTTTGTCCAGGCCTGTTCCATGAGTTTATTTTTTTAAATAATTCCGTTGAAGCATGGTTGAAAAGCAATGTCTGACTTTCATTGCTTAACATTCATAGAATTTTTATTTATTATTACTTTTGTCAGAATAAAGTTTTTTCTGTGACCATTGTGAGTTTTTCTTTCATTGACCGAAGGGTACCAACATTTTTGTCCACGTGTGTATAGGTGTGCATCTAGGGTCTGCACTTCCTGATTTAGTTTGCTTGTTACAGGAGGACAAAAAAAACAAGTCAGGACGATCTCTAAATGAGGACAGTCGGGATGATCCAGGAGACAGGAAAAAGGGCATGTTCTTCTCCTGGTCCCGCAACAGGAGCTTTGGCAAAGGCCCAAAGAAACGAGAGCTTGCTGATTTAAACTATAGTAAGTCTTTTTTTTGTCATAAATACATATGTTTAAGGTTTATTACACAACAATCATTTCTAAAAAGGCAATCCTGAGCTATATATATTTTTTAGTAATTTAGCACCTACATTTCAGATTATTCTGGAAGCAATGGCCGTCGTGAATCACAGGGTTCCCTGTCTTCAGGGGCAAGCTTAGAGCTTGGGACATCTGGGTCGGGGAAAAATGAGGTTAGCCTTAAAATTTAGTTTCTTTTACTTATTCTTTCATCCTTTTAATGATAGTATCCCAAATTCCTGTCATTGTTTTTAACCACCATGTCATTTCTGCCTCCTCTGTCGCCATGTCCCACCTGTAGACTGATGTTTCCCGTGGTGCAGAGAGAGGAGCGGGCAGCGCCCCCTTGAGGCAGTGTAACATTAGCTTGCCGGACGGCTCATGTTGCTCTGTGCCCCTGAGGGCGGGAGTGTCCATCAGAGATCTGATGCTGGGACTCTGTGAGAAGCTCTGCATTAACCTGGCAGCTATAGACCTCTTTCTGGTTGGAGGGGAGAAGGTATATAAAGAAATGTTACAGTGGAATTACAGTTGTGTAGAAAGACTTGACACTATTTAGAGTGGCAACATAAAGAAAGATGTTTTGAGCTTTTCTGTTTCTGTGGCTTTGTTGCAGCCACTGGTTTTGGACCAAGACTGTATGACTTTGTGCTCCCGAGACCTCCGACTAGAAAAACGCACTCTTTTCAGGTATTGTCAAACTGGTCATAATACTAAATCACTAAAACTGAATACAGTAAAAGATTATTTTACCCATATTTTTTTATTACAGGCTTGATTTGGTTCCTATTAACCGCTCAGTTGGGTTAAAAGCAAAGCCCACCAAACCGGTGACTGAGGTCCTTAGGCCTGTTGTGGCCAAATATGGCCTGCACCTCTCAGATTTAGTTGCACGTATTGTAAGTATGGATCATTGCAGACAAACCGTAAAGGATAAACAGAGAGGTTTCTTGGGCAGTCATTTAAACTGTGCCTGTTTGTGATACAGAGTGGGGAGTCAGAACCTTTAGATTTAGGTCTTCCTATTTCCAATCTGGATGGTCTACGGGTGGTATTAGATGTGGCAGAGCAATTTCTTGGAAAAGGTAAGACAGTGATTGTGTTGGGTTATCTTATGAAATATCTCTGATTTTATTATAGATCATTTAGAATCTGTAACACCATCATCTTCTACTGTTTTGTGTAACCTGCAGATAATCAGAAAGTAGGTCCCTTAAAGAGCCTTGCCCCGACCTCTTCCAGCAGAAACCAATCAACAACAGTAAGAACTCCTTCTCCTTCCTATTTTATTATTGTCTTGCACTGGAATGTTCCATAACCCAACGAATGTCTCCACTTCCTGGTTGATGATGTCACGCCACTAAGTGTCTTTCTCGCTGTCTTGAGTCAACCATGTTTGTTTGCAATGTGTGTTAAAATCTGTGCGGGCGTGTAATCTGTCTGTCAGGCTGTCTGTAACTGTTTGTGCACTATTGCTGTGAAGCCACGTCACTCTCAAAGTTTCATTTGTATTGAATTGGCCGATTGCATAATCAGTTCATTCTCTTCATCTTTCATCACAAACCCTCCTCTAAATTCTGAATGTAGAATGGACTTGGTGTTGGGAGCTCTTAGATTAGTGTTTGGTTGTAGTTGATAGTTTATTCAGAATGAATGTCTTATAGCTGCCGTTAGTGTTGTCGTGTGTGTTGGTGATTAGACAGTGTTAGACATTTGTCTGGAACATCCTCATTTCCATCAATCATAATTAATCAATGTCTTGATTTATTAGTAGTTTCACTTATTTCCACAACATTAAATATTTCTCTTCTTAAATTCAGTCCCATAAATAAACAACTGCCCCATTTTGTTATTACTGTTGCCCATCATGACTTACCAGGGTTCTTATGCCCCACTCCGCTCTCCTTGTGGCCCCCAGGGGGAGGACAGGCCATCAGGGAAAGCCAGTTCAGCCCATTCCCACGGGGAAAATGGGAAAGCTCGGCCAAGCCCTGATTCAAGCAGCCAGCCTTTACCCAACCACTCTGTCTCTCTTAAGGCTCCGGAGAAAAGAAAGCAGAAAAAGATTAATATAGATGAAGCTGAAGGTAAAAACTAAACAACCTCCCTCTCTTTTGTGTTCTTTAGTTTCTGTAGCTATGTTGCTGTAACCACACTAACCTTTCTGCCTAGCTGCTGTACTGCAGGCACAGCACCAAATGCTTTCAGAGCTATCTATATGTAGCACACTGTCTTTTGCTCACAATGAATGTAGCTTTGACTTGACTAATCTTTGCACGTCTCCTTATATAGAGTGTGTTGTTATGTTGGTGGGAAGTTATTTTAGATATTTAACCTAAATGTTTGTGTGTGCATGCTGTGTTTTTTGTTTTCTTCTGTGGTGTGTGTCTCCAGAGTTCTTCGACCTCATATCCAAAGCTCAGAGCAACCGAGCAGACGACCAGCGAGGCCTGCTAAACAAAAGCGACTTGCAGCTCCCAGACTTTCTGCGCTTGTCGCCAGTAGCAACCAACCAGGGCCCGCTCTCCAGCCTTGAGCCCAGTTGCTCCACCCCCAATTCCCATAACTCCAACAACGGCAGCTTCCCTAGAAGCGGTCGCCGAGGTAATAAGGCGAATGGCAGCGACAAAGGAGGAGGTAGCACACACTTGCTCAACGCTACCCATCAATCACAGAGCCTGGACTCAGCACTGGGTAATGAGAGTGGCGGGGGGAGGAAACCCAGACCACCTCCTCTATTCCCAGGCACCATCTCTCCCATCCACCCATCCCAGGGCACGCAGCACAGTCTCCTCCAGGAATCTCACAGGGGAGAATCTGTCCAGATGCTGGAGGAGGACACCTTGTCTGATCTGACTCTTGTAGGAGAGGGGGACATTAACAGCCCGAGTCTCAACTACATCACTCCCTCAGCTTTGCAGTGCAAACCCCACTCTCAGCCACAACATCAAGCACAGGACATTAGGCCTAGCTCAGGTACCTTCCCTGTGTGACCTTAGTGTTCGTGTGTCACCTCTATCTTCTAGACTGTGCATTGGATCCACTAAACTCAGTTTGGGATTTCAGTTTCAGGTCAGATCTTTAAAGGGTCTGAGGCTGAATGGCCCAGTATGCATCCAGAGCTCCTGTCTTTCTTCTTAAAACAGTAGAACACATGTGGTTACTAAATCACTTTCAGTTCATAGTCCCGCAGTGAAGGCTAAAATAAAGAAACTATATACAGTAGTATCCGCTTTCATCACATACAACAACAGTCTTAAATAATAAGTTAAGTCAAAAATAATTTAAAATCTTTCTTCTGTACACCATTAAGAGCCTTATAGCTAAATAGGAAAAAGGAGAGGGGGAAACGGATGCATTGGGTTGAACTTTACTGTGTGGTGTGTATCTGTGTGAACCTTTGAACAGACTTGTTGTGGATTTTTTGTAGAAATGTAAGATGAAAGATGAGTTTAGGGTTAATTAGTGCCAAACTCCCTTTCCTATCCCGCAGAATACAAGTCTCACCATGCACTTTAGCCAGTTACAAACAAGATTTTACACAGCTTAGTCCATTTTATTTTTATATTCATACTTAGAGGACATCTATTTTTTATCAAAGGTGGTTGAGCTGCCATAGGTTAAACAATGGATGATCTCTGATAATGATCACAAGCTCTTTCAATGTCAGATGAGTGAACTGGTGACCCATGTGCTCTTTACAGTGCATTAAACACGTCAGGCCTGACAGCATGCATGTAAACACACTATCATGGTCTTACATTAAAGAGAGCACAGTACATTTTTTGGTCTCCACTATTCTCTCACCTCAGGCTTTTGACATGTCACTCATAAACACTGACTACAGCAAGTGCTCACTCATTCAATGCTACTCTAAAACAATTATCCAGAACTTTCTCAACCACATTTTTGTAACTATTTTTACTCATTGCACTACATCACACACGCATTTGTTTTTATCCTTTAAAACTATCCATTCAATTATGTCCAGGACATCTGGACTAACATGGTCAGATGTTTCACTTTGTAAAGGTTTATTGCTAACTTTCATGTACTATATTCTCAATTAGGCAGTAATTTATCCCAGTTTTTACTTTATGTCAAATATAAGTATTAATTTGTATATAGTCAACAATATGGCTATAGTCATTGTTGAACATCACTGAGTTGTGTATCAGTAGAAATCAGTTCTTCTATATTCTGTTCAGTTGACTGTATTGTTTGTAAATAGATCAAATAAATTGTTAGAGGTTTAACTCCCTCAGTGGAGCCTCATGTGAGCAGCCTCCCTTCCTTTCCTTTTCTTAGACATAAACAATATCTGATTTGTTCTATTCTTCTGCTGTTTAGTCATGTGTTTACATGTCACACTGTGGCCCACAGCACTTCTCTGCATAAATTCACGAAAGAACTGACTAGCTGGGCACATACTAATATTCTAATTTAAAACAGGCCATGATCATGGAAATAGTCTTACTACATTAACCTAGTACTTTTACTTTGCGATTATCTCACTTTATTACACAGCTATTCAAATCTTTTTTGTATTCCTTGACACTGCAGGGCAGCACTTTTGTTTCAGGGTACAAAAGCTTTTGAGAGACTGGCCATTAGTTATGCATGGGTTCCCCTCAGCTCAACGCCTTGTTACACGACCTTTGTCATGCTGGTCCCTTTAATGCTGCACAAACAAAACTGTGTTTCTCCCCCATTGTCACACACATGAATTCAAATAACATCATATAGATGTGCATCATCCTTCTATTGACACATTTACTTAAGCTTGTATGTAAATCTGCACATTTGTAAAAAAGAAAAACCCCATATGTCTGATCCAGAAGTAAAAGGAGCAGCAGTAGCTGGTTGTCTAGAAGCCAGCATTAAGTTTTTTTTTAATATGATTTATGTATACGCTACTAAACCCCATGAGTAGTCTTTTACTCCTGTAAATGGAAGGAAACCATCTTCAAAAAAGCTTTAATATGAGTACAACCTTTGCTCAATAGACTTCTCCTGCTGAGACCAGAGCCCATCCACTCTAGCCAACAAATTAATTGCCCCCTTGTGCATCGCTTCAGTTGGATGCTTTCATTTCAAATGGTGCCATCTGCTGGTGAAAAAAAAAAGACCACACATGAAATAATGGGTTAAGAGACTCAGATCAAGATGTCCTGGATGACTGAGAACCTTCACAGACAAAGACCACACATGAAATTATAATAAAATAAATCAAGTTTCAACAGATTTGTTGAACTACAAATTTATATTAAAATAAGTATTACATATTGTACATATTACAATAAGTACATTAGCTTCCCCACAGCCAATCTTATGATACAATATTACGGTTAGTATGTATGTTAAGTATTTAATCTACCCTAGCATGTATGTGTTATAGACAATAACTTTAAACCATAAGAGATGCAGTACATTCTAGTGAGAAAGTGTTGAAACCTCTGCTACTTTAGTTACTTATATTCATGTAATACTCATAAAAGAAATTGTGCCCATAGTGAAAATGTATGGCTTTGAAGGAAAACCACTGACAAATAAGTATTTTAAAAGGACAGAGGACACTTTTGCCAGTAGATGGCAGCAGTCAGTGCCAGTCTTCTGTCATTCAGTGAGACAAGAATTGTACAACACAATCCAAACCTGTTTCCCATGATGCCAGTGCCAAGAACCAGCCTGGGAATATCTGTCACATCCGTTTAGATCCTGCTGCTTCGGTGCCTGTTTGTGTTGGTGCATACAGCTGTCAGTGTGTGATTACTGAATATTAATTATGAAAATATCTCCATTGTTTGTTCCACCCTTAAAAATCAATGACACTAAGTTAAGTTAGTGGCATCAGTGTTACCTGTGGAACTTTGGGTTTGTGTATAAAACATTTTCTATGTCCAAGTTACAGTGTCGCTATTAACAATTAACAAAGTAATCACATATTGTTTTTTTGTTTTTTTGTGCTTGCATGTTTGCAGTGCCACTGAGTGCTGTCTCGATTTCCTCTCTTTCTGTCTTATTTGTCATCTCTCTTTATAAGCAGGCTCTTTCTCTTTAGGTAAAGACAGAGACCGGTGGAGAGGTAGTAGCAGGGAAAGAGGTGGTTTTAAGGTTTCCAGCCAAAGAACCACATCTTCCAAACCCTCCCCACCCTCTGCATCACGTGCCCCTGCACCCCCACCTAGACCCCCTGTCCGCTCACGCCGCAAATCAAAATCGCCCCCATCCCGCTCCCATCACGGCACATCAAAACGAGCCCTGGATTTGGACAGAATAGGGAACATCTCTGACCCTGAAGACACCAGGCCAACTCGGAGAGGATCCCGAAACCCCCGAGGTTCCCAGGATTCGGAGCTGGACAGGAAGTGGGAAGGGGTTGCTCTGGAGCTGCGTGGTCGAGGCAGCAGGATGAGGTCTGCAGTGTACCAGACTTCAGACCTGCCCTCCATGGTCCAAGTCAAGAGCCAACTGGAACAAAATAAGAGCAAAGGGCAGATCAAACGAAGCCAACTCAAAGCAACTTTTGTTTGATAAGACTTCTGATTTGTGTTTGACCACATTTGGGCCTCGGCAGCAGAACATTTCAGAGTTGTAAGTTGAAGCTTAGAGCTCAGTGTCAACAATAGTGCAGCTGCTCTACTTTCTTCCCCCAGAGGACGCTATTAGGGCGATAGCAAGCTGATCATCAAAGTGTGTCATAGTTTCACATTACATTCAAAGCAGGGTTTGGTATGTGGTGTTTACACAATAACAGTATTAACTTCACTGAACAATCTGCAAAATGTTATTTGGAAATGTTGAATGCTGCTGCTCTAAAAGGATGGAAAATTATAAATATAAAATACTAGAAATCTTTGTATTGTTTGTTAACATTTACTAATGCAATTCTGTAAATAATGTTGGTTGGCTATTACTGGCTGAGCACAACACACCATACATGAACAAAAAGCAGGACATTTTGAACAATGAGTGTACGTTCACATTTCTCTAGATTTGGTGTACTCGCTTTAGCCACGGTAATAAAGTAGGTAATATAGAGTTAAATTATTATATATTCAAATTCAGTGTAGCCATTAACACTAGTGGCCAACAAATCTAGAATACATTTTCTGGTTCTAATTTTATAGGGTCTGATTTACACAACAGAAACAAAGATGGCTGAACTAGTCATTCATTAAATTGAATAAACCTGTGCATCCTTCTTACATAAGTATATTTCACTGCAGATAATTATCTAGTTTTACACATTTAAAATGATTCTTTTGGAGCCAACTTTTAGAGATTAAAGGAGCTTTTCAAAGACACTCTGTGATTAGCATTAAGGCTACACACAAACCCCTGTTTAACAGCGGCTTAGTGCTAATTTCACGAGTTAGCCGAGAGAAAGTAGCGTGAGGCATGCACACTTACTTTAAGGGAATAAGCCTCGTTGTAAACAATAAGCACTTGACGATAGAGGGACAAATGGACTGACTTGGTAACGAGGCGGGGGCTGGTGGTGTCTCTGCTCCGGGAGGGCCTGGGCTGTCAAGGCTATTTTGAAAAGTGCCCCTGTTAGCCCCCTCCCTCCGTCCCTCCGCTGTTTGTGGTCTGGGTCTGACCGAGGAAAGCGCGCACAGCTGCTCGGAACCATGACAGAAGATGACGGATACAGTTGTCGCGGAGGGACAAGTCAAGTTTAGAGATGGGAAAAAGGTTAATTTCTGTTGTTATTAATACGATATTATTGCCCATGCCTGGTCCTTCAGTAGTTAAACCGGCAGAATATTATTTTTTCTTGTTGTTTCTTATATTTTACCAGTGGAAGACGCGTTGGGTCGTGCTTCGAAAGCCCTCTCCGGTCGCAGGTAGGCCTTTTTTTTAACAAACAACCTCCCATTGAGTCACTGTCTAGGATAGAACACATCCAAATGGCTTCTTAATTTACCAAATCTAAATGCCAACAGATGCCAAACTAGGTAAACTTTTCTCACGGAGTCTTAAACACGTGAAGCCTTCTACACGCTGCACTGATTTATTTGGATTAGTTTGACCAAAATCACTTCTGTGTGTCTCCTTGAACTTAAGTAAGGATATTAACCCCTGAGGGCTTTTGTTGCCAGCTGGGTGACAGGTTTGAATAATTTAAAAGCAATCCAAAGTGACATTGCCAAAGTCTTAAGAAAAATATTAGTTTGCCATTACACTCTAGCAGCTCAAAGATTTATTCATTATAAAGTCCAACGCATATTAATCATCATTAGTACATTTCAGACGTTGTGCAAGGCCACTTTACACACTTTATCCTTAAAGAGATGTTAATAATAGTTCATATTTTCCTGAATAAATAAAGGTTAAAATAATAAAAAAAAAAAAATTAAGCAATTCATTCGTTTTTGTTGGTGGTTGCTTGATAAACAGTGAAAGTTTGGAAGACAAAGAAATCCTATGTGACCTGAAGATATGAAACAGATTTAATGTGCATGTTAATGAACATACATGAGATACAGCCACGTGAATGTAAACATGCCAGATTGTTAACCTGACTCCGCCAGATAGAACAGCTCACAGAACAGTCTGTTTCACAGAAGCACCTGTGAAGTCTCCCGTTGAAAGAGTTTGCGACAGGGAGGTGCCTTCTTTCGGAAACTTGTTAGTTGATTGGATGAAGCACCGACAATATCCGTCTATCACGAGCTTTGTTTCAGCCAATCATAGCAACAATTCATTTGACGTAACCTGAGTGCGGCTGATACATAGATTGTATAATAATTATGGATGTTATCCGCCCATTGGTCCCCTATTCACCAATATTGTCATTACTAATGGGCAATAAAATGGCTGTTACATCCGGGCTTTTCGGGTTTTACTCCATAGTAAAACAATAGTTTTTAGATAGCATAAACCAACGTAATTTTCAAAAATTCACCCCCCCAGAGTTGTCATGTAGTAAAAACTTGGCTCTAGAGACCGGAGCCATCTTTTGTACCAGGCTGTAAACATGAGTTTTACTCTTGTAAAGTCGCCATTGGGTTTCTCCTTATATTTCCGCTTTTGGAGCCTGCCCTCTGGTGGACGGAGGTATATCGCTGTATTTTGCTGTAAAATCACCGTATGGCGGCGCCCTTACACGACGACCATTTAAGAGGTACCATGGGAGAGGCTTGGGCTGATATGAAGAAACAACAAACCGTTGTAACAGAAACAGTTTCTGCAAAGTGAATCTGCGAATAAAAGAAACGCTAACTAACACTAAATTGGTAAGAATGTCAGCCGATGAAAAGAGCGTGAATGAAAGACTACGAGATTTAGGATATGCCAAAGCCAGAAGGAATAGAGCAATTTTTGAATTTTTGATTAATATGTTTGTTTATGCTATCTAAAAACTATTGTTTTACTATGGAAAAAGCCCGGATGTAACGGCCATTTTATTGCCCATTCGTAATGACAATATTGGTGAATAGAGGACCAATGGGCGGATATCATCCATATTTATACAATCTATGGTAGTGCCCCATTTTTTTAGCGTTAGCAAAAGCCTAGCCCACTCTTTCAGTGTATAGAGATTAATAACAAAGTGGAGAAGAGGATGCTTGTTGCATTTGTCAAATTAAAAACACGCCTTTTCCTGTTTGTGCTGCCACATCACACCATTGACTGTGAAAGACTCTTCTACGTTGTCCCACGTTTATACACCAGTGCCACAGACACTGGAGGCAAGGTGGGTTAAGTGTCTTGCTCAAGGACACAACAACAGTATAAATTAGAGAGAGTGGGAATCAAACCGCCAACCTTCCAGTAATAGAATGACAGCTCTACCACCTGAGCCGCTGCGCCTGAAGAAATAAAAGATAAAGATAAAACTAGCAAGGGCTTATTTTTGGCAAATGAGTTCCCCTTTTCTAATTAAATTCTTTTGTAACAGTTTTTACTGTTTAGAAATGTATCAATTACAAATTAAAAGCATCTAAATGAACATTTTATAAGGATAGATTTATTGTGTGGTACTTGAAAGACCTCTTAACACACGATGAATGAAGAGAATTGCTATGTCCCCGGTCATGCAAAAATGTCTGCAAATGTATACAATGTTATTATGGCTTGACAATAAACTTATTTTATTATAATGAGTGGCAGACACTACAGTGGTGTAATAAAGAAGAAATGGTGAGGTATATGTCCCATGTGTGCGACAGACCATGAATGTTTGAACCTGTCTGTAAAGTGATCTGCTCACTGTGTAATACTGGGGATGCAGGGTTGGTCTCACACATACCAACAGATATCATCAGGAAGATCATTGTTGAATTTGAATTATTCAGTAGATGAATACCAGTGCCATGTGACGGGCCTTTTCAGCTACAAAATTGGCCCTATTTCACAACTACAACTTTAGATAAAAATCTTTTAGGAGAATGGTGGTCATCTCTAAAGTGGAAATACAGTGTCATAGTGTATTAAAACAGGTCAGGCTCACATACAGTATATAAGCCCTAGACACCTTAGACACTTGATCTTTCTCTAATTTATCGCCTGTCTGTTTTCGAGACTGGACTTTCATTATCAGCTGTTCCAGTGGATCAGCTCATTGTTTTAACGGCTGTTATAACAGCTGGGCACAGGCACGCAGCAGGGATTACAAAAAGTGACACCAATGTTCGTTTGCATTCTATTATTAATCACAAAATTGACTTTTAAGCTTGCCGCTTTTTTAAACTTGCTGTACCATGTGTCCGCCCTTGTGCCTGCTTCAGATTGTCTGTTTCTGCTGGCGTTCAAAAAGGAGAAGAAGAAAGTGAAAAAGGGCAGTGGCCAGAAGGACAGGCTCAGTATAACACTAGAGGTATGTTTTTTGTAGCATAACATCTAACTAACCAGAAGAACTGGTACTGCTTCTGCTGGAGCTGAGTTTAGTGATGCTAATACCAAGGCTTTCTGCTGTCACAAGACTGGCTCAAGGATGTAACAAAAAAAACTATGAAGATATAAAGATCATTAGTTCATGACAGAACATCAAGCTCGTAAACTTGCGGCTCACACAGATCAATCAGATCTTCAAAAAGACGTCACACAAATCTGACCTTGTCTACTGACATTATTTGAACTGAAAGGCTAAATGAAAAACAGATGTGGCATGTGTAGGTGTAATTTATTAGTTTGGTTACTTGTATTATGAATTTGGAACTGTGCTGTTGTTTTCTTGTCAACAATTTCTTTAAGAATATACTTACTTATGTATATTATAAATCTGCATTTACTGCACTTTTCCTGTCATATTTACATTATCTGTTTTGATTGTAGGAAACCGTACTGGGAATAGTGTTTACAATGTTGTGATTTCTCTGTGCTACAGGGCATCTGTGGTGTGGAGCCAACGTCTGGGTTTGATGGGGTTTCCTACAGTCTCTCTATTCTCTGCATTTCTCACACGATGGTCCTGGGCTTTCACAGCCGAGAGGCCATGGAGGCTTGGGATTCTCGCATATGCTTCCACCTGGGTGAAGGTTTGTGGTTGCTTAAATTTGAATCATAACTGTGTCAATCTTAACTGCAGTTAAAGAGTTATAAATTCTAAAATGTACTCAGTGTTGTCAATTTGTGATTGAGATCTGAATATTTCATTTAAACAAATCAGTTCTTTCCTTGAAAAAGAGACAACCATCTCTGAATTCAGTTCAGATCAATGATAAGCTGTGAATCTCATACTATATCTATAGTATGACCATCACATGTTTACATGTTTATGAGTGTTAGAGCAAACAGTCATGTGTTGGAGGCAGACATCAAGTGCCAACTGAAACTGACAGATGACAAATTGTAGGCAGTAGAGCTTACAGAACTGCTTTGTCATCATTACCAGCCATCCATCTGTTACATTTTACATTTGCTTTGAGAGTCGGCATGCAGGATACGCCCTAGTTAGTTTAAATTTGTTTCCACCCCATTTGTTAGATGATTTATGTGCTCTATGAACCAAACTTATATATTGAGATCTCAGGTGTTGCATAAACCATTTTTTGCTTTTTTTTTAGTCCACAGGTTTAGTGTCAATGTGGAACCAGGTACCAAACTGGAAAGTGGCCCTGCCTCCCTTCACTTGTGCAACGACCAACTGGTTGTCACCAAAGGCCTGCCTCCTGTGGTCAGTGGCCACTGGAAGCTGTCAGCATTACGTCGTTATGGCGCTGTGCCAAATGGCTTTGTGTTTGAAGGCGGCACTCGCTGTGGCTACTGTAAGTAACAGCTTGATGTATCTACAGTTACCAGCAACTAACTATCAGCTGTATCAGCAACACATCTCCTGGATGTCTTTTTAGTGTCACTACAATGCAGTAGTTACTAGACACATGTAACAACACTGACTGCAGGTATTTATTTTTAATGTCTATAAACAACACTCAAGCACTTGGTTTAAAGTTAGTCTCCATTCTTTAATGTCCAGTTAAAGTGGGCTTGTGTTAACCATGACAGAAACTTGTAGGTCAAAATACAAGTGTGTAATCGGGAGTTACCCTGTCTGCTGATTTAACAGCTATTGCTTTAACAAAAAGCTAAATAGTCTTTCAATATTTTTTGTTCACATTGTGTTAGTGACATCTTTCAGAATGTGTGTGTGTGCCAACAAGCAGCCTCCTGACCCCCACAGGAGACACTGAGCCCCTGAAGCTCTGATTTCACTGTTCTCATGTGCAACTATTAATACTCGGCTCCACCCTGAAGTACACATTTAGCCAATCCTAGTTATTTCCATTATTCCTAGTAGCCTTTAGGCCAGTTGAGAGCTTATCTCAGCATGAGTGCCCGAAGAAGAGAAAGTTTTGACATATTTTATTGCATTTTACCCAACCTTGTGTCCTGATGGATCTTAAGATTAGAGCAAAGAGTTAGAGCACAAATTAAAACGGCAAACGGCATTCCTTGCATGACTGAAAGGTAAATCTGAAGTGTGGATTACATTTTACATGTTTATTTGTATTTGGAGAGCACATGGTGATAAATGCCTTTCTATACAGGGTAGCTGAAATGTCTTCTACATTTACCCAGACTCACATTTGACTCACATATAAATTATTAATATTATTTGAGACTCTTTTCAACCAAATCAGTGAGTCTTGACTCTAACAGTGCTCTGTCCCAGTAGATGATTGGATGATAAAGTAACTGCTGGAGGTTTCAAGGCTTACCTCAAAGTGGCCTTACCAACCCTTTTTACTACCATCAACAAAGACAAATGCTATGACAGCTAACTGCACTGTTTTTCAAGTCCTTTACTGGTAAATAGTTCATTTTATTCATCTGGTGTTGCACACATAATGCCCACATTGTGCAGCAGCGAGAGGCGTCACAAAATGATACCAGTGCAACAGCCACAGCATTCTGTTTGGGACATAGCCTGTGGCATAGCTGGACAAATACTTTGGAGCTTATCAGGTCCACACACACACTGGTGCAGACGGTAGACCTCAGAAGGCACGTGCAGACACAGTAATAAATGATCCTCTGCAGAGTTTGGCTGTCAAGTCTTGTGATCTTGGGTAAAGCAATTTTGAAGCTGATGCTGATAATGCTATGTCGGCAGAAGGGAAACATTTTCTTGATCTTGTTGTTGAGAAAGATGTCCATATCATTACAGTTTCTGCAAACTCTGAGTTGAACAGATCAGAGGAGCTTCAAAGTGAACTTAGTAACTTTAGAGGTTACTAAGAGTAACAACAGATCTGACTCCAGATCTATTGTTAGAAGTGATGAGGTTTCTTTGACGAGAGACCGTGCAAAACAGTAGCCAACCTGCAGCTCTGGACTGAATACTTAAAACAAGTGTTAATGAGGTCGGCCAGTGTTATACAAGAAGTTATTCAATACCAAATATGTGCTGTGCAGAAAAAAGTAACAAATACAGACAGACAGTAAAAATATCCACTTGGCCCAAAAGCATAAATGACCTAAGCTTTCAAAACTTAATAAATTGTGTTTTTTAAGAATGCTACAGTGATGGTAACGGGCTGGCTTTTTATCCATAATTATTATTGCTTGGTTGTATAATGAGCCAATCCGTTTTTTACAGTAGGATATATGTGAGAAGACCAGAGCATGCATGTACAGCAGAGCTGCTTGGTTTGGGATGAAATGTCTGATTAATTTAAAACAGTTTAAGTTGTTTTGTGTTTAATATGTTTTTTAATATGTTTATCAATATAATATAATATCATATAATATATGTACTTGGGATACTACAACTTTTATAGAAATGTACAAACTAGACTTGATAAATCACATCAGTATTTTTTATTAACCAAGTTAATTAAGATAGCACAAACTTGCTGACAGAGTCGGCGCTATCTTTTTTCCTGTCTTTTTTGTTTGAAAATTAACTGTGAAGGCTGTTTCCTGATGCAATATCTCTGTGATTTGAAAATATGTTGTGCTTTTACAGACTTTGTTGAATGGATGTAACCTTTAAACAGAAATGACAGACTGCTCATGCAAAGAACAGCCTTGTCTTTACATCCCTGTGAACTTGTTTATTTGGCCTTTTCTTACATATTCAAGCAAACTATGTGAATGTTTATTTTTTCTACTTGCTCCAAGCTACTGTCCAAATAATAAATAATGTCTTAATATTTTTTTTATTTGGTCTTTAACTAGTCAACAAATTTCACCTAGTATGATTCATTAGTAATTGATTTAACTTGTATTCAACAGGGGCTGGTGTTTTCTTCTTGTCGTGCTCAGAAGGGGAGCAGATCAGTTTTCTGTTTGACTGTATCGTGAGAGGCATATCCCCCAGCAGGGCCCCACAAGGTCTGCCACCTGCCCTTCCAGGTAAACTCATAAAATCAACAGGACCCTGAGACCTTTTATAAGCCACAGAAACCATATAAGTAACACAAGGCATGTGCAAAGACCCTCTGTTACGTGACTTGTTGACTTCCAGTTTAAAAGTTAACTGTTTAGTGCATGTGTTGTGTCGGACACCGTACAGTATAAACGGAAACAGCACATGCGTATTGTCCCGTGGGTCACTGGTGGATTGTGGGGTCATGCCTTGTGTGTGACTTTTTGCTGTTGTAACATAAAACAAATTTTACAGGCATCTGAAAGTCACAAACATGCAGACTGAAAGATTAGTGACAGCTGACAAAAAATGAGTATAGAACATGCACCAAGAAAGTGCTAGCTGTTATTTCTGATTGGAAGTACAGTAGTTAAACAAGGGCATATACAGAAAAGGACTGTAATGTGAAAAGGAAAATGTACATGTATACACTATATCTAAAAAAAAAAAACGTCTACAATGCAGCACTTTTACTGCCTGTCAATGTCCTACTGCATTAAGCGATTCAGTCAGTTTAGTTTAGCAACAGTGTTTTTTAACCTAAATTTAGTTTTACTCAAGAAGGACAACAAACACCTGAATGGAGTAGTGACACTCACAAATCACCTGATTCTAACGACTCTCGCAACAGGAGTAACACTGTCCTTTCATAGATAAGGAGACCAGAACAGCCTGGTCCATCAGGTTTGGTTTCAGGTCAAATCCCTCCCTCTAGAGATATAAGCTCAGCTCTCTGACCAGTTTACTTCAGAATTTTAAAAGTCTCTTGGAATTAGAGACAACATGTCTTCACCTTGAAAACTCAGTCCAGATGCCTTTGCTTTAACCTTTTTGTCAGTTTATAAGACAAATATTACAAAACTCTAAATAAATAAATAGATCCAGTTTCATTTTAAACTAATGTGTTTTTTCTCAATACACTAGGTCTGTGCATAACTCTTAAAAATGTTAGACCATGAATTTTATCATTGTATGAATAAACCAAAGAGTATTGACATGTACTGGGAGAAGAGTTCAGGTTGAAAATGACTTGAGTTACATGATAAGATGGATATAAACACTATCCGAGAGCCTGAGTCTTAGTAGCCTCTGGGGCCCTGCGTCACCCCACTACATACAATACTGCTGTGAAGTATAATTAGCCCCATGTAGCACCGTTAGGAAATGTTAGCTGACACTTCACATAGCGTAGTGAAGAAAGTTGGCACCACATGTTAACATTAGCTGGTGCCCAGATCCTGGGTTAGGTTGTTGACACGTATAGACACAGACACACTGCCCTTACACTCCATCTGCAGTAAGTATAAATAGTTTGCTCTAAATGTGAAAATTGTTGCTGTATTTCATGTCAATTCAGGCTCTAATCAGAGCAAGAAAGATGCATACAATATAATTGAGATTTTTTTATAACCGATCACATGACACTTGGTCTAACATGTTTCAGTTTAAAGATACTTTGATAAGTTATTTTAAGTTATTTTGTAGTGTTTTCCTATTCTTTGACTTGCCCACATTAAAACATTTAGAACCTTAAAATCTGGATACTTTCCGTTGCCCTATTGCTTGGTTTTCTGTACAGGAGCATAATGCAGTAATAATAAAGTATTTATTTGAAGTAAATATATATTGCTGTAATATTACAAAGTGATCAATGCTGTTTAGCCAATGGAAACATACTGTGTGTGTTAATAGAATAAGACAATAGGAATATAAATATATGTCAGTTTAGAAGTCAAATATTACAAAACTCTGAAACGTTGCAACAAGCTTTCAGGGTCTTTTTATGATGGTTGCTCTGTCCTCTAAATGCAGCAGAGTCCAATCCATCTTCAACAGAGGAACGAATCATCCATGAGACGTCAGAGCTTGAGAAAAGATTGAGCAGGTTGTCGAACTGCAGCCTGGCCAGCAGCACAGGTACAACTTTACTCTCATTTACCGTTTTAGTGAGATTCCTTTAACACATGTGCTCTTTGATAGATAACACATCACATAAAGGGCTCTTGTTCATTACTGCACAACCAATCAGTGTAGTTAGGGGAATATAATGAGGTTCTTCTATCATAATTTTGAGTGTCGTGGTCAGCAGCAGTAGGTGCCTACTTTATTGACTTGCTCCAAAGCTTAGGTGTTAGAAAAAAACTGACTGCACAGAAATCTGCAGAGGACATGATCCATAACAAATGAGAGCAGTTACTTGAAAATGACTTTGAAAAGGTTGCAGACTTTTGCACCTAAAGCAAATTAAAGACATGATTTGCATATTAGTCATTAAACATGGTGTAAACAGCAGGTTTGTGGTTCTGGTTGCTTTGTTGTGCCCTTGTTGCTAAATAAATCCCACGCTATATCTAAGAACTTTTCTTTATAGCCTCCACTTTCAGCTGCAGCACATCTGTTGCTGGAGATGACCACAGCAGCCTCTCAAGCTCCTCCTCCAGCCAATCAGAAGCCAGCTACGGAGGCAGACGTCCTTTTTGGGTGGATTCAGTATTGAAACTTCTCCCTTCGAATGACACAGTGTCCTCCTGCTCTACACTGAAGACACTGACCAGTTCTGACGACCGGCTGTACGCTGCAGTGACAGGAAGCACTGGGACACGTCCATCTTCGGCACAGCTCCAGCTTCGTGGTCTCCATAACAGCGGGCGGCAGAGCTCACTGGACAGCGGCATTGGCATAGTGACAGGCAGTCAGTCGTCAGGAAGTCTGGACACTGCCATTCACACGGGAGGGGAGGAGTTGGGGTCAGTGGGAAATTTTTCTTACCCCCAAACTTCTGCCCCTCCCATCGCACCTCCCCCTCCCCCCCCCATGGTTGCCCATCCCACACCTGTCTCAGAGCGCGCCCCCTCGACCTGCACCTCCTCCTCCTCCTCCTCCTCCTCCTCCTCCTGCCCCTCCTCCAGGTGTAGCTCCTGTGCGTCCCGAAGGCGTAGTGATGAGTACAGTGTACCCAGCCTGCTCAGACTGCGCTACGACACCCCCAGGAGCCTGCTACAGACCCTGACCCTGAGGGATCCCTCCTCCTCTGGAGCCCCCTCTGACCTGAGCAGAGACAGTTCAAAAACTGGGGGTCAAGGACAGTGTGGGAGCAGTGGCCCCCCAGAAGGAAAGGGTCTGCTTCAGACCACGATGCAGCGCCCTAACTCATGGGACAGGGAGGAGGGCTCCGCAGCCAGACCCCAGTCACTGCCTGGGCTCCTTGGTCTGCAGAGAAACACAGGTACAACTCTTTGCCAAAAAAAAAACAACAAAATAGAGCAAATATATCTGCCTGCAGAGACCTGGGTAATTGTATTATACTTTAAATTCAACATTATAAACATATTTGCATAATTTTATAGTGGAGGCTCAGTACTTGAAGTTCTCTCAGGGACTCATTCACGTCTAACATTTGCATTAAATATTCAGTGCATAATGAAGCAGTTTTGAAAATGAATATTTGCAAATCATTAGTAAATTACAGCGGCTCCCATAGATGCTCATGTGCTAGTACTTATTATACCCACAGCATTCTCTTGTGCTAATAAATGGAAACAAACACAAGGATTGCACACTGTTAGGTGTATGCATGCTGCAACACCACAAAATAAAAGAAACAATAGGGCCTTTCAAAAACCTTATACAGACATTTAAAATGTTATACTTTTCATTGAGAATAAAATATATAGACTTGTTCTTTGGAGCTATTGCAGTAAAAAAAAAAGTATAGTGTTTCTTAAATATTAGTTATCTGGCCTCTCACAATACACTGCAACTTCTTAGTTATCATAATACTAACTTGGGACGGAGTGGGTCAGTGGTAGAGCAGTCGTCCTATAACCGGAAGGTTGGCGGTTCGATTCCCACTCTGCCCTGTTCATACTGTCGTTGTGTCCTTGGGCAAGACACTTAACCCCCTTGCCTCCAGTGTCCGTAGCACTGGTGTATGAATGTGTGTGACTGTAGAGGTGTGTTTGGTGGTGGTAGGAGAAGGTTGAGCACCGTTTGTATGGCAGCCCCCATCTCTGTCTGCCCCAGGTGTGAATGTGTGTGAATGGGGTGAGTGGAAGCATGATGTAAAGCGCTTTGGGTGCCCGAGAAGGGTGCAAAAAGCGCTATATAAATGCATGCCATTTACCATTTACCATAATGACTTGCCTGGGTTGCCTGCCTGCTTTTTTATACTTTTCTATAATGTAAAATTCAAATTCAGTGCGTTTTTAATGGGAGCACATAAAGAGAGGACAAAAACCGCAGAACAAAAGTAGATATAAGCAGTGTGTTTTAATTAAAAGTGCAAACGCAGGGCCAACTCAAACTATAACTCTCCACATGGACACTGAAGATTTAGTTAAAATTACATTACTATTGTATTGTCCTCACACCAGGGGCGTAAGATGCTCACACTAAAATAGTGACAGCAAATCTCATTTTCTTCCCGCTCGCTGTGTGAATGTGGCATCACTAAAACATTACTATATCAACAGAAATACTATAAATGAGTTGAAAGTTTCCACCAAACACAAGCCTGAAGCTGTTAATATTCTCCATTAAACTTTATAAACCTCTAATTAAGTTTCTGATCGGTGGTGAAAAGAAGTTTCCCCTTGTAGAGAGCGAATTATCTGTAGAAGCAGAAGCAGCTTGTCTTGTGATTTCTGACAGCTTGTGGAGGTGTGTGTGTGTGCCTTCTTTACGATACTGCCTGTGTTTGCCGGAGAGGGCAAAAGTGTTAATGAGACGTGATAAAACAGACCGAAAGCCTCGACTCCTGTTTTACACAGCACAAATCACTTACCTTGTGTCAGCAGCTCAGTGTCCTAAAGTACACACCTGTCACTTCACGTAATGAGATGATTCCTAATTTCACAAGCTCAATTAGGTTAAGGATACACACCATATGACACGTTATCTTCTTGAAGCTGGGCCTGCAATGTATCAGCTTTTGGACAGGAAATGAAAGTTGGAAGTTATTATGTCTTCTGGCCTGAGCTGCCTCCATAGCGCCCTACCTCAATCCATATTCTCACTGTAATAATTATTTTCTTTCCCTGTCCACTGCTGTTTATTCAATGTTTACCAAATGTGTAAATGTTGTATAATTAACCTCAGCTGACCCATTGGAAAACTTCCTCTCCTCAATAGTACAGTCACGGTTCAGACAACTACATCACCCCAGAGCAGTGGCGGTCAGTCGGAAACAAATCCTTGGCACAGGTATGATTGTCTCCGCTTGATTTAACTTGTGAAAGGCAAGTCATTTAAAAAAAAAAGTGCAGTGTGAAGCTTGAATTTCAATCAAAGTGTGAAAGCATGAAATAGATGTATAAATGTATTCTCTCTGGGGTGTGTGAATTATTTTTCAGGTTGAAAAATCTGCATCAGAGCAAACCCCTCCTGCATTTAGACCAGGTTTGTATTCCTATTGATTTGTTGCTGCAGCAATTCTCTCATCTGACCAGAACAATGTTGCATCTAATTCGTTACGTGTTTACATCTTGGACAGGTGAACAAGACGACAATAGGGTTTTGGGTAATTTGTTGGCGCGTCTGAAGGTTTCGATGACCTCTATTTCCCCTGCTCCTCTTGCTCTGCCTGTCCAGCTGAAAACAGCCTGTGGTATAAATGTGTTTCGTGACTAAATTACTTTCATTGGGCATGTGTGAAATATGGCAGTGGTTTAATAGTTCTGTCTCTGGACATTTCCCCAGGTATTTGTCATTCTGATACTGAAGCAGCTCACTCCGCCTTCCTGGACACTGGCCGTCACTCACAAAACACAGTTCATTATGTCAACATCCCTGTCAGCCCCCTGTTGACGCAAGGCAACAGAGAGCTCCTGTACTCAGAGCTCGACCTACAGGAGCAATGCCCTGCCCCAGTCTCCAGTCGACATGCGGCTCTGAGAGGTAACGCATAGTAATAGTGTTGTTGATTGAATGTTTCACTAGCAAGGACCACGCCACAACTATATAGAGTTGACATGTTTATTAAATTTAAACATGATCCAAATAAAGTGATGAGATGATGGAGGATGAAGCGTGGGTGTGGGGGTTATGTCTCTGGTTGTTCACCCAGCTGAGTAGGGACCCCACTCCTTGGGTCTAGTTATGGGAGAGAGGATACTGAAAGAAAATCGGTAGGGAGAAAAAGGAACTGGGAGGGTGGGGTCAGAAACAAGCAGTGATGAATGAAATTGACAGGTGTAAATAAGGCTTCTGGGAAAATTTGCGGTGTGGTTGTGGTGTTGCTAAGGTGTGTTTGAACCTAAGTTAACACATCTTCATTTATTATGTTGAACCTGAAAAGAGTTGAGAGTTTATCTGAACTCATGTTACTGTGTGAACTCACTCAGCACAAAGCTAACCTGTTCTCTGCAGGTTTTAGTCATCGACCCAGACTTTATCTGAGTCTCCTACTCCGCTGCTGCCTGAATAAGCTCTCCAAATTAGATCATCCATCGACTCATTCTATTCAAATATACTGTATTCATCAAAGGACTTGTGTTATAGTTGTATTTTCTTTGTATTCATTTATACATATACATTTTTCAATGCATTTTAAACTTGATACTTGTGTGAATAGATAACATTAATACTGTATTAATAATTCAGTTCTTTTATTGCATGACCTTACATTATGGACTGAGATTTACAGCTAAATGCAAGAATATGGAACATTGCATTCAAATTAGCTCTATACATTGTGAACATCTAATTAAATGGAAATATTAAGTAAGATAAGTATGGCACATTGTATTATCATTATCCATCAAACTATAACTAAACATGTAAAAACTGAACATGTAAATCTAAGTAAATCATATTATCCAAGATTCCTCAGTAAACAAACTCTTGAGTTTGACTGGTCTAAAGAGGGTAAATGCTGAGTATGTTCAACCTGTTTGTGAAATGTAGATAAAACTGTATCATGTTTGTATATAATAGACATATTTTCAGTTCAAATTTACCCAACAAGCTTAAATTCTCCTAAAAGCTGCACTTGATTTTTCTCAAAACAAAAGTACACACTTAACTTTTATTATTCTATGCCAATAAAGTCAGAACACCATTGTTTAACAAAACAAATAAAAACATGATTTATTCATTCAGAACAAGACATGAACAAAAGATGTACTCCATTGTAAAGCAAGGAAGAAACTCACACAAACAGCTCAAAGTCATTTTAATTTACAAGTATAAATTTGAAATAAAAAGGGCCCTAAGTGACAACTAAAGAATAGGATGCACGTAACAATGTCTGTTTCTCCCTCATTTCTTTTAGTTTACCAACCAGAAGAGAGCTCCTGCAGCGGCTATGCCCACCTCGACATCGGCGCCATGGAAACAGCGCAGAGGGTGGGGGCGGAGCATGTTCAGGGCCGGAAGGACAGACTGACTCAGCTGGAGAACAAGCTGCAAGGGCCACCAAACTGACTCCTCCATGCTTGACTCTGATCATCTCTTTTTCACCAAGCTACAGACGACTGCCTGTTATGTCACTTGATCATTATGACTCATCAACACAGGTTTGGAAGTGTACAGAGATTTCAACTCCATTCCACTAGAAGTGTGCCAGGTCTGCCGCCAACTTAAATGTGTTTTTACCATAGTACACTCAAATTTCTCAGCTATTTGTCCAACATTGCAAACTTTTTTATGTCGCAATAATGGTTTCTGAGGGACAACTTCTTTTCAGTCTTTTGTATTCTCTGGATAATTGATTTCTATAAAATGTTAGTATACAGTATTGTTCAAAATAATAGCAGTACAATGTGACTAACCAGAATAATACAGGTTTTTAGTATATTTTTTATTGTCAAGTGGCAAACAAGTTACCAGTAGGTGCAGTAGATTCTCAGAAAACAAACAAGACCCAGCATTCATGATATGCACGCTCTTAAGGCTGTGCAATTAGTTGAAAGGGGTGTGTTAAAAAAATAGCAGTGTGGCATTCAATCCCTGAGGTCATAAATTTTGTGAAAAAACAGGTGTGAATCAGGTGGCCCCTATTTAAGGATGAAGCCACCAACACTTGTTGAACATGCATTTGAAAGCCTGAAGAAAATGGGTCGTTCAAGACATTGTTCAGAAGAACAGCGTACTTTGATTAAAAAGTTGATTGGACTAGGGAATACCTATAAAGTAGTGCAAAAATTATAGACTGTTCAGCTAAAATGATCTCCAATGCCTTAAAATGGAGAGCAAAACCAGAGACGTGGAAGAAAACGGATCCATCAAAATGGATTGAAGAATAACCAGAATGACAGGCTCAGCTCCAGGACGATCAATGACAGTCTGGAGTTACCTGTAAGTACTGTGACAATTAAAGGGACGTCTGTGTGAGGCTAATGTATTTTCAAGAATCCCCCACAAAGTCCCTCTGTTTAAAAGGCATGTGCAGAAGAGGTTACAATTTAGACCCAGCTTTCATGTGCATATCATGAATGCTGGGTCTAGTTTGTTTTCTGAGAATCTACTGCACCTACTGGTAACTGGTTTGCCACTTAGCAATAAAAAGATATACAAAAAACATGTATTATTCTGGTTAGTCACATTGCACTGATATTATTTTGAACAATATTGTACCTACAAATACAGTATTTAGATTGTACAACTGTATTATAGTATAACCTGTGTGGCTGGGTATATTACTAAAACAGATAAAGTTTACCTATTAACTTTCCAAAAGAAGAAGAGGTCATGAACTGTCACTGCCTGAACATGAACAATTCATCACAGACTTGGAGCAGAGAACAGATCAAGCCCCCTGGCTGCACCAATGCCTTACAATTGACTTTAAGAGTCCCTGCTTGCTTGGCTATCATTCCACATCACCGCCTCAAAGGCTTCGATTGAAATGAGCAGCTTTGAGTTATATACCTCAGTGCAAATGACATTAATCTAGGCCCTTGTGGCTGAAGCAGGACATGACTGAGTAATCAGCCAACAAGTAACATTATTCATCACAGTAATCAATGTCTCTGCTTCTGGTCTGTGAGAGGGCAGGAAATGATGAATAAAAAACGTTCCAATTTCTCACCTTTTATAACCATCCGGACAAATAGCCCAATATTTGGCACAAATTAATTTTTAATGGTGGCTGTTCGAAGCGGTGTGAGAGTATGTGTTGGGAAGGAAAACATGAATATACTGAGAATATTGTGTGTGCTTGTAAATACTAGTTTTATTACTGCAACTTTTACATATAAATGACGTCTATATTTTTAAACTGTTAACCTATGTAGTATATTGTTTAAATATGTATTGAACAATAAATGATGAAAGATTGCTTCTGGTTTTTCGACTTTCAGTCTGAATCTGTCAAAAGCAGGTTCAAGTAGCCTTTCTGTTTTGTGGGTTTCAACTGTACTAACAGTCTGAGTCATGCTGGACTGTCTACGGACGACAGACAGGATTCTCTGTACTAATGCTAATGTGCAATAATCCTTCAGACAGTAGTTCTTCAAGACCTGAACCATCACTCACCCACCAACGCACCATCATTAACCTCCCACACACTTTTAGCCACCAATCGTTACATCTTCACTTTTATGGAGGCTTCACATATCTTTTACAAGAGCCTGTCAGTCCATGGACAAAATGCAATATACAAATTAAACAGCATGGGAATGTGTTACTCTGTGATAAGCTTGAGTATAGATCATTGTACAAATTGTTTCTTTCTAAAAATAATTCCTTGTTTATAATACTTCTATTAAAGACAAAAATTATCTTTGTTTCTAGCAATCAGTAAACAATAATACTAGAAAGGTACAAACAATTGAGAAAAAAAACCAAACAGATTTACAGCAGTTAAAGATGGAATGGGGTACCTTCTGGAGGCTGTGTGTGGTTTTAAGGGGATTATAGCTGTGATGAGATAAGCCTCTCACAGTTCGTTGTGCTGCAGTCCTTGCTGAGAAATTTTGTTGGTCAAGTCCTGCATATGTTTCTTCATCTGAAACCAGAGACGACACTAATGCTATTAATCAAGAATTTCAGAGCATTATTACTGTACAAGCCTGAGGCAGTGTGCCAGTGGCTGCTTTGTGGTTGATACAAGTATCTACTCACCTTGTAGCTAATCTCTCTGGTTTTCTCTGCCAGTGTGTTGTACTTTTCCTGGTTCCTCTTGATGTGCTCTTTGTCTCCTAAAGCCTCCACGTGTCGCAGTTTCTGGTGGGACAACTCCAGCTGCTCCTGGTAATGGCTGTGCTTTTCCACCTTGGTCTCAAAGTGATGCAGCTCCTCCTTTTAGGACCAAAATGTGAGCAGAAAACATGAGTTTGACTTCACCTTTAATTACATGTAAAGCTGCACAAGGGTGTCGATATGCATCTCGAGTAGTAATGAGACAAGAAATGTCACGGAGAGAAGTGGAACTGAATTTTTCTTGATGTTATCTAGTAGGAGCATGTCTCCAAGAAATTGGAATTTAAATGGAGCACTGCAATTTGCCACTGATGGGACAAAGGTGGAAGAAGCACAATGAGAGACAAAAATACTTCAGATTATAAATGTATAAATGCTTCATGACTTATTGCCTCATACAAAAAGTAGTAGTACTCAAAGTACATTTCAGAACGTGGTCTTAAGGGCCTCTGATTAATTGGATTTTGTAGTGTGAATTTAAAGGACTGCTCTGGGACACGGGGAGAAAAGTTTATCCGACACAAAATTGGTGAAGGCAAAAGTGTCCTTGGAGAGAGATGTAAGTGCTACCTTGAGAGAGTCCAGCTCATCTTCTGTGAGGTTGGCTCTCTTTGCAGCTTCCCACAGCTCAATCACACGCGGCTCTCGAAACTCTGCAGGGGAAGACGAGATAGAGGGAAAAATTAGATGAAAAGTCAGGGCTGGGATAAAATGTGAAAGAGAAACCCAATCTGTAAACAATCACACCTGGCTGCTGTGAAGTCCAATAGTGCATTCAAGTTATGTTCAACTCAGTCATATATGTACTACATTAATAATTGAGCAATTAAAAGAGAAAAAGCCAAACACATGTATGTCAATTTAAATAGTACTTATTGTTTGTTGACTGAGACAAAAAGTAAATGTCTGCCAAAGATAAGGTTCTGCAAGCATGAGTTAGACCCGTTCCTGAATTTGAGTTGGTAAAACTAAGCAGACAGTGTGATACTAATCTGTTGTTGAACTAATGACTGAGTCCAATGAGACAAGAGCATGATAGCAGGACAACTATGACACCATGAGATGCTTTAAATAACATCTCAGTACATATTTTCAGATTAATTACCAATTTGAAACTAAAAGCACAAGAGACTGATACGGCTAAGTGTGTTATTATGATTATGGCCCCGGTGATTAAGCTGCTGAGATAAATACAGAGTGAAATGCAGGAAGCTGTGGGATGCTGTATGTGCGAAAAGAAGGTCGCTGCATGCTTCATAAAAACAAATTTAAGGAGCAATTTTCACATGATTCTCTCTATGATTCTCTTTATCTGTGTAGGTTCTCAGTCTTCCAGTAAATATTCAAGAAAAAGTTTAAAAGGCGGCATCTGGACGTCTTTAATTGACATTTAAAAAGAAAAGACAATAGATCCCAGTGTGTGCTCATTCTCACCGCTGTCCTCAGTGAAGCCCTCGTGGCTGATCTTACGAAGCCGTTCAAAGCCCTGGTTCAGGTCCCTCATCTTCTGCTTCAGCTCAGTGTGTTTCTGGTGCAGCACATGCTCTTTTGTGTCACCCTCAAGGGGAGAGATCACGTTCTTGTGGATTTCTGCCGAGACAAACAGCAAGGTTGAGGAAATGAAGATGATGGAGAGGCACACAAGGACTGCCCCTCAAGGCAACAAGAAAACTACCAGTGGTTTGTTGAGAAGAAACACCACACAATGGTGAAACGCTAACAGAAAGGTTGTGGCACAAAACATCTGCTAAGTGCCAGTCTTGTCTCAAAGATATGTCTGTACTTAAAACAGTGAGCTCGGTCAGTGTGGCCAAAACTCACAGCTTGATGTGATGTGACAAGCACTGCCACCGCCGTGGGCAGCATTTGGCTAGACATGCTGTCTGATACTCTGCCACCTTTGACAGAAGACTGTACAACTTTGTTTCAAATATAGCTGAGATGACTAATGGGAAACAGCTAGAAATGCCTTATTTCATAGCTGTCTGAATATAAATAATTATTTTTAAACTGTTCTCGTGTTCTCGGGCCAACTCCGGTCTTTCTGTGAGGAGTCTGCATGTTACTGTGGGTTCTCTCCGGGTACTCCGGCTTCCTCCCACCGTCCAAAGACATGCATGTACAGGTTAATCAGCAACTCTAAAGTGTCCCTAGTGAATGAATGTGAGAGTGAATGATTGTCTGTCTCTAAATGTTAGCCCTGCGACTAACTGGCCACTGTCCAGGGTGTTCCCCGCCTAAGGCCCAAAGCTGCTGGGATAGGCTCCAGTCACTCGTGACCCCTAACGGGACTAAGCAGTAGAAAAAAAAAAAAATGAATGAATGTTCTCGTGTATGAACTGCCGTGAGCAGCACAGGAAAAGAACGAAACAGTTTCTACCAAACGTAATTTATATTTTCATTTGGAATAAAGGAGACCCTATAGCTAATATATGTCAGGACTGAAACCATGAAGAAGCAGGAATAACATCTATAAGATAGTGAACAGAAGAAAACTGAGCAGAAGTTGGTTTATAAGAGTGAGTCATTCTGAGCACTGTGGCTCACCCTCAGTCCTGCTGACGGTGTCCATGAGAATATTGTACTCATGGATCTTGTCCTTGTGGTGCTGAAACTCTCTCTTTAGGCTGAGCAGCTCTTCACTCAAGAACTTTCCCGAGCTCTGTGCCTGAAAAAAAATAAAATTATTTAAAATAATTTATTAAGTTAAATAGATTTTGGATGATAAACTGTAATGGTCTAAAGTAAAGTCTTATTGTAGCAAACAATTCAAGCAAGCTAACTATAATAATAATAATAATAATAATAATAATAATAATAATAATAATAATAATAATAATAATAATAATAATAATAATTATTATTATTATTATTATTATTATTATTATTATTATTATTATGAAAAGATGTCAAGGCTGCTTTAAAATCTTGCTCTCTGGGTTTTTTTTGCACAATTTTGTTTTTTGTAAAATACATACTGTAAATGTCCTTAACAGAAATGATTGGTTTTAAATTGCAGAGTTTGGGCAGGGCAAAAAGCATTAATTCAAGGCCTATCATCATTTTCTTTGCACATTTCCACTAAGTATAACAACACACCTTATTCCAGAGTTTGTCCAGTCTAGGATCATCAAATTCATCTCCCTCTTTTGTGTCATGGTCCTTCAGGGAGTTGCTCTCCATCGGCCGCGTGTCCCGTTTCCCATCCATCCCATACTTGGCCAGGATTACTGTGTAACAAAAGAAAAATAATCATGACAGCAGTAATAACAGAGTGAGCACAACTCAAAGTTCAGCTCACTACCTCAATGAAAAATACACTTCTGTAAAATGTAAAAATTACAATGGTGCCTTTTCCACAGCAGCATTAAGGACAAAAAAAAAAACAGAATTTTTAAACTGCACCACCAACATCTTTTTATGGACCTGATTCAGCACCATTTCAACCATTGGTGTCACTCATTAACTCTGCGAATGAATGACTCTCCATATACTTGGTTTAGTGTAAAATTCTTATAACTAGTGATCTATTAAGTCATTCTCTTTGATACTACTAAAACTATAGTCAAATATGCTTTATAGGTGCAGCAACTATTTGTAAGTTATTGATAATGTTAATTTAACATTGTTATAATTTTGACATGTTATTGTATTGAAAACCACATTTCTATGTGATCAACGCAAAAAATACACAAGATCTTTTCCATGACAGACTAATACGCTAACTCAGCACATAGGAGAGAATTGGCTTTTAATAGCTAACAAGAACCGAATACTAAAAATACACTTCAAAGAATTGGCTGGAGCTAAGCCTAGATAGCAAATATTAATGACTACAAAGGAACAGTGAAGTGTGTTAATGTAAAATGTTAATCATTTTCAAAAATATTGTTTTTCAATCAATTTTCAAAATACAAACTGAGCTGACAGAACAGAATTACACATCCATAAATTACATACATTTTGAAAGAATTTGGCAGGTAGTTTGTTCACCAAATTTGAGAACTAACCACAGATCTGACTATTTATGCACTCCCAGACCAGTGTGACTCATGATGGCTCTGTGACCTGTTTGTTCTTCAGAAAATAGTTTCTGGTGGCTGAATTTGCCTTTTGTAAATTGAGAATAAAAATGTCAAGCATTTCTTCACAACAGTGTTAATAACTGTTGCAGTGCTGTAGTTTTTAAGCTTGAATGAAGACATTTTGTTCTTCATCAAAAACGTTAAAACGACTCGTACCATTAAAATTGCGTCGGAGCTGTGCCTCTCTCTCCCCGTTTTCATCGAGCCCCTCCACCTTCAACTTCTTCCACTGCAGTTCATCTTTTTCTTGAATCTTCAGGTCACTGTGCAGCTCAGCCTGGTGCACTGGGGACAGCTGTGTCTATCAAAGATAAACAATATTAGGTGTATAAAAACTTAAGCTTAACCTTAAATTCTCTTCATAAAAATAATGCTACTCTTCTTTTACAGTTTTGTGTCCTTTACAGAAGTCTATTATTTAAAAACTGTGCTTATCCTGACCTAGAATATTCTTTCTTTACTTACTATTAGTGACAGTGTCTAACTTTAACCCATTAAATTAAGCCTGTAAAGCACAAATACCTGAAACCTGGGTGTTTAATACATGTGCAGTAGTTCTTACTTGCTCAACTATAAGTGTATAAATAGTGTTAATGTGCTGCCCTAAATGAGATGTGATGTCTTGAATGAGATTAGTGTCTTATGTTCTATGTTCCTTGCAGCAAGCACCATTTAATCGAATATTTATTTGTTCATTCTGGCTTCAAATAATTTTGAATTTTAGAGCCCATACGTACCCTCTGAGCCTTCTCCCACACCTGGTTGAGCTTAGCTATCCTGAACTCTACCGTCTTTCCATCGCTGCTACTCAGTTTGGGCTCGTTCGATTCCCTGGAGTATTTACCCGCCATTGCGCCCACTCCGAGACAAAGAACAGCGACTAAAAACTGCAGCTTCATTTTTTAAACACAATGATAAACGGTCAAGTGCGAATAAGGCGTCCAAAAACAACAGCAAGCCGATTTCTAACCGGCTGCTACAATAGCGTGTTGTGGCTTGCAGCAATGCCTGTTCCATAAGTCATGTGATCCAAGAGGGCTTAAAGACCTAACTCGCTTTGCATTCTGGGATATGTTGTTTGACTTCGGAGCGTTTAGCGTTACACTAACAGATTCCATCTTTGTAAAACTACATATCCTGACATTCCGTTGTGTAACGTTACCTGGCAACAGAGGCAGCAAAAAGTCTCTGAACAAATAGGAAGAGTCCACGCGATGGGTGTTTTTTTTATGTTATTTTCTTTTTTTTTCTATGTTTATCAAATTTGGCATTGATAGTCTAAAAAATGGAAGTTTTAAAATACCAAAAGACAAAAGCCACAGTTAAAAAGTAACAACAACACTAGCCCTAGCCTACATGTAGCCTATGACCAATATTAATTAATGAGTCTTCCCCTTTTATAGGTCTTGGATAAATTAATTTAAAAAATCACACAGACCACGCTAATTTAATTCAGTGGGACAGAAAGAGAACTTTTTATTATTGACCCATCATTCAGGCTGCCTCGGTGTATTTTTTTACACAGCACTCCAATAAACAACAATTGACTGACAAATTCAGTTTGACTTTAGGTCTACTCCTGTGCATGTAAATCTTCTTCAGGTGAAAGTGAATGGAATTATATTTAATCAAGGTAGAGAAGGTGAGTACTGAACCACTAGGTGCAGCAATTTAGTTATTTACAAGCCCTTATAAAACAGTCCCAAACAAATATTTATATATATATTACCTGTGTATTACCAGTTTATCAGAAATTATTCATTATTTATCCAATTATAGAAGTTTTATTAAATATAATGATGCCCTTAAGAGAAATGGCTGCTTGTTAATGTGGTCTCTTTATGCCATTTCATTCTTTGTTTATGTCCCTTTGTTTGTGACAATAATTCACATAATTACTCTGTAATTTAAATAGCACTTACACTAACCTTTTAATGGCTGAGTCAAGCAAAAAGCAAGCATCTAATAATAAAACAAGCCTCAGTCTGAGGACATTTACCACACAACCCACTGCACAGATGCATAAGCATATTAGGGTGATTATTTGCTTTTACTCAGCTCTGTTTTCCACACCAGTACATACTGGGCTCTTGCTATAACCAGCATAAATGACAGCCAGAAAATGGATTTTGAGAAGTGCCCCTTTTAAAAGCCTAAAAGGACAGACGTGTTTAATTTTAAAAGGTCAACACCTCTCAAAGTTTTATAGCCTCAACAGATGGAACTTTTTGAGACAAGCAACAAAAAACAAATAGGCGGTCCCTTTTTACAATAAAATCAGAGTAGCCTACTTGTTTGCAGATAAAATTAAGTGTCATTGTGAAGAGGCAAAACTATAATTGATTAATTTTATACCATGGCTCCCAGTGGTCTTCATTAGCTGGATGCAGAAGAACCGAAATGAGAAAGGTAGCTGATGTTTTGTAGATGCACAAGAGTAAGCCTTGAGAGAGAAATAGCAGAGCAGGCATGTTAGCAGCAGGTTTGTGTTGTTCTGTGGGTGTCAGATAGGCCCATAATGAAATAAAGGCTATATTTAATCACTGACCACTTGAACAAACACACTCATTTAGACTAAGTGATTGCAATAAACAGGCTTCGATCATCTTATTACTCGGCTAATGTAACTGCAGGGAACAATGGCGCAGGCTGCACATAAAGCTATAGGCTCAGATTCAATCAGGGCAAACTTTTTACTAAAAGTATTTATTGCTTCAGTGTACAGTGTTGGGAAAAGTTTCAGGAAATTAAAACTGCTGTTTCCTAAAGATTTGATGTATGTAGTCATTTTTAAAAGCAAGTTATGCAGTTTTTAATTTCTTCAGACACAAAGAAAATTGCCACTGCCACTTAAGTGAAATAATATATTAAGACACTCGAATGCTCGAATTAGATTTATTCATTAGATTTATTATTGCAACTTTACACCGTTCAAGCTTGTGCTCTAATGATTACATAATTATTAGGCAAGTGATTATTTTGACCATATCATCATTTTATTATATATTTAATGCAGGTGATGTGTAACGAGGGAGGGTGTGGCCTAAGGAGATCAACACCCTATATCAAGGTGTGCATAATTATTAGGCAGATTCTTCTCCTCAGGAAAAATGGGCCAAAAAACAGATTTAACTGACTCTGAAAAGTCAAAAATTGTAAAACGTCTTTCACAGGGATGCAGCACTCTTGAAATATCTAAGATATTGGGGCGTGATCACAGAACCATCAAACGTTTTGTAGCAAATAGTCAACAGGGTCGCAAGAAATGTGTCTAGAAGAAAAGACGCAAATTAACCGCCAAAGATTTGCAAAGAAGCAAACGTGAAGCTACCAGGAACCCATTATCCTCCAATGCTGCCGTATTCCACAACTGCAACCTACCTGGAGTGTCAAGAAGTACGAGGTGTTCAGTTCTCAGAGACATGGCCAAGGTAAGAAAGGCTGAAACCCGACCACCTCTGAACAAGACACATAAGCTGAAAACGTCAAGAATGGGCCAAGAAATATGGTTGGGCCCGTGGTTGGATCAGTAACGGACACAGAGCTCCACTTTGACTCTGGCACCAGCGAGGTGGAGGTGGGGGACTGGTATGGGCAGGTATTATTAAAGGGAAGCTAGTTGGACTTTTTCAGGTTGAAAATGGACTCAAAATCAACTCTCAGACCTACTGACAATTTTTAGAAGACACTTTCTTTAAGCAGTGGTTCAGGAAAAAGTCTGCATCTTTCAAGAAGACTTTGATTTTTATGCAACACAACACTCCATCACATGCATCAAAGTTGTCCACTGCGTGGCTGGCCAGTAAAGGCCTTAAAGATGAAAAACTGATGACATGGCCCCCTTCTTCACCTTTACATTTACATTTAGTCATTTAGCTGACGCTTTTATCCAAAGCGACTTACATTAAGGTTCCATTCACCAGAGTTACAGCTGGAACACTACTGTAGGCAAGGTGGGTTAAGTGTCTTGCCCAAGGATTTATTCATTTAGCAGACGCTTTTATCCAAAGCAACTTACATTACATTACCAGTGTTACAGTCACTGGAGGTAAGGTGGGTTAAGTGTCTTGCCCAAGGACACAACGACAGTATGAACTGTGGGGTGAGCGGGAATCGAACCCCTACCTTCCGGTTGAAGGACGACCGCTCTACAACTGAGCCACTTGACTTAAACCCTTTTGAGAACTTTTGGGCCCTTCTTAAGCAGGACATTTACAGTGAAGGTAAACAGCACACCTCTCTGAACAGTGTCTGGGAGGCTGAGGTTGCAGCTGCACAAAAAGTTGATTCTGTGACTTGTTGAGTTGAGCTTGTGACTGTTATCGAAAAGAAGGGTGGCTATATTGGTCACTGAGTTATATATTTTTTTAATTTCAAAAATGTTTATTTGTAAATTTTGAGTTTGTTTATTATTCTCACTTTAACAGGTGAAAATAAACAAGTGGAATGGGAAAATCTTTGTTTTTGATTTAGTTGCATAATAATTCTGCACACTAATGGTTGCCTAATAATGGTGCACATGTAGATATTCTCTTAAGAAAACCAAAACTTCCCTTTTACTACTTAAATGTTCAGGTTTGAGGGTTTGTTAACATTTTGGATTGACGAAGAGCAGTGTAGTTGTACAATAACAAAATGAATCCTCAAAAAACATGCCTAATAATTGTGCACACAGTGAAGATACAGCAATGAAGCAAATGACAAACCAACCACGCCAAATTAGAAAAATGACTTTCAAAAAGCTAACAAGAATAGTGCACATGATAAGATTGGTAAATGGGTATCAGTGTGTATAATGATACCACTAGTGCCATTTCGTCAGTGGCTTTCTCATGTGGTATAGTTGTTGCCCTTTTGATGCTGGTGACCCACACTCACTGTCGGCTTGTCTGTTAAAAGATTTCCATTTGAGGAGTTATTGGTATGGAAAAGCAATGCATTTTTAATAAGAAATGGATATCGCTGATGTGCCACAAATAGCATGTGTAATACTTTGGTGAGCAGCAATGCCAGCAGTGCGTCTCTCTCTGCCAGGCGGCCGGTGTCACTGAACTTACTGAAAAACAAATTATTCACACACACTATCAGTCACATGTAACCATCCTTCACATGCATCATTACTGCAGCAGACATACTGTGGACCCATTTCTGGACGTCCAGGGACCAAGAGAGCCATTATGTCCAGCAATGTGTATCTGCACAACAGCAGAGCAAAACTTTAAACAATATTAAATGCAGCATGAAATACTAAATGTTACAGCTGTACAACAAGACAAGACATGGATCAATAACCAGTTGATTTGTTTCTTCAAAGTAAACAGATATCATGACAGGAATACTGATGGTGTTTTCTTGTGATGAAGGGTTGCATGGTCTTTTAAACATTCAAACTTTTGATAATGGCAAATAAAATGCTATGGTAAAGGTTAGGTTAAAGTGTAAGTTTGAGGCGAACATTTGAAATGAAATGGATATGAATGGCTAGCATGCACAAGGTAACCTGGCCTAATACTGTGGGCAATTTAAATGTCAAAGTGTTGACTGTGTCTTACTAAGTTACCTCTTCTCCATTGAAATAGGGTATCACAGTGAAAACGTAAAACAGACAGTAGAGAAAGCACTGTTCATATTTTTGCAGTGAAATTAATGCTTTATTGGTTGATTAGAAGCTTTTGCTGTCTTCTATTTGTGGAGTTTGTTAAGACAGAAAGCCAAAAGGCAGTACTGGGGCTGGTGGGTTCAATATTCATTAAATGCTCTCAGTCTGCTGACCTTTTCCTTCGTCTCTCCCCAACACCACGCTTCATTTGATTCAATAAGAGACTCTAATTTTCAAAGCAAACCTTCGCTTACACATTTATTCCCGTAAGGTATTCCTTTGTGTACACACAGAGGCGGAAAGAGAACAGACTATATACACTAAATGAGCCGCTCAAGAGACGGATGACAGCCGAACAGTGAGAAAAGAAAAAAGAGCTGGTTTAAAATCTTGTTTGTCGCAGCGAGAGTTGTCTTAAACCAGCCAATGCTGGTCTTCAGAGGAAGATGCTGGATGTGGAGGTCCTGGACTGGTGTGGTTATACGTGGTCTGCGTTTGTGCGGCCAGTTGGATGTACTGCCAAATTCTCTGAAATGCATTTGGAGACAGCTTATGAACATTAAATTCACTGGCAAAGGCTCTGGTGGACATTCCTGCAGTCAGCCAATTGCACGCTCCCTCAAAACACATCAATGGCATTGTGCTGTGTGATAAAAGTGCACATTTTAGAGTGGCCTTTTATTGTGGCCAACCTAAGGCACACCTGTGCATTGATTATGCTTTCTATTTTTGTTCAGTGTATGAACATGAGCTGAAGCATTGTAGTGAAGCCCGGCTGAGACAGGGAACAGCGGAGCGCAGAAAACAAACTCACGCATGTTGTCCATTAAGCCCCGCCCCAGCCCACGACACAAGGGCGCTTATCATGATTTTGTGTGGGACCGTTGCTGTGTTTCTGTTAGTTTGGCTTCTCAACCTCAGTTCAATAAATCAGTGTCTCAAACTGGAAAAGCCGTGTCCCTAATCTGAGGCAATACAACTTCCTAACAGATTTATAGAGCATAGTAGGACTTGCATTCAAGTTTGTGCTCACCCTGTCTGTAACACAGGGAGCTTGTGAAAGAAGCTTTTCCTAAAATCAATCAAAAACAGACTTAGGTGCTCTCTTTCACAAATTCACCTGCATGCTTTTATGCTTATGCTACTTACCCAGATGTGCTAAAGATGCTGGAGAGTGAAGATATTATTGAAGGTGTAGCAGAAAAAAGTCAGTTTATATGTAGGTTACTCAGAGTGATCAATGTAGGTTAACTAATACTTAGCTTTTCAGATCAGTTAGCTTAGCAAGTAACTCTCCTTTCTGGGGAGATACAGGTGTTTCATTTAAATCTCTTTGTCTCCTTCAGTTCACTTACCATTGCTACCACCAACCTCATTGATCTGTTGGATTAGCCATTAAAATATAATCAATCTTTCAGTATTTTAACATAATACAATCCATTATTGTATAAAGATTATTTTCAAATGAGCCCTGGTGTAGCATTTAGTTAAAGTCTCATGTCTTTCTTTTTTTTCTACAAGACAAAAGTAGACTTTAATTTTAAAAACGTGGTCATTGCCTTCGGGGCATGATCCAACGTGTAAGTGATAGGGACTTGCCAGGAGGAAGTGAGGCAGACCCAAAGACATGTTCATGCAGTGCCATAACCAAAGGCCACGCTACCCACTGACCAGCGAAAATGTCTGGACTGTCTCAGCAGCGGCCCGTATTCAGAGCTGACACAACAAAAGGAAGCGGGATCAGACAAACACAGCGTGACCGCTCTTCTAAAAGAGCACGTTTGTCGATTAAAATCTAGTCCTCAAAGGCCAGCCAAGGCTCAGGGCAGGAGCGGAAGACCCCCACAGGAAAAATCTACTTTCTCTTGGATCAGAACGGGTTTCGCTTCAAATCCCAATAGTATGAATTAAGCCAACATAGCCACATGTGTGTGGTAATTAGTCGGCTCTATAAGAAGAGATGTTGAGAAGAAAACGTGACAAAACAGCAACTCTTAATAGATGGCTACATACTGTCAGGTTCACTTACAGGCTTTAAAAAGGCCTCTACTCTCAGTTTTATGTCAAAAACATCCAAATCAAATTGAAGCTAATATTTTAAGGACTTTAAGGCTCCATATATTTAAGTAAACGTTACATAGTGTTGCTTTAGTCACAGGTACGTTGACTGAACTTGTGTGTGTATGTGGCAGTACAAGGTAATAAAAAACTAATATAAAAAGAGTGCTTTTCAATTAAATAACTCCCTTCTGAGATTTACCTGGAACTATACGGTTAGCATATTTAAATGATTCATTTCCACTTGTAGCCTGAAGCTAGGCAACTTAATGGCACAAATATATCTTTTTATTTGCAAATGTATAAATGTTGACACTAATGATGAGCCACTAATGGCACTGCTGGCCCATCTGGGAGGCCAGACGGGGCGAGGCAGAGATGAGTTTGTTGTGTATCATTATAGGACTGGCGAGATTGATGAGTTGGTGGTCCATTGACATCCGATGTAGTGTCCAAAAATTATCAATATGGCTGCCGAAAACCATATGAGACATGCTCTCTCCGCGTGAAACCACTTTGGGTGTCCCTCTGCAAGCAAATCTGCAGTTTTATGACAAACTGTGGCCCTTGTGTTCAGTGGCATACAACTCTATTTATCTGAGTAATCCCTTGGAATGACTGTAGCCACCTATTACCCTTCAAAAAAATGAAAGTATTGGAATGAAAAAGGAGAGCCCATGCGTCTGTGTGAGCTGCAAGGTGCCAGATAAACAAAGGAGAGAAGCTGTGAAGGGTTACTGGCAGGAGACTGCCACAAAGAAGCACAGATGTGGGATTTGAGGTGGCCCTGCAGTTTGGAAGAATGACAAGCTTAACTGTGCCACCCAAATGCAGCCAGTGCATGAGGTAGAAATATGAAGCTGCGCTATTTTATTTGGAACCTATCTTTTATAGAATAAGAGTTAATACACTATTCTTTATTAACGTTAGGGAGCATAGAAGCAAAGATAGAAATAAAATTGAGATAGAAAAAGTAGCAGAGGCAATGTTGTCTATGTTTCAGCTCTAAAACCTCTACTTCACTAAATCTATATCAAGTCAAAGTCATTCATCTCACTGATTCATTTGCAGAGCTGTGCTGGAACGCAGGAGGCAGTTTAAAAAGTCTTTCAAAAGCTCCCACCATTCGATTTCCCAAGGTATTTCTTCTGGATGTCATCTCAGTGAACATTAGATGCAATTTCAGTCGTCCATCTCTTGATGGCAGCGAATAGAAATGATCATTCAGATGCCCGGGTGTGGTGGAAATTACATTTTATATTAAGTGCATGGCTGTAAATATATATAGTAGATAGCACAAAGTGCTGTGAGGGGAAAGTGTTTTCATTCATTTGTAAATGGATATAATGTTTGAAAGAGACCCAAAGAGAGGAAATCAATCAAGAATATGAAAATAATAAGTCTGGGGGGTGTTGACCCTACTCAAAAAGATGGTTTCTCATACATTTGACACATAAAACTTTGTTACAGAGAAAGATCTTGCCTGTTTATAAACTTAGTGGCTTGATTTTAAATTAAATTGAAATGAAGTATTTGAACTTGGGTCAACTCAAGTTCTCAGCCATCGAGGGCATCATAAACATTGGAGTATAATTGGGCATCTGGGCATAGTTTTAAGCCTGACTGTTTAAGGCTATATCCAGATGCCTTCATTATAGCTTTGTTCTGGAGAAACTCCCAACTGTGTTTCATAATAAGCTGCTACCACTTCAGTTAAGACCGAAGTGCAAAATGTAAAACACAAATTTGCAATTATAAAATATTTTACTAATATAGATATTAATAATATATTAAACCATAACTCTATATATTTTTTTCTTTGTTTAATAGTTTATTTGTAAAAAGGTACCATGTACAATTTTTAACATAAATGTTGCCATTTGATGGAGTTAGTCCCCGGCAGGGTACAATACATCCCACATCACATTTAACAAATAGAACAGACAACATAGGGTTGAAATACAGTAATCACACACAATATTAACACAGTACCTCCCTCGCCCCACATATCTTTTTGTTTTACAAACAGACAGACAAAAATACAGAGCCAGTACCATGGGATGTGGACCTAAGAAAAGACAAAATGTTTGTAATTAGTAGTGGTTGCATTGCTTGTGTGAGATATTCTCCCTCTGTCAACAGTCCCTCCAGAAGCACCTCCCCTTAGCCACAAACTGAATTTTCTACAGAGCACCATGTAACAGGAAACTTATGTAACATTGCTGAGAGGGCAACTATTATTCTCTTTACCTCTGGTCAGAACAGGATAATGGATTTAATCTCAAACCAGAAACCTTTCTTGTGCCAGTGAATAATTTAACAATAAACAGTTGCAACAGTTTATATATTTTAAGTCTATAAACTGTGATGTAATCGACTTAAACATTATAGATTATGTAACAGACAAGCCCAGATAACATGTTGGGACAGGACAGTGAGAGTCAGTAATCTTTCTCTTGTTAGATCTCGTTTAATTAACACGTGTGAGTCCTGAAGCTATATGAAAAGCCCTCTGCGAGTCAGATCAAAGCACAGTTTGGTTATGCCTCATTCTACGAGCAAACTGATGTTACAACAATAAAACACACAATTATGTCCCTTGAGGTGGAAACAGACATTTGTTTTCTCTAATGCCTTGTTTTGTCTGTGTGACTTCTGGCTTTAAAGGTGACTAAATTATAAGGGTCTAATCTCATGAATAGGGAAGTAATAAAATCAATGCCATATACAGACTCAGAGGTCATGGGATCACAGTGTCTCATGGTAAATATGTTAAACATTAGCCACAGAGCATTTATCATACATTAAGATGCAAACGTTTTTTTTTACACTTGGCAGGGAGTCAGTTTAAATGCTCTGCAGTATTTATGAGACAAAACCCCCAAATCAAATAAAGACACGTCTGGCAGCTTTGCCTGGGTCATCCAAACAAAAAACTAAAATTCATGTCTCAAAATGAAACAGGATATTGTCTGATTGTTATATAAAACTTCTGACATGACCCCAGTTTAAGCAACACTATAGAAATGATGATGTTTCCTGAAACAATAAGAAGAACACATCCTGCAACAAAGCACTTTCAGAAAACCCCAAATATTGCATCAATTAATCTTGTGCCAAAAGTTGTCCTGTTTATCTGGTGATCTTCGAGGTAGATTTGGGAACAAAACTTGAATATACATTATGCACAGGCTGCACAGTGTTGACTTCTCACTTATCTATAAGGAACAGCTGTGCGTAACAACGCAAGACTCAAAACAGTGTAACTTTGAGATAAGCTCCTTTTGTCTCAGTGAAGCAGAACAGACATGAATGTGTTTTGAATCCCTGGCCAAGGTAGGGATGTACATTACATTTATAACTTTGTATGTTGTGTTTAAACTAGTTTATACTAATTATGGTCATATATTAAACTGATCTCTTGTATCTCAAATGTTCAAAGTCAAAAGGATTCTTAAAAGTCTTCCACTGACATTTCCATCACATATGAAAATAATAACACTGGGCAACAGAAAAACATTACTTACAAGTGCAAATGGGTACTTTTTGAATATAGCATCTGTGTCTAAATCTGCTCCAATCCTGAGGCAAACATCTGCTTCCCTGCTTTCTAAAAACTTAAATGTTCAGTGTTCCTCCAAAGAGTCATTTGGCGTCTTTTAGATAAATCTTCTAAATTTTTTTCTTGTGTTTTTAGGCTTTGCAGATGGAATGCAATGCTGACTCTAATCAGCTGAGTTGTTGGACCAAAACAGTCACATTGCATTGCTTTTGGGGATTTATTCTGTTTACACTAACTCGAGCCACTTCAAAATGACAGAGGCAGAAAACATGGAGGGAAAAACACTCGCATTGGTTGATCTCCATTTAACAAAAAGTTCAATCTGGCATCAGTCTGTGCTCAGAAATACAAGGCAGTGCTACTCTGTAAAGAGGACAGTCTGTGCAGTCAAAAGTCAGGGAAACTGTCTGCATAACAAACCCAGACAACAAACACATCATTGTCAAAGAGACTGACTTCTACATCTGTCGCTGGACTAACAAGTCTGGTCCACTTTGTCTTTGTTTTGGGACAAAACAATGAGGCTAATCAAAAAAGAGGCAGAAATAATTCAATAGCTGTTGGTCATAACATCGGCTAAATTCATTTTCCCTCCCAATGATCAAATGAAAGCCGATTAAATCAACCTGATATTAAAATGACACAACAGGAGACCTCATTAACATCAGGCCATGGCTAAATAATAGGACAAGATCAAATGTCGGCTCGCTACAACCGCGTCCGATTCGGTTTGTCACGGTAAATAATTCATTTAGGGCTACTCTTTGATTAAACTGTGTAACTGCCAAAAGAGGAAACCATGGACAGTAATTAAAAATAACTTGTTAAGACACAACTCTCCAGACTAAAAGACAAATCAATACGTTTAAATCAAGGACATATCAATGTAACAGGCCTTTGAAACACTTCATTAGATTTGTAATGTTCCCAGCCACAGAGTAAAACCAGCAGAAACCAGTGTCCAATAAAACTTCTCTTAAATCATGTGAGGCCCCGCAGACCCCAGACCTCCTGTGAGCCAAACCACGGGATTCAGAGCTCTTCACATTATTATGCTATCATTTTGTGACTCAGCGCTTCATATCTTATTGAGTGCCTCTGCCATTTAATAACATGCATATTTCTTGTAAAACAGCAGGAAACTGACAGCACTCGGTGTAATGTAGGATATGTAAAACTGCTCAGGAATAGCCCACAGTCATTATGTTAAATTTTATTTTACAATACAATTTACATATTTATCACTTGCCACACTGAGTATCTTGGAGTATAATGTAATTATATAGCAGTGATTTGTGGATTAAATTGCCTGTGTGTTGCCTGTAAAGCTGGTCCTGTCTGTGCCATGGATACTCCCACTGGCCATCTGTCCCGCCTGTTCATTTTCGCCGCCTTGTTACAGGTAGTGTTGGCCAAATCAATAACATGAATTAACTCTGTATGCATGGAGACTGTAGATCTTACACATGGACACAAATAAATACAGTATGTTATTCTTAGTGTCTTTTGCTAAAAAAAAAAAACAGCAGAAATTAAAAATCTTTTAGGTCTGATGGTGAATGAAATAAACTTGTTTACATCCTTGTTCAAAACTGCCATTGGCTCTAGAGGCAGCTTCTTCTTTGGTGCTCTTGGTGGGGTGTTATGCATTTAATCTAGATCAAAACTTTATAAAAGCATCTTCAAAACATAACGTTACTTTATCAGTATTGCAGCTATAAGTTTGTTATTGGTGTTTGGAATTGCTTCTGTTCCTTTGTTTTTTATGTATTGTGGTCCTGGTCCTGGACTTAGTGTCAGTCCTAGATACAGTTGGGTGTCAGCAGGGTGTCTTCAAAAACTGTCCCAAATCTGGATCTCTAAAGGCTCCCATCTTGACCCTTATACATTTGCCATAAACAGTTATTAAGGGGTATTTTTCCATTTAGGACTAATACAGGACTAAACCTTTAGGACAAAACCCAGGGATACATTCGCTCTTTGAACGTTTTAGCCACAGCAGCTTGCCTCTCTCTGCTCGTTGCAGTCTGGTGCAATCAGGTTGTAATTTCTCATGTCAGTTAACCTCACAGTAACTGCTCTACTTTACAGTGACATAATAATGAAGCTGTTCTGCACCTGACAAGACAAACACGTACACCTCTCACTGAACAATGAACAGGGACCTACTTACCCTTGCTGCAGCCTTTGAAACAAGGACTTTTATTAGTTTGGTTTCGATCAGAGAAGGTGTTAAATCATTGTTTGATCCCTTCACTCAAAGTCTTGAATGTGTTGAAGCCAATTGATTCATACTGGACTAAAAGCATTCAGGTCTTGACTCCCGGTGGGAAATATAAGAACCACAGTGTTTTGTAGAAAGGCTTGGCAAAGACAGACTTGCTGCTGTGCATCGTAATATTCATCAAAGTATTTCTCTGCCTGCCTCACATTCTACTTCTGGGTGTCTAATCAACTTTATTTGTGCTGAGTACACACAAAGTACCCCCCCTTAAAAACTGCTCATGTGCTGAGCTGAGTGAGTGAATGATGACTGAATCACTGACATATAGATCAAGACACACTAGAACAGAAATAACTGCAGTGAAAAGGGGAGTTGTGCGATGGGCGGAGGAGGAGCTGAAATGTTGAAAAATGGATTTCAAATGAAAGAAGAGAAGTGGGGGAGAATAAGGGAACAATGGAGCAAAGGTGGCAGCGGGGAACAGCGGCACCACGCTCCGATGTTGTACCTCAATCACTCTCTCACTCTATTTCCGCACAGTTTGAGATGCAAAATTAATTTAATGCTTATCATTCCTGGCTCGTTTACAGCAATAAACCCTGTCTTGTATTGTTAACTCTGTGCTGAATTCCAAAGTAATTTATTATTTATGCATATCTGTTTCCTCTGAGACGCCTTGTGTTCACGGCGCTCGCTTTATTGCCTTTTGTCTTTTGTCATTTCTGTAACGCCTGCGATATCCTTTGAGGATAGGTATCTGTGTGTGTACACCAAGATTCATTTGCGAGGCCAGCATATTGAAAATCTCCAGTGATTGTGCACTGTTTATTCCCATCCTTCTGTGAGTGAAGGGATCATTTGTGTATCATAGACAAGCAATATAGGCATGTCAAGTGAACGTAGTGTAAGGCCAACCCTCTCTTTTTCCTTTTCACGGTTATAACACCTTTCTACTTTCTATCAAAGGAACTACTCAGAAAAAAAGCTAATACACAAACACTATGTCACCCAGTTTTATCAGCGCACATGCACTGAAACAGAAATGGTTGGTAGGCTGAGAAGCTCTACTGTGTAAAATATTAATCTGCAAGCGTAGGGTGCTTTCTCAAGTGGCACTTTAGCTTTGAATGTGGCAGCAAAGGGGAGAGGAAGATGAGAAGGAAGCAGGGGAGTGGAGCTGAAAGGAGAAGGGAGCGCTTTGATTGAGTGAAAAGGTCAATGTGTTCCAGTGCGAGTGAGTGTTGACACAGATACTGTAGGAAAGATATGGGTACTAACAGAAAATTTAGTAAATTTATAGTAAATCAGCTGAAACATTCCTCTAATTCCTCGAGTGTATTAAGATGAGGGGCTCCTCATGGGATTTTAACTTTGAGGACAAAGGGATGATGTTCAAAGCAATTTCTTTAAATTAAGGGAAAGCAATTTTAGGATATCATACCAAAACATATTCACATGGTGTGTATACTTACTTATATCTCGTCTCCGGGACTGGCCAAAAGATGTCTGACGCACTAATGGAAACTGCACACAGAGGAGAACTGAGGAAATACACAATTTGTTCGACAATATGCCATGACATCATACATTATTTACACAGTTAGCACAACAAACATGATGTGAGCCTGCAGCAGGCGGAGGGAAGGCCACACATGGGACCACCATGCGCTCCTTATGTTCAATCTATAATAAAGTCAGGATGGATTTTATGTCCAGGACCCTATTAGCAAAGGAAGGAATGAAGCTTTACAGCGGTGGCATTAAAAAGAAGACGGGGTAGGTAGTGACTAGAACGACAGACGACGGGCTGTTTTCAATGATGTAAGCGCGTTTAAGATTTATAAAGGCAATGAAAAGTATAATAACTTGTCTGCTAACTTCTCAGATGAAGAAGTTTATTTTGCAGCAGATGTTATCATCAAGCTGTTCTAACAGTAACATGCTTTTGTGGTGATTGTGTGAACAACAGCACACTTCTGTGGCATTCTCATAAATGTCTGAGCTGATGTTTGAGCTGAAGCTTAAGACATGCTTTTTCAAACTTAAATTTGAACTGTGGCCCAACAGTAACTATGGAAACTTTCTGCTCAAAAACACAAGTCATTAATAATTTATACAGAAATTGAATAAAAGCTGTCAACTACTTGTTTGGCTGAAGTATTCTGTAACAGGGCACTTTTACTGCATTCTCATCGTCTCTTAGGTTATGGGACATTTTGCAGTGACACCAAAAAATATAGCCTGTCTAAGCTTAAAAAGAGCTCTTGTCCAATGCAGAAATGTTCTGACCAAGAAAAGGTGATGGAACTTTCCCTGCCTTTTCAAAAAAACAGCATAACCTCATAGTTTATTAAAGTTTTTAATTAATTAATCTGACCTTTTTTCCTGGCAGAGAGCTACTCGTGTTTGTAACATTTGTTTTCATATCTTATTTCAACTCAATCAAAATTTATTTTGTTTTGCAAGACAAAGTGTTGGTGTCCACAACTCACATTTAGCATGTAATGTATGCTAAATGTACATAAATGTATATGAATTTATTTTCTGTGTAGCCATCGCGGTCTTAGCCTCTTTTACAATCCTGCCATCAGTGAATGGATTTCTGTGCTTCGCTAAGACGTGTACTACTTTAGATGGCTTCCAAACATTCATGGCTTCATTTTAAACCTTTTGTACCACTTATACTTTTTATAGTTATACATATATACAGTGGCATGAAAAAGTATCTGATTTCTCACATTTCTGCATAAAATCACCATTAAATGTGATCTGATCTTTGTCAAAATGACACAAATGAAAAAAAGTGTCTGCTTTAACTAAAACCACCCAAACATTTATTTACCATGATGCTCCCTCCACCATGCTTCACGTGGGGATGAGGTGTTGATGTTGGTGAGCTTTTTCCTCCACATGTTGTGTGTTCCTCCCAAACAGTTCAACTTTCGTTTCGTCAGTTCTGTGGACTGTCCAAGTGCCTTTCTGCGAACATTAAACGTGCAGTGGCTTCATCCGTGGAGTCCTCCCATGAACACCATTCTTGCAGTGTTTTACATATAGTCGATGTATGCACAGAGATGTTGGACTGTGCTAGTGATTTCTGTAAGTCTTTAGCAGACACTCTAGGGTTCTTTTTCACCTCTGATTATTCTGCGCTGAACTCTTGTTGTCAGTTTTGGTGGACGGTCACTCCTTGGGAGAGAAGCAACAGTGCCAAACTCTCTCCATTTGTAGACAGTTTCTCTAACTGTGGATTGATGAACATCCAGACTTTTAGAGAAGGTTTTGTAACCTTTATACAAATCAACAATTCTTGATCGCAGGTCTTCAGAGAGCTCTTTTGAGTGAGCCATGGTGCACATCAGACAATGCTTCTTATCAAGACACAATTCTTACCAGGTGTGTGTTTTATAGTGAGCAGAGCAGCTTTAAGCCACTCCTCAGTGATTGGACACACCCCTGACTTAAATTGTTTGGTAAAAATTGGTATTAATTGCTCTCAAAGTCGAAAGGTTCAGTTACTTATTCCTCCCCTTCTGTCATTGTTTGCATGTTATCCTCATTGAAAATATGAAAAACTATAAATGTTTGGGTGGTTTTAGTTAAAGCAGACACGTTAATTTCATTTGTGTCATTTTGAGAAAGATCAGATCACATTTGATGGTGATTTTATGCAGAAATGTGAGAAATTACAAAGGCTTAAGTATGTAAATATATATATATATATATATATATATATATATATATATATATATATATATATTTACATACACACACACACAAATATAGTGCTGTTTTTTCTTAATAATTTGTATACAGTCAAGCCCGAAATTATTAATACACTTGGAAAATTTTGAGTTAAAGTTACTTTTATTTAACCAGCAAGTATTTCTTGATTGGAAATGACACAGGCATCTTTTGAACAAAAAGGGACATGTCCAAAATTATTCATACCCTTCTCAATAATCAATAGAGAAGCCTTCACTGGCTATTACAGCAATCAAACGCTACCTATAATTGCTGACCAGCTTTTTGCATGTCTCCACTGGGATTTTTGCCCATTCATCTTCAGTGATAACCTCCAGCTTTTTCAGGTTGGAGGGTCTCTTGCCATCACCCTGATCTTTAGCTCCATCTACAGATTCTCAATTAGATTTAAGTCAGGACTGCAAAAGGTTAATGTTTTTGGCTGCTAACCATTTCTTCACCACTTAAGCTGTGTGTTTTGGGTCGTTGTCGTGCTGAAATGTCCATTGGTGCCCAAGGCCAAGTTTCTCTGCAGACTGCTTGATGTTGTTGTTGAGAATCTTCATGTATTGTTCTTTTTTCACTGTGCTGTTTACTGTGATTAGGTTCCCTGGTCCATTGGCTAAAAAAACATCCCCAAAGCATTAGGGTCCTACCACCATGTTTGACAGTGGGGATGGTGTTCTTAGGGTTGAAGGCTTCTCCTTTTTTATGGCAAATGAAGAATACATCATTGTGGCCAAACAATTCAATTTTTGTTTCATATGACCATAAAACAGAAGACCAGAACATTTTAGCCTCTCTATATTCAAGCTCTTGTAGCCCAACAGAGATCCAAGGCTCACAAATGAACCAAAACAGTAAATCGTGTTTTTGTTGTTAGGCGCAGCTTTATTTGGCAGTCTTATAGGTGTGATTAAAGCTTGCCATAAAAACAAAATTTGCAGAGAGTTGCATCATCTGTGAGTGGGTTAAACTGTGTAAAAGACCCTAGGAGAGGTTTCTTTTTTTACTTTGGCATTATTAATAATTTACTTGTTGATCAAACAGAAGTGGTTCTTCGCCTAATACAGGTGCAGAGCTGCTGGGTTTAAATTTTATGTGAACTAGAAGCTGAGTGAATTAACACAGACCTTTGCTCGGGGCTATACCAAAAGAATATTATGTAGCAGAGCTATTTGCCATTAAATATGTTTGATATTTAAGATGAATGGCCAGGCTTCAGGGCCAACTTAACCAAAAATTGGTTGCGATCTAACATTTATTGCAGTCCTGTTAATTATCATGTGAATGCATTGCCAATACTTTTTTGTGTTTGCTTACTTTTGATATTTTTCTTCTTTGCGCCGTTTGTGTGTAAGCCAGCAGTGGAATAGACATTTCCTCCAGCCATAAGGCAACAGGTGCATCTCTAATGGGAGCAAACTACATCTAACACACCACATGTTTAAATGCAGTATAGGTAAAGATCTATTACTATATCAAATACAGACTGTCACTTTTACATAGCCTAAGGGTAAAGCTCCCACAGACCCAACGCTTATAAGCCTTATATTAAGAGCCACATTTCTCACAGTGAACCTCTTATTTATTAATGATGTCATATCCCATTTCATATCATACACATTATGGCTGTGCACTGTATCTTGTACCCTGTCACTGCTGTGAACCTTTTCTTCCTGCTCATGTGTTAACTGCACACATACATCACTGTCCGCCTCTTCATATCGCTCACACACATTCAGCCCTGCACTTGTATCGCATGCGTTGTTGCTTGAACCCCATGGACACGTCGTTTATCTTGCCACACTTAGAAGACGTGTGTGGTTGTTGCGTGAGCTTTTATGTGGTTAGACTGTTTGCTCTTGTAATGCATTATTTCTGTTTCACCCTTGGCCTGACGACACGCAAGGCAGTGCAGCATTCAAATAAGTCGGCTCAGGTCGACTTGTGCTGTAAGAAATAACATTTGCACAGCATCTCTTGACACACGTCTTGTTGACACTTGGCTGTGATCTTGGCTTGTGTTAGAGACGACAGACAAGTTACAGGAGATTATACAGAACAAATAGTGGCTGTGATATTATCAAATACAAAAACAGATGTTGTTAATTCCCTCTGAGACCATTACAGTTTTAAATCAAAGTACAACCATGTAAATGGGTTCAGTCCTCTTAACTATGACACAGCTGTTTTATTATTTAACCTTCATAAAATGTTAATAGGGTTCACTATTTTCTCTCCTGAAGATCAAGTGGCCATAAGCACAGATCTAGACAAGATTATGAACAAGACTGAGCCAAGATTAGTGCCTTACACATGGGATGAAACAGATCTAAAATCCAAACATGAGTCCAAGCTCACCACTAATAACAGGTCTGGTGACCTCAGTGACCCTGTAAAAATGTAACACAATGTCTGTGATGCTGCTCAGTCATCCAGGTCATCTTGAAGAAAAGGTTAAAGAACCTGGTTTTCATGTAACACAATAAGATGTGACAATGTACAGTAGGTCAGTTTAAGGGTCCCTACATCATTTAAAGACACAGAGCGACTTACCAGGTACGCCACTATGTGACTCCGAGTGACGGGACACTATCATCTCGTCACATGATCACCACTCTCCACACATTATATAATATTTAAAGATAATATATTGAGACTTAACAGAGCCATGGTTATTTTGTGAAACTGACAGTGGACTTGCACTGCTCTTAATTCAGAGAATGGTATGATAAGAATATAAAACATCTGAGTGGTGATGAAAGAGGATATTGGTTCAGTTCCTTGAGGGATGTAAACCTGAACTGGGGCCAACAAGGGAGCTGTTGGTGTTTTTAGAGGAACAATGCAGTCTTTGTAAATGCCAAATAAAAATGTCCAAACTTCACTAAAGAGTTAGGTTACAGCGCCTCTAATGCACTGCAGAAGCCAAGTCCTGCACAGTGGCAACACCACTGGCCCATTTTCTTGGCTTTAGCAATGACACAGCAGGATTTGGACACAGCTACAATTAATTAGGCCTCTGAGTGTCTCGCTCCGGAGCCACAGCACACCGTGTGCCGACTTGATGACATTGATCACAAGAACGTTCAGATGGAGATGAGACATAATGAATGTTATTTGTGACACCTGGGCTTTTGCCAATGTCACCAGTCAGATTGCGATAGCTGCAAAAAAAATAAACTGTTGGCATCTGCTTCTGAGAAATGTGTAGTTATTTCCCCTGCTTCTTTCAAAACTCCTCATGCAAATGACACTTTGGAAAATGTCTGCTTACAGTATACCCTAAGCTTTTGTTGGCGGCTTGGGAAAATGTTAACTAGACTTTTCTTTGTCTTTGTGTTACCTTTCTTGTTAATCCTCCAGACAAAGGTTTTTTTTTCCCCTCCTCCCCAGACCAATTTCAATGCCAATAGCACAAGCATCCAAATATGTTTCAATAATATGTGCATGATACCAATCAAAATGGCAATGACCAATATCTATAAGATTTAAATTCATGTTTCAACACAAAAGCAAAACTAAAAGGCTTATGGTAATGAGTAAGCATGCATTTAAATCCACCACAGATTTAAATAATGTTTGAATTTTCAGAAAAAAACAGTACAGTTGTAATATATACATTTTCGTCTGGTGATGGTGTGGTTTAATGGGAAAGGCTTGCTTTCAAGGGGCATTCAAGGTTATTTTCACTTTTCAACACAGCAGCCTTACATCGATCAACGTTTGTGACTGGCCATTTGTAAGAACACTTAACCCGACACAACCTGTGAATGTGTGCGAGTGAAGGGCACCGGTGCATTTGTTTAGGACAGCTGGGAGATCAAGACGGATAACACCGCTCCTCGAGGTCACCGCAGAGAAAATAACAAACACTTATTAAACCGGTGATTGACAGCTATATTTTTCTATATGTATTGCTTTTTCACAGCAGGATAATAAAAAGTTATAAAGAACTTTTTCCATAAATTTATGAATGAACTTCAACACCTACTCATGATTGCCTTTACCCCCAATAAGCTTTGATGAGGTAATAGGAATTTCTATTAAATCATCCACAGACACAGTTTGAACAGTGTTTGAAAGTTAAATTTTTTGATAACTTATCAAAGTTGCTATATTTGCCAAAGGTATGTATTTTTTCACAATTGAAAATTATTATTATATCTCTGGTTTCTATCTACTTTGAGTACACAGTGTAGTGAAACATATACAGAGAGTGAGTGCCTGACACATGTCCTGCACGTTATGATAAAAATGATATGTAATCTGTGCACAACCAAGAATCTACAACAAAGTCCATGATCTCATCTGAAGCAACCATAAAAACACTCAGCATCTCGTCTCGCTGTTAGCCATGTTCTTATCCATCACAGTGTTCCCTGTGGACAACTTTTACTTGTCTTTGCTGCAGTTTTATTGTTGTTTACTCTGCAGCTCATTAGGGCTGATTTTTGTCAAACTGACAGGAACGACATCACATCTGGTTCTGCTCTGAAGTGATGTGGTGATGTGAACAACGCTCCCATCGTGATGGCTCAGTGATCCGAGGAGGCTTAACTTGTGCTTTGTTGTTTGTTGTTGTGTTTGGACAGTTAGAAGCTGTCCTCCTCTTATTAGATTACCTGATGAATACCCATATTTACTATTTAGACAATGTGGTAATGCTCGTATGCTGTGTTTAAGCCCATTTGCAAATTCAAGTAAATTCAAGAGCAAGATAATCTGAATAGCTTAGATCTATTTTTAGTTCAATAGTTTAACAGATTAGACTGAAGGACTATTCTCTCTTGTAGTTTTACATAATTACATCACATTGTAACAAGAAAATGAGCTGGAAAGTCAACAATACAATAATCAAAAGTCTAGCATGGGAAAAGATTTTATGGTTTTATGGTTTATGGTTGCAAATTAGACTTAAATTTGAAAACAAACTTAAGCAAAGAGAAACAATGCCAAAAAATATTGCCTTGATAATAAATAATGTTTTCTATTGCCAAAAGATGAATAAGAAACTATTTTTGGGCCAGACAATAAAACAGTAAACAGAAAGGAAACATTGTGAGAGAGAGGGGAACGACACCGGGCAAATGACTGAAGTGGGAATTTAACCGGGGTCTCCCAACTAAATGATATGTGCTCCACCAGGTGAGCCACCGAGGCGCCCCTGAATAAAAAACATTTCAATATTACTTTTTAGAATTACTTTTAGAGCACTGTCAAAATGATAAGGGTTGACAAAGAAAGGCAATTGAAACTGTGCAGTGTTGCCCGTTGTGCCCTCTGTCCCAATGAGCTGCAAGTTTCCTTTAGTGTAGTCCATGAGTCACACAAATGGAGGGCTGCAATTTAAAATTTGTTTTATTGCCAGTTCATCACTGCACAGGCTGATGAGATGTGAGCAGACAGCTGTGAGTGTATGCTGCAGAAATATGCATTATGACTTCTGTGGACTGCCGCAGCATCAAGAGTCAGGGCTGACGCATTGGTTGTTTGAATTAGAAAGAGTTATATAAGTATGCGTGGTTTAACCAACAGCTGAAAACAAGAAGCAGTGCAAAACATAATTATCTCCTTCAAAGAGTTGTTACTGGGTTTGAAAATCAATAGATTTTCAATACCGATGTCATTATTGCCCCTAAAAGTCCCAGCAATATTGTGGAAATAGGTCAGAAAAATAGGAGTTTAGCGCAAACTCTGTATCACGGCTCTACTCATTTCTCCTAACACATCAAATCAAGAAAAAAGATGACACTGTCGTCAACTTCCAGCCAACAGGATGTTGTTATGTGGCTCCTAAACTATACACATGAGGTACTGTTGTCTACTGCTTTTCCTTTAAAGTGAAGCAGATAAGCAGCTACATTCAATTTAAATGGGCTCATTAACCAACCACACAGACATCTAGCTTTAGTAACATCATCATTTGGTTGCTCAGTGCAGTCATTTACTTGTTTATCCTAAAAATAGGCAATCTATTCTTTAAATTTGGTGGTTTAGGAAAAAGCATTGTTGTAAACAGCAGGGAAAAAAGAAATGAAGAAAAATGATGACAACTGCAGGGGTTTGGAGCAAGTAAACAAAATGTAATCTGTTTCAGAACAAACTGCTTGTACTTGTGTCTGCTGAGGTTTACGTATGAACTTATGGGCTCTCCAGTTTGAATTTACTTTCACTGAGGATATAACCTCATTGTAACATTAATAGGATATCCTACAAACCTCTGAATATTTATACAGTATATGTTAGCATAGGCGCAAAAGATATTTCAATGCATTTTACTAGTGGTTCAGTTCCCATGATGCTGTGTGAGGCTAACGTTTTATGTGTTCTATAGCATACAGTGAAGAAGACGGAAAGAATAGACAGAAAACCTTGAGTGAACATGTCTTTGTCATGTAAATGACCCAAGAGTGAGCAGTTTGAATTGAGATAAAACTATAAAAGGTTGAAACTTACTTGATCTGTCCCAACGTGAACAGGCAGCAATCTGGAGCCCAAGCCCCAGCCGTACAAAGTGAGTGTAAGCCTACAGCCTGTCAGGAGCTTGGCTGTACTATACTATATAGTGTAGTGGTAAAAGTCAGCAGAACCCTGACAGCTGAGAGGCCACACAAGAGAGTAATTACCGGCACAGGGAAGGACCACAGGCTAGAGGCCACATCGAGCTATAACTTCTCTGCTAACATGTTGTATTAAAAGACAAGGAACAGAGTTTTATTCAGTAACTAGAAACTAAATATTTCGGGTGCCACGCTGCTGTCTTCTCTCACACTAAATGACAAGCCGTTACATTGCTTTACTGACACTCAAGGTGATCTGACAACACGAGGCTCATTGCAGCATATTGTCTCTGTAACACCATCATTCCCTGTCAGATACCAATCTTGTATTCATGGCGCGGCTCCAGTTGGTGGTGATGAATCACAAGGTGAGCTCCTCTGTCCTGACACTGATTGAAGGCGGAGGTGAATATTCAGCTGCAGAGTTCCTTCATATGATGTTTACAGCAGAGTGAGTGGTGGAACTGCATTCTTATAGTCCTAGCAAAATGAAAGACTTGTAATGAGCACATTTATTGCAATTTACTTGACTGGGACCACTGTCATAAAAATTGCAAGGAAGGCAGAATATAGCATGTGCTAAAACTTTGTCTAAAATTTAAGATTTTATGAAGATTTTACCTGTGCCAAGAGAAGAAGCAAAAAGCAGTTGCCCTCACTGAAATATTTTAGCAGGCATAAATCTTAAAATATTAAACGAAAACCTGGCTTTTGCATTGTATTCTTAAGTTAGTACACTTCCTTGCAGTAGTACACTATGCTCAGTCCATACTAACATTGTTAAGCATGGAATAATGCATTCAGGTCTATGAGGGCTTGCTGCCAAAAAAGAAAATGTTGGTTTTTATTATTGGTTCGCATTGCCGGCAGTAAGTCAGACCTGTTCCCAGTGCATGTTAGACTCCGGCAGGGCTGCCCTTTGTCACCGGTCCTGTTCATTATCTTTATGGACAGGATTTCTAGGCGCAGCCAGGGGCCGGAGGGAGTCTTGCTTTTTGCAGATGATGTTGTCCTGTTGGCTCCATCAAGCCAGGACCTTCAGTGTGCACTGGGACGGTTTGCAGCCGAGTGTGAAGCGGCTGGAATGAGGATCAGCACCTCCAAGTCTGAGACCATAGTTCTCAGTCGGAAAAGGGTGGCTTGTCCCCTTCAGGTTGGTGGAGAGATCCTGCCTCAAGTGGAGGAGTGCAAGTATCTTGGGGTCTTGTTCACGAGTGAGGGAAGAATGGAGCATGAGATTGACAGACCTCCCTAGGGAGGTGTTTCGGGCATGTCCCACCGGGAGGAGACCCCGGGGAAGACCTAGGACACGCTGGAGGGACTATGTCTCTCGGCTGGCCTGGGAACGCCTCGGTATCCCCCCGGAAGAGCTGGAGGAAGTGTCTGGGGAGTGGGAAGTCTGGGCGTCTCTGCTTAGACTGCTGCCCCCGTGACCCGGCCCCGGATAAGCGGTAGAAGATGGATGGATGGATGGTTATTATTAATCTGCACTTTTAACCCTGCTTAAACATTGCCACTCACATTTTGCTGCCTACACCCTCAGGCTTGTTCTAGCAGTGTTCACAGAAAGATTGTCAGATAAGGTGGTAGACAATTTATTGGAACGATTAGTTTTAGTCATTAATACACTCCACTTATAACCTTTAAAGGCCTCAATGACTTAACCTACATTAGGTTTTTAAGACAAAATCACCCCAGTAACGTTAATTTATTACATTAACTCATTTTTATTTATGTTATATGTTACCTCATATAGCCCATATTGAATGTTAGTCAAGGTGGTCAGTGCTTGTTGAAAAGATGGCCACTTTAACTACAGAGTGCTACAGGAAACACTGGTTAGTGTAACACGCTGCTTTAGGTACGGCTGTTGATTCAACATTTTTTTGGGGGGATCAGATTATTCTTCTTTCTCTAAAATAAAAATAGGAGCCGTAGAGTGTGGAACATTTGAATGTCTGGGGAGTGAGTACGAGTACGAGTAAGTGTGAAAACTCTTGCACGTTTAAAAAACAGGAAGTGTAATGATTTGAGTTTGAGAGACGCTGAGACTGGGAAACGGCAGGTGTAAATGACTGTATTAACGAGCGCTAACGAGGACAGGTGTCAGCTCCTCGTTAGTGACACCTGGCTGCACTGATTTCTATTTGAATAACGAATACACTGTATGTATGTAACTGTCCTGGATCTGTTCTTTAAGCTCTGCTCGTCCTTCTGTGGTTGTCCCTGAGGTTTCTGTGTCTGACTGTGTCTTTTGAGTTTTGCCTAACATTGACAGAAGGTGTAAGAACAGGGGCTGTTGTCTTGTGGAGTCTGAAAAGAGACAGCTGTTGTTGTGATTTTGTCTTGTGTAAATAAAACTGAATTGAATTGAAATTGTGCTTATTGAGCCTTAACAGAAACAATGGACAGTCTAAATTTTCAGAGTGGTTCCATTGTTGTCTACGGACATCCTGAAACAGAAACGGAAGTGTTGCCAGGCTTGTCCTTTACTGTTGTCCTCGGGGGAACCATTCATCTTTTGACACTCAGCTAGAAGCATATGGTCCGTCACCTTCATGACTTTCATCCATTTCAAGCAATTGGTTTCTATTAAAAAGTTCAATAAAAAAGTGCATATAAGTTATCACAACTTAACTTTTTTTACACGTTATAAAAATAAACAGGTTATAGTGAAATGTTCTTTCAAATACCATTAACTGGCTTAACGCTTGTTTCAAATTCTCCAAGAAGCTTATCCTTTTCTGCCTGCACTTGAAAGTTCTCGGAAGTAGCCTATCTGCAGATTTATAAAATTTAGACCTGCAGCCATTTTCTAACTTGACCTTTTGCGTTTAAGATTTGATTTAATATTAGAAATGCTATTGAGTATGATCCACAAGAATGTCAAGGAAACCACCACGATTAGCAGAACAATCCTTTTTTATCTTTAGTGCACCAAGGAAAAGGAAATGTTTTTGTTTCACAATATGGAATTTTTATAACAAAGGACAATGGAGTTTTTGAAGAAACAATCCATTTCTATAAATCTAACCTGTTACGATCTATCCATTAATATTGGAGAAGGTCAGACAAGGTTGTAGCACCAGATTAATTTTTAAAAAACATGTTAAATCAAGCTGAAGGACATACACAACTAAATGGCCTCCAGCCAATCTGTTTCATAAATGTTTTTTTGATCCAGTCCAAATTCACGGTGCCACAAATGGGATGTTGGTGGAAATGGGGCTTTTCTAAAATGGATTTTCTCACTTTATTACTCGTCACCTTTTTCAAGCAGGTCTGAAAGATTTATCAGCTCCAGCTCTAGTCAGCATAACAATGATTTCCTCCAGGTCTCTTCAGCGCACTCCACAGTCACCTGTCAGACTCTAATATTAAAGTTTAACACTTTATAAAAATTAGATCACTTGTAGTTTATACATTTTCAATTTAATTCCCGACATGGCTATCTATGCATACTTTAGTAGTTATATAGTGAGTTATAATTCATTTATTTTTGATGGTGCAGGGGTTTCTGAAACACTTTTGCATTATAAAAGGCAGATACCATTACAGATATTCCTTTTTAGTATAACCTTTTTCATTTTTGGCTTGCTTTCCCTCCACATTCAGAAACAGCACACTCACTGACAGTGGCTCACTTCGGTGACCACAGTCATGTCTTTAATGGACTGTTCCAGCTGACTCAGCAGATGTGGCACTCTCAGCTGTGACCTTTCTACTTTCTGTTCTAAATATATCAAACCAAGTTAATTTCTTTGCATGTGTCCTTCTCCAATGTGCAATAGTTTATTTGTAGTTTGCCATTTGAATTTTCCTGTCTGCATGATAAATGTTGGAGCTCTTGCCTAATGTTAACTGCAGATTGCACCCTTCCAGAAACTTTGGTCCTGTTAATCTACTGTCCTGCCCCGTGTCTTCGGCTCTCACTGGGCGCTCTCGCCAGTGTGAACTCTGAGTGCTGTAGATGCTGTGGCAGATTCTGCTGTGTTGGCGAGGAGCACAGAGCACCGACAAAATGCCTCTTCTGAATTCCCTCCAAGCTCATTTACGCCCAGAATCCTGGCAGTGAGCACAAACAAACAGCACCAATGACAGGTGATCCCTCACACCGGAGGGGAATAAGTAGATCCATCTCACCCTGGAAAGTAAAGAAAGTGTCAGCACCCGAGAGAAAGCACAGAACAGATGTGTGCTTAGTGAGTGGACTAAGGGGGTAATCAACAGAGCTTAGCAATAGGCCACTGAGGTTGTTAAAGCTCGCACAGCAGAAAATTATTACCACTCACAGAACCAGCAGCGCTTTTTGATTTAGTAATTTAGTCTAATTGCTTTGCATAGCGTTAGCTTTGTGTTTCCCAGTGTCAGCACTGACTTCCATCACACAAGTCTTTCTGTGAAGTTATTGGCCCATTGCTTATCGGGGCTCACAAAGGCACCACTTCAACAGCAGGGCTATCAGCATAGACGGCTAATTAAGAGCAAAATCAAAGTCTTTTCAGTCAATGCGTCTATGAGTGGTCACCGAGATGAAATAAATTGCTGCTGGATGACCAACACCAGCTCTGTCCTAAACCAATACAGCACTTCACTTGAAGGGATCGTTTGAATCATTGCTGGAGGAACTATTGTTAGAAACGAGTATGGTATTAGTATATGAAGAGACCCAGGTATCAGACATATACAGTAAAGTGTGCTGGATGGGTGATTATATCTTAGTACATGCAGTTTTTTAGAGCATCTTCTATCCACTTTTAGACCAACTCCAAAAAGGCTGCTATATAAAAGAAGCAACAGATGGCAACAACTCCATTAAAATAAATGTCTATCATTTAAAAAAAAAAAACTTTATTACCATTTATTATCGCCATATATCCCCGGAAAATACCTTGTCAGCAGCCACCACCAGGGGGCGCCCAGCCTGCAGTACATATTTTTTCCGCATTATCGTTTTACCCTTCAAGACTCTCACTGATAATGTCAAGGTTTGCACCCAAACAATATGTGAGGTGTAAGGGTTCACAAAATGGTGGTAGGAGTGGGATCAATCTTTGTAATATGATTGTATGATGATCTTTGTAATATCTTTGTGTAATGTATATGTATCTTAATATGTAACAGTATTTGTTATTTAAAAAAATATATACTAATCCATATTTATTCTGCTGATGTTGATAAAGATAACGGCAAAATGTGTAAAATTAAAACTGAATAGACCATATTTCAAAATTCATCTACATATAAACAACTTATTTAAATTTCTTATCAGTCTCAAAGGCAGTCTGCATGTTACATAAATCATGGGAGAAAACTCTGCTCAACAAACAACGAGCTCTGCAAAGTAAAAAACATTACACAACTTATTACACATGCAACTCAACCTCCAGTATGTGCTGCTCTTCGATGCACTAAAAGGTGCAAAGAATCGATTTAACTCTTGTCTCAGTGGCTGCTTCCTTTGATGCCTCTTCAGCAAGACACAAACAGAGGAATCATCACAAGTGTTACTTTAATGTGAGTCAGTGACATTGTGAGCAATTGTTAAATGGTGTGACTCCAATGACAAAGATTGAGTCATGCTCAGAGTGTTGTAAACTGGCTCACACTCGTGAAACGGCTTGCCTGTTCAACGATAAACATAACTGTTAATATTCAGCCCCTTGTGACAAATCAACCACAGAGCTGTTAAATCAGAGCTTAGTTATCGACAAACCCCAGATTACACAGAGACATAAGAGAGTGTACAGGCAGTTCTCGTAATAATGATTCTGTGATGAAGGTGCAATTAAATCATGTTGTGAATGTCCCCTGTCCTCCCACTGTCTGCACTGATATAATGGCGCCAGGATGGGGAGCGGTTGGTGCTGTAAGTCCTCAGTGAGAGCAGTTCAGTGGGTGGGACAACAAAGCTACTTCAGGTCATAAAATAAGTTGTCTTCTCTGAGGGAAAGTGAAAGAGTAGTATTTTTTACCTAAACTGAAAGCTTTAGGAGACATTGTTGCATCAAAACGAATATCACTGTCACTTAGCCAAAGGTGCTGAGGATACAAAAGGATGAGGCAGAATAAAGAAGTGCATTTGTTGCAGAAAGAGCATATTTTATTGTGTGTATGATATTAAATGTTTAATAGTTGGTCACACATGGTTATTATAACTGAATTATATTTCTATGTGTATATTTTAAAGTAGTTTGATAATAGCATGTACTGAACTCAACTTTAAAGCAACAACTTTTCCCATGAAATACTGTGATGGGAAATCATCGTAATGCCTCTTAAATTCATTTAGATAGTTTCCTGACAATAAAAAAACAAGGAGTAATGCCTGACAGTGTGAACATCTCACTGTACTCCACAAAGTAACTCTGAGCGAGGGGCCATCCTGCCATCTTGGGAGAAGGACATCTGGCCAAATAAACTAACTTTCCACACGTCACATACAAGACACATTAGGATGTAACAGTCCCAGTAAGGTTTGTGGTAGTGCAGTCTTTTTGTACAATTTGTAGAGTCATTTTGCGCTGATGTTACACACATTGTAATGGTTTTTACTTACCCGTGACAGTGCTGGTCCGGTTGGGCTCTGTGTGTGTTCAATGTTCTTCGAGCAGTGTTGGAGTTGAGTGTGTGTCAGATCTGACAGGAGACTGTCCAGTTAACGTCAGTTGTGGCGTCTGCAGTGATGTTTGGAGCTGAATTCATCATTGTTGTTTTATTTCCTGAGCAGGAAGTGTTTCTGCTGTTGAAATTAGGGCACATACGTATAAAACATTTTGAGGTTTTGTTAAGTCTTCAAAGCCACGATAAATATTTACAACTGAAATGCGATCTCAGCTCACTTTAAGATTTTTTCCAGTTCAATTATAATTTCTCTCTTATTCAAGTGTGTTCTGATTCTTTTACTTGTGCACTCCAATATGAAACCAGGGGCCAGCTGTGCAAGGCAGCTGTTCATAAGTTTGTTTATCGACTTATGTACAAATCAAGTGAAACCCAAACACATTTTTAAGTTTTGGTACAAAATGAATTTTCAACTCTTGTACCCTGTTGTTTTCACAATGTAAGGTATGAAAAGGTCAGCCAGATAAACAAAACATTTAAATGGATGTTCTCTGGGCAGTTAATGACCACATACAATATTATTGAAACTGTGGTTATTAGCAGCGATTCTCTTGTCATTACTAATCTTGTTACTAAGCCTCATAAGATCAAAATCAATAGGGAATGGCTCGTCACACTATCCTCTCATGAACATAGGAGTTATCGAATGATAGAATCTGCAATAAACCATCACATAGATCCATCATTCATATTTTGTGGACTCTCTTCCCATTAACCTCATAAAAGGTTTTACGAGCGCTGTGCCAATAAACATCCCTTGTATGCCTGCACAGTTTCTTGCCAACAAGCAGAGCTTTGTTCTTTGATATTTCCAGAGTCCAAAAAAACTTTTCTTCTATTGAGGTTTCTTTTACTGCTATAAGTCATAAACAGTTGTCATTTCTTATTTTGTCGGGCACTGATGTCATCTTTCTTGTCCCGTTTTGCCCCAGTCTCACACACACAAATATGCACACAAGCAGCGGCTGATGCAACAGGCTCCGTCTTGCCGAGAAGACAGGTCAGGTCAGAGGAGAGGAGGAAAGGAGAAAGAGCGGAGACTACGAATGATTTAACAAAGCACTCTTTTGAATGATTAACAGCCTTTCATGACTCGGCAAAAGAGGAAAGTCCAAGAACATAACTTATTGATATCATCTCATTTTTTGCAGGTTTATGGAAGGGCTTGGAGTTCTCCAACACCAAAGACCTTAAAGCTTTTATCTCTGAGGTTCTTTTAGAATAGTCTTATAATAAAATGCAATTGAGGTATGAAATAAATAGATGTATCAGTCTTGATATGCAAGCTTTCTTTTTCAACCTTCTTTGTCTTATTCTATTCCAGATACAGTGTTTTCTCTCTCTTTCTTAATTTTGTCATTTACTAAATCCAAAGAAAGATGTATTTGATAAACTATAAGGACAAAACAGACAACAAAAAACAAACAAAAAAACGGCTCTTTGCACAAGCGCTGGACTTGAGGGGTCTCCAACACAGTCAATTACAAAGCCTCTTCAGATATCATCTTATGACATCCGCCATTCTTTTGCTAAACACAAGAAATCATTCAAGTGAAACAGCATTCTTCTGTCCAGGCTGTTGACAACAACGGCTGCTGAAACTGGTGCTAGGAAAGTGCATTTGTCTTGACTTAAGTGTTCGACAGGAAACCTAGTGTGTATCTAAGACTGAACTGAAGTAGTTAAATAGACAAACCTTTTTGTTTTCACACTCCAGGACGTCAGTGTCTTGCTTCTTTATTAAAAAACCTTCATGCAGTTATGGCAGGTGAAAACCATAGGAGAGATTTACAAATGAGAAATCACACAGCTTTTACAGCCATAATGAAAATCTACAAACCAATTTCCTGTCAAAACATTACAATTTTAACACTTAGAGGACTGTAACAAATAAAAGGAATAAACTAAATTCAAATCTTATAAACTGCATGTTAATTAGTAAGATAAAATGTTATTTGACACTATGTACAAGTATGTTTAGTGAGAAGCACCCTGTGGCCCACACGAAGATAGGAACACTGTCTGGATTTGCACTTACTTCCGTGGAAAGTTTCACAGCTGCACCAAGAGAGCACTGCTGCAGCGAATGAAATTCTCACACTGCAAAAACGACACCGAGATCAAATCCAAGGCAACACCTGACGTGACTGGAGAAAGGTGGAAACTAATTCTGAAACAAAACAAACTCTTCAGAGGTTTTGAGGTAAAATGTTTGTGTTGGGATGTGGCAGTAGATCAGATATCCATGGCAACGAAAGACTGTTTTGAGTCATTCATTTTGATGAGAAGCCTATATTTTAATTAAACTACCTCAGTTATTTTAAAGTTCATTGTAAAGCTCTTGAAAGAGACAGTGTAGTGTCTATTCCTGTTGCAGCATCATAAACCCTGCAGAGACAGAGGAGTCACAAACAATAAACCCGCTTGATTTTCACTTGAAAGATTAGCATTAATGAATTAGCTTTCTAATTAGTTCCACGTATTCTCAAAAAGATCAATTAAAGCCACAATGGTTAATGATGCCTCTGCAGTGATGGAGAGGCACATTATTGATCTGATATGAGTGGAAGAGGAAGAAGGGGCAGGGTCAAAGTGGACACTGACAGAGACTATTTGGGGAAAGGAATTATTTTATTGATTTGTTACCAGTGTCTTGTGTAATAATTAAAAGAGATTGAAATAGTGGTTAATATGGTAATAGGTTAGGACTTGAGGGACATTTTGGCTAAAAGGAAAGATGCGTCATGCTTCAAGACTTGGGGTTGTCACACAGTAAAACGGCTCCTCCCTTTGTCACTGGTGTGGAAAGGATTAGGTTTCAAACACAGCAGACACAGCGTCTTTCAGTAAATCTGACAGTGCTGACATTTAATTTTGAAACCTGTTAAAGCAGCCTTATAATTCATTATGAACAAACACCGTCCTGATAAAATCAAACCCATCATATCCAAGTGCTACGTGGAGATGCACAGTAGGCCAGACTTCACACATTTTAATTAATGAACAAAATAAACCATTACAATAGAATATACAGTAATAAACGCTTATTTATTTGTTATCTTTTGAATGACAGTCTCTGAATCTTTTCAAAAACTGTAGACTGATCAGTGGCATAACTGCACCAACACTGAGCAAAACTAGTCTGGCTCCACATCATGCAGGATAACAGCATCATCACCATGACACCTATTTCTTCCATTAGGAGTAAACTGCAATGAATAGAAATGTCAGTCAGTGTGGATTTGACATTGGATACTCAGGATATTTCCAAAATGAGACAAAAAATTGACTACAATCAACACTGGACATTTTGGATTAAGGGACAACACATAAGAGATAAAAGACCAGGTTCACATTTAACTTGCAGAAATGGGATGTCATTTATTGACTCTTACTGAAATAAGTGCCTAAGTGTTTAAGAACTTCCTTAAACACTGTGCCATAATCTCTTTAGCGCTTTCTTCAGTGATGCCTCAAAGGTGCAGTGTAATGTGATCAATGTAATCTCTTTAATTGGTTCACGTATTATTAAAAACCGTGTGTGGGCTTTGATAATTATAGTTTTTAGAATAACAATATCACTTTGATGTTCACCTGTGCTGGCCTGCATTATTGTTATACTTTGAGAACAGAGCATTCCTTTTTAAAACATTACACTAAATTTAAAACTCTTGTTTGGACACCTACAGAATATCAAATTACTCAAATACATAGGAGCCTCAGAACAGAAGCCTCTAATAGACATGGAGGTTTTGATTGTCTTTGTAGGAATAGCAGTCCTATGTTGTCCTCTAAACGACCTGGTGAGTGGTACATAACACACAATAGTTCCTCAGGGCCTTGACTTGTTTTAGCACAGCTCCAGTGTTGTTGCCGTGCAGACGACACATGTGCTTGTTGTAGTGTGTCCTTGATGGTGTAGGATTAAGAATGTTATCAGTTGGCCAACCGTAATCATTCATATCTTAAATTCTGTACAAAGCATACATGTGTGAGCTATAGCTGTGTTGCACAGCGGGAGGGCAGTGTGTTATTTCTATTTTGGAAGCAAGGCCATTTCTTTTTTCTCTTTTTTTGGAACACAAATCACACATTCTTGTTCTCACTGAAAAAAGTAACATGGAGAAAAAAATAGCTATACACCATAACTAGAGGTTTTGGTCAAGTAATTAGATGGAAAGACGCATTCAGCCATCCTCAGTTGCCATAAGAACGGGTTGCTATGTCAACCTGCTTTATGTTAATGAAGGCAGAAATCACAGCTTTGCCATGGACCAGAATTCCCTAAACATTAAGTCTGTACAGTACTACAGTAAAATGACACCTGGGGTCTGTTCCTGTAAGATGTCTGTATTCATAAACCGTTCCTTTCAGGGTCTTGGGGTTTTATGTGCTAACTTAACACAAACCAGGCATCTAAACTGAACAAAGCAAATTATAAACCAATTACAGAAGGACATTTGTTATTGAAATTGACCTTTTAGATGACTTTCAGTTAGTCAAGTGTAGGCAAACGGCGTAACAGATATATGCCTTTTTAATGACAGTGCATTGGTCTTGCTCTTAGCTTCATTAGTGCCTTTCTCTGCCCTCTATGGAAAATTACATCAATTCAACCAACGCCTTTTCAGTTGCACTCTATTGATTTACTACAGACAGGTTTTGTCACTGTGTGTATTAATAAAGAGTGTATAAAGCACCTAAAGTATGAGCCTCATTTTTAAAGCTTTAATGAATCCCTAATGAAAACCTTTGGCCTTTTATGTTACATTTGGTGATAGTGACCGATCTTTGAGCAGCGATCTCTAATGCACTCGGAGTCGCTGTCTGGTTTGTTTAATCTGACAGACATTTAGCTGTGCGGTTTCCGCTTCACATTGGCTGATGTTCTCTTCTGGCCCGGATAATTACCACATTTATTTAGTGTCTGACTAAAAGCCAAGTGAATAATGGGATCCTGAAGTATGCTGTGTCCTAAAATAATGTTTACACCAGTTGTGTTATCTATATTGCATTACAAAAATGTTTGAAAAATATAATTGTTCATACATCATACCTGCTACAGTTTTATTACATAAAGTTTTACCTTTTGAACTGTTGTATTATCTCAATACTAGTCCTATACTGTTGCAGAAAACACATAAAAAGAGATAACTTTGAGACTTTTATTGAGGCAATCTCAAACCTCTAGCACTGTGATAAAAATGGAGGTTGCCATATGGGCCCTCTTTATGTTCTATTTGTGCTGTTACCTCACACAATACTATTAAAGATATTGAACTCTAAGGTAATCCCTACAACAATCTCTCAGATGTATAATAATCACAAAAAGCAGAGTATGTATTATTTATTTATAAACGTGCAATAAGTTCTGATTTGATCTCAACAGCACCATATGGTGTCCAAATCAAAGCTGAGACTTTATAGTGGGAGGATGGGATGTCTTACCTAAAGAAAAATCCAGTTTACAGCCCTATTTATGCCCATAAGGAGATTACACAAGCTCTCACAGGAATATAAATAACCAGAAAACACAGACTCATGTCCATAGGGTGTGAAAAGACCCAGCAGGAGACATAGGACTAGAGTCCGGTCTATCTCTGATAAAACAATGCCCACAGGCTATTCCTTCATATCTTCAGATCCCTCTGTTTGTTCATGGAAACATGTCTATTATATTATATTTCTCACACACACACACAGGCAGCAGGTAATAGCATTTGTGACCATCTTTTTTCCCCACACACTGCCTTCAGATGCCTTTGCCAATGTGAGTGTGTGACTATAAAAGTACTCTCAGCCATGTGTCTCAGATCTTTAATACCTTAATGCAAAAACAAAGCAGCACATTTAATTCAACATAGAAAAATAAGTCTGTATAGTTTGTTTTATAAATCCAAATCCACTCTTAGGCACAGAAAGCACACAAAACCCAGGCCAGTGGGAGTGTGTCTCTGTGATGTGTGCTCTGGTGGGGCCAGACTGGACGGCCAATGCCAGTCAATCTCTCAGCACTTTATTGGGTTAGGACTATCACAAAGGGCCAGGTGGCCAACGGGCTGCAGGCACACACTTCTGGTAAAGAGTGCACAGAAAAATCACCAATGTCCCTGTCATTGTGGGAAAGTCTCATAGACTTGAGTTTTATAACAAATATATATAGAGAGAGAGAGCCAGAAGATTAGGCATCAGTCGTCATAGCTACAAGTCCAGTAAAAAATATCCCTTCCCCTACCATTTAGGGAAAAGTAAAAGACTACAGGTTCACATTTCCAAGTCAGTTTTTATAAACACTAAAATACTTAATGAAACCATTTTTTAGCAACGCAACTCAATTCAGAGTTATTACATGTAATATAGTTGTAGATGTAGAAGAATAAATGCATCCTATTGCCAACCTGCTGCAGTGTCTATGCACATACAGTCTATGGTTCTGATTTACAAACAGGTGAAAACCAATGTGCATTCATTTTAACATACAGTAGCTGACCTAAGTGCTCTTCTAAAAAAGTGGGCAATTTATGTTTGGATCTTGCGTCTTGTTTCTGAAGCCATCAAAATATATCAGAGACCCAGAGAGCGAGTAACGTGAGAAAGCACAGGCATCAATTCAGCTGCATGGACAGGCCTGTCCAATGATTCCCTCTTTCCCCATACAGCTTTGCTTGATTAAACTAATATGTCACCAAGGCAATCTTTCTTCCCTTGTAATCAGAAACACGCTCTCTGTGTCTCTGTGCCCTTTTAGCTCCATCTGTCTAGCTGCTTTCTCACTATTTTTATTACCTTTTTCATATGCATGTGTCCCTGTTTGACTTTTGCCTTACATTAATGAATAGGTACAAAGTTTCAACTAGCCTTCTTTTGAGGGATTTTTCACAGAAGTCTTAAACACATGTCATTTGCAGCAATTTAGACATTCATAATGAATTTAGTGGAATAAATTGACCACTGTGTACCACTGCACACCCTTCACCTCAGTCTCTGTGCCAGCGCGAGTTAATAGCTGAATTGAGCAGATAATCACCGGATGGTGGCTGAGCAGGAAAAATCTATTTTCAGTTCAACCTTTGGCCTCGGTGGGAGAAAGTGGGGATTAGAAAAGAAGAGTAAAAAAGATGACTGGAAAGGTTAAATATGAGTTTAGGCACTGATTATCTAATGTAATGTAATGCAGCACAGAGTTCAAGTTATCCACAATAGTATTTCTAAATTTCATTTGAAATTTCCAGGTTGAAGTTAACACCATGCAACTACCACCAAGTGAGCTATAGTCCAACCCATCACAGTACATTCAGGTTTAAAACAAGACCCCTTCATGCTATTCTTTTGCATTTTTAAGAAAAGAAGATTTTCTGTTCAGTCATCAGATTAAAAACAACAAAGAAAACCTGTGACTCAGAGTTAATATTCAAGGACGAGCCATGGGACATGTACTATAGGGCGGCAGGTACTACAGTAGCTCAGTGTAAAGCGCTTTGAGTGCCTACTACAGTAGGTGGAAAAGCGCTATATAAAAATAAAAATTATTATTATTACTATTCCCTTTAAAAGGATTGTCAGTATTATACAAGACTGGTCAGTAAAAACACATTTTTCAAAGTAAAAGGGTTCTGGGATCTCTTTCCTTCATAGCAATTTCCACTCTGTAAAATCCTGAACACCAATTCAAACCACTTATTTGTAATTTGGGTGAGCCAGATGCAATGCTTTGTTTTTCTGATTGGTTGTATCTGTTGGAACAGGCCGCTGGAAATAGAACTTAAAGAGTCTAATTCTTTGTATAGAACAGAAAAAGTATGATACTGCTTCACTTACTGGTTTAAGACAAGAGGACTATCAGGTTGTAAAGCCTTTTATCCTCAGTCTCTGACAATGTTCATTCATTCATTCATTTTTCACCGCTTTGTCCTGTTAGAGGTCGCTGGTGACTGGAGCCTATCCCATTAGCTTTGGGCCTGAGGCGGGGTACACCCTGGACAGTGACCAGTTAGTCGCAGGGCTGACATTTAGAGACAGACAACCATTCACTCTCACAGTCATTCACTAGGGACACTTTAGAGTTGCCAATTGACCTAAACATGCATGTCTTTGGACGGTGGGAGGAAGCCGGAGTACCCGGAGAGAACCCACAGTAACACGTGGTGGACATGCAGACTCCTCACAGAAAGACCGGAGTCAGCCGAGAATGTTTGAGTCGGCCGGGTTTTGAACTCACAACCTTCTTGCTGTGAGGCAGAAGTGCTAACCACTCTGCCACGTGTCCCCAAAGGTGACAATGTTGTGAAGTCTATTTCCATGTCATGTCCAGCTCATCCAAACTGAGCAGATGGCTTTTAGCAATGACCTTCAGGACTTGAGCGTATCTCCAGCCGAGCAGGTAACCTCCGGCACTACACGCTGTGTTTGACAAGCAGTGCATTTCCCAATATCAGCAAAATGAATTGTTTGTTTCTAAGTTAGATTAACCTGTGCAGCAGGGACGTGAAGCTAAACCAAAAACTCACTTAAGTAAATCATTAGCAAAATAAACACAACAAACACTTTGTACAAAAGGTTAAGACTTTGGTAAAACATGTTGTCTAAAACATGTTAGAAAAAAAGCACTTAACAGCACTAATACAAGTATTTTTTTCTAAGTGAAAACTGAAGCCCTTTGAACATTACATTATCTACCGTAAGATTTTAAATTTATCATTTGAAATAAACTAAGCTAAATTTCCAAATTAACTATTTTTAACTACAATAAATGTGTTATGGATTACATCATCCAATAAACAAACAACAAAATACAACAAAATATTGTATTGTTTAAAATAACAGCAGTAGCTACAGCTCTAAGCTCTAAAGACATAGACATCCCACATGTTCTTGTACCATTCCTGTCTGTTCTTGTTTTTGTCCTTCCTCCTCAGTACTCCTCCTCTTCCTCCCACAGCAGACAGGACACTGGACCGGCTGACCACACACTCTATTGAGTTAATCTCAAAGGTGCAATGCACCCACATCTTGAGCAGTCACTGGTCACTGCACTGCTTCTTTTTTGTCTTGTTTACTGCATTGTCGAGTTTCTGACAAATAGTTAAACACAAAGTAAAGGAAAAGTGTAATACAGTCACGTCGTCTGAAAAGAAGTGTTAAGAGAGTGAGAGTGGAGGACACAGCTGGGAGCAAACGCCCTTGAAGCACAGTCACCTGATTGTTGTAACATTACTCCTACGGCGAGAGAAGAATATAGTATAACTACACATCCATCCTGCGGTGGATTGCAGCCCTGCCAAGATTTGTAACAACCCCAGAAAACCCCAGTTTTTGGCGACTCCAGCTGTATTTTTGGATAAACGCCATAAAGAAGAAAAGAGCCAAGAGCTGTCAAGAGGATGTGGGATAAAGAGGGATTTGAAAGATAAGAGTTAAAGGATAATAAAGGATTTGTCTAAACAGAAGTCCAGTAAAGCCCAGTGTAGATTTAGGCATTGTATTCAGAACTTATGCTCATATACAAAACAAAACAAAATCACGAGCCGAGAAATGATGACTGTGCAACATGATATAACTGAGTCAGTGTCAACAACTTCAGCAGGCTTACTATGTATAGGTTTTAGTTTTATTTAAACCCCAATGATTTTGTTTTTTACAGTAGGATCAATCTGAAAATCATGAGCCTCAACTAAAGCCTCAAATTCAGTTTGATGGTCTCGTGGCATGGCCTTTGTTTTTTTTAATGGAGCAGTAACAGTCCCATACGAGTTTGCAGAAGTGTTTGTGTCCCTTTGTTTTAGTGGATGAGTGTGTCTATAGTAGGTATGGAGCGTTTTCAACTTCACAACAACAGCATGTTGTACTAGAGCGGACTACCCTGCCCCTACAGTATTCTTACCTTGACTCAATTTGCACATGTTTGGGGAATTTAAATGTAGTTGTATTTTTCATATTTGGCTAAAGTTAAAATCTGTCAACTATCAGATCATTGTTAGAGCAGTACTGTTTGAAGAAAGTATTTGAGTGAGAAACTATTAATATTATAGACAGCTGAGAAAGTCCAGTGCTACAATGAAAAATCACAAGCCTGCGTCCTACATCCCACTGTGTACGTCCCTTGTGCAGTGACATTTTGTTTCCAGTACAAAGGAATACATCATAATGACAACAGAATCAGGGATTGCATTGACACGACACCCTCCAAGTATCATGACTGATCCCACAAAGTTAAAAGCCCGTTCTGGGGTATCTGAGCTGGAGGAAAACGCTTTTGATTCTTGAGTTTATATTAAACATGTAAAGGCGTCATGGATGCTGTAGTTAAGCACAAACTCCAGCTGACTCCCCTGAGAGAGCGCTAACCTTGAGGCGGTCCACAGACAGCTGCTTCTGCATTCAGTGCATGCCGAAGCTCTCTCTGCTGCACGTCGTAGCAGTGGCAAAATGTTTCCACGCATTCTTCGACCATTCTTTGTAGTGGAAAAGACCTTCAAGCAGCAATGTGACACACAGTGAACAAGTACAAGAAGGTTACAGAAAGTGCTGCAGCCGCACAAATACACATCTCGTCCTCCATATAAAACATATAGGATACTCTTCTATGGAAAACTGATAATCCACAAAGCAAAACCAAATAAAATAATATTTAGACCATGAAAGGATAAGGATATGCAGGCGTTTTAAACTTTCAGTAAAAAGGCTGCCAACAGTGTGAGTTTAAGACCATTGCTTTATTTAAATTACTTTGTCACAGAGCTGTCAGTGAGTCCTTTGCATTGGGTCGTTCAAAAGGCACAGTATACTTGAATACTAAACGAGGTTATAAGTATAGAGCCGTTCTCTATAATTACACAAGAGAACGCACACAGATTGGTGAGTGATTGAGGTAAATGAACAGCGTTATTCATTGCTCTTCATTGAAAATGCAAAAGATTCCACCAAATGCAGACATGGTTGTGTAAACACTATAACTAAAACTAAGACTAAAAGCTCTGCATAAAAAAAGTGTTTAAGCAGCGAATAAAACCCAGAGCATAAGAAAACTATCAGCTTGTATCATCCAGACATGACTGTCAATGTTCTTTCAACCCATCATCTTGAAATAACATTACCATCTAGCTTTGTTAAATGAAAATTGATGTAAATAGAATGGCAACCGAAATCATTTTGACACTGGTTCACCTGCTTCTAGGGTCAAGGCATTTACTAATTATTACATTTAAAATTCTGCTTTGATCAGTATTTGTGTTAATAATTTAAGTAGTTACATGCTCTTGGGTACATGCAATAGCGTGCCTTCACAGAGGGACAGAGTGATTTAGTAATAGGCTTTTTAATAGAAGATTCTTAAAATTTTTTGTTCTGATGAGACATTGAAAACCCCTGACAGTTCTTTTTAAAATGTCCTTTGCCATTGTGGTTATGTTCAAATCAAATTTCTAGTGATTTGTGAATAATAAACATACATTTCAATGCTTTTGTTGTTTTTCATGAGGCTTTAAACAGTCTTGATCAGCTTTAGAGTTATTTGGCCACTTGTAAAAGGGTAGTCGAATAATCACACTTCTTTCCCTCTGTATCCGTCATGTGTATAAGATACGTCCCTCCTCCACACTGCTGGCCTCTATTAATGCAAACTGAGCGAACAGAAGGCTTCTTATACCACAACCTGCTGTTTCCTGTGGGTGGACTAACACAATAGTGCACTCAATTGATCAGCCTCTAACACATTCCAGAGATGAGCTTTATGTATCAAGAGACTGCATGTCAAAGGTTATTCATTCAGCAATTTGCAGTGTGTTCTTCAAAAGGACCCTTATAGCTCATCCTTTCAAAGATACATGTCAATGTTCATTGGTTAAAAGTGGCTTTAAAAGGGCAGTATCATGAGTTAATTCTAAAGAGCTTTTATGGGTTGCATCAAGTTTAAGCTCAAACCCAGACAATTCAGCGTTCACCTGCGCCTGCAATAACTCATAAGACTATTCATTTATTTTTATTTTTCAAAACAATATGTGCTCCTGTGGCTTTCTAAGAGTCAGAGTTGTTCTCAGATATTGAACACAGACGGAGAATTTCACTCCTATTGCATGCAACTTACTGCTTTTGATTCAGCCCCGTGGACAGCGCCCGAGGCTTTGTTCAAAAACTAAGGGAGAACAAAGCAGAAAAGTTGTCCCAAGAGAAGCCCTTCGGACACACACACGCACCCTCACAATGTTATTTAACGCTGGCACTTTCCATCCGTCTGTCTGCTCTGTGCCATTATCTCCATCTGTGAGATGAAAGCGTAGGATAAAGGTTTAACTCTATAGGCCTCTTACTACGCTCTGAATATGGTTGGTGTTTATGCCACAGCATAACCTGATTTTACAGTGCATTTCCTCCCTACACAACTCAGGAGACCACATTTCTCTATTGTGCTGTCCCTCACCTGTCAATGTGTTTCCCATAAGAAGTAATAACAGAAAAAGGATGATCTTTCTGCTGCTGCCATCTCAATGTTTTCCTAATTCACTCTGCTCTTCAAGACCTTATAGCAATCGCCTTTCACTCCCCACGAGTGTCTCCATTTCAATCAAAGCTTCCACTACTTTAGCCCTCACTTTCCATCCTATCATATGCTCTGGTGGTCTATGCCCTGACGGATAAGAAAGCTATGAAAATGTGCCAACCACCATTCGTTCCCCCTTCACATTTGGGTGCTGTCTTCTCTCACCCTGGCTTATCACCCGCTCTGCTGGTCCACACTGGAGTACCACAGGGACGGATATGGTAATGCTACAAGTCACTGAGGTGTGTATGTGAGAGCCACCGAGGTGAGCTCAGGCCATAAATTAACAAATCAGAGTGCAGACGGACTGGGAGAGCAGCCCGCCCTGATCCAGTGTTTCTGCTCGAGCATAGTTAAACCAGTGATTTATGGGGTCTGTGTAAAGACAAGACAGCCAGCAACAAATGCACTTTGACTCATGCAAATAATGCTGCTGTGGCTGTAGTAGCAGTAAGTAAACTATAAACTGGATTCACACTTTAACGGTCATCCTAGGGAAACTTCCTGCGTATCGGTTATTATCATGTTCATGTTTTAAATAAGTCTTATCTTCAGCTGCTAATAAAACAGATCTGAAAAAGTACCTTTAACAGGTCAGCCAAATATATTTAGTAAAGGGCTGCAAATATGTTCTCATTTTACTCACTTTGCCAGCAACACAATTCTGGTTATTCCTCATAATTAGGGAATAAATCATGAAGTTATTTTGTTTTTGTTGTTTTGTTGTTATGTTATTGTTATTTTGCACTGAAAGATTTGAATGACATTGTCAAATTGTGTCATGAATTTTCTAAATTGGACTAATGCCATGTTGTTCTTATTTATTATATTTAATAATGTGGACTCCAGGAACCTTAGCAACGGGACAAGGTCAGGCGCTAAAGAAGCTAAAAAAAAAAAGATACACATTTGTGTAACCACTAGACGGCTCCTCTGCTGCTTGTCCAATGGATAACCTTCTAAACTCAAGCGTCATCTCCCTGTGCTAGTTATTACAAGCAAAATAATAACTGATTATAAACTGGATTCATACTTTTACTGTCTTCTGTTTTCATGCTTAAAAAGTAAAATCTATTTTTTGATATAGTATAATTAAATTAAAATACAAAATACGTTAAGTGCTTCATATTTTGCTTTTTAAAACAGCCCTAATCGGATTCTAACTTGTGTCTTCCATTTTGAAAAGCCTACAAATATGAAAAGTTAAGTATATGTAAAAATAATACTGTTGCTGTGTTTTAGTATATTGCATGCACCAACTTATAATTAAAATAAATCAATAAGAAATGAAGAAAAAAATAAACTAAGTGTATAACTGCAGCTGTGATGGTGAAGTGAAGGCGGGAATGGGATTTTAATGGCAGTGGTACCTCGCTCTGTCATTCTCACCTCTCGTCTCCTTCATCTGCTCGATCCCTCACAAAAGGACCTCCTCACACCTTTTTTAGATTTGATTCCATGTCGCACGCTCTGCCTGTAAAATGAAACCACTGGGAGACTCAACAAGCTCACTACACTTGAAAATGAGAGGAATAACAAATTGACCTAATACGTGGGATGCCAGAAACCGGGTGGGTAAAGTAAAATTAAGAGACGTCTGCAGCGACAAGCCCTTCTACTTTAATCGTATAAAGAGTAGAGAGAAGCCTCGGAGATACGAATGAACCGGGACAGAATGAGATGAAAAGATAGAGAGAAGTGGGTGGATGTTGGAGAAAAGACAATAGTAACTACATTAGATCCCTGCCGCCTTGGGCACTGACAATATTGCATTTCCTTCTGAGACAAACAACATAAAAACAGCCCAACAAAGCAGAGGGGATTCACAGCTCTGGGGACTGGGTGCTCAACGTTAAGAGACAAACAAGCAACCACTCACATTTGTACAAATACAGGCTTGCACTGTTTACCAAATCTGAATTTAAAGTGGACAGCTGTCACCAAAGCAAAGGAGCATAATTAAGTAGAAGCAGAAGTGGTGATGATGAAACCCACTATTCTTAAGGCTGACCATACGAGATATATCTAAAAAGGTGCAGGTTCAAATTTACAGAAAACTATCTTCTACACACCTTCCTTTGTTTTAAATATGCAGCTATGGTAGCCTTGCAGGGACATTCTGGTGTCTAAGAAGAAAACCAGTGGAAAAATTTCACATCATGAGTCTACTTCAAAACATTTAGATAGATAACAAACTTTTTTCTTCCAGCAGTGCTCAGTTTGTCTGCTCTTGGCATTTGTACAAACCTTAAAAAATGTAATTTAAGTATTGGCTTATTCCATTGGTTTTCATGGGCCTATAAAATGTATTTTTGTTTTTAAGCCTTAGGTAAATGAAAGTGTTATTTTGTGGCGATCATACATAAAAAAAAAAAAAAAATATATATATATATATATATATATATATATATATATATATATATATATATCTGGCCACTGTGATCCATCCACACACAGTGAACCATGTCTCTCAGTGTTAGCAGTGTTGCACTAAAGTAAAAACTACTGTTTGCTTCTAGGCTAAAATTCCTCAAAATATGCAGCTTTGAGTATCTTAGAAGCTACTAAATCCTGCTGCTCAATGGAGACATCAGGATGGTATGACATTATACAGTATTAGAGATGGTGGCTATGATGGAGACAAAAATCTAAGCAGAGGTACATTTAAAATGCCTTCTCACTTCATAAAAATGCAGTTGCTGAAACAAAGCCCATGCCTCTCAGTTCTGAGAGTTATGGTTGGATAAGCTCGGAGAAATATTTCCAGTTGAAAAGCACGGTGGGAGTGCTTGACTTCTACTCCTCTCTAAGGTTTTATGTGGCGCTTGTAGAAGTTTAATTTTAAGGACCAGACGTTTTTAAAGACTTTGTTAATAGTGTTGATGATTCAGCAGAGGAACATTGTGCTTTTATCTGGAGGCACTGAAATGAAGTTAGAAGTGAAATGTGTCAATAAAGTGTATGTCTGACTCGGCACATGAGTGTGACAGTCCTGGCGTTATGTGTTTGTAATTAACATGACCTTTAACTGTTGTCCAGCCGTCTGCTTGCATGAGCCATCTCCCATAGGAAGGATTGTTTTCATCCATCACAGTGTGTGTGTGTGTGTGTGTGTGTGTGTGTGTGTGTGTGTGTGTGTGTGTGTGTGTGTGTGTGTGTGTGTGTGCGTGTGTACCTTTAGTGCACATGTGGCCTTTTTTCCCATCATTTTCTTCTGAGGAATTTACGAGGAAAGAATAATTGACCATTTGGACCTCTGAGCATCAAATGATATCTCATTTACTGCTGTGACCTATGGGCATTCATTTTCTCTATAGACTTTGACCAGTGACCTAAATGTAGATGCACGGCTGAATGCAGGGAGAAGACTTATTCTCTAAAGAGCAAATTTAAAAAGGAATATGTGGAATTTAAAGCCCTGGTATTTAAAATGTTTCTCATGTAAGCTTGTTAGTTACTACAGAAAAGTTTGGCATTTAATTCCCATCATGGCTTCAATCAAACTGCTGCAATGGTACAATGGTACACCTTAATCCCGTCTTTGTGAAATAATCTGACACTACACATCTTAATCATAGTGAAAGAAAGGGTAGGTTTCTTTGTGGAGATGGAATTTTAAATGTGTATTTTGTTGCTGAGAAATGTATATACTTTGATTCAGAATGCCATGTTGAAGTGCTTGTACTGGGGAGGGCTACAAAACAAAAACAAAGCATCATTACTCTTCTCTGAGTCTGCTTCTCCAAACTGAAGTGTGCTACTGAAAAGGAATAAGTTACCTATTTCAATCTGTTTAAAGACAACCTTCTCTGTCATGCCTGTTGTTAGTGTCTATCTTTACTGGGTACCGCTAATTCTTTGAGAACTTCTATGATGCTTTTCTTATCAAAAATAATGCAATATTTCAAACATTGAACAATAAAATCAATATGACACTCTCAAATAATTTTGTCTTAAAAATCATGTAGTAATCTAGTATGTAACAAACCATCTTTCTTCAAGTAAATCACTGGTGGAACGCTAACCATAGTCTATCTGTATTACAGTATGTATTGATAATGATACACATTTAGATACTTTTGATTGCATCACTGTGGATAGCTATTCTTGGATTTTAGTTTTATGATAGTGTCCAAGGTTAAATGAGCTTTGATGTTGAACGCTGCTCTATTCTAAAACCATAGATACATATAACCTTAATGTGTAAAATAAATCCTTACACTATTCTTAATGTAAACTGTAGCCCATTCATCTAAAAACACGTTCGATTGTTGGATCTTTTAAATCAGCCTCTTTGACTTTCTGTTTAAATAATGTTGGTAGCGTTAGTCGAGCGAGATATATGCAAAAGGTGCAATTCCCTGGTTTGGGCAAAGGCAGTTTGACAAATGTTATAGATTCCCTTTGGCCCGGTTAAACATATTTCAGATGGAAAGATTATTGGCAGTGGTGCCGACTCTGTTTGGATGAAGAATTGAAAAAGGGAGCAGCAGCCGATGAAGAATGGAGCGGGAAAGGCGGGCAGAGGAAGAGAGAGGAGCCCATTGGCTAATCAATACCTCCCAGGTGTCACTTTATAATCTTTCCCACTTCACATGATGATTTACAGTGACCGTCTCACAAACATTAAGGAGAAAAATGCCCATCTGAGACCAACTGCACACACACAACCACACACAGACACACATAACAGGGAGGAGTAGCACCTTTGTAGTTGTTTTACTCCTCACCTACGACGCTGGAGTCCTACAGTATTGATGCAGCCCTTTCTCAGTGAGAACCAATCCATCTGGTTTCACACGGCCGAGAAGTGTGTGGGAACAACACTGTATGAGAAGTGTTAATGTTCCATGTCACTCAGAGTTTCTCCACAGGAGCCGCGGACGAGCAGCTCAAACTGACAGAACAACATGTACCGAAACCGAGCCCTCAGTGAGCTTCAGACCGAGCGACAGATTTGACTCCAAAGATGTCCTCAGGGGAATATATAGCCTGGATATTAATTAAAGGAAAAGCTCTTTAAGTGCCATGACATTCCTCTTGTTTTATCTCAACAAAATATATACTTCCCTCAAAACTGGAAATAAAAGCACAGCAAAGAGCAGGTTTTGGAAGAGCAGAAAAACATTGCACATTAGGATTCTGTGAAAGTTTGAGAACAGAAAACAGTAAACATTAAATAGTATTAGTACCAAAAGCAACAACGTCAGTCACATGGGAAAACAAGACAGCACTGCCTAAAATATCTCAATTGATGCATTGCTCCAAGAATGTTCATGTTTTTGACAGTGTGTGTATCTCTGTTCCTTAACCGTTTTCTCACTTTCCTCTACTCACTGCGGCTATCGCTTTTGCTCCCTGAACCTGGATGTAAGAACACAGCGGGACACACGGCAGACAAACTCCCCAGGGTTTGCCCAAAGCCATTTAGGGGCTCTCTGACTGAAGTGTCAGTAAACAAGTCTTTTTTTGCACAACACGAGGCTGTGTATTACCCCTGACTTAATGTGAAAACATCTAAAAGTAGCACAGTCATGTAACACTTCTGACAGGACTTTACAAGAGCACTTTGTTTTTCATCTGTTATGTTTGTGGAGTGCTGTGCAAAGTAATGGCTTTCACAGTCCCCAGAGTTTAACACCATCAGCAGAGTAATACTTTCTAATTATCCAAAATTGTATTCCAATATGTTCTATCACAATCTGTTTCACACAAAAACATGCTAAAATATTAAAGACTGTGTTGATTCCAAATAATTTACCATCACACCAATGTCCCCATTTCTGCTTTCATGTATTACACTTAGTTTAGGCATTTGCTACAATTGTAAATATGTTTACAGGAAATAAATATAAATATTTGGTTTATGGGAACTCAATACTGTATTCTGTTTTTGTGTACATGTTTGTGTGTCAAATATAATAGACACATTTTCCACATGAACTTTATATGTTGAAAGTATGGATAATTGGCATCAAAACATGACATTTACTTACACCCTAACAAAAATAACCCAGCAACAAGGCATCTGTAGGATGTGCCTGACAAACAGGTCTCATCCAGGACATAAGAGCTCTGCACCTAACGTCTGGACACCCCAGCTGACCTTCAGAGGTGTCTAAGCCTCGTTGGGTCAGAGCTGTTTAAAGGTAATTGAGAACATTCATCTTTAAACATACCCTTGCAGCTGTGTCAGTATTTGGCATGTGTGGATAAAACATAAACATGCTAGTATTGCATGATGGCGCTAAGGTTAAAGTTTATGTTGTTGCCCTTGAATGCCACAATACCTTCTATGCATAAACAAAAACAACTAAAAGTTTAAGTGGTGAATGAAAATACAGAAAAAACGAAATATGTGAATATGTAGGAGGCAGGTATCCTCAGAGGGTTCATGGGCGAGGATTAAAAACAGTCACTGGTGTCATCACCTTTCACGATGAATGAATCCTGCAGATTAATGCATCGCAGGATGTTAATTAAAACCAAAGTCTTGGTCACTAAACCTAGCCACAGATGAATAATTACTGCATGCTCTGACAGCTTTATCTCGCTCAGGTCCTGGCTGTTTGTTTGTCGGTTGCCATTAGCAACATGTTCTGCCCCTGAGTGACCAAAACAAAAAGCTGTAATGCATTCAAAATGGGAAAAATAAATATTCTAGTCTCTTGTGGTCACTCTTCCCACAGACAGGACGCAGAAGATAAACTCCACAACACACCTACACACACCAAACCGACAAAATCCCAGACTTAAACAGATGCAAGGGCGATTGGTGAAGAAACATGAAATGAAAGGGTGTTGTGTTTTTGTAAATCCAAACCCATCATTTTGGCAGGCATTGCTGTTTATTACAAACAGAGAAGCCACATCTGCCCATTTGATTCTTTTTAATTTTCATGAATAAAATGAAACCAAATTAGAGACTTGTTACAGCATCTTGCCTGATCTCTAGTCATTTCCACAAATTGCTTAATGTCACAGAAGCAAATTTATCTCTGAGGGTTTGCCAGACAGGGGAAGTGACACATTAATTTTGATGTGTCAAAAACAGAAATTACCTCACTTCTACCTGTCTGCCACACAGATAGAGACACACACAGAGCTGTACAAACACATATCCTCTGGACAAAAACACACAGGGCTACAATAGTCGCACTGGTAATTCAAAAACCGGGCAGAGAACCATCAATCTGGGATTTTAGGTTGCATTTACAGAGGACCACCGGACCAGAGGCTCAAACACAGCATCACATGAGCAGCATAACAATGACCGCTACACATCCAGCCTCAGAGAGGGACTGTGAATGGATGAGAAAAATGGAAGAGGTGAAAGGACAGTCAAAAGAGGAAAACAATGGATGTCCACAGAAAAGCCAGCTCAGACACTAAACCATTAATGATCAAAGAAGCTATAAGCAAATGGCCAAGACAGAAAATAGCACCTCTTTATGAATGCCTTTTTTCACTCTTTGAAGACCACTAGTAAAGAAACCTCCGGTCCTTTAAAGCATAGGCTAAAGAAAAACCATAATGTTATTTATAATTCTCATCAAAGTGATCACACTCTCAGTTCTTATAATAGTTCTAAAAAAACAAAAATAACACTTTTTGATAAGTATCACATTCCCCTGGTAGCTTTGAGTGCAAATACAAGGTTTGACAGACTTTAATTTAGATCATTTATATTGTACAACCAAAACATATGTTGCCAGAACCTGCAATAATATCATATAAGTAATAAATAATATAAGTAGCTATTAGAAAACTACACAGTTTTTTACATTTTCTTGTCGGAAGACAATAGTTACATTTCTAGTCAAGAGTAGGCTACATATTGTGACTCATTAAACAGTTGTTGCCCATTTCAAGTTGTTTACAGTCACATGAGGAGAGAACTCTGGCTCTATATATTGTAAGACCACATTGTGTGGTAAGGGCAAACAAAGCCATCTAGGTAACTACATAGTGATTCTAATTTTAATAGAAATTTCCAACCACCTCTGAAAATATATTCTTTTTTTTTTTTTTTTATAATTTTAAACATTCAAAATTAACAATGTCATGGCTTTCTATTTACACAGTTAATGAGACACTGCGTGTGTAATGTTCTACTTACTGGAAGATTTGATGAAACTGTGTGCAGAATTAGAAGCAGCACCTGTGTTTGTGTAATGTTCATTTCATTATGGACAACTGTAATTGAATCATACATGCCATACTCACTTTTAGCATCTGGCCTGCAACCACCTGTCAAACCAAGGAGCTCTGCTGAGTGTGTGTGATACAGGGAACATCTCAGACACACTGTCGGTCGTAAGCTACAAAACCTCAAACTCACTGAGAAGATAAACTTGACTTTCAGTGTCCTCTGTCCACACACAAAAACACAGGACAGGTGTGGTATTTACAAGAAAACACAAATAACCTGGTGACTATTAGCTGATAACATTTTAACATGAATGAATGAATAGTTTTACAGAGCGCAGTGGCTCATTAATAAAGCGGTCGTCCCATAACCCAAAGGTTGGTGGTTCGACTCCCGCTTTCATTGTTTCCTTGGGCAAGACTTTTAACCCACCTTGCCTCCAGTGTCCGTGTTTGGTGGTGGACTCTGTCTGCCCCAGGTGTGAGTGTGTGTGTAAATGAGGTGAATGGAAGCATCATGTAAAGCGTTTTGGTACAGCCAGGAACAAAAAAGCACTTTATACAGTAAATGCACACCATTTACCATTCAATAACATAAAGGCACAGTGGAATCCAGCTCCTGAACTCTTCGTCTAAATGAGTTATTGCTGCAATTCTTCCTGGAATGTATCTACAAACCTCAACTTACCAAAGTGCTCCTGACTGAAAACAAAATGTTTATATGTATAGTACTCCATGTGGAAGACCTGGTGACAGGTATTAAGGTACATTCATACTAAGTGGTACAGTAAGAGTTGGGTTTGTAAGGCACAGTTTGGTACAAATCCTTGTAGAGGCTCGTTTTATGTATTTATTTTTTATTTTTTCACTTCTATGTCAATTCACTGTCCAAATTTTCAATCGACTGCAGTGTTTAGAATTCCTCCCACAATGTTGGAACCAAATGTTGAGAGTATACCAAAGTAGGACGCCTTGAACACCTTGAACCCATTTTGACAACTGTTCCTCTCCAGTGTCTTCTAGGTTTGAGCAAAACAACAATTGTGTATGGATTTTAATGATAAAACCTGAAGCAGTTATAGAGATGTTAATCTACTAACACAATCTCTCAACATGTACAGTTTAGATAAGCCTCAAATGGTAAAATAAGACTAGATGCTATTTCTGCTGTTTTATTAAACAAGCAACATGCATGTTTCTCCTTTAACTCACACCAGATAACACGGGTCAACTAAGATCTGCTTTGGACAACATTTTCAATCTCACACAAACCAAATATTATCAGGTACATTGTTCAAAACTGGCTGCACTGGATAACAAATGATCACATATCAGGGTTTAGGAAAAGCAATGCAATCTTTCATTTAGAACACTAATAAATCAACAGTAATAAATTATAAATATACAGAAGAAGAAGTAAAGAACCACACACAAGATGGTACTCAAAACTTTAAATCTAACACAGGTTTACCTCTGTTAAATTCAATACATTTATTATATTGGACCAGTGGGCCCAACTGAGCTTCTATCCCATCACCACAAATCCCTTAATAATTAAATATAGTAGTTTATCCAAAACATCCCACCCTCCCAATATCTCTCCAACAGACTGGATATAGATAAAAGAACAAAGCCTCCTAAAAAGAAGAGACCAGTTAGATTGTGAGTTGACAGCTGCTGAATAATATGTCTCTTTAGCTCAGGACTATCAGTAACAGTAGTTTCACTCACATGTTGTATTTGCCTGTCTCCAAAGGGCACTGTATTGAGTTGACATTCATGTCTTGGACACTGTCAACCCTCTCAACAGCCTAGGGGTTTATCGGCAGGTGAAGACTATTGTGTCCTGGACTAGGTATGTCAAACCTTCCTATAATATTTCCTTCCTGCACAACACATACACATGTCTGCCATTATTCATATCATAAAGGGCAGTAATGTGATGGACTGCAAGGAGCTGGGGTGTCACTGCTGCCACTGGAAAACATGTTGACAACACAAAGGCAAAGTCTATATTCAAATCAGCTGGCTCTGTCACAACTCGTTCACTGTGCAGACTTAAAAAGGGCTCAGATATAGACAGATTGCAGATAGGGAGCATTTTGGAAACTTAAAGGAGATTCATCTGCTTTGATTTTCTTCTGAATAAAGCATGTCTCCTGTGGGACTGAGATAAAGAGCCGCTAGTGGAGAGACCAGCCCACAAACATGCACACCCACCAAACACACATAGCTGGATGTGAGCCATCATCCTCGCCTTTTACACTGTGAAAGATGGTATCTGCCAAAAGACAATATGGGAGCAGCCGTGCAGCAGGCCAGGAACAAACACACAACACAGGATGGAGGAATGTACAGTCATCATTTTTCAAACTCTACTCTGAACAGCAATCATTTTAAAAGCATATCCAGGATTTATGTTAAAAATGTAATTTATTTTTTCACACAGTCTCTTTCATACTGTAGTCCCCTGAAACAATGTGGAGGTCACTATGTTTACAACATTTGTTGAGACAGACACTATAGTGCGCATTGAGGCAGTGTTTTTCTCACCCACAGCCATGATTCACTGGGCCACAGTACCTTTCCATGTATGCACTGTAACATAAATCAACCTTGAGTTTGGCTGGTCAGTCCTTTTCAACTTTATCAATGTCCAATGTGTTTATTTCTTTCCGATTTGCACATACGCCTCTATATTCACTTTTAAACACTTGTTATACTTGTTTGTTTGAGAATGTGCTGCTATATTTTAATTTGGGAAATAATAGGATAACAACAATATAGACATGAATTAACAATATTTTTAATAAGTGTGAAATTGAATTGCAACAACTGTGGAAGGTATCTGTGAATGGCATATGACCTGAATAAACAATACATCTGTCAATGAGCAGCAAGTGTAAGGTGTGATAATTGTAAGTAACAGCTTAAAAACGTGTGAACATGTTGTATAGAGCAAAAAAAAAAAAAAATACAATCCAGGAACTGATCGAATAATATAGGTATATGTAGTGTGTTACCTTTAAGTGTCTGTTTTGAAGCAGTCTGGAGGTTCAGTGAAGCAGTGTGCAGTTGTTTATAGGCAGTCTATGGTGTCAGAGAAAAGCCAATTCAATCCAGAACTGATCGAATAATAAAGGTATACTGTATGTAGTTTTCTTATTCTTTTCAGAACAATATTCATATAAAGATGTGACACGGCATTGAAACAGGTACTTTCACTGTATTTCAGGGAAAGAGCAAGAGGAGTGATTTGGCAAATAACTGTGCCCATGGGAACGCCACACAGAGCACCAGTCTGGATGGCATTTGGGAGTCATTTTCAAAGAGACAGTTTGGTACTTTCACTGTATTTCAGGAAAGAGCAAGAGGAGTGATTTGGCAGAAATAACTGTGGAGGGCAGACTATGTTCAGTGTGGTTCACTGATTCTGTATGGGGTTCATAAAACCGTATTGAAATCCAAAATCAATAAACACAATGATGGTTTTAGGGCCACCGTCCAGAAATGACTTAGAGTGGATCAGAAAAGGAGGGAAGACTATGTTCAGTGTGGTTCACTGATTCTGTATGTTTGTTTTTTCCTCAGAGAGCAAACAAAAACACTTGAAATTGTCTTCAGTCTAAAGCTGGGGTCATGGATCCAGAAGTCCACGTATTTGTATTGAGTGTTCTCTGTCTCAGGCCTGCTTTGGTGGTGAATAAATCTGTCTATCTTTGTCTCAAAGTTTTCCTAACAGTCTGTAGATGAACTAAACATGGGGCAAGCTGTGGGTCACACAAGTTAGTGATGGGACACAGTGAGCAGGGTTCATGGACTTTTTAAAACATTTATTTGCTTTTAATATTAATATATAAAGTTTTCACAGCACCTTATACAATCTGCACAACCTGCTATATTTGTTTCAAAATCTCTATTTCCGAATCTCAAACTTGTAATAATTAGATGATGATTCTGTTCCAGAAGCATATCAGACTTAAACAGACAATGCCACGTATTTGTATTGAGTGTTCTCTGTCTCCAGGCCTGCTTTGGTGGTGAATAAATCTGTCTATCTTTGTCTCAAATCGGCTCCATATAAGGTGGTCAGCAGTTTTCCCTAACAGTCTGTAGATGAACTAAACATGGGGCAAGCTGTGGGTCACACAAGTTAGTGATGGGACACAGTGAGCAGGGTTCATGGACTTTTTTAAAACATTTATTTGCTTTTAATATTAATTATCAAGTTTTCACCTTATGCAATCTGCACGACCTGCTATATTTGTTTCAAAATCTCTTTTTCCGAATCTCAAACTTGTAATAATTAGATGATGATTCTTTAATGGAAAGAAAAACAAGATGGCAGACAGAAGCAAGGTGAAGTTCTGATAACAGGCTTTGCGCATTGGCCAAGTTAGTCAGATGTAACCATAAAGCAGTCGAGAGAAAAATGGTTAGGAAGCCCATAATTAAGACTGACACCTAATTCTGGAAGTGTGTATACCTATTAACGTTACTCTTAATTATCTGACAAGGTAAAATTTCCTTTCTCTGACAATTTTGGATCTTGCTATAATTGCTCCAGCTTTTACCAGCTACAACTTCCTTCCAGTTATCAGCTATACATTTGATTTTTTCCATTAGTTATATAACCAGCTACAACTTCCTTCACACGCACTTCCTCGTTCTCACTTGTATGTCTGACGTTTCCACATCTGGCTTACCCAGGTTGTAGCCTGACAGGGCGCTCTGGAACGACAGAGGCATCAGTAGTGACATTTTGACGAGAGCCAGACATCGCTGTGAAGCAACAACACTTGAAAAATGTCTTGTGGTAACTTTGAAATGATCTATTGACCTGGTGGGGGATACGTTATAGTGGCTTAGCTGGAGTTATGTGGAACTAGGGCATTACTGTGTGGTTTCATGTGTGGTAGAATCTAATAGTGCTCCCACTAGGATAGCTGACTTTAAACCAATGACATGTTGGGCTCATTGGTAATAAATTAGCGGCTAAGGGTGATTTATAGCTTATAGCTGATGCTGTTTTGTCCGGCTAGCTGTACTACATCTCTGGGCTAATACCCATGAAGTGTTTAATTTGTAATAATCAACAAACCAGAACTCATATCCATCACTCTGTCCAGTTATCAGCTATACATTTGATTTTTTCCATTAGTTATATAGTATAGTCCTAGCATTAAGCATCAGTCCTGTCAGCAAATCTGTGACCTCTGTTCAAGTGACACTCTACAGATGGTCATTTTTCTCAAATGACAACTCAATCTGGTGTGCAGATCATGACGCAACACCTAGAGGATTGGTGTGGGTCTATGTCTGCAGTGTCACGTTTCAACACAGTACGCCTGTGCCTAATGGGCTGCCTGAATATCTGCCAGTTTAGCCCAACTGTCACTCAGATGAACAGTAATGACTCTGCTGTCCAGACACTGCCTGGTAACACACACAACAAAAGCAACTTTTATAATTGGACAATCAACCGTTCTCAGCACAGTTGCATAAGAACACTTACTGACAAGGTCCAAAGTTTTATGACTTTGAAATGACTTGGCTGAGACAAATGATAAAAACTGATTATAAAAGGTTGCATGCATTAATATTGTTTAAAGAATCTTCTGAGATCCTTTAACTAATAGCATTAAACAACCATGCACACAGTAAACAAAACTAAACTCACCAAAGTGACTTGTGTGAATTATGATGGTAGCTGAAATTTTATATTTGTTACCTTCCTTTCTGTCATTCTGTTGTTGTTGCTACAATAAGGTAAGCAATAAGGTCCTGCTAGCATTCACATTTCTTGGATTCTCATTATTTTAGATACACAGGTCATCAATTCACAGACACAAAATGTAATAATAAAGTTTGTGTTGTCGTCAGGACCACAACAAACTGAGAGCAGATCATGACAGAAAAGAATGTTCCATGCTCAGGTCAGGACCGAGACAACAGAAAATCCAGACCAGTGTATACATGCAGTAAGATACACTACAGTTCTTTTTGCAGGAGTTGCTGGCATTTTGCAAAATGGAAGGGAGGGTATATCTGGAAAAAACAATGAGAGATGATCTTGGCTGCATTTGAACAAGTTTTTCATTCAGTGACAATAATAATGTTGACATATCAATCACTTGGTCATTCATCCCTTTGTTCCATAAAAACTCACAGTCTTCAATGGCTTAGACCAAAACAATATCAACTCATTACGCTTTGGATTCAGACTATTATCTTCAGACTGGTCTTGAGCACCACAGCACTGGAGTTACAGCGCTGTAGGATGTTGCACCTATGAACAAAATGTAATAAATTCTTTCATAGATCTCACTCTATGATGTACAGAGTAAATACTTTCATATAGAAACTGAACAGAGTGAAGCAGAAGCAGTAGTATTGCAGAAAGAAATGAGAAAAACAGACCTTTGGCCTACTGTATGCAGTTCACAAATGACTTCTGCTCTTATAGATTTAGAGCACGAGCCAACAGGGCAAAAACCTATGGTACTGTGTCCTTTTCAAGCTTCTGTGTGAAGGCTCTTTAAGTGTGACAGTTTAATATATCTCTTGACAGCTGTAGCTTGCTGGTTATTGTTATCAATATATAAAATGTTTGGTTGGCTATAATGTGTTTCATTATAGTTGTATTAAAAAATTGGCTGAAGAATGCTGACAGCAATAGATTTCTTGAAGTATTTTTCTTTCAGTCATCATTGTGTGAATCCATTATGGATAATTGCTGTGTTCCCACAGAGGGCGAATTGGCCAGTTAACAATGTAACCTACAAGACTTCCTTTTCATAGCTAAACAAGATAAGCCAAAAGAGTCTTACCGTATTTCAATTGCATTATGCCTGACCCTGAGCTTACTGCTTCTCAGGGACAGCTCTACCAAGGACACTATGAATGTGTGGATCTTTGTAAGATATAAATTTGAGGGGAAAAAAACATCTTTGATTAAAGGTCCAACTATTTTCTTGGCTTTTTAATGTGACCTTCATGCTTTTAACACCATCTTTCAAGACTTTCATTCAGAAAGACAATAACGAACAGCCTTTTACAAAATATGACATTTCTTATTTTACATTTGATCCTTTTTCTTACAAGACCATTTATAACTGAAAGACATGCTCCCGAGAAAGATAGAAATGTGATGATAGCAAGAGAGAATCTCCCATTATCTGGAAGATGTGTTTGCTCTAGGCTTTATAGTAGTCTGCCCAGGTGGCTAAGCCATTTGTCACTGTCAACACCTTGTCCCATTCCTTCTCTTATTGGGTGCCTATGGAAACCCCTGCACATTAGGGAATTTGGAGAAATTGGCTGTTGTTAGCACTATGCTTTTATTTCTTTAGGGAATAGACTTTGTTAGTATGTGGCGGCTTTAATGTATTTCAGGCACTGGCTCTGTGGATGTGAATGAGCAGAGCAGAGCATCATTGACATTGGGGCTTCAACATTTGTGACGAGTTTATGTGTAATGATGCAGTGCAATTAAATTGGTCACTGTATTGGATTGCAATGGGTCACAGAAGGCCTTTCATATAGGCTTGGGAGAACCCATTGGGTGTTATTACTTTTTGGAAGCTCTATTAGCTGAATCATGAGAGGCTCATATTGGCTCCTTCTTTCATTGTTAATGAAACCCACACCATTTCTTGAACAACAAACTTTAGAAAGGAGAACTTAAATAAAAGTTTACAGTGCGGAGAAAAGAAACAGTGATGTCACCAGAAGTAAACAACATGCACACTTTGTAGGCTACTTCTGCAAAGACTGGACAAGAATAACAAGACCTGCATAAAGGGTCCATAATTTAAAATGTCACTACAAGGATGAAAAAGTACAGAGCCTTGATTTAAAGGGATAAAAGTAATCAACACTGTCTCCTTGAAGGCCAATGCTGCCTCTTGGCAAATAGAGCCTACTTATCCTCCCAGAGCAGGGGCACAGTGTTAAAAACAAGGAAAAGGGCTCAGTAATAGCCGAGATCACTCACTGGTACCATAATTATATGGACAGAGCTGAGGCCCCAGGACACATCTTAATGGCCATAATAAGGCTTATCTGTCTGTTCAAAATCAGCTTAGACTGCTCACGTTGACCTACAGCATTGCTCTGGCCTTATTTAAAAAGTCAGCATGAGAACAAAAGGGAGGCTGCGGGGTCGGTGGGATGACCGTGAGAGGGTATCCCACACAGGCAGATGGGCCAGTGTTCGCTTCACAGCCTTGATGGGGTTCAATCGGGACTCGGACATTTTGTGCAGCTGTGTGGGTGCTTTTTAATCCAGTATTCACTGGCCCAGCACTTAGTGATTAATGACAGGTACTTAGCTCAAAGACACGGTCAATAAACCCACTGGTCCAGGAACTTGCCAGGTGATACTCCAGGAGGAGACAGGAGTTCCCCAGGCAACAACATACACTCCACAAATCTTTTTTCAATGCAAATTTGGATTTTATTTGAACCTACTTGAATGCACAGTTTCAACAAACAAAGGAAACAGATCATAGCTACAGCATTCTTACTTACAATTTACTGTTTATTTATGTTTTATGGTGATATTTTGATCTTTTAACCTCTTTTCACACCTTTTATTTTTGAATAATTTTGTATATTATGATTACATAATGTATATAAATCCTTTTCTGAGGTTGTTTAAATGCTTGTGCTGGGTTAATCTTTTAAGAATGTATGTTCATGCACAATTCTGCCACCTGGTGATAGACGGAATAACTTGGTGGGTTACTGTATAATCCTTTTAAGGAGAAAGATGTGTCAGTTTGATTATATGCTTTCTGATATTTGTAGATTGTATTATGAACAATTAATCCTGTCTCAAAAACACATGGATATATCTTATGTTGAAATAACTGGGAAGCCACACTGTGCTTTATTACATTTTTTCAAAGCTCACAAGAGGCTGAACCCACAATGTCAGCATATATATAGTCATTAATCAAATACTATTCGAGCTATTTAGCCTATTTCTTCCCGTTCATGAACTCTATTCACACTCAGTGCTTTAGAAAAAAAAAGCTTCTCACTTCGAGTAGAACATAACAACTCGACCATGTAATCCTGTAATCGTATCAGCAGCACTCAACAAACACTAACAATGGCACAAGAGAAAATGTTTTTTTTTTTATTGAAAGGTCACACTGCCGTATTTTTCCCACAAGGCACGAGTAAATCAATACGCACCTGTCTATCTATCTATTTGCCTGTTAGATTGGAAGATATATTTAATAAAGCCACATCGGCTATTCATGATTAGTGCGTGTGCTCACTCGTATGTGTGGTCCTCCGCGACGCGCCGCTACAATACTGACCTCCAGCGTGCGCGCAGAAGGACAGAGCGAGCGCCTTGGTACGGGACTTCTTTTACACCTTCAGTCTTTGATATATGGAGCATTTGGAACCCCATCACTAACATAGCTCCTAAAATGGGTACGTATAAAAGTAAAATCTCCTGTGGTAAGCATGATTTGTAATTACGCACTGACAACACAGACCAAGGAAGACGCAAAGAAAAAATGCTACATTACGCAGAAAGATCAAGTTGAGTATTCATTTTGGTAGTTTTTCCATCTCCTCTCTCTATCTTCTGCAGGGCGGAGCGGCTTTCTCCTAATGTGAAAAAGACACGTGGTCGTTACAAACCTCTGTCAGGACACAGCGGGGAGGAGGAGAGATGCGGGCGCAGTCGGGATGGGAGAGGACGCGTAAAGGAGGGAGTCCGCTTTCTAGAGCCGTGTGGATATTGCGCTGCTGCTGCGTGTGCACTGTTTTTTGGGAATAAGGACTTAAAAGACTTTTACTTACTGTTTGCCATTGTAAAGGAGAGACTCGCAGGCAAGATGTGAAAGAGCAGGTGAGGAAACGGGATCTTTCATGTAAATTATTGTAGAGCTGAACTCAACATGGAATATTTCTGCAGACTGATTTAACTTCTCTTTCATTTAAGTCACACTTTGACTGGGCAAAATGGATTTTTTAAACATGTCATTACTGGAGGGAGGAATGGAGCCAGACAACATCTCTTCTAATGCAACCTCTCTGAGTCAGTACAGCCAGCTGGCTATCTGGGGTCTGGCTGGACTGGTCAGTTTCCTCATTCTCTTCACTATAGTAGGAAACGTCTTAGTTGTAATTGCAGTTTTAACAAGCAGAGCCCTGAAACCACCACAAAACCTGTTCCTTGTGTCTCTGGCCAGTGCGGACATTTTGGTTGCCACTTTGATCATGCCTTTTTCACTGGCTAATGAACTTATGGGCTACTGGTTTTTTGGTAAAATTTGGTGTAACATCTATTTAGCCCTGGACGTTTTATTCTGCACCTCGTCTATTGTCCATCTTTGTGCCATTAGTTTGGACCGGTACTGGTCTGTGACACAGGCTGTAGAGTATAACTTAAAGAGAACACCTAAAAGAGTTAAATGTATGATTGTAGTGGTCTGGCTCATCTCTGCTGTCATATCTTTCCCACCGCTCATTTCAATGGCCTGGAGCACTAAGGAAAGTCAGTGTAAACTCAATGACAAGACTTGGTACATCCTCTACTCCAGCATCGGGTCATTCTTTGCCCCATGTGTAATCATGATCCTTGTTTATATCCGAATCTACCAAGTCGCCAAGACCAGGACCAGATCAATGTCAGAAAAGAAAAGGGATATAGACACACCACAAGAAAATGGGATGGATCAATTAGAATCAGAAAAAGGCGGGTCTATAAAGTCTGGTAGAGGCGGGAGCATAAAAGAGCAGGAACGTGAGAATGGGCATTGCCAGGAGCAATCTGTGGGATCGCCACTTCCAAACCAAACCAAGCATCATCATTCAAACCATGACGACGACTTTGAAGACAGCAGCTCGTCAGATGAGAAACCAAAAAAGAATTCATCTAAACAAAACCATGATGACAGGAAGGATCGAAAGTCCAGCCGGAAAAGCAGCTCCGCCTCAAAGTACTCGAGCAGGAAGTCGCGTGCCAGCTCCAAATCCATGGATTTGTTTTCATCCCGCCGCAAACGACGAAGCACTGTCAGTCGGAAGAAGGTTTCAGCGGCCCGGGAAAAGCGCTTCACCTTTGTCCTAGCCGTTGTCATGGGTGTATTTGTGGTTTGCTGGTTTCCTTTTTTCTTCTCGTACAGCCTTTATGCGATCTGTGGGAAGCCATGTGAGATCCCAGAGATACTTTTTAAGTTCTTTTTCTGGATTGGCTACTGTAACAGCTCCCTAAATCCAGTCATCTATACCATTTTCAACCAGGACTTTCGCAGAGCCTTCCAGAAGATCATGTGTAAGACGTGGAAGCGATCTTTCTGAGCCATGCAAGGTTTCAATGGACCATAAACCTGAGCTGAAGGATAATGTCCAGGCCTGAAGTGCTCTCACACTAACTTTCAGGGACTGAACTAGACTACTAGTCTAAGGGAACACAGGGATCAGAGGACTGCTGTAAGGTGTAGTTAAGGGGCTTACCATCTGATACTATTCACAGATGAGGCTTTCATTCAACGTCCAGCTGCTTTTGCAGTGTCCTCGGCTCATTCCCCTCCTTATTGACTCATTCCACCTTCATTTAAAAACAGTAAAGTTTTTTCGCTTACTGTGATGCATGCACCGCTGAGTGGTTGAACGATGTGCACAGGAACTGGGTGGTTTACAAAGACTTGAATAATACAACTTCTTTCACTGATTATATTGTGAAGGCCTTGACAATCTCCACACAGTTGTTGTTTGACTGTAGGATGTTGCTGTCACCCAAAACCTTTCTTAACGTCACCCTCTCAACAAGAGGACCAATGGGACGAAGGGGCTTCTTGCTTACTGTTTCAGTAGCAAAACTGTTTAACTCACAACAAAAAAGAACAAACTCAGTTGTTCACAAAAAGTGCAAAGTCATATTTATTTTATAAAAGAAAATCAGTAAGTGCAATGGACTCATTTCATCAAGATGTGTATTCTTGTGTACAGTACTATGGTGTAATTTTCTCTTCCTGGCATGTGTTTGCACCTTCCTCTTCCTTCTGAGAAAATAGATGGAGTATAGAGGTACTGCTGAGACTGACAGGTACCCACTGAGTGTATTCCTGTGTGTCACTGTGTGTGTGTGTGTGTCACTGTGTGTGTGTGTGTGTGTGTGTGTGTGTGTGTGTGTGTGTGTGTGTGTGTGTGTGTGTGTGTGTCACTGTGTGTGTGTGTGTGTGTCACTGTGTGTGTGTGTGTGTGTGTCACTGTGTGTGTGTGTGTGTGTGTGTGTCACTGTGTGTGTCACTGTGTGTGTGTGTGTGTGTCACTGTGTGTGTCACTGTGTGTGTCACTGTGTGTGTGTGTGTCACTGTGTGTGTGTGTGTGTGTCACTGTGTGTGTGTGTGTGTGTGTCACTGTGTGTGTGTGTGTGTGTGTGTCACTGTGTGTGTGTGTGTGTGTGTGTCACTGTGTGTGTCACTGTGTGTGTCACTGTGTGTGTGTGTGTGTGTCACTGTGTGTGTCACTGTGTGTGTCACTGTGTGTGTGTGTCACTGTGTGTGTCACTGTGTGTGTGTGTGTGTGTGTGTGACTGTGTGTGTGTGTGTCACTGTGTGTGTGTGTGTGTCACTGTGTGTGTGTGTGTGTGTGTGTGTGTCACTGTGTGTGTGTCACTGTGTGTGTGTCACTGTGTGTGTGTGTAACTGTGTGTAACTGTGTGTAACTGTGTGTGTGTCACTGTGTGTGTGTCACTGTGTGTGTGTGTGTGTGTGTGTCACTGTGTGTGTGTGTGTCACTGTGTGTGTGTGTGTGTGTGTGTCACTGTGTGTGTGTGTCACTGTGTGTGTGTGTCACTGTGTGTGTGTGTGTGTGTGTGTGTGTCACTGTGTGTGTGTGTGTCACTGTGTGTGTGTGTGTATGTGTCACTGTGTGTGTGTGTGTGTCACTGTGTGTGTGTCACTGTGTGTGTGTGTGTGTGTGTGTCACTGTGTGTGTGTCACTGTGTGTGTATGTGTCACTGTGTGTGTGTGTGTCACTGTGTGTGTGTCACTGTGTGTGTGTGTGTGTGTGTCACTGTGTGTGTGTGTGTGTCACTGTGTGTGTGTGTGTGTGTGTCACTGTGTGTGTGTGTGTCACTGTGTGTGTGTGTGTGTGTCACTGTGTGTGTGTGTGTCACTGTGTGTGTGTGTGTGTGTGTGTCACTGTGTGTGTGTGTGTGTGTGTGTGTGTGTGTGTCACTGTGTGTGTGTGTGTGTGTGTGTCACTGTGTGTGTGTGTGTGTGTATGTGTCACTGTGTGTGTGTGTGTGTCACTGTGTGTGTGTGTGTGTGTGTGTGTGTGTGTGTGTGTGTGTGTCACTGTGTGTGTGTGTGTGAGTGAGAAAACCTATAGAAATATAACCTATAAACCCACAGATAGGTCGTGTGATAAAGGTTTTCTTGACTGTCCGTCACTGATTGTCCAACTAGTTGTCATTCTCAAAATGTATTAGTACGTATGTTTGGTTAAGAGTCCTTTTCATATTCAGAGCTAAATTTACAAAAGACATTAAATGCTCATCATTCCTGAGCTTAGTAGACAAGGTTCTGGAAACATTTTGTGTCCCATCCATTGTTGCAAACTGGCTGTCAGGATAACGTATAAATTTAAGAACTCTAAGGGTTTTGCCTCTGGGATGACAGTTATTTTAACACCGAGGCTATATGACCCCTTGTTATGAGAACAAGTTTGCATTGTGAGTGTGTCTTTATTTGTCTTGTTCTGCTGACAGTAAAAGCCATGAAACACATCAACGCTCAGCTGTAAAATCTGCTGCTCACACTATTGCAAATAATGTTATATACAGCACATAACAGCATCAACAACCTAAGCATTTACAGCCCAAAGAACTGATGCATCTTTACCATTGTAAATAAGAGACATTACAGTGTTGTTGTGTGGTGGCTCATAATCACACATGTATTGATATGATAAAAATGTATTGTTTGTATAATGAACAAATTTCTTAGCAATTCTCATGTCACACTGACCTGTCTTTTTCTAATGTTCAGAAACGTGTTTACTTCTGTTTTCAGCACATTCTCATTGAACAAATAAAGAGACTGACTCAACCATAATTTAAACAGTGCACAAGAACAGTAGAAATTGTTTTGTTTGTAAACTGATGTACATATTACTCATCTGTCACTGGTATTACTCACGGCTCATATGCTTTCATAAGTGCAATCAGCCTGATAAACGGCTGTTGTTATTTACAGCTACAGTTAAGAATAATCCAGATAAAAATGTTTGCATTAATTGTATAAGAGCTTTAGTAAATTACAGTCTGGTTGGATGTATCAGAGGTTTGTCTAAAACCTTTGGAAATGTTAAAGTTTGGGCAAGAAGAATTTTACATTTTTGATCAGATCCATAAGTCTAATTAAGTACAGTGACTATTTATATAAGCATGTGGTGACAGTTTACTGCACAGGGCAATTGTGTGGCTGTGGCGTATTTTAATGAACAAGCATCAATATAGTGTGGAAGAACACGTACATATGATGGGAGTCTAGGTAACATGCACTAACATGAAAACACAACTCACTAGACTCTTTGATACAGTCAGAGGTCAAATTCGAGTGAGAGTTTACCAGGAAGCTGGGTTTCCTAGACAGGGTGGCATGCACGCACACCCACACACACATATTATCTGCCTCATGCTTATTTATTTATCCTGTGAAAGCTGACTTGAGTTGCCCCCATGACCAAGCAGAAAAGATTCTGTCAGCTCTGCCCCTCCCTCCTCGATGGCTTTATGGTTTGCTGTGTCAGCAGGTCACATCAACACTGCTAGTGTTTTGCGCCTGTGTGGCTGATCTGGGGCAAAACACACAAATAATACTTAAAAAAGCAAAGACAGTTATGGTGGCAAAGTGAATCCTAATGGGATTACAAATCAGTGGTAGCTGGTGGAAGAGATGGCAAGAGAGGTAGACAGACAGGAAAGAGGGTAAGAGAGAAGAATGACATTGGACAAATGACCTGAGCAAATCAAACCAAGGTCTCCCAAGTACATGGTATACGCTCTACCAGGTGAACCACCATTTTATTTTTTCAAATTAAATTAATTTGCTCTGGCACTGCTTTTCCCGAGTTGAAAATTCAGTTCTACAATTCAATTTCAGTTCTAAAATTTAGTTTTCTTTTCTTAGAGAACCAACTGTGGTACTGTGATGTGTAGCTACCGTTAGCCTACATTAGGCGGACTACACTGTGCACAATTATTAGGCAGATTCTCCTCAGGAAGAATGGGCCAAAAGAGAGATTTAACTGACTGAAAAGTCAAAAATTGTAAAAAGTCTTTCACAGGGATGCAGCACTCTTAAAATATCTAAGATATTGGGGCGTGATCACAGAACCATCAAACATCTTGAAGCAAATAGTCAACAGGGTCGCAAGAAACGTGTCGAGAAGAAAATACGCAAATAAACCGCCAAAGATTTGCGAAGAATCAAACGTGACGCTACCAGGAACCCATTATCCTCCAGTGCTGCCATATTCCACAACTGCACCACCTCTGAACAAGACATATAAGCTGAAACGTCATGAATGGGCCAAGAAGTATCTGAAGACAGATTTTTCAAAGGTTTTGTGGATGAGATGAGTGACTCTTGACGGACCAGATGGATGGACCCGTGGTTGGATCAGTAACGGACACAGAGCTCCACTTCGACTCAGACGCCAGCGAGGTGGAGGTGGGGTACTGGTATGGGCAGGTATTATTAAAGATGAGCTAGTTGGACCTTTTCAGGTTGAAAATGGACTCAAAATCAACTCTCAGACCTACTGACAATTTTATTTAGCAGTGGTTCAGGAAAAAGTCTGCATCTTTCAAGAAGACTTTGATGTTTAAGGAAGACAACGCTCCATCACATGCATCAAAGTTCTTCACTGCGTGACTGGCCAGTAAAGGCCTTAAAGATGAAAAACTAATGACAGGGCCCCTTCTTCACCTGACTTAAACCCTATTGAGAACTTTTGGGCCCTTCTTAAGCAGGACATTTACAGTAAAGGTAAACAGTACACCTCTCTGAACAGTGTCTGAGTGTCTAATAGTTGCAAAAAATGGTATACATGTATATTCTCTTAAGAAAACCAAAACTTCACTTTTACTATTTAAATGTTCAGGTTTGAGGGTTTTGGATTGACCAAGAGCAGTGTAGTTGTACATTAACATAAAATTAATTCTCACTTGCCTAATAATTGAGTTAGGTAAATGTGCAGGACTCTCACTGTTAATTCCACACAAGCTCTACAGCCTCCACTGCTACTCTAGTCTCCCGGGACAACTGCCCCTCCTGTCCCGTACTGAGCTCCCCCAACCCTGGTAGAGCGGGGGTTTAGAACATTCGAACCATTTCTGATGCACCTCTCGCTCTTGGTGTGGCATTTACAGTGAGACTCCTCTGCACCTGCCCATTGCTCCAGTGACAGGGGTGGGGCACATTTACCTGCCCCGATATAGTCCACCTAATGTAGACTTACGGTGGGTACACATCACAGTACGACAGTTGCTTCCCTAAATTTGGGCTCAATATCTAAGGCTCTCTCCAAGAACTGGAAGTGCGGCTCAGAAAACTAAATTTAAAAACTGAAACTGAAGGTATTGAAAAACTGAATTTTCAACTCATGGAAAAGTAGTGCCAGAGCAAATTAATTTCACAATATAAATAATTTTCAATTTACTGCAATTTATTAACAAACTTGGCTTCATATTACACTTTAAATTTAGTTTTATATATTAGTATTAAATATTAAATATCATCTCTAATGGTCGGGGGTGCATAAGTGCATAGAATATGGGCAGCTTCTATGTTTTGGAATAAACTATGAATGCTGAAAGGTATATAAAGGTTTTAGAGCACCTTTAGAGGCCTTTTTGTCTTTATTGATTGTAGGTTGACAGGAGAGGGGATGACATTGGGCAAATTCTCCTGTGTTCTTGCATATTTGCAAGTGCTCTACCAGAGCTAGAGGTATTTTTCAAACCTGCAATAAACAGCCTCAAATTTGAAAGACAATTAAATTTTCCCACTAGCCCTTGCTTCACATACAAAGGCCCTCTCACGTCTGTAAACATGTGACCGGTGTGACAATAAGCAATTACACAAATAAGCAACTAATAATCCACTTATAATCACAAATCACAAATGGTTATGACCTGGACTCTTGTGACTTAATTTTTTTAGGCTTTTAGGTTCCATTATTTAAACACAGAATACTATAAAACTATGTCCCATAACCTCCTAAATTTGAAATTCTAATTAAACAGTCCTCCATCCTGTAGGCGACAGTGACGTGTTCGGCTCAGTCTGACTCCAAATCTCCTGTCTCCTCTGCCTCTCTCCCACACGTCATGAACTATTTGAGCAGATCTGCCTGAGAGCTCAGTGGGCGGGAAGTGGCACATTTAAGCCTTACCAGATTGTACAGCACTTCATGTTGGGACAGTATGGTCCAATCAATGCTTCTGCAGATATATGTAAGTTTCACAGTAAAGCTTACAGGCAAGAAACACTGAACACTTTTACATAATTTTTTAGGAGTTTCTTTTTGAGGGTGAATATTGGTTTGAGGCCAGATCTTCTCAAATTGAACTGTCTAAAAAGGTATATAACATAATTGTGCTACAGTGTGTAGTTTAATGCTGGTTTAATATATTTCTCACCAGTGTTATTACTCCAGCTCTCACCTGTGCTCCCCTAACTCATTTTTACTTCACCTTTAGTTTCTAATCTGAGCATTTTCTGTCAGTATCCTGGAGACATAGAGAAAGGTTGCCCACTTATATGTAAGCACATTAAGCAAATACAACCATTATAAGATATTTTATATTTAAAACTACAAATAATCACTTTATTTTAAAATTAGGCTACTCTAAATGAATGTTGAACTGTATACAAAGGAAAGAGTACAAAAACAGATCACTGTTAAAAGAAATCAGACAAATGTAAATGAAAACAGTGGCAGCCACCTGTCTTCTTCTTCTTCTTGCTTGTTATTTAGTAAACAGAGCCTTGCCTGCAGAGGATAACGGCTGAACTCAGTGAGAGCCATGTTCATAGCTTCAAGCAAACTTGATGTGACTAATATATCATCTGCTGCTCTTTCAATTAGTGCTGCTACGGGAGACATGCTGACAAATACAAATGGAAAGAAGTAGGAAGTATAAGAACATTATGTTAATGTGATAAAAAAAAAACATCTATTAGATTTCACAGGTGTGGCTGGAGAAAGTAAATACTTTATTCAATCAACTGCCTTTATTTCTAGTCAACTGTGCTTTCCTCATGACGTGGAACTGAACTGGGGGGGAGGGTTCAGTGTACATGAGAAATAGAAACAGAAACACATCTACCTAAACATTTTTCAGTTTTACCCGCACTGCGTTGGGGCAGAACCTGGTTGTGGGGTAGCAGCCAAGATTCAGGTGTGGAGGTAAATTATGCTCAAATTAATGCAGTGGAAACCTTGAGGTTGGAGACAATAGTTTAGCGCAGACTGTTTCAACAATTGCTGCTGCTATCTCTCTGCTACATGACATATTTTTATCTCCAGAAAGATTACACTAGAATTATTGTGAGCGCTATGATATGGCTCTCTTGATAATACATCAGTTTAAATATACACTTATGGTAGCTGCTGAAAGGGTTTGAGATTATCAGACCATTTAACCATTTGGTTTAATAAAATGTGTTTTAAAATTACAGTGCCAAACCTTGATACCAAAGATAAAATCCAAACAATGCAACAGAATGACAAGGACATCACGTTTTTGTAAATACACACGTGGACAAAAATGTTGGTACCCTTCGGTCAATGAAAGAAAAACTCATAATGGTCACAGAAAAAACTTTATTCTGACAAAAGTAATAATAAATAAAAATTCTATGAATGTTAACTAATGAAAGTCAGACATTGCTTTTCAACCATGCTTCAATGGAATTATTTTAAAAAATAAACTCATGGAACAGGCCTGGACAAAATTGATGGTACCCCTAGAAAAGACTGTAAATAATGTGACCAAATGGACCTGTTAATTCAAGGTGTGTGCACTAATTAGCATCACAGGTGTGTACAATCTTGTAATCAGTCAGTGGGCCTATTTATAGGGCTTCAGGTAGTCACTGTGTTGTCTGGTGACATGGTGTGTACCACACTCAACATGGACCAGAGGAAGCGAAGGAAAGAGTTGTCGCAGGAGAATAGAAAGAAAATTATAGACAAGCGTGATAAAGGTAAAGGCTGTAAGACCATCTCCAAGCAGCTAGATGTTCCTGTGACTACAGTTGCACATATTATTCAGAAATTTAAGATCCATGGGACTGTAGCCAACCTCCCTGGACGTGGCCGCAGGGAGGTTGGAGGAAAATTGATGACAAATCAAAGAGACGGATAATCCGAATGGTAACAAAAGAGCCCAGAAAGACTTCTAAAGAGATCCAAGGTGAACTCCATGCTCAAGGAACATCAGCGTCAGATCGCACCATCCGTCGTTGTTTGAGCCAAAGTGGACTACATGGGAGATGACCAAGGAGGACACCATTGTTGAAAACAAATCATAAAAAAGCTAGACTGGAATATGCCAAACTACAGGTTGACAAGCCACAAAGCTTCTGGGAGAATGTCCTTTGGACAGATGAGACAAAAATGGAACTTTTTGCCAAGGCACATCAGCTCTATGTTCACAGACGGAAAAATGAAGCATATCAAGAAAAGAACACTGTCCCTACTGTCAAACACGGAGGAGGCTCTGTTATGTTCTGGGGCTGCTTTGCTGCATCTGGCACAGGGTGTCTTGAATCTGTGCAGGGTACAATGAAATCTGAAGACTATCAAGGGATTCTAGAGAGAAATGTGCTGGCTAGTGTCAGACAGCTTAGTCTCAGTCGCAGGTCATGGGTCTTGCAACAGAACAATGACCCAAAACACAGCTAAAAACACCCAAGAATGGTTAAGAGGAAAACATTGGACTATTCTAAAGTGGCCTTCTATGAGCCCTGACCTCAATCCTATTGAGCATCTTTGGAAGGAGCTGAAACATGCCGTCTGGAAAAGACACCCTTCAAACCAGAAACAACTGGAGCAGTTTGCTCATGAGGAGTGGGCCAAAATACCTGCTGAGAGGTGCAGAAGTCTCATTGACAGTTAAAGAGAATCGTCTGATTGCAGTGATAGCCTCTAAAGGGTGTGCAACAAAATATTAAGTAAGGGGTACCAACAATTTTGTCCAGGCCTGTTCCATGAATTTATTTTTAAAATAATTCTGTTGAAGCATGGTTGAAAAGCAATGTCTGACTTTCATTGGTTAACATTCATAGAATTTTTATTTATTTTTTGTCAGAATAAAGTTTTTTCTGTGACCATTGTGAGTTGTTCTTCCATTGACCGAAGGGTACCAACATTTTTGTCCACGTGTGTAATAGGCCAGCTTCCAAAACAGTTAAGCTTTTTTAGTATCTTTTGTTTATCTTACTCAAGAAATAAGATAACTCTGAATGACTACTACTTACTACTCACAATAGTACTCACTCGAATTAAAACACACAAGCTCACCATCTGCCGCCCGTCTCACACCTCTAACACCACAGCAACCTCTGTTTCTCCGCCATGTCTACCTCTACAGATCCATCTTCTGAGTCTGACAGCAGCCATCCATTTAGTAAAGCAGCTTACAGGCTCAATACAATAGAGTTGGTTGGAAGTAAATATACCTTCACTAATAATTTAAGGGTATTGTTTTTTTTTTTAAGTATAGTATTTAATAAAGCAGCCCTTAATAGAATTTCCCTCAATCAACCCAGGGTTTGGTGGTCGATTAAAGGGTCTAATTTGAAGCACAAACTCTCAGTGGATTGATTTTTCAACAACGTATTCATCAGAGTGTTTTTCAAAGCCAAATAACACCTCTTACTTTCCCAGCCTGAATTTTTTTTGTGCCCTTCCTTTGTTTCAGGTCAACAGTTATTCATAGTGATGTTTTTTCTCTTGATAGACTATAGACTATATATAAATAAATACATTACTAAACAGTTTTGTATTTGTAAAATGAAGAAAAAAAAGGATCCCTGTCCAATGTAGGTGGCATTCATAAAGTGTCTGTGTTTCTTAAATAGGAGGTTGTTCATGTGCTTTAATCTCTGCAAGTCAGAATATTACTGCAGGAAAACAAAATTATTGGTTAATGATAATTATATATATTGGCATTTAACACAGTAGATTTAATGCTAAAGGGTAAATGGCCTCTCCATTAGTCTGCCCCAGTGTGAATGGGTGCATTATGTAAAGCACTTTTGGTTTATAAAAGCGTTATGCTATTTACCATTTGACTAACTTTTAAAGTGAGTTCAGGCCACTCTTATCTGAGCAAAAACACATCCCATATTATAAACTGTGTTTGAGCAAAGAGTGCATATGCAATAAACAAACTACTTTGTGTTGATGACGTCAAGCCGGAGAGTCGACTACAATATACAATGACAGTAAATTCAAATTCAAAAATATGTTTATGGTGCCCGCTGAATGATTTGAAATTAATTGGTTGCTAAAATTACCATGGTATGTATCATCAACATGGCAGCAGATGTACTTGTTTTATTACTTAACGTATTGAACATTTAGTCTTTGCCTTAAATTAACCCATTTATCAACATTACATTATTAGTAGTTTTCATTTACATAAGGATGATTGCTTTCAGCTTTTATCTTAAACATGGTCAGGTTAAATCTGACTTCATAGCTGTGTTAAACATTAATATATAATTGTAGAAAGAAAGAAGTAAACAGAGTAAACATCAACATTTTTCTGACTTTTTGAGATGAAATAAAATAAACTAATACCATCCAGAGCTCACAAAAATGCAACATCAGCATCACAGTCAAATAATGTGGAAAATTGCAGCAAAAGTTACAAATCTTTCAAATTAAAATATATTAGGACAAAGCTTAAAGCTCACTCCCATTTTTTCTTGTCAGACTTGACTGTGAGCGTCCAGCAGCTGTGGCTCCCAGGGGTCGGGAGTTCAATACACTCTGCCTCTTACTATTCTCCACTGTCCATCCATCTAACTGGTCTCCCACTGTAAAAAATTGATGTGGAAAATAAAAAATGGCTTTACCCAAAGTTAACAGATGGTAGGGTCTCACTTGGACATAATGCAGAATTGATGAACACTCGTGTCATTAGATGAGCTGTTGAACAAGTCTGAGACACTTTAATGAACTGCTTAGTTTAAAGGAGCTCAAGGGTGATTGGCTCATGGGTGATTGTCATCTGGACTATTTCTCTCCTGGGAACATGTAATCCACACCTTCAGACAGGACAGTGTTTACTATAAATATTATGCCTGTATGGGTATGTAAATATCATACAAGTATGTTCACATTCACACAAATAAGATGGAGGGACACTAGTATTTGTCAAACAGGCCAGGGATTTTTTTAAACCTGGGCATCTTTGGGCATCAAAACCTGGATATGGCTCATTACAAGTCATGTAAACTTAATGTTTAAAACAATGATTAAAAAAGTTAAATGGGGATTACTTTTTATTTAATTTCACTCTTGCATTTAGTTTGACAGTTTGATCACCAACAGCTTACTGGAACAGGAATCATCTGTGAAAAAAAATGAGATCTTAAGACATTAACTAAGCTTTATAATAAAGGATTGACAGTGGGTTTTTGGCCAATCACAGCTCGCTTCTAGTAAAAAGGAGCACACCCATTGGATGACTCAATACTGATGTTAATCTTTTGTAAAATACATCTTATTATACAGCAAAACAGCTCAATAAAGAAAAAGATAAATCTTGGCAACGCTTCAACGCAACGTTTAATGAGGCAGAGACAGTTACTGGATCTCTACAGTCTAACGGTAAACTCCAAATCTAAAAGTTCATGGTAAGATATAAACGTTTTGGTCCAGTTTGACCTTCTTTATTTTCTATAAAAGAAGCAGAAGAGGTTACTGCGCTGCTGTTGAGAATGAGTTGATTAATTAATGATTAATTATTTGGGGGTTACACTGACAATGAATATCACTGTGGCTAAGTACTAAAAAAAACAGGTATACATATTAATCACAGTGATACCAAACCCAAAGTAGGCCTTTAGCCAAGGCTAAGCTGGCCTTATTTCAGAGACATATTGTAGTTCAATGCACAACAGACGGCGTAATAGAATTCAGCCGGCACGCGCAGTTATACATTTAAAATACCAGATTACTTATGTTAAATAGACCACATGAAAAATGCAGTAATGAAATGAATTCCAAATATTATGCAGGAAGTAGAATGAATAACAATCACCTCATTCCACTTGCCCTTTCCACTCATTTGGAGCAGACCGTGAAGTCCGCTTATGGAAGAAGAGCCTCCTCAAGCTTGTGGGACAAAGTTAAGATGATGCTCAGTCCTTATGAAGTCAAGCCTTAAATGTCACATTATTCCACAGTGGACGCTCCAGTGGAAGAGAAAGTACAATGTAAGCAGGATATTCAGCATCATGACTTTCCCATTAGCATTTCACCAAAGATCAGATTTGAATAAAGACTTGGCTAGACACTCCTTAAGGTTGGATTATTCTAAATTGTGTGATGTGATAAATTTTAGTTGTCAAGATCAACGTCTTTTCAATCTCTTAAACTGCAGGGGGTGCAGTGGCTCAGTGGTAGAGTCCTTCAACTGGACGGTAGGTGGTTCGATTCCCGCTCTCCCCACAGTTCATACTGTCGTTGTGTCCTTGGGCAAGACACTTAACCCACCTTGCCTCCAGTGGTGTTCCAGCTTTAACACTGGTGAATAGAAGTAAGTTGCTTTGGACAAAAGCATCTGCTAAATGTGAATAAATGTAAGTAACAAAGCAATGCTAATGCTATCTTTAATATGATTATCATAGTTTAGGCTTGATTTTTATGGAAACAGTTCATGTTATTCCTTGGGACATAACACTGTGTTAAGACAGATGGACCGACTGCTACTCAATTATTCATAATTCAGATTAATAAAATGCTACAAGCAACTTTGCATCTGGTTAACTCTGCATATTAAGGCTCCACATTTCGATGAACTCAGGTTGACACAGAATACATGGAAATCCAGCACAACCACAGTCTCTCTTTTTCATTAGCAATGCTTTCCCAAATTTATTCCCTCTTGTTTTATGCACCTGGGAGTGCTCACAATAAAACAGTGAGTTGTTAAGTAAAGCAATCAGCACTTATTAGCTTGTTAATGAGCCTAATGAATTTGACACTTGTGTGAACAGCTGTACTTAGACAGTCTCCTGAGAAGCCATCTTGTAAAGTGGCTGTGCAGTCATTTAAACAGATGTAGACAGAAACGACAGTCACAAGGTTGGTAATGCAAAGTTCTCTCAAGAAAAGGGAAAGAAATCTTGCAAAGTCACAATCAACACTTTTATTTATGTGCACACAAAGTGGACGATATATGGTTAGAAGTCAAATAATAATAATAATAATCAGACTTAATTTAATGGCAAAACAAAAGGCAATGAGAACAAGAGAGAATAAACCAAGTGTGTAAAAACAACTAATGCTTGAGAAAGTGTTCTTTTCAAACAGTGTATGTGATACATTGTAGTAAGCTAGACTTGAGACTGCCCTAAAGACCATTGCACTTTTCTAGTTTAATCTATATTATTTTATTTCTACTTTCTACAAAATTGTTGTCTATTAGTTTGTAATTGCACAAGGGATGTTATTTTTGAACGAGTTTATGACGTGACTGAGATCTGTTAGAGGGTTTAACCAGTTGTTTATTAGAATGTATTGTATTGTTGTTGATTTGTCTGTACAGTTCTGTAATATGGATTTCTGTTTTTAGCTTCATTGAACCTGGGTAGTCCTACAGGGATTTTGCACATGTGTTTTGGTGGCCATAAAAACCCCAGTACCCAGAGAAAAACTATATGTAAAGATGGACAAAACAAGCATCTCTATTCACAAAGCCCTTGCCCCAGGAGCTTCTTTCTTTGAACTGACTTTGGTTGTTAGTTTCTGTGATCTACAGTAATTCACTTTTATTTGGCCTGTAAGTGTATGACAATAGGCTTCTCATGCCCTGAAAGCAACAATAGGCGTTCAACATACCATCTGATCTATGTTTAACTGACTATCGATCAGACTTCATTATTGTTCAGCTCAGATAAACGAGCATTTACTTCCCCCTCTTCTCTCGAATATATCAGAATCAGCGTTTGTCCCATCAGTCATACTGAGGCAGATTTACTGTACATGTACTGATACATAATGTATATTTTATGTATATTTCTTCTTCTAAAAGTTCTAAAGACCTAGAAGAAATGGATTGCCAGGTGCTAGTCCCAAAGCTGAGATGAACTAATCATTATTGGAGCATTTAAATGAGACTGAAAGATGAGATGATCTTCAGGGTCCCATGTTATTAACCAAAGTCTTTGTGGCTTTTAATGACATCATTAAAGCTTCATCACAAAGTTATATGGAGCGGAAATGAAGATTTATGAGTTAACAGAACAAATACGCGTGAACATGGAAAAAAGGGAAAGCAGCTGTAATAATCATGATGAATTGCAACTGTGGATGAAGTCATTAAACTTGCCCCAAACAACCATTTTTAATATATTCATTATTCACATATTCTTACTCCTCTGTCAGTGAAAAACAGTAATCCAGTGTCCACACTAATATATTCTTTAACATAACCTTAATTTCATGTAGTGTCCACACCGCATGTTAGTTTATCTGAATAATTTTTGCTTTTTCTTACATAATCTAATTCTTTATGTTTACTCCAGTAAAGTGCAACCCTATGCAGTAGTTGAGGAATTAGGGACTACAGGGAGTGGTTTTAGACAAATGCACATTGACACTTGAGATGTGCCTGTTGCTTGTCTTGAAAATAAACATGTCCTGTATTTTTATTTGATTTTGTATTTGATACATTTATATTTTCGATTAAAGATTGTGATCTGTTTCCTTCTACAACATTTTAAAATAAAAATAAATCCTGCATGGGAGAACTAATATAACTGCTTTGTTGATGTGTCCCACAGGTGCAGTCCAAGTAAAGCATGCTTCTCCTTTCTTTCTCCTATTGCTTTGTAGCTGCAGGGAATAAAAGCCATGTTTCCATTAGCTTCCTTTTTCCTCAGCAGAGTGCATATAGAGTGTTCAAGAAATAAGATATACAAAAAAAGCTTAGGCAAGGAACCCTCAATCTGTGGTAGCATTGATCAGTTTATACCTGTTTTCCTTGTCTTTCCTGCTCTCTAAGGATTGTATGAGATAATCCTTGAGGTGTGTAAGATAACAGGACACCCTCTTGATCAAATGATAAAACATTTTATGTATCACCACCTGGACTGAATCGCACTCTGTGGTTGAAATAAGACTTTTGCCTGGAGAAAAACAAAAAGATGGAGGGTAATGGCACAGTAATGGAAACAGCCTGTCTTTTACGTTTGTTAGTAGCCCATCCATTGCATGCACACCTCGGTGATGGATGCAGAGAAACAGCCGGCAGACTTGAGTACATCTGTGCAGCCATGAATGAATGCATTAAAGGTGCAACCATACAAAAAAATCTATGAATAACGGGGCGTAGGTGGATAACATATGAGTGCAGATCTCCAGGCAGAGTGATGTAAGTGGATGTACCAGATGAGAAAAAACAAAAAAACTAAATCCTAGAAACAAAAATGTCTGTACAAAATAGTTTTGAGTTTGTACAGTCAATGGTAGACAATGCTATTTTTTTAACACACCCCAACTAATTGTCCAATTGTACAGCCTTAATAGCGTGCATATCACGAATGCTGGGTCTTGTTTGTTTTCTGAGAATCTACTGCCCCTACTGTAACTGGTTTGCCACTTAGCAATAAAAATATACTAAAAACCTGGATTATTCTGGTTAGTTACATTGTACAGCTATTATTTTGAACAATACTGTATATTCATTATGAGATCTGACACCATTGGTCAATATTTTGCTGTCAGCCTCACTGTTTCACAATGATACTTTGCCAAAGACACAATTTCTATCCTTTGAGATTGAGGGTCTAGTGAGAAAATTTAATTATTGAGTTCAACAGCAACATGGCAGAAGTTCAACAATAAAAGGCTTAAAAGAGCAACTACAAATAAAAGGGTTGTGGTAGTGAAGAAGGTTAGATAAGAAGAATAGCAGAGTGAATGTGTCTTCGAGTTTGTATTTGAGGTTTATGACTTCGAGTTTATGACAGATAAAAGACTGACATGGGATTTGACGGTAAAGGAAGAAAGTATATTGATGCTCTCAGGTTTAGCTTTTGATCTCATCCCTTGAAGCTACAAAATGGTGCTGCCTCTGTCCGTTCTCAAAAATGCCACCTATAGGAGGCAGTCCACGAGTCCAAAAATTCTACAAAACAGTTGTAGAAAAGTATTTGCCGCCGGCCAATAATATAAATCTTTTAGTGTGAAGTATGGCCAGTTCAAGAGGCACAACTGGAACAACAGAAAACATTCTTCAAAATGAAGAATATTCACAAAGTACAAGAGTGCAGTCAGCTGAAAAATTGTTCCCTGTCTGAAAATTTATGAATGACTGAGCACAGACCAAAGACAATATGTTTGTGTTTATTTTGGTAAAAAAGACAAGTCTCAATCACAAAGACGACTGGCTGTTCCTGCCTTTTTGCTCAGTTTCTCTTCATAAAACATGTGACTTGTCCTTGTTTCTCTGCAATATATTGGGTTCAAGTGTGGCTCCAGGAAGATGTCTTTATTTTAATAGTTCCTATAAGAATTGTTAACCTTCCTTTACATGTTTATTTAGTGTCTAGAAAATTATTTTGATAAACCACACTTACCTTAACATTTCATTTTCACTTATGCAATATTAATATTGAGACATATTGATATATTACAGGAGTAATCATGTCCCAACAGAAGAATGACCCCCTTCAAACCTAGCTAGTCACTAGCATCTGAACAAAGTAATCCAATCTTATCTGGTCATCCTGAATTTAAGATGTAAATGTGTAACATGAATTCTGAATGTGTCCAGAGACATCAGGTCTGAGGACAAGTGGACTGGACAGTATGTCTTCAGATCTCTGTGGAGGTGTGAATGGGAACTGAAAGCCCTTCCACATCAGTGACCTGTGATTTTCAGTGAAAGCAGCACTTACTGTAAGTACTTAATTATGTTGGTATTTATGGCAGTGGCTCAGTGGGTAGAGTGGTTGTCCTTCAACTGGAAGGTAGGCGGTTCGATTCCCGCTCTCCCCACAGTTCATACTGTTATTGTGTCCTTGGGCAACACACTTAACCCACCTTGCCTCCAGTGGTGTTCTGTAACACTGGTAATTAATGTAAGTCTCTTTGGATAAAAGCGTCTGCTAAATGAATAAATGTAAATGAAGTGGATTACATTAAAGAGTCCTTAGAGAAGTAGTTCTACCACAGAATTTTAAAGGTTATCAGTTGATTTTTTATAATAGTTCCCATGAAAGATTTAAGATGTAAAAATACCTCACCTTAAACAATATAAAAGGCAGATAATATAAGAAACAATCAGAGATTTGGAAATAAAGCTGGAAAATAAGAATGAATCCAGTGTTGACGGTGGGATTAGAATGAGTCGAGCTGGCCAATCGTGTCCAGAGAATTAGAAGTGTATCTTATGCCTATACTTATCTTTGTTTGCACTGCTGCTTCTGGATTTGGACAAACCTAAATTCGGCACATCTTCAGATTATGGCTTTGTGAGGAGTTTGTTGCTTATTGGGCTAGATTTAAACCGTATCAACAAGATGAAAATGGTATCATAAACACCTTCATTACTGGACTTGAGGTTCCTGTTTCACTGAGTACAAATGTGGTCTTTTGAGATCAAGGAAAACACAGGATAATTCTGCATCAATCTTGTCTTTCCCTCTTTCCCAGTGTCACCACTTGATTTTAATGTCTGTCTGCTTGTGCGTTAATTTCTTCTCTTGCAACACAGCAAGGTCAACTCAACCAATTACTCTCCTTGTGTGGGCCAGTTAAAGCATCCTTCTACCCTCTTCACCTACACAAGAGCTGGGATCAATAGCACTCATGGTCCAAACTTAGAACATTTCTTGGTCTATTAGCAACATGCCACACTTGGTTTAACATCACAGCTCGCAGACAGTAAGTTAATTATTTCACCTTTTAAAATTATGTGCCTGTGTTTTTCAGATAAGCCAAATTAATGATACATCAACACGCCTTATGCACTTTTATTGTAACTTTTGAGTTACAATTAAAGTGCTGAGTTTTATTACTTTAATTTCTGTTGTCATTGTCTATTTAAAACTAATTTAATTCGATTTTCAGATGTTTTTTCTAAAATGGATTTGGTATTAAATATGGACGGATATATGTACAGTATACACAGTATATTTATGCTTGAAGTAACAAAACAAATCAAAGTCGTTAATTCCATTTGGTCTTAATTATTCTGCTTCAATGCACTTCTTACACAGAGCCCCATTAAACCACTACAGTTACAGTTTTATGAATCTGCTGTCTGAAAAATACTTTTGTGAATCCATTGAGATTACTTCAGAGACTTGGATAAATTCTGATGCATAATGGCACGCGCAACTAATGCTTGACCTTAAACTAATAGAAGAGAATTAACTTAAAAGAAGATGCAGTTTTACTAATAGATACTATATTAGTTATGTACTTGGCATGTGTAAGTATGTTTGAGCAAGAAACATGGGTAATAATACCATGATTAAAAAGCTCTGCAGCAAATCTGAGCTAACAAAACAATAAACCTGCTTTGAATAGAAATGATGCTGACAGTGTGCTGCAAACCCATGCCCTACATACAAAATAGAGGCTTTTATCAGAGCAGGTGAAGGTAAACAACGGCGGAGCCATGTTTCCCGTATGTTTGTGCTTTTACGTGAATAGATCCGATAACATCTGATTGGTTATTATCATTGACAATGACTTACACAAGGTTAGGCATTTATTCACTCTTATGAATTAGATTAATGTTTTTGGGAAATTAGATAAAGACCCATATGTCATGTCAGGGGGCGGTATGGTCTTACCTTTTTTTGGTCAGTGCTAGTGGACAGCACTAGTGAGACACACATAGAGAGAGGTTTCTGGTGTTATTGAGTGAGCATGCATGTCACTGTCAGTGAAAGTTTGAAAACTAAATAGACTCCTGAAATAAGTAAAAGATGCTTGATGTCCGGGACTAATGGTAGCTCCAGGCAGTCACTTTCAAAAGCAGACCTAGAAGCACCAGTCATTGGAGGCATGGCAAAAACCACAACTGCAACTGAGATTGTACAAACAATACTGAATAAAAATTTAAACGCAAAACTTTTGTTTATGCCCCTATTTTTCCTGTGCTAAACTCAAAGATCTATCTT